>JAUCBN010000031.1:14807500-16007500 GCA_035048815.1 Abelmoschus esculentus
CCAATCTTCATTGGTGAAGTATTAGGATAGCGCACAAAGATACCACCAAGGCTAAGTACATACACTATATAATCATTTATCAACCCAGATGAACATAACTGGACATACATGATAACATAAGCCAAAGTAGAAAAAAAAATGTTGATTTACTGATCAAGGATAAAACTCTAAGAACATTAGTGCAAGAGAGGAAATGAAGATAAAAGATATATACCTTCTGTTTGGTTCTCAACTCACTGATAAGGTCCATTGAGTCCCTAAGTTTTCGAAGCTCTTTGTTAGCCTTGGAATACTCTGTTGGTGAGGCTTCTGGCTGTCTTCAAACAGAAACATCAAGCTCAATTAAAATAAAACAAAATCAAAATACAATTAAATAGAAACATTAGAAAGAAAGAAAAAACTGGGATTAAAAGATATTACCTGGTTTATGAAATTCTCGAGAAAATTACTCCTATGCTCAATAGCAACTAATCTTTGTTCCATGATTTTAAGAAGGTCAGTTGAAACCTGAGGTTGCAGCTCTGCCCATTACGAAAACATTGTTCCAATTTATCAAAAACAACACTTAAATTTATAATTTTTTTTTTCTGAAACAGAAACTGGTAAGTACATAGAGAGGCTCACCGGTGGAATAATTCCGATAGAGTGATAGAAAAATGTTCGGAATCGTGGGTGAAAGAAAAGATCTTTCATCAACAGGATTGGGAAATGATTTTGCTACTTCAAATTGCCTCAGTGAATTGATGCACCGACTGAATCCTCGACCGAGTCTCATAATCATTTCCCTTTTTCTTCAGTTAGTCTTATCAATTGCTAAGCTCTGTTTGTTGTTCAATTTCCGGCGGAAGAATTGCCTACCGTACCAAGTACTTGCGTTGCGAGTAGCGAACTTGTCGACTGCTGGTGAAGAGAATTAAGGGGCCAGGAGCAGGCGGCCCATGATGACAATTTAACCCAAATCTATCGATTTTGATTCGTTAAGAGTGAGTTTTTTATTTTTTTTAAAAAATAAGTTTAGGTTAAATCGGGTTGAGTTAAGGAAAAAAATTGACAAGACCTAATATATTTATATATAATATTTAATATTTTTATTAATTTTTTGAGTCGGATCGGATTTAACCAAGGGTTTTATTAATATATCAGGGTTGGGTTCAGGTATATGTTTTATTATTTTGGATCGGTTCAGAGAAAATTGTATATTAAAGTTGAGTTTGGTTGGGGTTAAATATTTTAGTTTTCGGGTCGGGATCGAGTATCCAAAAACCTATTCCCATCCGACCCGTTGTCATCCCTAACTAACCCAAAGCTTTTCAATATTTACACAATTATCTTTAATTTTTTTAAAATTTTATAATTAATTTTTAAATTTTTATAATATATATGAATTGTATCCACCTCAAATATATTTTTAGATTGTCACTACGAATAAATAAAAAATATCTGCATAACCCATCATATCAATATGATTTTTGAATTTTATTAACATTAAAAATCATATTCTATAATACTGAATTATATACTTTTTGACTTTGAACAATAACTTGTTTGTGTTATTAGATCTTCATTCCTATGTAGACTTCAATTGAGTGATAAAATGAAATAACAACTCTCCCAAGTATAATACAAGACTGGATTTACAAAATCTATAAATTTAAGTTCAGATCACCAAACACAAATGGCTACTACTAGACAACTGCAGTCCATGTAAAACATTTTAAAGATGTACACTAATGGAATCAAGCATACAAGAACAAACAGATTTCAAAGGCTCAAGCTGATATAATTCACTCAATTGTAGAGTAAATGGCTAGATGAGCTTGGGCTTGGCTGAAAAATGCTTGAATTTACATGCAATGTATTGCGCCAGGAATATGGCTCTCTTATCATACACTCCCATTCCATGTTATTTGTAGAGTAAATCTATTGTTGCATCAATCTTTGCCACTTTTGGTCATACAAATTACTATGAAGCAGCATTAAGCAGCAGCAACAACTGAACAAAGAACCTGCCCAACAGATGCCGGAACCCTCGAAACATCTTCAAAAGATGCCATAGGACTATATGGGTGGAGATACTGCAGATGGTATATATACAGGCTGAAACTACACCCAAACTCTATAAAATGATATCTGCCGGGAAAAAGAAGGATTTCCATTCAGCATATAACCTACTCGAGCAATACCAGCAACCACCAAACATA
The DNA here is from genome assembly GCA_035048815.1 of Abelmoschus esculentus. Taxonomy (NCBI): domain Eukaryota; kingdom Viridiplantae; phylum Streptophyta; class Magnoliopsida; order Malvales; family Malvaceae; genus Abelmoschus; species Abelmoschus esculentus. The sequence goes on from JAUCBN010000031.1 coordinate 14,809,702, forward strand.
TTAGGGATAACTTGTAAATATACCAAATCGACATGGAAGGATTCGTTACTTAGCTCTGACCTCTGATCATTGATAATTTCCAGGTTAACTCCATCTTCATCTAAAACTTTACCCCCTTCTGGAGCTTCCCGATATAGAAAATAAAATTACGGGGAAAAACTAAACAGGAATATGCAAAGATGAAAACCTATTCCTACTAGTTTTCGCCAAGATCCAAACATCACAGCGCACCACTAGTTTCCTTGATGGTTGATTATTTGTATTATTTTTTATGAAAGTGACCTTGTTTCTTAACCCCCACCCCAAATTATCCTAACACAATGTGCTTACCAAGTTACCATCTTTCACCATCTTAGGACCACTTTCACTACCCAAACTACTGTTGATCGGATCATGCAGCAGTTCCAGCATCTGTTTCTGTAATATTCTCTGGAAGTGTGACTGTAATTGGTTGCCATCCTGACTGATGATTTATAATCCATTTCTTCATGGCAACTACCATATTCAAGATCTGGAGAGCATCGCCTAAGGTAAATTCTTCCAAGCATGCCTTCTTTAAAGCCAGAGCTGCTTCATATCTGCAGATTTGATAACAAAGTTAGGCTAAGGGAATCCTCTATAAAACATAGGATGCCAAGAAAGGGAAAACAATAAAAACAGAGAGGGGTTCATCAAAGCATAGACTTGCCTGCATTGAGAAGCCGTCATTGTTGATCGGCCAGCAGGGGATGATAAAAACTTTTGTATTCCATCCCAAGTTGTCTTTGAGTATTGATTAGGATTCCCACCAATGGGATTGACACACTTCCATAGTTTCTCATTTCTACCAACATACAACTGCACTGCACCTAAACTTTGCTTCAATACCATATGTTGCTCAACTGCACTATCCAAAGCCTTTTTTACATCAGTATTGCAGTGTTTTGGATCTCCATAGCGAATGCAATCAGTAATGTTCGCTTCAGTAGGCATGATTTTTTCATTTTTCAGTGTGTTTAATGCAAGTAAGATAACACCAATAAGACCTTGCACATATTCAGATGGCGGTGAGCATCCCTGAGCTCCCCAACTTCCATTGCTAGATGAACTAGAAATAGATGAGGATGAGGAAGATGGAAATTCAGGACTGCATGGATACCTATTACTAGCCAGCTGACTTGGTTGGCCGTTGGGCCACACATGGTTCTTTTGCGGTACATTTAGGACACCTTGATTAGGCAAGGGCTCGATAGAGTTTGTTTTAAACTCTTCCCCACTTCGATGGGTAAAATTAGAAGGATTTTGGGCACGGGAGGAGGGTTGAGAGAAATTTAACTTACCAATATCAGACATAATAGGAGGGGGCAAATATCTAGGCCCCTCTGCGCTAGGAGGCAATGGGCGGAAACCATGATTTTGTGTATTAGGGGCTAACCATTTATCTTGTGCAGAAGCTGGTTGCAGAGGAAGGTTATTTGGCTTCAATGAATGAGGATGGCGGTTTTGAAGGATGCCATTGCCCATGAAATTACCATTGTTACTTCCTGGAAAGTCATGATTGCTGGGAAAGAAGTCTGGAGTAGACTTGCTTGCAGAGACAGCAGAATCACTGCTACCAAAAATCTCATGTGGTGCTTTCTTAAAGGACATTGCATGTGAAGATTCTGGCCGGTACGAGTATCCATTGTTCATTTTATCTTGAATGGTGGTAGTTGGCACGCTAGAGGTTCTTGAAACACTTGGTTGATTGGGAGATTTCCTGGTATATTTCCCTTTATATTTGCTGTCCCCAATCCTTCCATTATTAGGAGCATTTTGATTCACCAAGATAGCACTTTGAGAACTAAACACCATTGGTTGACTATACTGAACCATTTCAGGAATAGGGTTATACAACATTTCAGGGTTAAAACTATTGTGACCGTTAGCAAGTTTAGTAGATTCACCACTCGAAAGGGGTGGACCGCCAGCCGAAAGACTCATCCAAAGCCATACACTCTTGGCTGCAGCAACGAGGGGTGCCGATGCCTTCATAGGTTGAGCCAAAAGAATATTATATCTCCTCATACGTAGCTGATGGAGAGCGTTGGAGAAATCCCTATCGCCGGAAATCAACAGATAGTTCGCGGGAGCAGGATTGTCAACTGCCCAAAACAGCATATCGACTAGAATCTTTTTATCACTAGCATCTTTCACACCTGCTCATATGTAAACCTCAATTCATCAACAATGGACTTTTTCTCCAACATCTCAATTTTAATTTTAATTTCATGCTAAAAATAAAATAGAACTCTTGATCTGAGCACAGCAAACCGTTTTTTTTAAAGATTATTACGAAAAATTAAGTTTCTACGAGAGTACCATAATGCCTCCTGATCATTGCAAAATTAACGCAAGAAAAGTAACGATTCAAGCTCGATTTAGTACTATCAATAAGAATTGAAGATATAAAAGAACCTAAGAAGGGTCTTGATGAGGTTACCAGCGGGGACATGATTGAGCGCAATTCCAGTGCTGGAAAGCGCCTGCTGTACAGAAGAAGGAATCCGATTGGTATCACCGTAGGCGGAGATAGAAACCGGCCCGCTGTAGTTCATCTTAACCAGCGCAGAACTAATATTCTGGGCGATCGCATGCGGGTCGCAGTGTTTAGGCACCTGGCAGTTCTCAATGTCCCACCAAACCGACGTCTTCGCCGCAACGTACTGAGATTCAGCCGAGCCCCCACCATAGTGATGGGTTGTCTTAGCGTTGACGACGGCGGCGGTGGCGATTGCTCCGGTTACACCTCCCCCCATTAGTGTCGCACGATAGGCTGGTAAAAGCAGTTAAGCGCAAGATATTATCTACGAAAATCCTGGTTTTGATTATCTGTTTTTCAGTTTTCACCTTCCCTTTGAATTGTTTTGGTCTGCTCTTGGTTCTTTCTTGTATTAATAAGTGGTATCCGTCTTCTTTGGATCGAGTGTTGAAGACTCCATCTGATGAATCACTACCTTGCTTTGTGGTTTGGTTTAAGGTAAGGATCTAATCTTGTGGTGATGGAAACTCAAGGTCTTGGGTGTATTTCTCTACCCCTTCGAGTACGGTTGTGGGTGACTAAGGGGAGACTTGGAATCTATGCACTCCACGCGGAATTCTAAAAGTCCATTCTTTTTCTGCTTAACGCGGCACTGAGTTAACTGCAATTATTGTTCGTTGAGATTGAAAGCACCGGGTGCGAGGGACGAGGGGAGCTGGTCAAAGGGACCTCTTCTGCCTATCGCTCGACTCACCACGCAACCGCGGTCGTAACTAATAAAAATCACTCATTTTATCGTGCTCCCTAATTAATTAAAAATCACTTATTCTACTATTAATCAGTTATGTCATTAATTAATTTTCAAAAATTATATTTTTAAAATAATGAAAAAGATAAGTAAAGATATAGTGATCGGAAAAAATAAATTAAAAGATAATAATAATTAGGTGATTATCATTAATTAGGGACCACGATTAACATGATAAGTCAAACACATGACATATTTTCTCTTATTTTTCTCTAAAATTTTAAATTACCGTTATATTTTTGGCTTAATTCACGAATAACCGTCTAAATTAAACATTTTTTAAAATATACGTCTAATATTCGACGGTATCCTTCCTAATAGTAGGAAGCTAATTTGCTATTGTTTCCAATAATAAAATATAACATCCCAACCATAATGATAGTCACAATAACCCTACAGAATTCATTTTATTTTTATGTTGTAATCCGATTAAGAACGTAAATGAAATAAGATAGATCGCGAGTTATTCGAATTTAATTTGATCAAAGTTTGATTAAAGTTCAATTTAATTAGACTCAATTTGAACTCGAATTCTTATCAAACCATGCCAAACTACTTGATCACTGATTCAAAAAACTCGTGAGCTTTTAAAAATATAATATATTGTATTTTTAAAAATTTTATAATTTAAAATCTAAATTTAAACTTTAAACCCTAAACATAAGTATAGACTCTAAAATATAAATCTTAAACTCTAAACCTAACTACTTAAACCTTTAAACCCTATACTAACATCTTATACCTTAAAATTAGCAAGCTTGAGTTTACACCAACTTGTGTATCAACATTTTTTTTTCCTGATAGGGCTTTAAATGAGACATGACAAATGACAAGTTATTTGAGTATGACATGATCAAAGATTGGTCAATACTACTCGATTGAGTTTGAATCAAGCTTAAACTCGACTCGAGTTCTTAACGAGTTGAGTAAAACTCAGATTTCTCAGGCTCGTTAAAAATTATTAAAAATCGATTTCGATTCGAAATCTTAACGAATCGAGTCTCGTTTAGCACTACTCGAATTCGACTCGTTTACCTCCTTAACTTCGATTTTAATAGATTTGTCCTTACTAATTTAAATTAACTTATGTCGCATTCTTAGTTTTGATAAATAAATCTTTCAACAATTTATATATATATATATACACTAAATTTCAAATTTACTTAAACGATATTAATATAAAAGGGTTGTATTGTTTACCTAATGAGAAATTAAAAAGGTTTAATTTACTCTAATTAAAGCCGACCCAAACCAGAAGCTTTTGTGCTTGTTCATTAACACCTCAGGGCAACACCAAGTGTGGAAATGTTAGTAAAGATGTCTGTTTAATTGCCGATGACACGACATACATATAAAGACATAGGAAAAGTAGACCACAACCCAACTAATCACCACATTATTCTTTCCCCTAATGTTCAAACAAAGCATATGGGTCCTCTCTTTTCATGTGTAAAGATATCTCGATTATTATTTCGAATATAAATTATCTCTCTTTTTAGTATCTCTATTTATGCGCCATATTAATTGTTTCTCATTCGATTCTTTTAATATAAAATGTTCTGCTGACTCTAGGACATTAATCTCAGCAACATAGAACTTGGACACTTCTTCCCTGGTCTTTTGAGGGGCTTCAACTTATGATCCTATGAAATTGTAATATTCTGCTACCTCTTAGGCCATTACATTTAAAGAAATGGTCTGTAAACACCATTGCCCCAGTGATTAGGTTTCTCGTCATCGAATCATTAACCGTTCTAATGTGTCGATCGATCGATCATACACCGACGGGGTGAGGAAGTGGAGGAGTAATATTATGGAAGAAAGCCTTTGATAGGGTATTATTAAGACTTGTACTGTATATTTCTTACATTTTGAATTATGAAGAAGATTATAGCACAATTCTAAGATTATTACAGAGATGTCCAAGTTCAGGCCTTGCATCCATCCATCCATCCAAGATGTCCGATTTGAATTATGAAGAAGATTATAGCACACTTCCCACTCCATGCTTTATGACACCCTAACCTTGGAAGAAAAATAAACCACATAGAGTCTTCCTTTTCGCCGATTTTTTTTTATGTAATTTTTTTTGATACGATTTTTTGTAAGATCACTTGATTCTCGATTTATGACATTGTCCTCGCCTGCAAATAAAACTTTGTCTTCAACGTTTTAAGTAGTATATATATAAAGAATTCCTCCATAGACAATCTAATAAAAGAATGATCCGTAAAAATAAATGATTTTCGTCACAGTCAAGGAATATAAATAAATCTAGTGCAAAGTTAATAACCGAAGATGAGTTCTTGGCACTCCATGAACTTTAACTTTTTCAGCATGTTCATAGAAAGAAGTCAATCTTGCTACCAAAGAAGAGAAATAAATCTCGTACAAAGGAAGGTTGAGCATGGTTAACCGTAAAATCGAAAACCGAATCGAATCGAAGTATTATGGTTCATAAATTTATAAACCGTGGTTAACTGAGTTAAATCGAATTTGATTTTTTAATTGATTTTTAATTATTTTATAAGGTAAATATATATATATATTATACTTAAAATACTATAGATGTATTTTTATTTTATATTTTTTATTTAAAAATAAGTTTTTAATAAATATTTATAAAAAATATCTCAAAATTTTTATTTTTAATGTTTAAAAGTCATAAAATAAAGTTATTTTATCAGGATAAAATACAATTTTTTATAAATTAACGTTAATATAAAAAAACTGAAAACCGAAATTAACCAAATCGAAAACCGGTGGTTACTAAAATAGTTTATCGAGTTAAACAGAAACCGAACCAAATGCACCCAAAGTCATATTATTTGTTGTAGAAATATTATCTCTGTAAATTATATAAGAATAATTTAATTAAAAAATATGATTTTAAATAATTTTATATTTTAGATTAATTTAGAAATAGAATTATGAACGGATATTAGACAGAACTAATTACTTTATATCAAAGACGAAAATTTTTACATATTTAAATTTAAAAAATAAGAAAATAAATATTTTATTTTTATTAATATTTAAGTTTAAATTTAAAAAACCTAAAATATTGTTGTACCGAAAAAATAGGCTCATAGTCCCTCAAAACATTGATAATACTATGTTTTATATAATTTATCGGTTTATAAATTTCGTAAAATGAAACAGTGATAATTATATATTTAGTATTTTTATTTTTAGTCCTTTTTTAATATCTTATTTAAATTTTGAATAAAACAACATTTAACGTTATGTTTTATTTTTATTTCGATATCTCGTCGTTAAAAAATCAACAAAAAACTAATTATGATATCAGTCTGGCATTGGTTTTTGAGTAAAATAATATATAAAGTTACGTTATTGTAAGTTGATCTTTTTTCTCACTCATGATAAATATGTCATGTCGATTAAAGTTATAAAGAAAAGCACACATTACATGTTGATTAAAAGAGAAAATAATATAGCAGTCATTCACATATGATTTTCTCTCTCCTAACTAATATGTTACATATATTTTTCTCTCTCCTAATTATATATTATTAATTTTTTAAAGATGGGATATCAAAATAAAAATAAAATATAACATTTGATACTATTTTATCAAAAATATATAAAATAAAAAATAAAAAAATAAATAAAAATAAGATACTAAATATATAATTATCTTAAAATATTTATAAAATTTAAAACGAACATAAAAAATATTCTGATTATGAAAAAAAAATATTTTTAATACACTTATATTATTCTCAATGCCATAAAAATTAATAATTTTTATACATTTATATTGTGTTTCCACTTGATCTCATATTTTGTTATAAATTAATTTTAAATTAATTTAATAATTTTCAAAAATTTAGTATGATTGAGATTTTTCTAGTAACAACAAAATTGAGGATCTAATCAGATATATCGAACAACATAATAGAACATAAATATATGTATATTTTTTAAAAATAAAATATAAGTCACAATAATATTAAACACTAAATTAAATTTATAATCCTAAAACAGAAAGATTTATATAGTTTAAAAACTTCAAAACCTATGTATTATTTTTTTTAATATAAAAAGGGACAATACTGTGGAAACTAAATAAAAGTAATTTAATATATTACATTCCAGAACTGCAAACCAATCTATTACAGCATATAGCAACACAAAGACAAACTACTGCAAGTGTCTAAACAGATCATCAACCTGGTAAGAAACAGATAATTTATTACACTTCATTACTCTTTATCTGATTCGTCTCTATCAGTTCAGAAATTTCCAATGGCCAGATAGCCATGTCTACATACTAAAAAGACCAGACTGGTTTTCTTAGAACAGTTGTGATGCATGGCGACTGCGCTGCAAAGCTTCAGTCAAAGACTTGAGTGCCTTGTCATATGATATAAACCCCAGGAACCAAAATTCATATCCATCTCTGGTGATCATATGAATATACTTCTCCAACGGATTCAATCTGTTTGCCGATGGATTGACTGCGGTCAACTTATCGAGTTCGATCACCACCTATATAGCGAGCAATGGGGCAGCAGCATGTCAGTCCAGACTACTGGAAATTTAAAAGAAAAACATTGATTCAAAAGGAAAGGAGAGACCTTATAATACATCCACTGCTGGTACCCTGGTGTATCATAGTAACAGAGGGGATAATCACTACAAAAGGCAACTCTTTTAGTGGATACGTAAAGAGTACCGATCACCGGTCCGGAGGAAGTCGAGAGATAGCAAACATATGAATGTAAGAGCTTTTCCCCGGGAAAGGTCTGAAATGTCTGCTGGAACAACCTATCATGTCCTCCTTCTGTAAGCAGCTTTGTCCCTTGAGCAAGCCTTGCCACTGCAGCATCAGTGATACTAGGACTAACCCTCACTGCTTTCACAGACAAATAAAGATTGCATGTAAGAACCAGAATCACACATACATGTACAATAAAATCAAGTGAAAGTCAAATTTATTGCTAATCTTACGGTGGTTCCAAAAGTTGTCGGCAAGGTCTTCAATCTTTTTCCCGTACCGGCTCAAGGCATCACATATTGTAACTCCTGTAAGATCAACAACCGGTCAACAACACAGTTTCAAGATCAATCCCGATTGAAAAGATCAAATAGGACTTACTCCTGCCGGATGAGGGGACTGGTGAAATGGAGAGGTAAGGACTGTTGTTGTGAGAAGCCATGTGGACTTGATGGTTGGAGGATGAAGATGGAGCTTGAGGTTGGAGTAGCATTGGTGTTGTCATTTTAACAGCAGCTCAAAGCTTTTTCTTTTCCTCTTGGGTTCTCCACTAGAGAAATTAGGACATTTTAAAATCAATTTGTGGGTTCTGGGAATTTCCAAAAGGATGAATTCGCCTCAGTTCCTTAGACATTTTGGTAATGTTGATGGTGTGGGAAAGGAATAACCGGTCCGAATAGAATGCACCTAAAAGGCAGGGAATATAGCAGAGAATGTAAAACAGTAAAGTCACTTATCTTTCAAAGATTCCCCTGTCTTTTTTTTTTCCTTTCTCTTTTCTGCCATTATTTTGACATGCCATGTTGCCAAGCTAAGAATCTGATTATTAGGTAACTGATCACGGCCTGAATCGATATTTTTGAAATCTCATCTTATGTAAACTCTAGATTTATTCTAATCTAAGTTCCACCATGAATCAGTATTGTTTAGATTTTACTGTAATTGACATTTGACAGTGAAATATATGTGGAGAAAAGCAGACAACAATCTGACTATGATAATAAGAACTTTATTTCTGACATATCACTTATATACCGACTTATACATACAAAAGAAGTCTCCAACAGGGGTGATTTTTACCACAAGATGTGGGAGGGTTTTATATTAGGAAGAAGAGCTAACTACATACTAGGCCTTACATGTTGTTCAAGATTCCCTGTTCAAAGGAATGTTTTCCCATCCCATGAATTTTATCTTCAATGCCTTCACATTCTCCCCCAAAGGTTGGTTTGATTCATTTGGATTACCAGATCTTATATCAGTACCTGTTATCAGTGAGTTCGTGAAGCCTGATGAGTTTTTTGCTTGAGCCTTTCTTCGCTTGTATGTCAAAGGAAGGGTAAGATCATACTTAAGCTTTGAACCACCAGGTTTACTTGCCTTCTCTGAATTTTCGACTTCAAAATCACTTAGGTTCTTCACTTGGTTCGGAAAAGCCATTAACTTGTCCTGCATGCCTCCTTCAACTCCCGAACCCAAGACTGCTTCGGAAGCTCTTGGAAGAATGGTCGTAAAATCTTTTTGCAAGATTCTGGTCTGCCTCTCTCCTTCATGACATTGGTTGGCGAATGGGTATGAAAACAATCCTTTCTTTCCAGTGTCGAGGTTCTGCCACATATTCCGATCAAATTTGTATCTCTTTGAACCAATTACACTTTCGTCATCAAGTTCAAACAATTTATGTTTACCTAAATCAGCAATGTTAACTTCCTTGCTTCTATTTTCACTAGAGTTCTGTAAATGCCTATGACTTCTTAAAGCACTATCCTGATGAATTAACATACTCTGAGATTGCTCAGGGTTCAATTGGCTACCAGCAACCTTTTGCCATAGAAACGGTGACCCACTAAAGTTACCTGCATTTCCCAAGTATGCAGGTGCTGGCAAATTAGGCACTGTACGGATGTGTAAATCCGGGGCACCCACATGCGACGCCTTTTGTGACCTTCTTGAGAACACTTTTGATACTTGGGGTAAGACAGAAGGAACTTTGGGAACTACTTTCAATAGGCCCTTTGGTACCGATCGACATTGTTCCGAAATGTCACCCACAAACATAAGATGGTTGTGAGTGTAAGTCGCATTGCCGGTAGTCTTAACCTTCAGAACACCCTTTGTACTGCAGTTTGGCACAAGAGTGTTCATTCCATTGGCAGATGCACTGGCTACATTGGCTTTTTGTTTAACGCTTTCACAAATCTTCATTCTCTTTGGCAAATGGGACATTACTGCATCCAGGTTAACATCCTCAGTTAACAGACATCCATCATTAGGCACCGCATTAAGGTCAAGCAAATCGGTATTGGCATCCTCGCATTTCATCCTTGTTCTCCACATATAAAGTCTTTCGGCAATGCCAACACTCATTTCACATTCATCCCACAACCTTTCCATGTCTATGAACATTTTTACCATTTTGTGATGATATGATCTTATTGCATGGTAATGCTTTCTCCTCTCAAGGAACTGCAAGGACTCTCTAAGTCGAGAAATCTTTGGAGGATAAAATCCACTTTTCAATCTTTTGAAAAATGTATCCACGGGATTCCCAAAGTACATATCACTACCACTGAAAAGATCTTTCATAGTCAACCAAAAAGTCCATTCGTCCATATCCGGAAGGTAGGCTGATAAAGAGAACCGTTCTTCCTCTGTCAAGCATGAGTTCCACGTCTCCAGCGACAGTATCTCCTTTAAATCTGGTAGATCAAAAAGTTCATATGGTATACCGCAGACCTGACCTTCCACCATGCCAAGCTCACAGCCAATTCCATCGGAATTGCAGTCATCCAGATCATCACTCGAGTCTGCTCCGTTAAGAGGGTCATCTTCCTTCTCCTTGCCCTGACCTTTTAATGAACCAGGAAAACGACCATGGCAACTACTAACCCCTGATTTCCATTGGCAAATCTTCTGTATTCCCATTGAAACCAGAAGGATGTTTAGGTCCACAAACTAGTTACATGAATAAGGCAGCAAACAACCTAACAAAATCTTAATTCCGACACGAACTCTGCCTGCAAAGCAAACAGATACTTCAGCCACGGAAACAAGAACATTGCATCTGAATAGTAATTTCAATTTCCCTTAGTTTACAATCAGCACAGCTTTCACATCAGAAAGAAATTCGTGGATACAAACAACATAAACATGATCAAAATTTCATGACAATGCTCCAGTGAAAAATACATTGCTACTACACTGTTCATCCAGTTCAAACAGAAGCCGGCAAAAAGAAAACAATTAACAGATTTGAGATTTCTAACCATAAGATCACAAATTCTTCGTCATGAGAAAACCAATCAACTAGATCAACACATCACAAGACAGACCAGTTGAAAATTTCAGTAAAATTGAACAAAATACAAAGTATACAAGCAACAATTGCGAAAAATGAAAGCAAACGATAGCTTAAGATTAACGAAAAGAAAAAGGAAACACTCACTGAACAGTGTAGGAATCGAAGGTAAGCGAAACAAATGAGACGATCAAATGATGAAGCAAATCCACCGGACAAAAGGAAGATGAATCAGTGTACGGCGAACGGTGAATCGATCGAAAGAAAAATACGGCAACAGTAAAGGAGATCGTGAATCTAGGTATACATCAGTGTCTTCATTCCTTTACCTTTTGTTGCATTTCGACGGAAAATGGCAAGCCCTCAAAAGCTGCCAAATGGAAATTTGTTTTTTTGCACACTTTTGTTTCTGTTTTTCTTCATGCGGTTCAGTTAATTTCATTTTCATTTGATAATGTAACCAATATAGTTCTGGGTAAATTATAATCTAGGTACTCAATTATGTGTTTGTGTAGTAAATAGATTTTTTTCTTCTAAAAATTATAATTTAATCATTTAATTATTTTTTTATAAATAAGTTATTGGGTTGTTAAATTTAAGTAAACTCTAATGTGATATAACTAGTCAAAAATTTATAAATTTTGGAGTTAATTTAAATTAATTGACATTTAAATTTATAAATTTAAGTAAACAAGTTATTAGGTTGTTAAATATGATCTTTAACTCAAATTAATTTAATAAAATTAACTATTTGTATTTATAATTTTTAATATTGCACTCTATCACCTAACAGCAAGGGCAAATTCTTTAAGGGACTGGTGGGGGTGAAACTCTCAAAATTTTGGAAATTTCGATTTTTTTTTTAATTTTTTGAAAATTTTAATTTGAACATATAAAAAATTAAAAGAATAAAAAATATAGTTAAGTTTTAATTTATTTTGAAATTTTTTGTTTATGTTTCTATTTTTAATAAAAAAATAAATTAATCTTTTAAACTTTTACGGTAAGTTTGTCCCTATCTAATAATAGACATAATTGATAATTTTTATATATGAAATTTGTTTATGTTCCTTGGTGGTGGTGTTTACAACATCTTTGGACCTAAGATTACCCTTGCCTTGGGCTGCTCCACTTATGTCCTTTATTTATGCCTGGCTCTTTCCTCTACTACAAGTCTACAATCACCACCTTGATCAGACTTTTGCTATCATTGCCGGTGCTGTTCTCGGCATCGATGCAGGCTTTCTTTGGGCCGGACAAGGTGCTATCATGACTTCTTATCCTACCGCTGGTCGTAAAGGCACTTATATTTCTCTGTTCTGGACTATTTTCAACTTGGGTGGTGTCATGGGCGGACTTATACCTTTCATCTTGAACTACCACCGGGAAGACTCGGAAACCGTCAATGACAAGACATATATTGCCTTCATGTGTATCATGTCAATTGGTGCAATTATTTCATTGGCAATTCTCTCCCTTGACCAGGTTGTTAGAGACGATGGTACTCGTTGCACCAACATCAAATACTCGAATGTTGCCACCGAGGCCGTAGAGATCCTTAAGCTCTTTGGTAAAGATGCAACTTATCATACCAGCTGCCTGGGCTAGCAACTTCTTCTACACCTACCAATTCGACGATGTCAACGGCTTGATGTTTAATTTGAGAACAAGAGGATTGAACAATGTATTCTACTGGGGATCTCAAATGATAGGTTCAGTCGGAATCGGATACATTTTAGACTTCAGTTTCAAGAGCAGAAGAACAAGAGGCTTGATTGGGGTAGGAATTGTCACCGTGCTCGGGACCGCAATTTGGGCCGGTGGCCTTGCCAACCAGTTGAATTACTCTTTCGACAAGCTTCCCAAGCGGCTGGACTTCAAAACATCCGGCAGCGATTTTGCCAAACCGTTTGTATTGTACTTTTGCTATTGATTATTGGATGCCATGTTTCAGAGTCTGGTTTATTGGACAATTGGAGCATTAGCTGATAACTCAGAGGTCCTCAGCAGGTAATGGTTATTGGCTATCATACACACATATGATTAAAGTCCATAGTTTCATGAATCCATTAGCTTAATGATTTTCTGCTTCAAACCTGCAGATATGTAGGTTTCTACAAGGGAGTGCAGAGCGCAGGAGCATGGCAAGTTGATAAGAACAAGGTTCCGTTGCTGAACCAGCTGATTGTGAATTTGGTGCTGACCACTTTAAGCTATCCATTGCTGGCGCTCATTGTTTACAAGGCAGTTACGGATACAGATACGGATAGCCGTAAGGCTGCATCCGATGAGGACACTGCTTCTGGACTGCCTCCCCCGGCTTCAATGAAAGATGGTTACAAAGAACTTGAGAACTCTACTAGTACTACCACATAGAAGGATGGTTAAGTACTTGCCAAAGTTTGCCTCGCAAATGTTCCATAATTCGAATGTTTCTATGTATTATTCCTTTGTCGAATACTCGAGCAAACTCGATAATTCATGTATTCAAATGGAATTCGAGTTTTTTGAATGTTATAGTCATGTTTAAAGTGTTATATGTATTGTTTGAATATCATATTTCAAGTGTTACACATTTATACGTTTAAGGATAAACTACATAAATAATCTTTTAATTATATAATATGTTTATTTAAATCTTCTAACTATGAAAAGTTATAAAATGGTCATATGACTTCGAGAAGTAAGGTGTTAATATGTTGCTTGACTATATAACACATTTTTAGATATTTCCTTCCTTTTGATGCTTGTAGGATTCTGTCATTCCTATTGTTTTGTGGTAGTAAAAAAATTGTCCCTCCTTTATTGTGGACCATTAGCCATTTTTTACAGCTCATGAGGTGCCAGGAGCATCTAGGGATCCCGATGATGGTCTGGCCCAGCCACCATTGCCAGGCATGGTCGTGGTACAATATATCTGGTTTACCTTATTTTTGTGTGCGTAAATTGCGGTTTTTAGTGCAGGTTAACTCCCCACCATTACAAACTGCACTCATTATTGCATGTGCATGATGATTTGCTTCTTTGTATTCCTCTTTATCCTGTTTTTTCATGCTCACGATCACTTGCACTCAGACTACGGTCAAATTTAGCTGCCAATATGCTCAACCAATGAATTACAGAAAAAAATGTCTCTCTTACAAGTTCTTGCCATTCTGCTCGAAGCTCAAATTATATACTTTTTCCTTCTAAGTGCATTATCATTTGGTTTAATTGGAATGAATATTCGAATTTGATTACTGATCTTTGGAAGTAGGAGTCTATCACTGTAATTTTTTATTAAATAAAGATGTATTATATTTTATATTTAAATTTAAATTTATATAATATTAGATAATATGGATATTCTAGTCAGGGACAGAGCCAAGATTTAGGGTTGAGGGAATCAAAACATAAATGTTTTAAAATAGGGGAACAAGTTCATAAAAATAATAATTTTTTTAAAAAAATTAAATAGGGGATAAAAATGAAAAAAGATTCTTTGGGGTGGAGGCGATTGCCCCACCACACCCCCACTTAGTTTCGTCCTTGATCCTAATTAATTAATAGATCTTTTATTTTATTTTAAAATTTATTTGATCGAAACTAATAAATTTTATTTGACTTAAATGAAAAATCAACACCAAAACTATACATTTTATTTGTTTTTAGTCCTTAAACTAAAAAGAAAAATGATATAGTTTAAGAATTTATTTTAATTAAAGAACTATTTCTGTCGATAAGATATAATACATTATAAAGATTTTTTTATTAATATATAATTTAGAGACTAAAATAATAACAAAAATTAGGTTTAATAAAAATATAGTTTAGAGAGTTAAAATAAAAAATAATAACAATTTTTGTCAATAAGAATTTTTTTAATAAATTTAAAATTTTTTAATAAATTAAATATACTTATAATATATTAAAAATAAACTTTTAATTTAAATTTAATCACAAAAATTTAAAATTAACATGTAAATTAAGACTTATCTGGCTTATGAGATATTATAATAGGTCAGACTCGCCACGTCATTTGTGGTTCTTGACCAAAAAATCACTCATTTCAGAGAAATTATATCATGAGTTTGACTTACCATATAAGTTATGGTTTCATCTAATCATAACCACTCATTTTACTACTATCTTTCATGTCATTTTTTTTTTCAACTAATAAATCTTTACTATTTTTTTTCATTTAAAAATATATTTTTAGAAATTAAATTTTTTAAATGACATAAAAAATAAGAAAAAAAATTATCAATTAAAAAAATTAGATAAAAGATAATAATAAAATGATAATCATGATCGAATAAAATTATAACTGATATGATAAAGAACTCATATAATTTCTGATAGCCTATTTACCGCGGAATACCAAAACTAAAATGGTTCTTTGCCAAAAAGTATGCCGAAACTCATGATTAGAAAGCATCGTTGATTAGACATTCGGTTGAGGCGTGGGACTGGAGCCATGCGCCACCCTTCGTCTCCATGCCACAACAGGTGAAAATAAAGCTCATCATTTGGTCGTCTCTTTAGACATATCCCACAAACCAGTGAAAATGAAATATACCAGTTGCTATAAAACTGATGCATCGCTTGCTTTCAATCCGACCAACACTCGACCCAAACCCCCCGTAGAAGACAAGCATGAGCAGAACAAGCAGCTTGAAAAATGCTGTCGTTGCATTTCTTGTTCCACTCCCTTCAATTCTGTTCCATCTTTATTTCCTTAGTCATTTCTTGAGCAACAGTAACCCCCTTTCTTCTCTTTGGTCATGGTGCTTCCATCACCCTCTGCTGTTAGCCAATGTCTTCTTTTTCTTCAATGTCAATGTCCTCTTCTGGCTCATCGGTCTCATCCAATCCAGCAACTGGGTCAGTGATTTTTTTACTCATAGTTCTTTAGAAATAATTCAAATTCTACTCATTTTTAATGCCTTATCTTTGTTGGTTTCAGATGATCGATCTGTATTGGCCGGTGATACCGGTGTTGTTACTTCATTACTATGCAACCCACCCTTTATCTCAATTTGATCCGTGGAGGTCAAAGATTGTGATAGTGTTAACCTGGGTTTGGAGTATTAGGCTGACCCATAACTATTTCAGGCGAGAAAAGTGGCGGTGGGGTGCCAGAGAAGATTGGCGGTTCGCTGATTTGCGCTTACAGTACGGCAAGCATTGGTGGTGGATTTCCTTCTTCTCTGTTTACGTTTCTCAACAGGTGAGTGTTCGATGAAATGCCTAAAAGAGCCTTTTGTATAATGCTAAGTGTGTGTTTTTAATTTTTAATAATTAAACTATGAATTACCTTTCTCTAATAACAAATAAAATTTGAACCTCAAATAGAAGAACATTAACTGAACTAATTGGTGATTCAACTCTGCAGATACTTCTGATTGGGATATGTCTTCCACTGTATGTCGTCCACTCGATTGATAAATCCTTGAATATCTGGGATTTTGTTGCTGTTGGAATTTGTTTGTGTGGTATTGCCATAGCATACTTCTCAGATACACAACTGAATAATTTTGTGACTAGAAATACCAAGCTAAAGGAGCTCGGAAAACCTATGGTCCCGAACCTTGACTGGGGCTTGTGGCGGTACTCTCGCCATCCAAACTACTTTGGGGAACAATTATGGTGGGGGGGGCTGGTTGTATTTGCATGGAACTTGGGTCATGGATGGACCTTTGTGGGACCTTTGATCAATAGTATGTGCTTAGCTTATGTTACTTTGCTTGTGGAACAGCGGATGTTGAAGCAAGAGTACAGAGCTGAAGCATACAGGTTATACCAAAAGACAACCTCAGTGTGGGTACCATGGTTCAGATCTTCTGCTATAGCAGTGAAGGATAAGGATACTTGATCTGATATTTTGTTTCACTGCCAATTCTGAAAGAAACATGTTTGTGCTGGACTTCTGGTCGTGTTATACTTTGTTATCCTGTTTTGGTGTCTGTTTGAGAAGGAAAGAAAATGGTTATCGTCAAGTGAATTATTTCTTCACTTGCAATAAAAACTGCTTTCATTGTCTGAATTCCTCATTTGATTGTAATATGTAGATCTGTAGGTCATGTGATTCATTTTGATCAGGTATGGTTATGTTGGTGCAATTAGAAGTCTCCGTATGGATGAAAATCTTGGAAAAAGCTTGTAGTTGAAGTGGTGGTCGGACCAAATATTTGTTTATGTATAAAGGGTTGTTGAGGATGATCATGAGTTGCTATCTTTGTATCTCTCTGTTTAGATGCCATTCATCTTGTTTGTTCATGTCAATTGTGTTGGAAAAATGGTATGGTACATGGACATTTGAGCTTAAATTTAAATGGGTTCCATTAGTCAAATTAATTGGGACTATGTGTATTATTAATCTACAACAAGAGTAGATTAATGGGTGAATGAGAAATTGTTGCTCAATGTAACACTCGTGATGTTGGAAAAATGAAAAGTAGAATATCCCACATTTGTTGGGAATTTAGATTTGGAAAGCTTTATATACAAAAGCTCTTCATGTTATTATTGGAAATAAGTCAAAGGTTTGGACTAGATACCATAGTATGGCTAGACACTTTGGGATAGTATTAGTTGACTTTTATAAAAGTCAAAAGATGGGCCTTGGCCTTGGGCCTTTGGTCTTGATTTCTAAAATGATAGATTTTTTTTTTACTTTTCTGACTTTATTTTTAACAGATATTATAGAATTAAACCACCTTTTATGGAGTTGCAGACCCTTCAGCTGGTTGTAACCTCCAATTTATTTGGATTAATTCTCTGATAAATACCATTTTAATTTCTGGGAGTTGTAACTCTTCAGGAATTGTTAATTACAGATTAATTCTGTAATTAAACATATCCCTTGCATGAACACTATAAAAGGAGACCCTTTATTCATATTTCAACACACTGAAGAAAAAAAACCCACAAATATCCTATAGCCAGATAGTGTTCTGCTTCTGTAAAGTTCGTTGTTGCAGTAAGGTAGCGTTGCTCTCCTTATTGTATTCTACCGTTGTATCCTGGGAGACAGACGTTCCATAGTAACTCCAGCACCAAGAGGGGACGAATCTGTTTTAAGGACACTGTGATAGCACAGGCCTCGGTTAAAGTTTCAGATTTTTTTTTCTTTACGTTTCTAATTTATATGTTTTATTTCTATTTCGTTCACAGAATTGTGTTTAACATATTAATAACTTGTTTTGTTTTGTGTTAACAAATTGTTTCTGAACGGAGCCCGTATGCCGTGTCCATGGCGTCACCTACTGATGCGGTTGTGCCGATGCGTTGTGTGCCGGTACTCGCGTGGCGAAAATAGGATTTTGAGTTGTGTCCTTGGGAAAACTTCATTATTAGATCATCTTGAACATTAATCCGGAAAAAACAACCTCCACAACTTGCAGGCTAAGCTCAGTTTTCCCATTGCTCTGTAAATTCATGAACTCAGTAAAAGCCTTGTTCTTCAGCTTCTCTATCAAATCTCACCTTCATTGATGGACATGGTAAGCCAGTCAGGGAGTGTCGGTGCCGTCTGCCATTCTTTATTTACATGTTTATATGTTTCCGTACGTATAAACATTGAAGACAGATCGATAATCACTTGCATCACCGTACCACGCGGTTGCTTTGCTTGCATTTGCGTGTTCCTCTTCACTTCTATTACTTTTTTATATATAATGTACTGATTATATGATTCCTACACTAGAACTTAGGCAGTAAATCATTATATGAAAATTTTATTTATATTCGTTTATTTATTAAATAAATAAATAAAAATAAGTTTTTTTATTTGTTTAATTAAATGAATCAATACGAACAAAAAAATTATTTTTTCATTTATATTTTAAATGTTCGGTAATACATTCGTTTAATATATTAGATAATTTTAGGTTTCTCTTAATAATTAAAAGTTTTTTCTGTAAATTTTAATTATCCATTAATTTGGTCTAAAATTGATTAATTAACTAAATTAATTGAATTAACCTAAAATATCAAATATTTAACATATTATATATATTTATTTGTGTTCGTTTATTATTTTAACAAACAAACATAAATAAACTAGATCTTTTAATGATCGAACACAAACAATTTATTTATGTTCGTATTCGTTGCATAATCCAATTTTAGTTATTAATAATATTATTATTTAAAATGTCAATATCTATAAAAATATATTATAGCACTAAAACTATTTTGTACTACATAGTTGACTATATTAGTATATTATTAAAATGACGTATTTGTTTTCTTTTTTCAACTCCTTTAACATTCTAAAAATCAAGATCTAAAAAAATCACTAATCACATATTTAATTAATTAAAACTAATTAACCTTTTCCTTTAAAAAAACGATAAAATAATTTATAAATGAAACTGAGAATAGAAGTCATAGTCCCAGTAAAAACCTAAATGAAAAAAAAAAACGTTGTTTGTTTTGTTAGTTTTTACGGTTAATACTTAAAATATCTCCCCCTGAATTCTATCAATCGTTTCTCCATCAAATATTTTATGCATTTGTTGTCTATATAAGAACAATTTGTATTCTGGAACCTTTGAATCAGGACATACTTCACCACGCTTGAATCAAACGCTGTCCACAAGCCAAAAGCAAGAATCTTTGATTTTGAAAGAACCCTTTTGCAGAAAAAAAAAAGTTTGGGTTTGAACGACAGGAAGGAAAGTTATAGAAGTGGCAAGAATTCTGAAATGGTATGTGGAAATTTGTAATCTTTTTGGCTTATTTGGGATTCTGGGTTTTTGTTTTTGTTTCGATTTTAATGTCTTGTAATGATTTTTTTTTTGTTTGGGAAAAGGTGTTGGCAGGATTGTATAATGACCCTGAATTTGCTAACGTGGATTCAACTGGGAATGGGTCTGTTCCATTTAGAGGAACGGTTTTGAGGACTAAATCTGGGAAAATCTCATCACCAGTGGAAGAAGAAACTTGCGTTTCCTGTACCACATTCAACATCCTGGCTCCTATCTACAAGCGATTGGATCAGCAGGTGATTTCTTCGCCTTTTTTTATCCTCCCCCCCCCCCCCCCCCCCAATTTTGTTCCTTTCCCAATTGTAAGATTTTCTAATCTCATTTTATCATGTGTGATGATGGAACAGAATCAGAGCATACGAGAGAGTGATTATAGAGCATTTTGGTTAGCTAGAAATGAGAGGATTGTAGATTGGTTGCTCTGTGAAAGTTCTTCCATTCTCTGTCTCCAGGTTCCTTTCATGTGCCCTTTTCTTTCACTTGTTCCTCCATTAAGAGACTGTATTTGAGATAAGCATCTTTTTAATATGTATTTGTTTCGTTCAATGACTAGGAATTTTGGGTTGGAAACGAGGAATTAGTGCATATGTTTGAAGGTAGGCTTGGTGCTGCAGGCTACGAGACCTTCAAGCTCGCAAGAACCAACAACCGAGGAGACGGTATGCACTCATTAACTGATTTTTTTCTGATAATGAAGATACATTTTAACATTTTGTTTATGCGTTGAGTTGATGGTGAGGTTCCTATTTGCTTCTCCAGGTTTACTAACTGCTATACACAAGGACTACTTCAGGGTTTTAAATTATAGAGAATTGCTCTTCAATGATTGTGGAGACCGAGTTGCTCAACTGTTACATGTTCAGTCAGTTGTACAATTTCCAGTAAATCAGAATAGATGTGTTAAACAAGAAATTCTTATTGTGAATACCCACCTATTGTTTCCTCATGATTCCAGTTTATCGGTCGTTAGACTGCACCAGGTAGATATCATATTCTTTTCATATACGTCCATTTCGTTTCTAAGATACATACTATACTTAATCTGCAGCTTTGATGTTCTTCTCTTAGGTTTATCAAATACTACTATACCTGGAAACGTATCAGAAAGAAAACAAGCTCACCCAGATGCCTGTCATACTCTGCGGGTAAGCTTCATCTTTGGTTTCATCATTTGATGATCTCCTAAGTAAAGGGTGTGTTCTTTCTTCTTCCTTTTTTGCTTTGGTCTCAATTTATTTTGTTTGTTTTTCAGTGACTGGAACGGAAGCAAGCGTGGGCATGTCTACAAGTTCCTAAGGTCCCAGGGATTTGTGTCATCTTATGATATGGCTCATGAATATACAAACAGTGCATATGCTGACAAGGTTAGTGTCATTCAATTTCAGATTTTAGCATCTCACCGATAGACCATTATATTGTTGAAGTCTGCAATGCTTACTTGTTAAATATGTTGGCTCTACTCATATATCCTACAGTGGGTTAGTCATCGGAATCATAGAGGAAACATCTGCGGTGTCGATTTCATATGGCTTCGTAATCCTAATAAGCCACGAAAACCATTAAAGATAAGTTGGGCTGAAGCAGCTTTTGGTATAATAAAGGTTTGTTCAGCATTTTTCATACTAATCTGTTAGTTTATTGTTCCAAACTCCTGATAACCTTATGCATTATAACCAGTCAAATCTGTGACCTTGCTTCACTTGGTGTCAAATGAAATTCTGGAATCTGAAATCACTACCGGTTTCCGTGATTCTTACCTAATCTGTTCATTGTTCTAAACTTCAGTTTTGTTTCCTTGGTTCCAGTTTCAACTTCAAAAGGCTTCATTGGCTGAAAGAGATGCCTTCGCCTTTCTTAGGGCTGACAACAATGTCAACTATATAACTTATTCAGCTTTCTGTGATGCTCTTAGACAGGTACTCTTCATTCACTTTCTCAATATAATTAGTATAATGGTAGTGATAAAATTCTCACCTTTTTTCTGAACCATCTACAGGTGAATTTAACCGGTCTTTCCTACGGACTAAGTTTCCAGGATACAAAAGATCTATGGGTCCAAGCAGACTTCGACGGAAATGGTGTTCTAGATTATGAAGAATTCAAGGTATGCTGCATATCTCCATCATGTTGTAAATCATTTTGTGCTTAACCACATAGACTAAAGCATTTAGTGATTGATTTACATTACTACAGAGAATCTGGAACTCTACATGGTCAGAACATCCGGATGATGATTGCTTCTCGGATGACTCGAATGAAGGTAATGAAGAAGAGGCTGTTGGTTTTATAGTAAAGAATGCAGCTCTCTTCCCCCGTGAAGTGGAGCAAGGGATATGGCCCGAAAACTACTCTCTTTCCGATCATGCCCGACTCACCGCAGTGTTCTCACCGGTGAGATTACAGTGTCCACAACGGAGCTCGTAGACCAATCGTGGATAGCACAAGATGAGAAATCAGCTTTTTGTTTTGTGTATTTGGCGAGTTTGTAGTGTTTAAGCGTATCAGCCAGGCAATTTGATGAAAAATCAAAAAGCCTGTGCAGGTCTGATGTAAAATAAAAAAACTCAAATATTTTATTTCATTAATATTTTCAAAATTAATATTAAATTGATCCTTAAATTTTAAATCAAACAATCAATCCACAAATAATTTTGTACCAAGTTTTTTAGAAATATAAATAAAATATATAAAAACTTATAAAATAACTTTTCCAATTCAATGTACAACATTTATATCATCAATGTCAAACAAGCCCTTAGGCCTTAATAGCATTACCAAAGAAATTCGGTGTCACCGATAGGATAGGGGTGATAATGAGCTGAGTCAGGCTCGGTTCGGAAACAAGTATATCTGAGTTCGGTTCGACTTGAGGTTCGTCGAATTCGAAATTTTAGGCTCGAACTCGTCTCAAAAATAATATTACTGGGTTCGGTTCAGGCTCAAAGCTTATCAGACTCGGTTCGGTTTGGTTCGAAATGGACATTTTTTATATTATTGTGTTTTATTATTTATTTATATATTTATTTATTTGTAGTTTATTTTTTATTTGTAGTTTTATAAATTTGTTTTAGTTGATAATATTTAATTTATTTTATTTATTTTTAGTGGATTTACTCTCACTTTTTTATTATTTTTCTTTGTTAAACAAATTATTTTTAATGTATATATATATGTATATTTATATATAATTATTCCGAGCCTGTTCACGAGTTTTTCGAGTTGAGCATGGGTAAGCTCGGCTCGTTTAGATCCCGAGCTCGAGTCGAGCTCACTCAAGCCAAAGTTTGACTGAGATTTGACCGAACTGAGCCCGAGTAGCTCGCCAGCTGGACATGCTCATTATCATCCCTAGTCACCGAGTTGAGCTACTGAGGTGAATTCTGAGTCGGTTAATCTAAATGGGCCGACCCGTATATGAAGGGTGGATTTAATTCCCAGACACCCAGATCCAATCACCAACCCCTTTCTTCCCTGCTCTCATCCGCTTACCCCATAAACCTCTCCATTTCCTTCATTTCTTCTCCTATCCGTCCCGCAACGAAGACAGGCTGGTAAAAACTCATATTCCTCGGTCAATTCTATTCCTTTATTTCATTCTCTGTCTAAAGGAAACGGACCCATATCATATTTCGGCTGCATTCTAGGATGGGTCAAATCGTTTTTATCATGTTATCCAGTTTTAGGGTTTAGGGTATTGCTTCTATTGTAGGCTTTTTGAATTGCTTTTTCTTTCTTTCTGATTTCTTATGCAGTTTACCGTGATGAGTACTCCTCTCCCTCGTGAATGGCTCGGCCTTCAGCAATTCCCCGCTGCTACTCAAACAAAATTGTTTGACTTATTGGGAAAACTGAAGCAAGAGGTTTTTGATGAAACCCTTTAATCTATCTCATTTACTTTGACTTAATAATATATTTACTAAAGATTGTTTTAATGTAAAAAAATGCAGAATGTCAATACTTTGACTATCCTTGTTCTGGGCAAAGGCGGTGTAGGAAAGTCTTCTACTATCAATTCTCTTCTTGGGGAGCAAGTTGTTCGAGTCACTGCTTTCCAGGTAAGTATTGATTTTATCTGTTTCATTGTGTTCTTAGCATGAGTCGTTTATGCTGTTTTAATCTTCTTAAGCTTTAATCGTCATTATATTTGTGAATTTTGCAGTCAGAGGGGCTGAGACCCGTTATGGCTTCACGCACCTGGGCAGGGTTTACATTGAATGTAATTGATACTCCTGGACTTGTAGAGGCTGGCTATGTCAATCACCAAGCTCTTCAGTTGATCAAAGGGTCAGTAGAGTAATTAAGCCGTTTAACTTAGAATCTTATAAGTCTGCACAATGAATTTAGCTCTCTGTGAATGGTAGTCATATTTTCATTTTAGGATTGATTTTAGTTTCATGGTATTGTTCATTTTGGTTAAGAACAAAATCTATTGATTATCATGCAGGTTTCTTTTGAATAAGACCATAGATGTTTTGCTTTATGTTGATCGCCTGGATGCCTATAGAGTGGATGACTTGGATAAGCAGATAATAAGGGCTATTAGCAACAGTTTTGGCAAAGAAATATGGCGCAGAAGTTTGCTTGTACTGACTCATGCTCAGCTTTGTCCACCAGATGGACTGAATTATGATGTTTTTTCTTCTAAACGGTCAGAGGGGGTCCTAAGGGCCATTCGCGTTGGATCTCGTATTAGGAAAACGGAGTTTGATGTATGTATTCTCTTTCAAGTTCATTTATGTTGTTGGATCGGATAAATAAAGGTGTTGATTGAACAGGTTAACATGATAAGTTTATTTGTTCCTACAAAAAAAATGCTTGATGTCCGACTAAAATAGTATCTGTCACTCACTTGTAATTCTGTTTTCTGAAAAGGATATCTTAGCTTGTAAATTTATCTTTATTAGTTATTTTTTCTTTTCTGATGGTATGCTTAGAGTGCTGGGATACTTTTTTTAGATATTTCCTTACTTTTGATGCTTGTAGGATTCTGCCATTCCTGTTGTTTTGGTTGAAAACAGTGGAAGGTGCAATAAAAATGACAATGATGAAAAGGTTTGATCCCAATTTTTTTCTCCTTTTTCATTGCGTTCTCAATTTATGACCTTTTCATATATTTGATTGCCTTGATTCTTTGATAATTACACGTTATCTCTATACAGATTCTTCCTAATGGTGATGCTTGGATTCCGAACTTAGTAAAATCCATCACAACTGTTGCAATGAACAAGAGTCAAGCTATTGTAGTTAGCAAGAAGTCGGTTGACGGGTCTGAAGCTAATGATAAAGGAAAATTGTGGATTCCAGTTATTCTTGGGCTTCAGGTAGTTTGCACAGTTTATTAGTTTCTGTTTGGGCTGAATTTGAACACAAGTGACTATTTTCTAATGCTCAAGTTTTTGTTGTTCCAGTGGTTTGTTGTCAAATGGATTCAAGGAGCAATAAAAAAGGATATAGCAACTGGCAATGGGCCTCTATGAGAACAACATGAATGGGATCTGCTTGAATGCAAGTTTCATCTGGTCTTGTTAAAGTTCTATATCATATTGATTTTCCTTTTAAATTTTAGGTAAAATAAAAAAGAATCCTCCGAAGTTTGTTTTGCTAGTTCTATATATATGCTTTTACAGGCAGTGTCTGTAAGTCGAATGAGATACCATTGAGCTTTTGTAGGATTTACTTATATATTTGCAGGCGAAGGTTCATTTGTTTCACTTTCATGTAATTCCCATCTGTTTCTTTTGTTTTATTTTCTCAAACTACCTGTATCTGTGTTTTTGTTCAGAGATGGATTTACAATTTCCTTCAATGAATGTTCTTCATTTCTATTTGAAACTACTCTGCAATCTTCTATTTACATATTCTTTTGTTCTAGGAAAGGATTGGCTCCTTGTAGACCATTTTACTCTGCCACTCTTTGCAGGCATGATGGTGGTACAAATATAGCTGGTTTACCTTATTTTTGGTTGCTTTAACTGCAGGTTATCACATTTGATTCAATGATTAAGTACCACCCCCTCCCCTTTCTCCCCTCTTTCTATCCCGGTTCCATGGTCATTTCCCCTCTTGGTTTGATGTTGACTTCAGTTTAGACTTTTTTTTGGCTGCCCTGCTTGAAATCATTCTCTGTACTTATCCCATGATCCGGACTGTTCTGCACTAGAACTGAGGTGAATGGTGTCTATGTCTCTGATAGTATTGAGCAATTAATATACTTCAAAGCCTGAAAGAAGACATGAAGTTGTTAATTCCAAAGATTTATGTATCAAAACTAACTCTTTTGGTCCTGCTCCACACCTATGATGAAGGATCTATTTTCTATTGTACTATAGGAAACCTTGCAACACATGATGAGTGTTGTGGAAACTGTTTTTGACTAAACGGAAGTTGTGATCAGCCATTTTAGGTTATATATGATTTAAAAATCATATTTAAAAAAATAGACAATTTTCTACCATTACTCTTGTATTATTCAATTTGGATGGATGGAGAATATAAAGATATACTACTTTGTATCCATTACCATTACCATTACTAAATCTATTTCATGATATTTTAAGAGGAATTAATTGAAGTAACAATGTTTAACTAATTATGATCAGATCTACTATACAAATGTACGCACTCCACTTGGTTTTTGACTAAACGGAAGTTGTCATCACATCTGGCATTTGCTACTCCAAAGGAGTTGAGGAACACAAAACAGAGAAATCAGTCTTGTATGGTACAAGTACAAACAAATAAGATAGTTTTGGCACCAACCAACAGAAAGAAAATAAAGAATGTGCTGCTGCCGGATGCTGGTTACATGGCATGATCATGATATGCCAATGAGTAGAATCGAAATAGCACCTCATGGAAGATTCTGGAATGTCTAGTACTAACATTTCTTTACTTCTTTGGGAAACAAACAAAGCAATGACATTGAATGTCATTGGATGAAGGACAGTGAGGTCGACCCTTGCACTATCTCAGCAACTTCCCTTACATTAAATTAAAGGGAGGGGGAGGATCATAGTGCAAAATGAGAACATAATTAAATACAAACTATAGTCAATCCTTTTACTAATCAAGTAAAAAATTCTCGATCCTTCCTCTTCATTATTAACCACTGCTCACTCTGTAGTCTTTATCACTCCATATAAGCACAAAACCCTTGCCACGTTGCAGAAATGATCTCAGCCTATACCATCACCCCCATGGAAAAACTGAAAACACGGTTTCTGGGGAGGGTCCCTTTTAACTTTTCGAACCTTAGGCCTCAAGGTAAAAATTATGTATTTTCCGAGGACCTTTCATTTCAAAGAACAGTGCCACTGCCATATAAACCAGTCCATAGTTCACTCTGTTCTTACAACACAGAAAAGGTTTTATTTTTACATCATCCGATAGATCACCACTCTTTCTTTCCTTTGTCTTGTTTCATTTTTTTTTTTCAGTTTTGTAATGAGGAACAAAAAGGGTTACCATATCATTCGGCCAATTGCTAATGAAGAACGGTTCAGCAATTACTATTGCTATTACCTCTTCTGGGTTGCTGTTGGTTACTATCTGTGGAAAAAAGTACTCAGCGTAACGGGGTACAGATTCCACCCGACGGATTTCGAGCTCCTCCATTTCTACCTACACAACAAAAACCTCGGCCGTGAGTCTCTGGTCCAAGCTATCGCTGAAGTGGAAGATATTTGCGGGTTAGATCCCTGGCAATTACCTGGTAATACTAATGACTACTTATATTTCACCAGTTGTTCGAGTTTCCAACACCCTTTTCATACAATTCCATAATAATGTATTTATTTTGTAGGACATTCGAATATACACTCCGGCGATCAGGTTTGGTATTTCTTTTACAGACCAAGTTTTAAGTACCAGAACAGTTCGAGGATCAATAGGACAACCAACGAAGGTTACTGGAAACCGACGGGCAAACCTCGTAAGATCATGGCTAGGGACATGAAGACCGAGATTGGTAAGAAAAAGACGTTGGTTTTTTATAAAGGGCGTGTTGGTGACCATAACAAAATCAAGACCGGTTGGATCATGCATGAATATGAGCTCACTGCTGATCTTCCTAACCAGGTATATAAGTTGTTTCTATGCTTTGTTGATTAATCACTGGTCCTACAACTTTTATTCTTTGATGACATGACAGTAATACTAATTTGGTTGTTTTGTTTCTCTTTTCATTTGTGCAGACAACTTTTGTTCTCTGTAAATTGAAGAGGAAGTTCAGGAATGACGAGGTTTCATGCATCGAAGAATGCCGGTCGAGTCATTATTTGCCTCCTAACTTGGGGAATTATACCAAACATAATGCAAATGAGGCAGAGGCTGCTAGATGCCTTACGGTAATTTCAAGCTGATTAATATTGTCTGCAAATGATGATGTTTATGTATATGTACTTAAACTTATCATTATTATGTCTGCAAATGATACAGGACAAAGCAGACCCTAACAAGATGTTAGAACAGATGGAAGTTCTTGATGACCATGAAGGGCTAGAACATGAATCTATGGACTTGTTGAATTTGTATCTTGTCGGAAGTTGGCCTAATACCGATGACTCGGGCTATTTGCCTTTGGATTTCAGAAAACTTGTTGCAGAAAATGCAATTCCAAATGTAAGTTCTTAGGGAGGGGAGAGGCTTTCATGTGCTGAATTTTGATAAACAAAATCGAACTGAACTTACTTTTCTGTTACTAATTTACCACTATTGTATGATGTAGCACCCATCTGTTACCGAGACACCAACCGGACAGGAGGTACCTCAAGATCAATCTGGCACCGATGAACAAGACAACAACTTAGGGAACCAACTGCCTACTGATGAAAAAAGAAATCAAACTGACTTAGTCGTTGACAATGATGGATCTACCATGTCATCTAATTCCAGGACTGATGCTGCTGAAGATTCGGTTCAAATAGTAAGATATGGCTAGCAATAAACTTGCAATCCCTTTAATCATTTGGTAAATACAATATAGAATTAATGATTCTTTATAATTCAGTATGATATAGGATTTACCAAAGTCTGCTGAACCATCGATGGATGAAATATTTGCAGAACTAGAAGCACTTCCAGAAGTAAATCAATCTGTAAGAACGTAGTATCTTAGTCCGGTTTCAAATTTAGATAAACACCGATGTCTAATTTGGGTTTTGATTCAGGTGCAAGGAAACAATTATGGTCAAATATTTGATGATATGATATCCGAAGATCAAAAAATAACCGATGCTTTCGACAATCAATCCAGCATCAATGAAGAGCAACATGAAACAGCTACAAGTAGTGACCGTAGTATGTCTTGTTCAGGCATGATGGAGTTGGCTCATGCCATAAATATACCTAGGAAAAGGTCACGTACTGGTTATGAAGATTTGGTTTGGACATGAAGTCCCGGTAAGACGAGGATAAATATAATTGGTATATATTACCATAACTTGTCTGAATCAGAATACATGTAATTCCAAGTAATTAATTTATGGTTGGATTTTGTAACTTTGTGAATTCGTATTATATATTTTAATTTTTATTGTTTTACTTTATAATATGACCATAAAGCTCTTAAATAAAGAATAATAAGTTAATTCTACTGGGTGGAACAAAGGCATCGGTCTTATGGTTAGTGGGGAGCATAACAAACTTACAAAAAGAAAGGAAGAAACTTGCACATTCAGAGCTTCAAAGATCATTTTCAGACACTGCTCTGTTTCTACCTTTATAACTCATTAAAATTCATAGACGCGGTTTATGTGGGGTCAGGAATGCTGCCTTTTTCCACAAGCAAAAAACTTACAATACAAGGAGGATACTCTTATATTCTTCTACATTTTTTTTCATGATATTTGGTTATTCGAGTTCAGTTTAAACATAATCGATTAAAACATCATAAGGGAAAAAATTAATTATTACACGAGTTTTAAAATAATGAGTAATTATTTCATACACTTGTATCGAATAGTTACTGTTATCAGTGACAGCTATATATATGTTTCCTGCTGTATCTCTGGTTCAAGCAGTGGGGGTAGAGCATTTTCACCAAATATCAAACTTTGGCTTTCAATTTTCTTTTCTCTAGTTTCTTCATTCTAGCTGAGCTGCTTTGGATGAAAATGAACCAAGTTAAGGGATTTAGATTCCACCCTACAGATGAAGAAGCCATGGAATTTCTATGGGAAAAACAAGTACTCGGCCGTGATTCGTTTGTCCAAGTTGGTGATTCACTCGTTCCAGTCATAACACAATTCAAAGACATCTGCAAATTCGAACCTGGAGAATTGCCTGGTAAAGCTACTTGTTTTTCTTGGATGCCAAGTTTGCAACTTTTTTCTTCTCTTTTTTTTTTTCTTTTTGCAGGGCAGTCGGAGTTACAGTCCAGCGACAACATCTGGTATTTCTTTTGCTCACCGAGATACAAGTACCGCAATAGTAAACGGAAAAACAGGGTAACCAAGAAAGGTTACTGGAAACCAACGGGGAAAACCCGTGAAATAGTGACAACATGCGACGGAAAAAAGATCACCAGAACCAAACAGACCTTAGTTTTCTACATAGGTCGTGTTCGTGATAATAACAGAAAGGAAAACAAGACAACATGGGCCATGCACGAGCTTGAACTCACTCTTAATCTTCCAAACCAAGTATGTTTCTACATGCATGGATCCATTTTTTAATACTTTATGTCTATGTTTCCTTTGATGATGCAGCATATATATTTGGGGTCCATGGAGCTTTTGTCTTAGAGTACAAGGCATATGTTGTTTTTAATTTCCATGCATCTGTTAGTATGATAGATTTTCTTTTTCATTTAATTCTGTGCAGAAAAGTTTAACTCTTTGTATACTGAAGAAAAAAAAGGGGAAGGTAGATGTTTCAAGTGGTGAGGAAGGGCAATCAAATCTATGTTTGCCTTCTAACTTAGAAAATCAGTGTACAAACAGTGCAATTCCAGAGGTTAGATTCCTGAATCCAAATTCCAAACATCTTGACATTGATCTTTTTTGTTGTTGATGATGAACAATATCAAAATTCAAAATGTTATGATATATTTTTGTCTGATTCAGGGCCAGTTAAACTTGAATGAGCCATTAACAGAGCCAGTAGCATTTACTGACAATAGTAGAATTCGATTTGAATTAATCACCGATGAATTTGTGGATTCACTTATTAAGGATGATGACTCCTACATCAATGAACCAACCTTTCTTTATGGGAAAGAAGACTCCAACCTATATTCTGACTCTCAAATGTGTAATGTCAATACTGATATTCCAAAAGTAAGACTGGGGATTTCTTTCTATTATTTTCTTATGATTTTTTCCACATGTGGCTGATGAACTTGTGAAAAAGGGTATCTAAAACCAAATCTGGTTTATGATTCAGAACCAAAAACAGAAGCTAAAAGCACCTAATGGCTGTGATTGGGCCATGAATCAAGTTGGGAGTGAACAGGATAATTCATCATGGAGCTCCCTTCTTGTTGCTAATGATCCAACCAAATCAAACGGGGATGACAATCAACAGAATACTTTATTTGCTGAAGAGGGTTCTAGCTTAGCTTTCGAAAATCATGTTCCAATGGACTCCATTCCAACGGTAAGCCTTATGAGAAAATTTCAATCAATGGAGCAATAACTAAGGTGTGGTGATCTTTTTTTGTTTCTTCTCTTTTTATGATTCAGGAAGGATCAGATTTCGATGAGTTTGTCCACAGTGGGATAAAATTCATTGCTGAATTATTATTATCTGTGCCAGAAGCAACTAAAAACTCAGACGAGGTTCATAACCATCAGTTTAGCACCAATGGACAAGATGACGGGTTTTGGAATTCAACTGTCTTCACTACTGATGAAGTTGGAGCTTATCCTCAACTCTTCGAAAGCAAGCAACAAAACTTAACTACTACGAACCAGAGTTCAACTTATCAGCCATGATCACACAGGATGATCCATACCCAATGGAGGGACAAGCTGATTCTTATGATAAAACAACCTTCAAATAAGATAGAAGTGCGTTATATAGAATTTAGGTACGGCACACTCTAGATGAGAGAACCCCTTATATATATGTGTGCCGCATGTGGGCGTATGTGGATAAGTAGTTGATTTTATCATTCAAGAAAATCAGCCAAGAGTGAAGTAAAGATCCTGCAGAATTTAAACTAATGTCTTAGAACCCTTATATTGTCTTAGGCACAGTGCACAAAAAAGGAGTTGGCCTGTGTGAAGTAAAGTGAAGTGAAATATGTATGTGTGAAGGTTATAAGACGTCTGTGTACGTATATGGCTATTGTGTGGTCTAGTCTGGTCTATCTACAAAGCATGCAATCTTTTTATCAGTCAACATCAAAATGCGTGATTTCCTTATAGTCTCTCTCTCTCTCTCTCTCTACACACACACACATCAAATATTGAGAACTGTAGAGTTTGATACCATCCATTTCTTACTAGTAAAGCCTTAATGGTATATCTAATGAAAAATAAAAGAAATTAAAATCAAACATTTTTTTATTAATATGCCTATAGCCTTGCAAAAAAGTGTGTCTAGGCACCAGTCGTCCAACTGATCAAATGGATCTTACCTGAAAAGGTTTGAGGGGCTCTTATTGTCTAGTCCTGTGTCTTGACATGACAATGTTGATAGAATAATGACAAATTAGTGATATAAACATGAGCTTAGTGTATCAGGGTATGTATGCTATAATATAAGTACGAGAGGACAAGGTATGACGGGGAATACGGTTTTCTGTGTAGTATGAGTGCAATTATAGATTATGAGAATACATATAACAGAAAATTGAATGAACAGAAGCTATTTTTAGTTTGAATATTGTGAACATTCAAAATAATATTCAAACTATCTCAATGTCTTAACTAAAAACCTGTGTTATACAAAATTTTACAGCATGTGCGATGAAGCAGGCCCCTATACATCGATTCATACTTGACTTGGTTATCACTAGAACAAAAGAAAGAAACAGTTCATCAGTTTCTGACAAATGTGATGAAGTTTTTTAAAGTTCAAGCAGAAAATAACTAGTTCAGGAAAATATTTGAGATCTCATATACCATAAGTGCCACTGAAATCATAACAGAAATATGATATACAACACAATTGATAATACTTTGCACGGATAGAATCTTTAATCTCATTCATAATATCATCATCCATTTCCCCTTCCCTCCCATCATCCTTTCATAGTTGTGATTGCCATAATGTTTGCTCGTGCAGTGGACACAATAGTCGGGAAACAGCATCACAACTATGAAGAATGAATATAAACACGAATATTGATTATCTATCATGTGAAAAAAACTGCAAAGTATAGATTATCTGACCTTTTAGTGCCACTGTATTAGATGAAAAAACAAATAAATCAATGATGTAAATCACTGCAGGTGGAAACTCCCAGACCTGCAGAAAGTAAACTGGAGTTAGATGTATGATCAACGAGTACAAGGATAAAAATAGACCAGTGCTGTGTTCTCCCGAAATAAGACGCTATTCTAGTCAGCAGACCAAGTTGCATTAGAAAGCAAACCATCATGGCAGTGAGAAGAATCTTGAAGTAACTTGAAATTAGAATTGCAAGCAGCAGATCTCTGAACCTGTGAAGTTTAGAACAAAACAGTGATCCATACAATAAATAGTTAATCCATGACAACCATACAAATAAATACTGAATGAGTACCTGGTTTCATAGTAGCCCATTAAAAAATATGCAAATATGTACCTGGAGAATCGAGCTGATGTCTTAAGCAAGCTCCTGATTACAAGGGAAAAAGAACATAGAAACATATAGTTTCCTAGAAATACATCCACCAACATCTACAATTGGCATTAGCAAAGACATTGATCAGAAATTATCTACAGGCCAAACATTATAAACCTAGAACATGGAATTTTTTGACACTTCCATAAGATGAACAAACCTTCCTATAAATCCAAAAAAACAAAGAAAAGCTCATGGACGTGCCCCATTCTTCCTCAGGCTTTTTGACAAGCAAACTTCTGTCTTTGAGCACTAAGGAACCCAAATTATCAATAAAAAAAACTCTAAGAATTACTGAATCGTGTTGAAGTTAAACTATATTTACCAAGTAAAATTTCCATTCTATAAGGATACATGCATCTAGCTCAAGAAAGCCAACTAATAACTTCCACAATATACCCTGCAACATTTCCAAAATACCCAATTTCGTGTAAGAGCCAGCATGTCCATATAATTAAACAAAGACCAACATTTAAGTTTCAATAATAACAGTGTATAACCAATCAATTCAACAAACCTGAAAATGGGTACTTTCATGGTTGAGAACATTGAAAAGTACATGTCTGTAAGCTTTTGGCTTGTGCAAGATTAAATCAATCAACACAATCTACACACATTGAAAACAAATCATAAACCCAATTTCCTTTTTATTTCAGAAAAATTACTCCAATAAATTAACAAAGAAATAAAAGGGTATTGATTAGATTCAAGGGGTTTACCATGAGCTCACATTCAATATACTCATCAGCAACTGCTTTACAGTTCACCTATGAACAAATGCACAAGTTAAGAAGTAAATGAAGAAGAAGAAAACTGATTTCCAGACATAAGAAACCAAACTAAAGCTTACACATTTCATCAATCGAATGTTTCCCGGAGAATATTGAACGAATAAGGTTTTGATCCGAAACCCGCACTGGACACAACGGTATTCCATTAACACAAAAGAGAAAGGCTTTGTTTATGGCTTTGTTCCCTGCAATAAATTTGATGGTGAAAAAAGCTTGAAACTGCAGATTTGCAGGGTGAAACTTGATCAGAAGAAAATGGAAACTGAAATTTTTGATTCTTCAGGAAATTATCGGGTTGAACGGACTCTGGGTCTGACCCGTTAAATTGTTCGGATAATGTTTTCTTGGAAAGGTCCAATATTTTTGGACAGGCTTATATTCTTCAAGGGCCTATATATTTCCCAAGTGTTAAAAAAAGAAGAAAATGTATTTCTTTATATTATTTATCACTGATATTTATAAGGGTCAAACTCTTTTGTTAGTCCTTGTATTATACTTAAGCTGTGAATTTAGTCACTTTATTTTAAGGGTGTTATATTTTGGTCATTCGTGTTTTTTAAATTTTAAAATTTTGGTCCTAACTCAAATAATATCAATAAAATCCGTGAATCATATTATGCTAATAGTTTTGTGTGTACAAAAATCATTTACCTTTCTATTATCTCACTATACATGTCTTCTCTTAAAAATTTCTAAAAAATTGAATTTTAAACCCTGACTCTTATTTTCTATATCCTAAACCCTACACCTCTACCCCTTAATTCTCTAAATTCTAACAACAATCTTTAACCTTAAAACCTAAACCCTTTAGTTTGAGAAATAGATGCACGAATGAAGATATAAAAAAGAGACAAACGATTTGCACCCGTTCTGTGTTATTCAAAAAGTCTGCTAGTAGTTCTCGTTTAGGTAAAATTTTTGGATTTAATTCATATTTTTCAATTTGATCATTTTAATTTTATATAATTTAATCGCATCGTTCATATATATTTGAATCAGGCCTATTAAAATTCAAAAAAATAAAAAAAAAATAAAATGAAACAAATTAAAGTGCATGAGTTAAATCCACAACTTAGACATTTTACATGTATTGTTAATCTAACTATTATTTTATACAAGATTTTTACTAATTGATAATTTAAAAACAACAACAAATATTAATTGTCTTGGATCAAAATCTGCTCGGAGAATTTAACTTATAAGTTATAACCGGTTAAAAGAGGTGTAAATCGTCTACCTCTTTTCTATTCTTTTATACTTCCGTTTTAAATTAGAGGATTAGGGTTTAAGATTAGAGGTTGTAGTTAGTGTTTAGGGAATTAGGGGTAGGGTGTATTTTTTAGGGTGTAGGATTTATGGTTTAAAATATATAAAAAAATAAAGGTTAGGGTTTAAAATTTAATTTTTAGAAAATTTAAAAAAAAAAAACATGAAAGGATATATGAAAAAGAGATAGAGGATTTCTCCTTGTCTAAGAGCATACAAATTCTTTTGCATCCACTTAAAACAGACAAAACTTTCTATAAATGGACAAGTTCATACATAAGTAGATTAACTTCAAGCATGGAACGAAGGTGCTAAATAGATCCCTTAAAATTTTTATATATTTTATATTGATAATTTAATCTTACTATTTTATAACTTATATTATATAATAAAATTTTGTGTCGTGCTTTGTTAACTTCCGACACTTGCAAGGATATGACATTAGCAATGGACAGAACTGCAATGTGTTTTGAAAATGAGCTTTCTGCAATAATTTTCTTTTTATTTCTTCTGCTGAATTCTTTGAAGAACTCAAATTGTAAATATGGACATATACAGTGACAAAAGCTTTGAAATGTCATCTTCCTGCGTATCTTCCATTCTATCAAAACTTAGATACTGGTGAGGCATTAACTGCACATCAACAACGTGGTCCATGCACCATTTCCCACCCTACAACCCTATTCTTACAAAAGAGAGTTCGGACAGTTCACGCCTCCTGCAGGCTGCAACTGCCTCAAAATTATAAACTCTCAACAAAAATCTGTACAAGCTGCCCAAAAAAGGAAATAAACAGTGTAACCAGGAAGCAAACTATGCATTAGGAATTGAACTGAAAACAGACTTTTTTACTGTCGTTTTATTCACAAGATTCGAGTTCGAGTACGAACTAAGATATTTTCTCGACATCTTTCACAGTACCATTGAACATGTGGCTTCTTTATCATCATCCATTATGCCTCTCTAAGACCTAGCTAGCCCTGTGTATATAATCCCTTTATAGGTGTAGTGAGGAATCTTGTGATTGAAATTAATGAAATCCCTTTTAAACAATAATGCCACCCATCTTGGCCTACTGTTATTATTAAAATTAAACATAATAATATCCTTTGCTTTAATCTTTATGTAAAATCTTTTCCAACATCTATGGCTTTAATCTTCGTTGGAATAATATATATACCATATGAAAAAGCTGCAGAATCTACTTGTAGTAGTTTAATCTTGGGACAACATGGGGTATCACAGCATTGTTTCTGCAGCATCCTTGATGCATATATATATATATATATATATATATATATATATATATATATATATTCCATCTCAATTTTTAGATAATCAACGGCGGAGTTCACCGTTTACTGGTGCCTGTGTCTCGGAACTAGCAACAAACATGTATGTAGAAGAATAGAAATCTTCTGCCCTTTTAACTGATGCAGCAAAATATAACAGACCATGCTGCCCAAACAAAATTATGAAATAATGCATGATTCCCATTATTTTTACCTGTCTGGATTCCTTTTACTTCTATCTGATCTTTCTCTTGCCCTAGATTTTTTTTTCTTATTGCAGTGCAAGTGCAACAATGTCTCATAGTAGTATGTTGTTGTAATAGTATCTTTCTTTTCAACATTGTACTGCATGACAACATACAACATGGTCAATTCTATAAATGTTAGTATGTCGTTTAGGATGCACTTCCAACAAGTAAAACTCATTTAATTTTATATTTTTTTAACAAGATGCACTTCTGACAAGTAAAACTCATTTAGTTTTACATTTTTTGAACAGTAAGATAAGGGTAAATGAA
The DNA here is from genome assembly GCA_035048815.1 of Abelmoschus esculentus. NCBI lineage: Eukaryota > Viridiplantae > Streptophyta > Magnoliopsida > Malvales > Malvaceae > Abelmoschus > Abelmoschus esculentus. The sequence continues at coordinate 14,847,440 of JAUCBN010000031.1, forward strand.
TGGCTGAGATTACTTGCTTTTTTTTTTATAAAAATCTTCACATTTCTTACCGTTAATTTAAGTCATCTATTTATTTTATCCAACCGTTCAAAATGGGGTAAAACTCGAAAGTTTGACATGGTATAGGAGTACTCTACCCTATATACATATATACTAGGACAGAACTATTAAGGGGCGGGGTCCCCCACCCCGAAGATTTTTTTTCCACTTTTGTCCCCTATTTAACTTCTTTTAAAATTTGTTTTTTTAATGAATTTACCCCCTACTTCTAAACATTTATATTTTGCCACTCTCAACCCCAAATCCTGGTTCCGTCCCTATATATATATATATTGGATGCATATAGATGTCCAATCCCACAAATATAGAATTATGTGATTGTGCATGGCTGAAAAATGCATGATTTGAGAATCTCAACAAATATCATAACAAGACAAGTACAAGAATAGGTCAACCATATGCCTTGAAAGCTATATATACATTCATCATCATCATCATCATATATATATATATATATGTATATATATATAAACAGTCACCAAAACTACTTATCAGGACAAGATAGTTAGATATAAACATCAAAGTAGAAATGCAATTCTCTTATGAATAGTGTGACAACAGACAAAGATGAGATCTATCAGCCTGTCTTATATTAAATGTATATATTATTCAAATGAATGCAATTCACTGCATTCTGATGCATCACTACTGTTTTAGTCAATTTGGAAGAGCCGTATCCTTCAGTAAACAGTAGTGAAAATAATTGATCTATAATTTGAACCACAAATACTATATATCTACAGATACCAATTCATCATGCATGTATTTACACCAAGAAATAAAGATCTTGTTTCAATTCAATTCGGAATCTATATTTTATGTACAGATGGTGCTTCAGTTGAAACTTAATCATACTTATTATCAATATTTGATGCAACATCAACTTCAAAACGATTGCAAACATAGTTATCTGAGTTCTTAGTAGAGAGACTTACCCGTAGGGGAACCACAATCCTCAGTTTTTTGTGTTGCAGTCCACTCCAGAAAAGATCATAGCTGTAAACAAGAAGATTCCAATTATCAAGTAGTAAAGGAAATTTTAACTGAAAATAATAATAAAAAGTTATAATGAGTTGGAAAATTCTTAAATTAACAATAACAATACTGACTACTGACAGTACCTCTTCATAGTACTCTAAATTTTCAGTGCATTTCCTGCTAGCCTGCAGCTTTGTTGTTAACCAGCAACAAGCAAGGATATATATATATATATATATATATATATATATATATATATATATATAATAGTTAATATACTACTAAACTAACATAGAGACAAGATAGAGCGAGAAAAAGAAGTAATGAAATGGCTTTTTTTAGACTATATATTATACATACACACACAGCAGCTATCCATGCACCAGAGGAAAAGTAAATGCTGTCAGTGGGGGAGAGGGAGAGGGAAGAGAATGTACAGATGGAAAGACAACTATAGAAGAGAGGAATATACATAATATTACACAAACACACTAAACAACTGGGAAAATTGATTTACTGAAAAAAAGTTATATGCTGATATAATTGTATGTGTATTATACACGATTATGGATTGTGTTGCAACTTCTTTTTGCTTTAAGCTCTTCATAGATCCCAAACCTCAACAAACTAATGTACTAAACAATATGTAGGAGAAATGGTTTTCTTTAAAAGAAAGAAAAGAAAGAAAAAAAGAAGAAGAGGAAATGCAACACTTCACTGTATTTTTCTTTTCGTGATCAGAGATCCAAATCAATAGACAAGGAAGATTTCCCTTTCTTTGAATATTCAGACAGTGAGGAATTGTTATTATTATTGGACGAAGAGAAATGAGGAGATTCATCTGAACCTATTGTGCCGTGAGGAAAACTCGAGGAAGATTCATCTTGTGAAGTACCGGGACACTCCATGTTCACACCAAACAACCTTAGCTTTTTAGCTACTGTTTTAGTACCCTGAACAACTGGCACTGAATCAATCACCATTGGTTCTCCTTGAAATGCTGCTCCAGTTTCATGATGTGACACCGATGATGACCTTGGATAATACTGCCCCACATTGCCGTATGTAGTTGCCTGACGCTGTAGTTGTTTCTGTTGTTGTTGCTGATGATAGCGATGACTATAAGGATATATGCTGTAGTTCAACCGATGCAAAGGCTCGTAGCTTCGAGACAAGCACATGGTTTGCGGCATCGAGTAGAGACTACCCCACCGTACTGACTGCGGAAAGTTGAACCGACTTTGTAGCTGCATGTGTGCGAGTGTTGCTGGATCGGGTGCATTAGGCCTGCGCTTCCAATCAATGTATAACCGGTCTTTTCCTGCCTCCCCGAACCCCCTATGGAATGACACGGTATCGCCCGCATTGAGCTTTTTTTCCTTGACAAAACGGCTCCACCCTTTGGTCATCACATAACTCTGGCTACTATTCCAATACGAGTACCGGAACCGCCACGACTTGCCGGTCGGATCCTCGAAATTCAATATCAGCCCTTTCTGGCTCGATGAACCGTTGAGAGGGAAGTACTTTTCGGCATGCTGCTTCGGTATAACGAGGCGGTTGAGCTTGCCAACATCGCTCGGTGTGACGACTTTGTCGAACATGTGTTCTTTCTCCGTAGACGTACTACTATCTCCTCCTATACAGCTTCCAACATTTGATGGATATTCATTATTGTTGCCGAGTGACAAGTCCACAAGCCCTAGTTTCTTCTCGAGATCGATAGCAGGCTCTTGGGTTCTGTAACCTTCTCGAGAATCCAAGATTCCGGACCAAAGGTTCCGGTGTTTCCGAGGAACAGAATCTTCGTACTTCGAAGTAGCAGAAGAAGAGGAAGAAGGAAACAGGAAGTTGCTCGCTGTTTCTCTCATCGCTTCAACAGCGTTCTCCTCATGTTCCCCATTATAATACTCTCTATCATCTTCAATAAAGTTCATTCTGAGAATCTGATGACCCACCAAAAATTTGACCTTGTTTATCACACTGAGATGGAAATCCACCCATTAGATTGATGGGAAAAATGAAAGGTAAGAGAAAAAAAATCTGGGTATAGAATCTAGAACTCAAGATAACAGCTAAGATTTATATGTTTCAACCGGTAAAATAATAAAACTGAAACAAGATCTGACCTGTAAAATACTGGTTCCTTGGAAGTATCTTTGGCGGCCGATGGTCTCACACCAAAAACGACCCGGGGTCGGTCGGTGCCTTCTTCTTTGAACCCCCAAAATAAAAACCCTAACTAAGACAAATTAAGGCCATGGAAGAAGAATCAAGAAAGATAAGGCTATTTCTCTTGGTTGACCTAGCATTTAGCTTGAGAGAAAGCAAAGACACAAGTGAAGCAGGAAATCTGGGTTTAAACCCGTGTTTTTTCTGCTTCCATCGATGCTTCTTCTTTCTCTGCCAAAATTTATCTTCTTTTTTTCGTTCTGGGTTCTTAAAGATCAGAGAGAAAGATGAAGAATGGGGAGGTAAAGAAATACTCCTACGTAGGGGCCCATGAATGATCTGGTTCGACTCATGTGAGCTTGTCCTATCATCATTTTTTGGTTTATCTCTTTATCATCTCTGTTATCTTCTCCACTAAGACACATGGCCAGTTTGGTCTTTAACTCTCAAATCCCAATCAACTTTGAACTGCCAAAAAAACAAAATGTGCCCACAAAGTCATTTCCCATTATCATTTACTATTACTGTGTGCTACTGCTTTACCTATTACCATGAGTGAGCATGTTTTATAGTTAGGATTCAAATCGAGTTTTGACTTTGCTGTCCTTGGTTTAGTGTGTGTCTGTGCTGTTGTTGCGTGGCTTTGCAGCTGGTCCTTCAAAAATGGATGAATAAAGTTCAGCCGATCTTCCTCTCATCCGATCCAATAACAAAAGAAAAAAGATTCCTGTATTATCATACATCTAACCAAACTCACCAGTACTGCAGTTGAAGTTCATCAACCCTTTTTCAAGCTTTCAACCTCAACCCCTCCCATGTCTTTGTTGTTTTCTTATCACCAGTACTAAATCATTTATGGCTAACTCCCTTTTAACTTTTCTTCATTCATTATTATATATATATTTATAGGATTATTATATTATGTATGGAGGGTGCGAATCCTCTATCTCTTTCTTATGACTTCATTAGTATCTCCGTTTTAAATTAGAGGGTTTAGGGATAGGGTTTAGAGTTATAGGTTAGGAGTTGTGGTTAGAGTTTAGAGAATTAGGGGTAGGGTGTATTTTTTATGGTGTAGGGTTTAGGGTATAAAAAAATAAAGGTTAGGGTTTAAAATTCAATTTTTTAAATTTTTTTTAATGAGTCATAAATGAAGGCATAATAAAGAGGTAGATGATTTTTACTCATATATGAATGATAGAAATATTTAGTTTCCACTAGCGTATAATTGTATGGTTTAGGGTTTTAGTTTGGGTTTTAGAGTTTATAGGTTTTAGTGTAAAGGTTTAGAATTAATGATTTATTATTAGAATTTAGGGTTTGGATTAAAATTTTAGGGCAATATGATTATAATTTAGATTTTAACATACTAACTCTAAATTTAAATCATAAACCTAAAATTCTATTAATAACCCTGAATATAATTCAGTTGTATATATTAAAATATGAAAACAGATTTATTTGATAAAAACTTGTACTTTGAGGACTGAATTAAAATATTTTAAAAGATTAGAGATCAATTTAAAACCTAAGCGATAGTATACGGATATTTGATGGAATTAACTTGTATATATATCATAATTAGAGTGAGATCTTTTAGCTTTAGTCAAGTTCTTTTTTCAATTTTTTTTTGTATAGTCATTTATTTCGGACAAATTAACCGATTAATTCAAATCGAATTTTATAAAAGTTTCTTACATGATGACTCATTCGTGTAGTCAAACTTTTTTGGACATTTTAAAATTGTTCATGATAGTTCGATTCAGTTCTCAATCTTTTATATTAAAATTGAGGTTTAAAATTTTGGACTTATTTAGGAAAATGAATTTGTTTTATGACGGTTCGATTCAGTTCTTAATTTTTAAAAAATTTGAGATGAGTCAGAGTCAGGTTTATGGTGAAAATTCTTCATCCTGGATTATTTATAAATATATTTGATATTTTTATAATCTTCTTTAAAAATAGTCGGGTTTAATCAATTTTTAAAAATGAATAGAGTCTGAATATACTTTTATTATATCAGACTGTGTCGAAACAAAGATAAATATATATTATACTCGGATTAAATTAAAATTTTAAATTTTCGAAATAAGTTTAAGATGACCAAAAATCCGACATACCTCACCTCATTAACATCCCTACAATGAGGTTCGCAGGCGCTAACAAGTATAATTAATATACCGATTACTATAGGATTAGCTGAAACGCATTAATGTATAAAGACTCTAAAATAAAAACAATTAACTATTTAAGCATGATTAATATAAACTAAATAGTGTCATGTAACATAGAGGAGTGAAATTAAAATAATTAGTACGACCAAAATATATTTTATTTTAATAATAAATAAAAGTAGATGAAGATATTTCATCATGGAGTAATTAATATATACATGAACTATGCTTTGAAATAGTTAATAATTACTGCATGTTGGTTGATAAATAGGACAAGTCACAAGTAATTGAGAAAATTAACATTTTTCCTACACGTGATTATTAGATGGGGCCGGGTTTATATTTATGTTTCATATTTCATATCGGTTGTGGGTAAATTAAAAACATTAAAAAAATCAAATTTTAAGAATAAACTATTTTGAACAAATGGGATTGCATCGATTTAATAAAGGCGTGTATTATTTGATTTTAATCAATTTAATCGATCAAATTAGTTTTTTACGGTTAATTTAATAATTAATTTAAATAAATTCAGTTAACAGATAATTTTTAAAAAATTTAATTATCGGTTAATTTGGTTCAAAATCAATTAATTAATCAAGTTAGTTGAATTAACTAAAATTAGTATATATCAAATTAGTATAAAAATAAAAGTTTAGTGATTAAAAAAATCAATTCAGCATAATTTAATGACTTATTATGTAATTTATCCAAAGTTTTATAATAGATCTCGGGTAATTCGAAAACTGAGAAATGACTGAATTAAATCAAAATAATTTCAGATCAATTAATTTGGTTATGACTAATTTGATACTATTATCGATTAAAATTTTAAATTTTTTGATTAATTCAATTATAACTAATTTGATTCGACCACCGATCGAATTAACCGAATACTCACTCCTAATCTAATCAAAACCTTGTTTTATTTAATACATGTGCTCATTTCTCAGTGTCCGAAACTGTGATCAGTTATACGAAGAGATGTTCTTTCCCCATGTCTGTCATTTGCCGGAACCTTCGGAATTTAAGGAAACCTGGGATCCAACACCTCCATCTTTTCAACTGTTAACTTAATTGCGGCGAAGGGTATTGCATTTTTGGTAAGTCAATGGATACTACAGTGATGTGGTATTTAAAATCATTCAATTCTATGTTTGTTAATTTTGAATTAATTTAGGTGCTGTTTGATAAATTTATAAATTAAGAGATGAAATTAAATTATAATTGTGTTTGGTATTTTAATTAAGGCTTAACTTAATAATAGGTGCCCAAAATATACATCTTTTCTGAAATAGGCGTCTAATGTATTTTTTGGCTGAAATAAGTGCTTAAACTATATATTTTTTCTGAGATAGGTGCCTAATGTATTTTTTGGCTGAAATAGGTGCCTAAAGTTTTATTCCCTTAGTGTTTTAAGGTAACAGTGTTAAAAGAAAATTGTTTAATTTATAAATAAGTACCTAAATTATATATTTTAAAAAAAATAAGTGCCTAATGTAATTTTTATTAAAATAAATACCTAACTTTTTTCTTATAAGTAATTTATATTTCTTATAAGATATAAAATTAGTTATATCTTAAATTAATCATTTAACCTTTTAAATTATGAGAAAAATTATTTTTTAACAACACTAAAATAAAAAATAATTAAAATTTATATAATTTTATATTAATATTTTTTATATTTTCCACAACAATCATCAATGGGACAAATCGATTCACTTGCAAGGACATGTCGCCGGTTCACATGGGAAATATATACAAAAATTCTTATATTCCTATTACATTTATAATTGTATCGAAAAAGAATTGAAAATATTAATATAAAATTATATAAATTTTAATTATTTTTTATTTTAGTGTTGTTAAAAAATATTTTTTTCTCATAATTTCAGCTACTAATCAAATTTAATTAAATTATTAATCAATTATAATAAATAATTTAATAGATTAAAACGATGATATATAAATAATTTTACATCTTATAAGAAATATAAATTACTTATAAGAAAAAAATTAGGCATTTATTTCAATAAAAATTATATTAGGGACCTATTTTAAAATATATATAGTTTAGGTACTTATTTATAAATTAAACAATTTTTTTTTAATAGTGTTACCTTAAAGCACTAAGGGAATAAAACTTTAGGCACTTATTTCAGCCAAAAAATACATTAGGCACTTATCTCAGAAAAAATATATAATTTAGGCACTTATTTCAGCCAAAAAACATTAGGCATCTATTTCAGAAAAAAGTGTATACTTTAGGCACTTATTATTGAGTTAAGCCTTTAATTAAAATCAAACACCGGGTATTAGATTATTTGTTAAATATAAATTTTAAAGGATAATATAATTAAAAGAAAAAATATATTTTTCAGTAATAAGTAGGCTTTATACACTTAACGATGGGTAGGGACATGCATTCAACTAATTCGATCGGTGGTCGAATCGAAATAGTCATAATCGAATTAATTAAAAATTTTGAAATTTTAATAGTTAACTAAATTGAATTATCTATAATAAATTATTTCGGTTAATTCGATCAATTTTTTAATTAACCGAAATTTATTATAAATTTTGGATAAAATACATAATAAGACACTAAATTGTACTAAAATAATCTTTTTTTAATCACTAAACTTTATTTTTATGCTAATTTGATAAACGTTTAATTATTATTTTATAATATATCCAAAAATTTAATGATCATTTTATAATTTTTAAAATTTAAATGACCAAAAATAAATATATGTAATATATATAATGTTTAATATATAAAAATTTCAGTTAATTAACCGATAACCAATTTCTCTAAAAAAATAACCGTTAACTAAACTTACCTAAAATTAACCGACCGAATTAATCAATTTTTTTTTGATTCAATCGTTAATTCGGTTAAAACTGAATAACACACACCTCTAAAGATGGTAATGGGATAGGATGGATTTTTTATCGTTACAGCCCCGACTCTAAAAAGTAAGTTATTATATCCGATCCCGACCCGCACTGGAAATTTACATATCTCTCCCAGTCTCGAAAACCTACAAATTCAAAGTCGATCTTGACCTCCCAAAAATTAAAGGTTATATTTGAACCTGAACTTAACCCTCTCCGACCCCAAAAAATAATAATAAAATAAAATATTATATATGTTATATTTAAAAATATATATCGAGTTGGGTCGGATCAAAGATTTTTCACTCTAAACTCAAACTCGTTCTATCTCGAATTTTTTATCTCAAAACTCTATTCGTCCTATCTCATCTCGATATTTGAAATTTTCACCAAAATACCCGATCAAATTAGGTCAACTCAAGTTGCGGGTATATTTATCATCCCTATACATACTTAACATTTTCCATATTTTTTCATTGGAAAATTTCCAATTGATAGTTTTAACTTTCAATGAATTGAATTTATTCAATGAGTTATCAAACAAGCCCTTAGTTAGTTTGACTAATTTTTAATATAATTAAACCTAACCCTTTTGACTAATTTTTAATATAATTTATTCAATAAATTATCAAACAAGCCCTTAGTTGTTAGATAAAGATCGAGAAGTGCGGGTTTGTTATATTCATCAGACGACTAACAGAGTTGTTGATGATACAGTTAAACTATCTCGGATCAGGCATGTAGCTCCATTATAAGAGGTTGATTTGAATTATAGCTATTCATAATACCTCCAAGTGAGATCTTAATTGCGGTATTTGATGATTTATCGCATGCAATGAAAGTGATTTTTTCTATTTGTAAGGATTACCAAGTGCACTCTTTTTTCTCTGTCCAGGTTTAGAGAAGCTTTTTAACAAAGTACTTGGCTATCCGACCATCTTCTTCATTTATAAAATAAAAAAAATTAAACATTTAATTTTATAATTATATTTAATAATCACATTTAATTTTTACTTACAATATTTTTTTCCAAAAATTGAATAAGATAGAATAAGTAGTTAACTACTTCTTTATAATGGGAAGGGGGTGGGGGAAATGTTAACTTATTTTTACTTACAATATTTAACTATTTCTTTAATGTTGGAATTATTAACTTATTTTTTCAGAAAAATGTATTTTAAATAACTTCTCTCTTTATTTTTGCAAGAAAAAAAATAAATGTTCAAATTGCATGTTTAGCCTTTACCCAAAACCGTTAAAAATAACATAATTTACTATATTAATCGGTTGTGAAATGAGAAATTAAATATATATATATATATATATATTATAAATTTCATCTTTTTTTTCGTTTTTTTTAATCGTTCCCTTTAATTGGTGGTCGACAATCAATTTTAGTATTGGTTGTCGACCATTGAATCTATTTTTTTTCTTGTTTTATTTTAATAAGGATCTCTATTTTTTCTGTCTTTATGACACGCTTTTCTCTGTCCTTGTGACATGTTTTTATTTTTGTTTTGGGGTTTGATTCGTCTGTCTTTATGGCATGTTGCAGCATACCCTAGCGATCGGTTATTGTTCGCACAGAGATTCAATCGATGCTAGTTTTCTGATTTATTGTTTTGTCGGTGGTCACTTGGAAAGATTTATCCCCAGTCGGTTCATGGTTATTTGCCGATAAAATCAGTCCTGGGTAGCGATACTTTTTGCACGACAGTTTGAATCTCCTACAACTCCTTCTTCCTTCACTATGTGTCTCGTTTGGATAGACACAAGTAGATTTAGAAAGTTGCTGAATTTTATTGGTATGCTTATTTTCATAGAAATTTTATTTTTATTTTTTGTTTTTGAATTATAAAAATTTTTAAATTTTTTTTAATCTAATTATTTTGCTTCTTGATTACGTTATAATTATAATTTTCTATGAATTAATAAAAATTTAGTATATTTATAAAAAAATAACATAATTATATTCCGTTCTTAAATTTTACAAAAGTACTAAAAATTAAATCCAATACTTCAATAATTTATTATTAAAACTCAGTAAGGAAATAACAATTACAAGTTTGGTTAGAGAAAATATTTAGATATAATTAATAATGTTTAATCGTACTCGGAAATTTAGGGTGGGTACCCTAAATTTTTGTTATATGTATCTTTGTACTTAAATTTTACGATATTTAAAATTTATATTTATCTTAAAATTTTATATATTCTTATCTTTAAATATATTTTTATATCCGTCACTGATTATTAGTATTGGACGTATCTATGCATTTACAAAAGTTTTATAAATGAGCATAAAGATTTATAATTTTTTATCATTTTAGTTTATATTTTTTTTGGGATAAATTTAACTTTTAGTGTATATCTTTTTTGATAAATATCTTATTTTTTAACTATCATGATAATTAGATCGTTAAAAATTTAACGATAATGATATCACACATATATATATATATATATATATATAATGAAGTTTGAGATTTGAGAATGTTCAATAACCTTTTGTTTTAGATTTAATTAATTTTTAATATATTTTTTAAATTTTAATTATTTTATATTTTATATTAGATAAAACTATATTTTACGTATATATATTTATCATTATCGTTAAAAATTAAACGATAATTACATGTCATATTCATATAGAATGAGGATAGATACTATGTTATTTAAAATATGTTATCACATGTATATGACATGTCATTATCGTTAAATTTTTAACGATTTAATCATCATTTTAATTAAAAATGAGATATTTATAAATAAAAAATACATAAATTAAAGGCTAAATTTATCTTAAAAAAATAAAAACTAAACTGATAAATATTAATGATTAGTATGCGTGTCATTTACATTCCCAGCCCAATAATATTAATACTACTACTGCTAATAATGTCAGCATAATCGAGTATCCTAAACTTATTTTTTAAATAAAATAATATCATTTATATTAGGGAGGACTACGTATAGTATTTTTTTTATTTTTTAATATTGTATTTATTTTTAATAAAATAATATCTAATATTATATTTTATTTTTATTTTAATATTTTGTTTTTATTTATTTATTTTAATTAAAAAATCAATAACGTATTAATTAGGAGAGAGAAAAGTACACATGACATGTTGAATATGAGAAATAATCACATGTGATAGACTGTTATGTTATTTTCTCTCCTAGATAACATGTCACATATATATTTTTTTATAGTTTTAGTCAATATAACATGCTGATTAGGAGAGAAAAAATAATACGGTATGTTGATTCAGAGAGAATTACATACGATAGGTTATAATATTATTTTCTCTCTCTTAATTAGTATGTCATATGTGCTTTTTCATAATTTTATTCAATGTGACATGTAAACCAAGAAAAAAAATAATATGATAACTTATTACATGTGATGTTTTTCTTCTAATCAGTTTATCGTTAATAACAATGAGTACCAAAATAGTAACATAAAATAACGATAAATATTATTTTATCAAAAAGAAATAAGTGTATACTAAAATAAAATACAAATAAAGGTGAAATAGTAAATACATAATTATCCCTAATATTTACTTTAGAGACCAATAAAATTATCTTCGGTACTGAAAAGATCGATATACCACCAATAAATATTGGGTGCAATGGCAAGGTATATTGTTCTCTTAAGTAGAAGACTGGTTCAAACCTTAAAAAAGACATTGTTTAGAGAGAAAACAACAAATCCTGAACACGAATCATCATATAATTCATAAAAAAAAAAAAAAATCAATATACCCCATGAGATAAAAAGAAACTTCGAAGTTTGTGGTCTAAAATGTACTCCCACACAAATAATATTGTGTTTCCATCCTCTTGGTTTATGTTTTAAATGGCAGCGACAGCGGCATCAACTAGATAGGTAGCAAAGCATCATCGGCCGACCACGGGAGGCAGCCCCAGGACCCAGCTATTGAATCGGGGAATGAATTGGACTTGCATGGACTCTGGACAGTAGTGTCCCCAAAAAATCAGTAGCCCCACAAGTCTGGCGTATGGACCCGTCGGGACAACTATCATTTAAGTTCTAAATTATAATAGTAACCATATTAATATTTCCAGAAATGAATATTTAATGAGTTTTTATAATATGCATTTGTAGGTTCAGATTTTATTATACAGTATATTATAATATAAGGTAAATGTTAGTAAATTTATAGCTCCAACCAGCTAGTTTTGATAGGGTGGGGGTAAGGAATTCATATGTTATTATTTTTGTCCTAGATTTACAAGGAAATCCCACAAATTAACATAAAAAACTGATAATTAGAGCAAGGCTCTGTGTTTATAAAAGTTAAGGCACAGGCACATCCTATTTTGAAAACCCTATGTCTTGTTTTAGGGTTCCTCAGACGCCACCATTTGTAATATATAGTTTTGTTTTAGCTTTTTCCAACATTATTTTCTTACCAGACAAGACATTAATATGTTAGTAGTAGTAATTAAAATTACATTTTCAGATGCAACTGTTTGGTTTCAGACTCAACAGTTGATAATGTAATGTGTAGGGTGGAGTAAACAGTCAACAGTGGCATAGGGTAAGGACCACCACCTTGCTTAGGGTACCCCCCACCAGTGCCACCAATCCCCTTAATCCTCTCTTCTTTCATAACTCGTTTGCTGCCACTTGGTCACATCTACCGTCTCTTCTCTCTTTCTCATCTACAGACCAATCATTATAATGCACGTTTAAATTCATACTCCGAACAAAAATCTTTTATCCCCTAATACTTGCTTTTATATTTTATTTTTAAAAAAAATTAAAATTAAATTTTAAATTTTACCTTAATTTTTATATCTTAAGTCCTACGCCCTACAAAATACATCCATACACTTAATTCTCTAAAATCTAACTATAACTCGTAACCTTAAACCTTAAACCCTAAACTCTAAATCTACTATTTTAAAGTAGAGACACCAATAAAAAGATAGACGATTTGCACTCTCCAAATATACACAATGAAGAACGAACTATATATGATTATGCATCTAAATTTTGGATCCCCTAGGAACAGGTACGATGCCATGTTGATGGTGGGAGAGGCAAGTTTGATATAATTATTTAAGGTCTTTCTTAGTTTAAATAATAATAAAACTAGGTTTCTGCTTCTCCTAAATTTAGATTTAAAAGCTTAATAGACCTTTGTTCCTCCCAATGTTCGATCCTGGCTCCGTCCCTACCTAAGAAATTATAACTATGCAAATCACAACGGTCAATCTTATATACGTCTCTACACTGAAAAACTAAACCCTAAATTCTAAATTATAATCTTCTAACCCTAAACCATCATGAGTCTCAAACAATAGACCCTTATGCAAAGGAGCCTGGAAATCAACCTGCAGGTATCAAGAACAGCTACATAAATTCGTTTTGAAAACACATCCCTGGTGTCTGCATGCTTGTAGTGCCGTAGCTTAGCTGCAAAAGCTACAGTGTGTGAGAGAGAGAGACATACTTTTTAAAGTTCATTATATGTTTCTCCACCTGTTTTTCCTGGACCAGTTCTCTCTTCATAATGTTTGGATTCTGTATTCAAACCAATCAAGCTGTTATTAACATAATTTACACACACATGCATGTCTGTCCTGCAAGCTGCATGGAACCACAAAATCGGTCGAGCTTTTGGGTTTGTTGGAAGTGATTAGACGTGACTTAAATGAAGATTAATAAAGTTTCTCCGGAGGGGGATTGTGTTTGTTAATAAGAAAGTATAGAGATTAATATCTGTTTTTTTTTTCCCGGAAAAGACAACATTTCGCACAAATCTTTCTTTTTCTGTGTCTTTTTTATAATCTCATTAAAAATTAGGTTTAAAGTTAAGATTAAAATAAAACTAAAATTTAGGTTTAATGTTTAGGTGATTAAAAATAAAATGTATTTTTAAGATTTAGGGTTTAAGATTTAGATTTTAAGATAACATTAAGAATGGACAAAAAAAATTATCTATTAGATATATAAATATAATCAATAAATAGAAATCATTTACTCTTTTCCGTGTCCCTATGTATATATAATTATTAAAATATGTTTATAATTTAAAATTAAAGTTAGTATTTAATTATTTTTTTTACAATTTTGTTCATTATCAATTCCCCCAACCATAAGAACCCCTGGTCCAATGCCACTTGTTTCTTAAAAAAACTTATCTCTTGGGCTTTTATTTCTGTCTAAACTAATTAAGATTAGATTCCCGAATCTTGTGGGCCTTTTTAATTCTGCTGGTCCATGGGATTCGTAGTTAGCATCCTTGTCGAAACCATCAAATCAGTATTTATTTAATCTAGACCCTTGAATTATAGTTTGAATAGGATTGTTTTTTAAAATAAAGTTTATATAAAACAAAAAATTAATATTATCTGAAAAATATTATAATTTATTTAAAAATAATTGACACCCAGATTTGTGGATGCGTAGTTAAAAAATCATCATATATCTTTTAAAATTTTAATTTAGTAATTTTGAATTTTTTAAAATTTTTTTCATGTCATCTATAAATCAATTAATTAAATATATTTATTTAATTTTTTATATTATCTTTTTTATTAAATAAATCTTTACTAATATTTATTATAAATTAAATTTAAAAATAATTTTTTATCAAATGTGAATATTCACTTAATAAAAAATAAGATAAAAAATTAATTAAATGAATATATTTGAATGATTGACTTTATGGATAATATAACAGAAATGACCCATGTTATAATTTCTCGAGCGAAAAAACTCTTGAGAAATGAGCTTAATTCTAATCTTGAGAAATGAGCTTAATTCTAATTAAGGATAAAATTTAGATTAAATAATTGATAAATAAAATCGTCTAATTTCAAAATCAATAAAAATTTAAAAATAAATATTTAATTTAGGGTTTATGAAAAAACAAAGACATAATTTGATAAGATTTAAATTTACAATGACTAAATTGCCCCAAGATAATGTTGGAAGCAAACCCTTTCTGATACACTAGTAGCTTTATCCCTAATTATAATTATATCTTTATTTTTGGGCAAACAGCACAAAAAGTCATTAAACTAAATAAAAATATCATTTTAGCCATTGAAATTTCTAAAATTATAAAATGATCATAAAACTTAATGATCTATTATAAAATGATTATTGGATTGACCAGATTATTATAAAATGTACAAATTAACCTTTAAACTTATTAAAATTTATCACCATTTTATATTATATAATAATTCATTAAATTTAATGACCGTTTTGTGACCAAAAGTTTAGTGACCAAAAATTATTTTTTACTTAATTTAGGTATCATTTGTGTGATTTACATGTGAAGGAAGTATGGGTGCATGTGATCGTACCGAGAAGTTATCATGTCATCTTCAAGATATGGATGGTTAGATTGCCAATCTTAAACAACCCTTTGTTCGCAACTTTCTCTTAATTAGGTTTTCAATTGATTTAAGATACCTGTCAAATAATTGCAGGCTGCAGCTGCAGCCACAGCCCAGATGCCTGATGCCATGGAAATAATATATCAAGCAGCACTCACTATCGGGACAAATGACGCTGTGAGTAACTTGCATTAATGTCGTAATTTATTTACTTCACCCTTTGTAGTTGCGATTAACATAAATTCTCTTTTCCAACTTCTTCTAGGTAGACGAGTCTACGCAAAACAAAGGTAGTGCACCGGGATCTTACTTGAAAGCAATGTTTTTACTTTCGTTCATTGTAGGAGAGGCGACAAGTCTTCCATTGAACCTGCCCTTTCCATTGAATCCTGCCAATAAGAAGCAAATTCAGACCTACATTAACAACTTGTAGACTCATAAGTCTCAGTTTCTAACATCAACGCCTTTCCCTAATCTGTCTGCAGACATCTACACCAATTGAAGAGACTGTAAAAATATTTTCAAAACCGCAGCAAGTTTTGAACTGTGTATTTTAGGTAAATATATTCCGGTGAGGTTACTCTATGAATAGATTTAACATGACAAATCTATTGTATAGGGAAAAAAGCATATTAACTAATACTGACAGTCTGGAGCAAAATGATCTAACATTTCATAGGGTTTGATGTAAATAATAGTATTCTTTCTATTGATATGCAGTAAATCGGAATTGAAAATGTAGCATATACAGTAATGTTTACTATACATGAAGTATGAAACTGTAAGGGGGGGGGGGGGGGGAATTCTTATACCTGAAATAAATTGGAGATGTCAAAACCTTTCTCCACAAGCATCAAGTATGGGAGATATGCAGACCTGTAACATCGCATCAGGTGACATTTTTTCATTATGTTGAGAAATGTCACTCAGCTACTTTCAACATTTAGGGAATTATCTGGATTTCATCAATGAAACAAGGAAAATATTAATTGAGTTGATATCAAAAGTAGAATACTAACAACCAAGGATTTAGCTCAGTTGATTCATATAAACTTCAAGGATATCATCCAAACATCCTGTAGATCTTCTGTTTGAGTAACAGCATCTATGATACCTTCTATTGCATGCTCATGGAAGAAAAATACTGCTATAGTGAAGACTTGGAAGAACAATAAGCATAAAAGCAGTTAAAAAGATTTACAGAAACCAGTGGATGTCCCCTGCAACTGAAAGGCGGGCAAGCAGACTTTTTCTGTGTAGCTTGCTGTTCCAATGCATCTAAAAGGCTACAGTGAATATGATCACCATAGGTCCATAGTAGAATAATAAAGCACGGGCAATTATATGCTGAAAAGAAGCCAAAGCAAAGGCCATTCAAAATACTTGATGCTTCTTATCTAAGTCTATTTTGGAGTTTTTAACTACAGTTTCATGGTCCTGGAAATTGAATAAGTCAATGTAGACATATAGTACACACAGAAAACAGAAAATTTGCAGCTTAAGTCAAGTAGAAGCCTCCCCTTCCAAGCATATCCTCTTCGGATCTTTCTCTTCACCTTGACTACCAGTGTTCATCACTCTGCTTTCCTTGGCTTCCACACAGCACCTTTTGTAAGGTTTAAATCCTGTTCGGTGGCCCTTAAGCCTTTCATGTCCTAATCCAATTGTTAGCAGGCTATCTTTGACAATGTTCTTGGCATTTGATAATGCATTATTCTCAGCTTCTCGACGGTCAGAACAAGATCTGCTTGCCTGGCTGGTGAGGTGTAAAGTTGATGTCTCTCCTCTATTCTCATCTGCATTTTGCTTGTCTTCGCCTACATTTTCCTTTTGCTGCTCCTTATTCTTGCCGTCATGTGGTGGAGAAAAGCTTTGTGGCAGTACTTCTCTGGAGAAGAGGGCTTGAAAGGCCAGTCGGCCCTGACAAAAAAAAATGCTCAACAAATAGTAATAGAGCCATAGCTCATAAATGTGACAATATCACTGTACAACTGGAACAATAGCAAAGTTAAAACTGTCAACAATCTACAGAGCAGGCAATTGAAAGCTCTTGGTTGACACCCTCCCCTCTCCCCTAGGTTGTGGGTTCAATACCCATTAGGAGCAAATTTCCCCTCCCCTAGGTAGGAGCTAATCAAAAAATAGCGAAGTTAAAACTACATGAAAAAAAAACAGACAAATCAACTCACCCCTTCAGATACCTCCTTCCAAGAATCACCCAGATTGGTACTGCTTCTTCCACGATGACTATTCCATTCAGCTTGTGATTGATTTACATCAGCTTCCTCCAAATCTTCATTGTCATTCTTATGCTTTTCTAATACATCTATTTCCATCTCACTACAAGAAGGTGTATTAGAACCACTAGAGGACCGGTCAACTTGTTTCTTGTTCTTTGTTTTATTCGCATCTTCAGGCTTGGTTACAGCGGTATCTATCACCTTGGTATTTACTTTTTCATCCCCGCTCTCTTCACAGTCTGATGATGAAGAAGTAGGTGATTTAGAACGTTGACCTTGCATGGCTTCAGAGTATTCATGATCCAACTGTTGATCCTGCATGAATAGATCTTGATCAGCAGAATTTTTTCCGCACGTCTTGACGGCTGGAGCTTGACCATTCTCCGCAGGAGGAACAGCAGCTGTGAATACAGGAGCACATGTACAGCCAGTGTGCAGAGGGGCACATACAGAAAGCATTCCATGGGCAGCCCACCATGCGGTGGCAGCTGCAACAGTTGCAGCAGCAATTGCAGCCATACTTGTAGCAGAGTTCATTTGTCTAGAAGGAAAACCTCCCTGGTCACAAGAGAGAGAATCAGCAGAATTTTGGACATTTGCATATGGCCAACATGTTGCTGCAAAGCTTGCAGTGGCTTGAGCAGCTGGATTCTGTAATAGAGTAGCAATGAGATTGGAAAAAATTGAGGAGACATGTACAAATAATTGATAGTCCTCTTGATTGGGCTGAAGATGCATAAAGGGAGTATGAAAAGTTGGCAATGCCTGAGGAGTTGATCTAGGTGCATTATTCTGATGAGCAGTAGTAGTGGACGCAGCTAGATTTTTTAACAGGTTAGCTTGTCCATTAACATCACCCATAGGGTGAAATATTGAATCCTGAAAAGGCATATCCAGGGAAGGATTTTGAGCACATGTTCCCAGGCTTCCATTTAGGATATGCACAGCAACATGTTGAGGGTAATTTTGAGTGGCTTGCATCTCATCTGTACGTACTACACAAGCCATAGCATCTTTTCTCTGGCCTTGAGTTTGTTTCGCGTATGAAGTGCAAGAATTCTCCAAGTCTGAAGACTTACTTGTATCATTATTAATTGTCTGTAGAACATCAAGCTTATAAGCATCATAAAAAAATTAAGTTCGAGAATGACATAGGGTGGGATTCATGTTTATCATGATTTATTACCTCTTTTAGTGAAGGTACAAACTCCCTAAAAGAGCAAGAGTTTCTGATAGCTGCTGATGTTGGCATAGAACTCTTGTTCACCAAAGACACAGAGGAGCAGTTAGCTTCATGGTGATGGGTAAAAACCTCAGAGCAACTGTCATCTTGATTGTCCTTCAGATTTGAAGACTTCTCATCCTCATTAGGTCTCTGGCAGAAAAAGATATATATTAAACTCGGGTAAACAAAAATATGTATGGAACATAACCAAGGGAATGGAGAATTAGATAAATGAGATACATGAAGTGAAATTAACCTCTGGAAGTGGTTCTTTCTCCAAGTCCAACACCTGTTTGCAATGCAAAAAAGATACTGGAGTTTCAGATTTTCCATCCTTCGCTCTCATCTGTACTAAGGTAGCAGCACTCGTTTTTCGAGGATAAGGGTTGCTTGGTTTTCTTTTTGGGCGTGGAGGAGGAATTTCTATGTCAAGAGTTTGACTGGTTGGAATACCTTTAGCAAGTGCCTCCTTCTCCAGCTGAGAATAGAATTTGTTAGTAGTCCCGAGTCAGAACTCAAATGAAAATCTAGAAGAAAAGTGTTTCCAGGAATTGATGGTGCCATTTAGCATCAATCATAAGTCATAACAAACTATGAAACTAAATATATGATAGGAAACACATAACTCATGTTGATATTGTTTTATTTATTTCTCTAGAACTTTGTAGATAAGGAGACGAAGTTGTTTTTCTAAAAAGAATGCAACAAAATTAGATGAGATTTGAAGAATACTGCATATTATCAGGAAATTAGAAGTCCATGCATAATTCCCGTAACATCTACTCATATCTCAAACAGGAGGTTCATGCAAAATTATATACTCATAGTGTCAATTATATGGCGTGTTTTACATACATTAGATGTATCTGTTTCAACTCTTACTTAAGAAAGTATACATACAATTTTGGCCTTAAAATCAGGAAAGCTCATTCCAGAAGGTGAACCCTGTAAGCCACCTTTAAATGGTTATTTACATTCTTTCAGTCCTATAAATATACCATGTGTTCTCTCTAAGACTCCTATGCCATATACCATTTCACTGCAGTAGACATACACAAAGGACTCCAAGGCCGTGGTTGAACATATATACACAACCATTGACTATATTAAAAAAGGGGCTGGTTTAGCAAAGCAATCAAGCTGACTGTTTGGCTAAACCAAACCCCAAATTTTTACTAGGACAGTTTTAAAATGCATATAAACGGAAGAAAATTACCGGTGGTTACTTAGGTAGCACATTTTTAAGATCTGCATTAGTTTAGTTTTCCTTTAACTGATTGTGAAGGATTCACTAACTGAAAACCCTAACTGTCCATGGCTGGCATGCAACCCATGGATGCTGAAGAATTCAATCTGAAGCAGAGACAAAACCTTTTCATAATATAGCCATGACACACACCATAGTTGGGGTGAGCCGTGAGCCGAAATTCACTTCTTACAACCTCAAAGTGAGTGTATTTCAGAATTCAGACTAGGAGTCTTCAATTGGTTAATTTGGTTAACCGGCTGAACCTAACTAGCTAAATATCATTAACCGAAATTTTTAACCCTTTAACCGAACCGGACTTCAAAAAAAAATAACCGAACCAAACTTTGTTCAATTAATTTTCAAATTAAAGAAATAACTATGGAACACCTAAATTTTCGGTTAATGTATATATTCTGTTAGTTTCGCTTAATATATTTTTAATATTATTATATTTAATATCGGTTAGTTCGATTAATTAACATGTTTCGAACCGAATTAACCGATAACTAAAATTTAAAAAAAATAATGGGTTCGGTAAGTTAATTCGGTTTTAACCAAACAATAAACACCCCTAATTTAGATTACATGTAGCTATATAACTAGGGGAATTCCTACAAGAAAGTAACTATTTATGTACAAAACTACAGCAAGTTCAAAAAGTAACAAGAAAATTGCATGCCATGTGCACAAAAAGATAGTGGGATTCCTACATGAAAGTAACCATTTAAAACAACGGAAAAGTTGGTATGCACTCCTTTTCTAACAGATAAAATTCCTATGATGATAATCCTCCCTTGCACACATCTGATTGCCAATCTTGGACCCAAAATCCCAAATAAATAGAATTCAAATAGCTGTCATCTTCAGAACAATAAAACAAGTTTGTGGAGAAGGGAGGAGCTATCATCCTAAATGTGGTATGCTAAATTAGTATTAAACAGCTCAGACGATCATCTTACAACTGATTTTTTAACATGGAATGTAATCTATACATATACTAGGTTTAATACTTTCTCCTCAAATGTTACTCGCCTGTGCCAGGGGATCTCTCAGATTCTCTTACTGTTTTATCCAGGCATCCAACCCAACCCAACCCAAAAAATGTCCATACAAGTACAGGGACAAATCAAAATGAAGTAGAGAATAATCATAAGATTTCCCATATCATTCATGATAGTGCAACTGAGGAATCAATATTTCATATATTTCTATCAGAAACAAGTAAGAAGCAGAAAAGTACATTGAACATAAGCATAAGCAAGAAAGACACCAAATGACCTTTGAAAAGAACTTTTGAGCATGACTCCTGATCTGAACAGCAGTCTTTGTTCCTATGTGTTCTGTGAATCATCAAGTTTCAAAAAAAAAAAGATCTCCATTTAAGACGGTAAATTATTAAAACATTTCATATGTCACTAATAAGTCCAAACAATATTTTTTGCTCCAATCCAGGATAATAATAATTCTAAATCACTGCAGCAGTCAAAATATTTCTGTTTCTTCCACCTTGACCCCATCAACAAAAAGAAACTACAATATCGATAATAAGTGAAAACCTTCAATGCGTTGCCAAGCTCTTCCATAGAGCTTCAAGGCCTCTAGGAACCTTTTATGCTCCTCCTCGGTCCACCGTTCACGTTGTTTCGAAATAGTATAAGGCTTCCTAGTCTACAGATCATAACGAAAATTAAGTAATTGAGGTTATAACACTGAGAAATCCAATTTCTACAATTCCAAAATGCATAACTTAAAAGAAAAAGAAAAGAGTCTCCCGTTTTGATAATCAATACCTTAATTACTAGTTCTTCTCCAGATGAGCATGCGTCCATTGACAGGGCCAGGACAGCTGGTTCAAATCCGCTGCAACCAATGAGCAAGACACGAAACTCCTTTGATTTCCTTTGACATCCAACACTACAAATAGCAAAGCCGTTTTTGAACTCCGAAAAAACTGATGATAGCTATATACTGCTGCAAAACACAAAAGCCAACACCAATCGATAGAGATCCGTCTCTGTTTTCTAATTTCATTCCAGTTAATATTACTTTGTCAACATTCATAATCATAACAGTAAAAATACTGTTTTACTATTTTTTTAATCACACAATAAACTTTAAATGAAAATTAGATATTTAGAAAATGATTAAAAAGGACATTCACCGTAACAAAGAGAAGAGTCGGCATCTCCAAAAGAACTTAAAAGAATTTTCTTTTACTCAGAAGCCTCACCAAAACGAGCCCGTTGACGCCAAAACCTTTCGAGAAATGAGGGGGGAAAAGCATTAATTAGTAACAAAGAAAACACTTCCTCATCCAGACTTCCAGTAAATGTAAAACTCTGCCGTTTTAGCAGCCAAAACATAAAAAAATTCTAGAGAGAGAAAAAGAACTCTCTACCTTCTATCTAGTTGCCAACACAAAAGGAAATCAATCGATTTTTCTTCTGTTTCTCTGTTCAACTTAGTATAAGCAAACACAAACTTAGGTGAGCCGCGTTTTTAACAAACCAATTGATTTAGGCGGCAACCAAACAGAGAATAAAGAAGGAAAGAATCAGAAGTGCGGTGAAGATACCTTGATATATAGCCAAGGATGACGAGATGTCTAGAATCACGCGTGAGAAAAAAAAATGAGTTCAACAGATCTCCGGAAACAAAAAGATCGGAATCCGAATCGGAAAACAGTCTTTATGTTTAAAAGGCGGTGAAGAAGTAAATCTTGATTGTTTCTGTTGAGACCTAAAACACCAGAAACTACAGTTTGGGGGAGAAATCTCAGCCACTACAATTTCCTGTGAAATTATTTCCCAGAAAAAATACCAAAATTTGGGCGAGATTATAATTTTCTTTGTATCCAAAGAAATCAAGTAATTAGGTAGAATCAGAATTTTCTACTGGGAAATGAGATTCAACCTTTGTAAAAGAGAATTCAATTGATCCGGTTGCGAAAGAGAAACAATGAACGGTGAGAGGTAAACAGAAATGAGAAACGCGACATGATGTTGCCAAGTGGCGTTAATTCGGTGGCTGGTTTAGGTATGGCCCACCTTTGCGCTTTTTACCTTATTTATTTTTTAAATCTCAGCCACAAGCTCGCATACTGTGAGGGTAAATCCGTAAAAGCGTGTTCCCAGCTATGCCTCGTGGGACCCTTCCTTGATGTTGATTTTGATATCTCCCGGTTTCTCCCGGTTGCATCAGTACGAACAAGCGGATGGCATTGCGCCAGCTTGGAATGGGTAACCGGGACGTGGCGGTCGCGGTTCATGCAGTGCCACCTTTTAAGTTGAACATAACCTCAAGATTTTAATAAATCTAGTTGAATTGATTCAAATTTAATTTTAAAAAAATTAAAAAAAAATTTTATATAATAAAATTTTATATCTTCTTATAAAAATGATAGATCATTTTATTTTATAGATAACCTTTATAAGTATTTATTTAATCTTTCTGAAACAGATTTTTACCTATTATTTTTTAAAATTTCAATAAAAATATTTAAAAGTAATTTGAGAAAATCATAAGTTAAATTTGATTCTAACTACTTATGTCAAGTTTGAACCTGACTTAATAATATTAATTTTGAATCGAGTTAGTTATCACCCTTAGTGTCACTTAATTCTATCAAATACTATGACAACATAACGATGTAGTTTGATAGTTAGAGATGGACACAGGTCGAGTCGGATTTTCGGCCCATCCACATTCGACCCGAAAAATCATACCCTCCACCCGTTACCTGACCCGACTTGAGTTTAGAGTGAAAAAATTCGACTCAACCTGATTTTTAAGCTTTAAAATCCAACCCAACCCAAATTAATAAAAAATTTAAAATTTAGGGACTTAATTATTAAAAAATAAAATTTAGAGATCTAATTTTAAAAAAATAAAATTTTAGTGACCTAATTGTTAAAAAAATTAATTTTAGTGACCTAATTGTTAAAAATAATAATTTTAGTGACCTAATTGTATAAAATATATAAAGAGGGATCATTATTACAAAAATCCCTAAAATATATATAAAAAATACATTATTAGTCCTGGGTCGGATCGAAATTTTTTCTATCTTAAACCCGAACTTGACCCGACCCGAGATTACCCTTAAAAAAACCCAACCCAACCCAACCCAAACCCGAATTTTCTATTAAAAATTCTGACTCGATCGAATCAAGTTAGATCGAAACCTGTCAAATTCGGGTTATATACCCATCCCTATGATAGTTGTTACAGGTTTAATCTTTACCCATAAAAATAAAATATATTTTACTATCAATAATTTATCTATTAATAAAAACTCATAATAAAATAATTATTCATTATTATTTACGATGGTTATATTAATTCAATCTAGTTTTGACACTACTATGGGGGGTCAAAGTCGTTGTCATGGGGATCATAGGCAGTTAGCAAAGATTCAAGCAATTAATGTGTGGGGATAAAACCAAAAAAAAATTAACGTTTAATAATTTATTTTTTTAATTATTAATATTTTATTTTAAGTTACAATATTTTTGTAAATAAAAATTATTAATCAATCGACGATAAACAACTTAAAATGAAATGATAAAATGATAAATTAAAAAAAAATTATATTTTGCATAATTTTATAAAAATAATTTTAGATAATGTATCGGTAGATAAAATTAACATATTTATTTATATGACATTGTTATCGTGACATATGATATAATGTAGGTTTATTGTGTTATTTTAAGTTATTTATCATTTTGATTGATAATTTTTATTTCTAGAAGATCATTTTGATGTAAAAAAATATATTAAAAATTAAATTAATCCAAAAGTTAATATCTCTGAAAAGTACTTTTCAAAAATAATTTATGTATTTATTTATTAATTTAATATTTTTATATTTTATTATAATTTAAGTTAATATTGTAATATAAAAGAATTTGATTATCATTTAAATATATATTTTTTAACTTATAACATCATGTCTAAAATAGTTATTTATTTTTTTAAAAGCACTTTTTGATAGTAATACTAAACATATATATCTCAAACTAAAATTTCCAAAAAGAAAATTCACTATACTTTTTTACTGCACATTTTAAAAGCAATACTAAACTGATCTTAAATGTTTTAAAAAATAACGATTATTTTCACGTGGAAAGAGGAAAATGTTTTTATGATAAAACTTGGTATCATCTAAAGTGTTGGTGTTAGATTGGAAAGCATTATTTTATTTTATTTTTATAATATAAATCGATATCTGAGCAGTTAACTAAGATCAAGTTTTATATTGGTATTTTATGTGGTCAAATTTAAAATCTTAACCGTTAATCGAACCGAATTACCTTTAATTGAATTAATCTAACCAAAATTATTTTAGTCAATTAGTCGGATTAATCGAATTAACCGAAATTTATTATAAATTTTGGTTAAATTATATAATAGGTCAATAAATTATGCTAAAATAATTTTTTAGTCACTAAACTTTCATTTTATACTAATTTAATACAAATTTTAGTGACCATTTTATAATATAAAAAATAATGAATATTTTATAATTTTTTAAAGTTAAATAACTAAATATATATATATAATATTTAATATATAATAATTTCGGTTAATTAATTGATTTTAAACCAAATTAACTGATAACCGAATTTAAAAAAAAAGTTAACCGAATTTACCAAAAATTAACCGACCAAATTAACTGAAATAATTTCGGTTCCATCGATTAATTCAGTTAAAACCGAATAATGAGCACCTTTAGTGGTCACTCTTTTAATTTAATTTTTTATTTATAATATTATTAATATTTAAATTATTAATTTAATTTATAAAATTTAATACTTCATCTTGTTATAGTCTAATTAATTTTTAAATAAAACTTGTTTTATTTTAAACTCATTGGATCATGATTTAAAAGATTTTTTTACTACTAGATGATTAGAAGATTTAGATGAGAAGGTTTTGTCCTAAAGCTGATAAAGGTCAATGAAGCCCATCTATCCTTATTCTAAATGAACATAAAATGGAATAGAGGCTTTTGAACAAAACCAACAAGTTTTGGACCAGTCATGTGCCTATTTGGTTTGCTTAAGTTAAAAATGTGAAAAAAAAAATTGAGATTAAAAGATGATTTGATTAGATGTGACGGATTCTATGATAATTATCGTGCCGAGAAAGTTTAGGAGCTACTTCGATATAAAAAAAGGTTATATGATCTCGAATTATTTAGGAGTGTCCTTTAATCCCTAAACAATTTTTTATCTCATGGCTTGTTATTCTAGATAAGTTACCAACAAAGAATAGAATGTTGAGATGAGGTATCAAGTTGATCATCTATGTTTGCTATGTGGAGAAGAACATGAATCTTGTGACCATTTGTTTGAAAAATGTGCTTTCTCACAGCAATTGTGGTTGTTGATTGTACAGGCATGTGGTTTACATTTCACCATTAAGAATTGGACTAACATGTTTGATTGGGTACTCCAGGCAGAAAAAAAGGAGATCTATAAAAGTTGCAATTGTGAGATTTGCATGGAGTAATTTTTACTACACATATGGCGTGAAAGGAATAGTCGGTTGCATGGACATCAACCATGGTTAATTGTTGACATATTCATCACTGTTAAGAATGAAATCAGATTAAGAATGTTAGACTGTAAATATACTATAGAAATTGTATTCCGCATGTATTGAGCAATGATCGGTACAAGAGCGTGCTTCATCGGGCATGGTGAATTGCACGGCGAAGAGGATCTGTATTCCGACGTTCTATTGCCCATCACCAGACGCCATGATATGAGCAGCTCCGCAACTGATCGATCTTGTCCAGCACCCATCCATCTACAGAAACTTTATATACAGTGAATACTACGACAAAGTTCTGAAAACGGGGTCTCAACGCTGAAACATGTCTAAACATGTTTAAAATATAAGTACCTTCATCCTTATATTTTAGGTACTATGTATGTCTGTTTGTGTTTTGTTCATCAGTACCTTGTATGTTTAAAAATTTAAGTCATAGGCCACTCGGATTTTGGTTTTGTTGTTCATTCTTTTCTGTAGTCTTAAAGGTGATATTCTTAACCTTTTACGATACACACAATTTATAGATAAAAAGATTTGAATCTGGGTCTCATGGGAACATATCTTCTTTTCCGATCATACTTACATTCACAAATAACATTAGCTGAAATCTAAAGAGAGTACTTTTATTAACTTCCATAAGATGTGTACTACCCATGGGGGAATACAAAATACAAATGTTTCTGAATTTGCCCACGACAAGACCACAGTACATTGGTTTACTTTTGTTAGAACTTGTTGCTGACAAAGCAAAGCAAAGGGCAGATGTTGATGCTGCAAGTACGGGGTTTCAGATTTTCTAGTTAATTCCAAGTATTTCCTTGTATGTTTCCTTTACTTTCTTTAGCATAGCGTCCCTGGATTTTGAAAGTATGATGAAACAACGATCAGCACTAGAATGGGAAAAGGGATTTAGAAAGGATTCTGCTAAAATGATCAAATCAGGCTTACCTGTCTGGTTTGAAAAGAAGGTGCTTGTATGCAAAGTACTGTAAGAAAAGAACAGAAATGTCTGAGAAAAATGAGGGTTTCTGAATGGATAATCTTTGATGGTTGGATTAAGCTTACCCCACTGTAGCCAATACCCACAGCCTCCAGAACTCCGGGAATCAAAGGAAGCCTATCGATTGCCTGTTCCAGTTTCACCAAGTTAATTGTCATTTTTAGAATATGATTAAGGCTTAAAACTTAAAACTATCTGCAACATTTGGATCTCACCGAGACCAATCCTGCTGAACCGACGACGGCGACCAAACCTGACACTGCAAGTGTACTCACTGCATACTTGTCCTCAACTTTGTCCCACTGAAAACCAATGATGTGTTGGTGTCGTTATTATAACCAGAAACCAAGACTGAAAGGAAATGTGATGTCAGGCAAGATTCTTACGGTTTCTTGTAATGTCTTGACAAACTCAGGCAGCTCAGCTGGTGCAACTGCAAGTTCCACCGGAGCTTCACGGGTGGCTAGAGCCTCCCCTGTGGCCATAGCCATCACGTTCCGAGCAATCTTGCGACCTGAAAAAAAAAGAGAGTTAATTGGAATACCATTTGTTATAGTGTTTCCATGTTCACGCATGATCAAGTTGTGTTGATATACTCTACGAAACGAGATAATGAATTTTACAGTAAGCAGTGGGCTTCCATGCACGACTCTGGGACTGAACCGGTGGGGGAGGAAGCGTAGGAAGAGACACACACGGTGGCGATGCAGCGGTTGTTTGACGAGGAGCTTTTGCATCCACGAGGGTGGAGGAGGAAGGGATTGATAGAGCGTTGGAAGAAGCTGAAGCCATGGTAAGTCGACCTGGAAATGGAAAAATGATTCAATTTGGTTGGTTTGTATAAATTTATCTGCATTATTTTTTTTCTGGTTTTAATTGTATATGATGAGATAATTCTGGGATGGGAATGTGGAGATGATTTGTGTTCATCGTTTGCACCCACAGAACCACTCATTCAGTTGATATAGATAGAGATAGTGTTGACATGGCAGTTGGATAGGCAATTTATGGTGTTTGATTACATGGAATGATCCAATTTAGCCATATATGTATGTAATATGCTCATTCTATTATCTTCTTGAACTCTCAAAAATAACTAAATCTTTACGGATTTATCTAAATAATAAATAATTTGATATCATTTAAATTAGTTTTGAGTTTGAGATATTATATATAAAAAAATTTATTAATAGGACACCATAACTAAATTCTTACTCGGAGGACATTGTGAACAACCGATAATCTAAATCAACCTTTTCTAAGGGAGTTATATGTCTGATCCGAAATAGTTTATTTATGTCATCTGTAACTTTATTAACCGTTCGAAGAATGTGACTAACCAGCACCTCCTAATCTCTATCTAACAAAGATTCTCTATGACAAATGTGACTAACTCAATGAATATAAATATATAAATTCTATATTGTTAATGGGAGTTATCTTAGATTCTTATCATTCTTTTAATAGTATTAAATAAGGGTGTTCATGACTGATTCTTGGTTAGCCATTTTTGACTGGATGCCAGCAAAGGACTGAGTTGCATCTCAGTGTAATTATACTTGAACACATTTGAATATACAGTCTTACCCTCAGGGACAGAAATCAAACTCTGATTGTGAGTTTGTGACCCCATTTTCCAATTCCCCCCCCCCCTCGGGGCATCTAAAAAACCCATGTTTAAAGCCTTAACCGAGCTATTGTCAGTATATTAGAGTTGGAAAACAACATTTTCTCGAGACTTGATTGACATATGGATCAAGAGGCAGTTCTTGGTCAGATTCTTTTCTTTCATGGTTGGAATTTGTAGTGAAAGACTGCAAGATGGTACAAGTGTAGTACGTGTTCGAGCTTTAACATTTTCTTCATTGGAGTGTCAAGAATGGGAAGATGAATAGGGGGACGTACACGTAGTCACATCGCCATGTTTTATATGTTGTGTTGTGTCCTAAACAGCTGATTAATTAATCGTAAGGTTTCTCATTGGTCGTAAACAGCTAATAATACTCAGAAATGAGGGCAGTTTCATTGGCTTGGAAAGAGCTTAGGATCATTAAAGAGCCTGGAGGTGTAGCTTCTCTGTATAGGGTTTTATAAATAAAAAAAGAACGGGTGACAGAGCTTGGGAAGCAACACGAAGACCTGACATTGGCTACAATGAGAGCGTGAACTGTCTCTCGCTCGGTCTTCCTTCTTTTTCTGCTTTTTTCACATGGGGATGTGTGCCTTAAGCAGCTGCCGGCTGCTGCCCACTGTTGCATTTGCAGCAGCTCCTTTATGACAAATTTCAGAATGGGAACGTGGGGGTGCTCTTGCTGAGCTTCATTAGATTTAATACCTTTGACTTGTTTATTTACGTCAAATCCCTCTCCTCCTTTGCTCTTCTTCCCCCACCCCCAATCAATCACTTCCATAGACCTCTTATCTGTTTTTTCTTAACTAATTTTGAGTCCCAACCAAGATCGTCACCTCAGAACCTGCCTCTGCTTCAGTCAAAACATAAAATTTAGGACACAGTGTAAAAGAATAGCTTAGTAAGTGATTTGATATTATTTTAAGTTTAAAGGTTTTTTTTATGTCAATTATAATTAAATATACGAAATAAAACGTACAAATTAATATGCTAAAGTCCTGTTGAAAAAAACTACGTAGGTGGAGAGGACGTTAGTCTAATGATGAAACATCAAACGGACACCTCAAAGTCAATATGAAAAGGGGAACATCATGGGATAAAGTGTAATCATGAGACTCAGATTTATACAACAAAGTTTCAAACCTAATGAAATGAAACCCCATACCACCTGGCCCCACACTTACAGAAAGGTATTGTACTAGAATTGAAGGACAAGATACTTGGGAAATTACATAGATTTAATTATCATTTCTATGAAGTAAAGCAGATGGAATCATCAGTAATAAAACAAGGGAAAGTTTCTTAAGTTAAGATGTGAAACTTCTGGGGTTCTGTCTTGAGTTGCCTTTGTGATCTGTGGAACAAACAATGGAACCCCTCTTCTTCATTTTTCTGGTCTGGTTCTTCACTTTTCTACCCTACTATTACCCTTGAGGTATCAAAGTCAGCTGCCTAATGAGTAATGATAATATTTTCTTCTTTTTTTACTTTGAATTAGCTGAATATCTGATGAACTGCTGCTGCTATCTCATCTGCTGATCTTAGCTCAGAGTCGTCCTCCATCTGCCATTGACATTTCCAACACAACCCCACAAAATAACAAAACCGAACCAAACAAGAAAACAAGATCATTGTTTGAGAAACTTTGGAACTAGGGTTTCATCCAAAACAAAAACTTCAAAAAAGAATGTTTTACCTTGAGATTGAACGAGTAGAGAACAGATGCTTGGGAAATGGCAGTAATGTTGAGATGCAAAACTGTTAATCTAAGACTTTCCAGAGTGACAATGGCGTGCACCAACTGACCAGCTCTTCTTGAACAACGAATCTTTAAGTTGACATGATTGTGTATTACATTAACCTCTATTTCGGCTGCACCTGATTTGCTTTCTGCTTTTACTTCCTCTCCACGGTTCCCAACTCCATCCATGGCGGACTTAGGCTCAGAATTATCACTAATGTTGTTGCTTTCTTCAAATTCTCTCATTCTCTTCTGTGCTTCCAGGGATTGAAGAAGTTGCTCCAGATCCTTAACGAAGTTAATTGCACCACCTATAATTGAAGCTTGGTCTCCCTGTAAAACAAAACAAAAACAAGGTTTAAGTTAAACAAAGTATTAACAATGGGAATAAAGTTTTGTTTAAGCTTTAAGGTTAGAATAATATATACTCTTTGGATATAATATGGAGGCATGAGAGAGCGGAGGCAGTTCAGATAATCATTCATTTGACGTCTCCGGTTGCGTTCGACGGCAATGTGGGTCATGCGTTGGCTCTCGACTTCTTCTTTGTTCTTGGCCACCACCTTAGTTCGTTTTCGCTTCTTTCGTTCTCTTGTAATGGGAGTAGATTTTGTTAAGTTTTTCAAAGGTGAGGAGCCCAAGTTGTCTGCCGTTTCCAACTTTGGTTGCTCTTGGTTCGACATGGAGCTGAGAACTTCTAAACATGAACTCGAAGGGGGGCTTTTTATGATGTCTTTGGTCTCTGATTTGACCGGTGAATGCAAGTCGAGTAGCATTTCATGGGTGACGCAGCTTTCTAGCTCCAGTGCTTGAATTTGGGTTTCCATTTCCGGAATGAAAGGATTGTTGTTTATCTCCCAAGGTTTCTTCAAGTGTTGCAGCCTCAAAAGGGTCTGGAAATTCGGTTCCCTGAAGGAAAAATACTGAGGGGATTCAACACTGTGAAGCATTTGAAGAAATGGCATTTCCTCTACTTCTTCTTCTTCAGCAGAGCCTTGTTCAAAGCATTCCACCTCCAAGCTCTCTCCTAGAAACTTCAATGAACAATTTGGAGGAGGAAAACAAAAAAACAGAACATAATAAGCAAATTTACTAACTGGATGGAGGGCACATGGTTCAGTCTCAGCAGATACAAGAGAAAACGAAAGCAGAATGAGAATAGAATGTTGAAAGAACAAGAATCAGCAGTAGTACAGTAGTATTTTCCTGGAAAACAACATAAGATGCATTGAATGCAAGCATTTTTTTTATGCATGGAGTAAAATGCAGTCTACACCTTGATTCTAGAAATGGGGTTCAAGAAAATAGAAGCACAAGTCCTCAAAGTAAGCAAAGTAACATACATAAGGCTGAATTGGTCCTTGGAACTTCTCCATAACAGCTTAGTAGTAATAAGTAGTAGAAGTAAATGCCTTTAAATTCCTTCTCTTTCAAGCTCTGTGCGTTTCTCAGTTACCCAACATTCCATATATTGATGGCTAACAAATCAATACAAGTAATAAATGTTAACCCACAAATTTATTCCCTTGGTAACCTGGTGCTGGTAATCAATGCTTTGAAGAACTCTCACTAAAAAGAGCAAAAAAGGGAGGAAATTGTAAACAGAGATGAAATGCTGCAACAATGGTGAAAACTAAAGGAAACAGTAAACAGATGTTGTGAGAAATGAAGGGTTTTTGGTGAGAAAGAGAGAGAAATGGGATGTTTGGTTTACAAGGACTCACTCAAGCATTATTGGCCATGGCAGTTTTGTCCAGCAGCG
Organism: Abelmoschus esculentus; assembly: GCA_035048815.1. Taxonomy (NCBI): domain Eukaryota; kingdom Viridiplantae; phylum Streptophyta; class Magnoliopsida; order Malvales; family Malvaceae; genus Abelmoschus; species Abelmoschus esculentus. Next base: position 14,880,519 of record JAUCBN010000031.1, read on the forward strand.
GGGACACACAGTTGTGGGGACTACCCTTTTGAGCTTACACCAAATGTAGGAAAAGCTTTGGAAAGTCCTGCTATGGATTTTGTCACCCGTCTGATTCATGATGGGGCGTTTCCTTGTAGAGCATCACCACCGTTCTCCATTTTCTTCTTTTTCGTTTTATAAGTTATTTTACTGCAAGTCTATAAAACCTTCTATTTGGATTTGCACATGGGGATCCAATGGCTAAGTTGAAAAAGACTTTCCCTTGCCTCCAGGGTTGATATAGCCTCCCTTCAATTTTGTCTAATTCCACCATACATCTGGTTTAAGCTTGTTGCCGGGGAAACTCAGATTGTTCTAATTCAGTGACACTTAAGATTCCGGTGTTCATTTTATGTCCGAATACTAAAAAATTGAATTTCAAGTCCTAATCTTATATTCTTAATCCCAACCAATAAACTGAGAAAAACAGCTTTGACTGGGGCCTAACCATCTTATACACAAGCTGTAAGCCTAAAAGAACATTAATTGTCCCCAAAGGACAGAAATTTGTCTTCAAGGGAGAAAAGAAGGGGAAGGATATTGAGTTTTAGATCTGTCTCTTGCCTTGAACCCCGAGTCATCATGTTCCTCAAGAACCAACCAATAATTTTCTTTTGAGTATAGTTAAAATTGAATTTTTGGTTGTACCAACGGCCCTTAATGATTTCTGGGGTCTCATGTGTTTTGTACTAATTTGTTCATCAATCATGTCATGGCGGTAAAAAAAAATCAAAACTTTACTCCAAAACCCACCACATTACTATGTATAAATCTGTCCAAAAAATAAGGTTCTTGCTTCATTTTTAAAGCCTTATAAAGACAACAATGTTGTTGACTGTCAGACGTAGTTTGTAATAATTTTGGGAGTTGCCCGAAGCTTCTTCATCTGTCTTATAAGGCGATTTCTTTCCTAAATAAAAAGATGAGTTATTTGAGTGGTTTAATATCATTACCAAGCCTCTTTGCAGCAGCAAAAGCAGAGGCCAAATTGGAGAGCCTGAGACTTGTGGACACAGGATATGATATTGGCTTGAAAAACCTTATCCATTTGAACTGAGGTTTATCCATTTTTCATGTCTGCAGGTATTTATTTGGTAAACTTAGCTAAATTGTATGCGGACTCGGTGCGTTGATCCCCTTCTCACATGATCCTTGTGAGGTGGTAGACCCAAATTATTTGGTAAACTTAGCTAAATTGTCTTTCCAAAGCATGGAGATAAGTTTTCTTTTAAGAAGAGATTTGCAGGTATTTATGAAACTAAAATGTGAATCAACGTGAAATGGACCGAAAGAGATGATTCCTTAAAACGAAATTTGCATGCTTGATTAAGGCATGGATAGAGACCTGTAAGCAGAAAAGGTTGTGGTAATCTACAAAAATAACACATAGACTTTAAACTTTAAAGCTAGGGATGGATGTTAAAAGCTTTGAAAAGAAAGGGTAACGAGGAATATAAACCATCCCTTTTTCGTGTTTTTATTTTTTAAAAAATAAATTTAAAAATAAAATTTAAGAAATTAAGATATGATATATATTTTTAAAATTTAAGATTTAAAATTTAAGATTACGACTTAAATATTTAGTTTTGTTATGTGCAACTCAGTAGACCCTTCCCCCTGGTGCTGGCTCATATATGCAGTTCGTGAACCCATCCCTGTTTCCTACATAATCAGGAACGACCAAGAAATCAAGCTCAAAGAGCTAAAATATAGCTACAAATATAATTATTTGTTATAAAAATTTATATATATATTTTTTTACAAATGCTACTGAATTTTTATTAAATCCATAAAATTATAATTACATCGCCAAGTAAAAAATTGAATTAAACAATCTAAATATTTTACAACTCAAAAAATAGAGAAAATAAAATTCTTATGGAATGAAGCATACCAATAAAATTCAGAAGCTTCTTTAATCTCCTTGTCTCTGTCCAAACGAGACACATAAAGAAGGAAGGAGTTGTAGACGATCCAAACTATCATGTAAAAAGCATCGCTATTCAAGGCTGATTTCATCGGCAAACAATTATCAAACGGAGTGAGGATATAACTTTTCGAAAGATCACCGACAAAAATATAAATCAGAAACTAGCGCTGATTGAATCAAACCACAAGAGCAGATAAATCAAACCATCGACAAACAACAATCGTTCGTTAGGGTATGCTGCAACGTGCCACAAGAGCAGATGAATCAAACCATAAAACAAAAACATGTCATAAAGACAGAAGAAAACGCGTCATAAGGACAAAAAAGCGTGTTATAAAAACATAGATTCTTATTAAAATTGAAAATTTATATTATTTATTCCATGTAGATTGTGAATTGAGATATTTAAATATAATTTTAGATTTCAAAAGGAGAATATATTTGTTTTTAAGGAGATTCGGATTAATAAAAGAATCAAAATTTAAATAAATTTATAGATTTAAACCATTCAAAAATATATATAGATATTCGATTCACTATCATTCCTGGACTATACTAAAATAATTTTAGATGTTACAAAATTTTATCCATAGATAGGGGTGAGTATTTGATCGAGTCGAGTAAAAAAATTTTGAGTTATTCGAATTGACGAGTCATATTTTACAACTTAAACTTTATTTGAATTTTTCGGTTCGAGTCGAATTTAAGAAATTTGAGTCGAGTTGAATCGAATCGAGTTCCTATAAATATTTAATTGTAATTATTTATCAAGTTATAATATGATTTGATTCCAATTTAAACAACTTTCTCTAATCATATAAGATATGCATATATATAGATTTTTTTTTCATATATAGCAATATTTCTTTATATTTTTATATATCAATGTATATATATCATAAAAAATTGAGAGATTCATCTCAAACTTAAAAATTAATCATTTAATTACTAAAAATTTTAAGTTATTCGAATTTTCATTTTATAACTCGAATTTTATTTGAAATTTTTTCGGGTCAAGTCGAGTCTATAAAATTTGAGTCAAGTCGAGTATTTTTGCTTTAAATCGAGTTAAATTATTCGATCTTTTTGAGTTGAGTCAAGTTTTGCTCACCCCTTAGAGATCGTATAGATATGTGCTTATCACATGCAGTAGATTTCAGAGCAGTCAGTGAGGTCCTCCAACTATGTGCAAACAATTAGAGAAAAGTATTGAAGTCATTATTTTTTAATAGATAATATTTGTTTTAAAATATATTTTTAATTTTTAATTTTTTATTTATTATATTATAAATGTTAGTGCTTGAATTCATAACCTTCAATAATAACAATCTTTCTTTTAACTATTGAGACAATATAATTTATACATTAAAATCATTAAAACTAAAGAAAATATATGTAAAATCTATCCTAAATATGTAAAAAAAAATTAAAGACTACATCAATCAAAAACTTATACATTTAAAATAAATTATAAAACTGTAACCATTTAGTCTCGTCGGTTAAAGAAACGATTGTTATTTCTGGAGGTCACAAATTTGAGTACCAGTAATACCAGCACAGTGATTGAGTAATATTGTCTAATGATTGAGATTATATTTTAGAACAGAAACTACTGTAACAACTATTTTTAAATATAACCTTTTATTTTTTAGTTTTAGGGTTTGTAATTTTAATTTAAGGTTTAAAATTTTAGAGTTTAAACTATAAGATTTAGAATTTATTGTTAGTGCTTAAAATATATTATAACATCTAAATTAATGACTGATTGTAATGACAAAAATAGAAATAAATATTTTTTAAATATCTAAAAGTGGTAATTTAAATAAATATTAAAGTGTAGAAAAAAATTAAAACCCTACATTACCCTAAATCCGTAGATATTTGTCGGTGGAAATGGAATACTTTGTCCCGTTTTCCAGGCCACACTACTTTTAAAATTCGCCTTGTATTAAAAATTATTTTAAAAATTTGAGATTAAAGTTTAATATTAAAACTTAATATTAAAATTTTAAAATTAAAGATAAGTTATATTTTAAATTTTAAGATTAATATTTAAATTTTATATTTTTAATATTAAAATATAAAAATATAAAACATGATTTTTATATTTTTAAAATAGCCGTACTCTATTCTCCTCAGATTATTACTTAGCAAAGAAAAACACAGATTTAAAATGACTTTTTGAATATTATAAATTAATTAAATCTTTAAATTTTTCTGTACTCAATTAAGTTTTTATACTCTAAATTTTATCAATTTATTACGTTGACCGATATTAATTGATAAATCTAGTATTTTTTTGATCGCTTAATCTAATATATCATGCTATAATTTTATTACTTGACATTTAAAAATTTATTTTATTTTATTTTAAAATTTTAAGTTTTTTAAAAAATTATAAAAATGGTTCTCTACAAAATCAATAAATTTTACATTATAGGATTATAGTGAGTTGTAATTATACATGACAATAATATCTCATAAAAATATCAAAAATTAAAAATTAAAATCAATAAAAAACTTAATTGATTAAATTTATTTATTCAAAAACTTAATTTAATACTAAAGAAGCTTGGGGGATTAATTATTTTTTAAAAAAATAATTAAAGACTTAAAGCCTAAAGAATATTATATCACAAAGAATTTAAAGAATGATCCAGTGATTATAGGCTTATATAAATATAAAGATATAATATTAAAAATTATTTTAACATTTGATTGAATGATCATTTTATCCTTTATTTTTTTAAAAAGTATTTTAATTCTTAATATTTTATTTTTTAAGTTAAAATAGATCATCCGTGAATAAAAATTGTTAATCAATCAACGATAAATAATTTAAATTAATATGACAAACCTATAATAGTTACGTTGACATAATATTATTATGTAGACAAAAACGATAATTTCACAAAATAAAACATCAATCAAAAAATAATTGTGTATATTACATAAAATATAAATGTCACATTTTAATTTTTTTTTATCATTAATCGACTAATATTTTCATTTATATTTTTACCCAAAATTAAATATCAATAAATAAAAAACAAAAATATTTTATAGATTAAAACGTTAGATAAAAACAAAGATATAAAGTCAGAACATACTCAATTAGTCATTTTGTGTTTTTTAATATTTTAACATTTAATATTTTATTTTGAATTAAAATATTTTTTGTAGTCAGCTGAGATAAATGACTTAAAATAACAGAAAAAATTTATATGATAGTGCACGTTACATTAATAAAAAAATATTTTTATAAAATTATATAAAAATTCATTAAATAAAGAAATAAATAATTTTTATCGATTTTTATTCATATTCTATCTTAAAATAAAATATTAAAAATTAAATTACTTTTAAAAAAATATAAAACTGAAATAGTTATTTAATCAAATATTAAAAATATTTTTATTTTTTACAAAATATACCCCAAATGTATCATTGGTATCTAATTAAACTGCTTATTAAACGCCTCACCGTGAAGAAGAAGCAACCACAACTTTGTTAAAAGAAATGATGAGTCTATAATAGGCGTCGAATACCGTTAAACATAGTTAATATTAAATATCGTTGAACATTATTAAATTAATTTATAAAAAATAAAAATTTAAAAGATTAATCATACAATTATTAATTATACGTTGAGTTGATCACTATTTTATTAATTATATATTGAATTCTTTAAATTTTAAATTTTTATTAATTAATTTAATAGTGTTTAACAATATTTAATATTAATAATGTTTAACAGCGTTCGACGTTGTTGTAAAATTTTACTAAAAGAAAACAAAAAGAAATGGGTCGTGGTGGTGTGTGTGTGGTCAACTTCAGCTGCATGTACAGCCGTGCGGCTAAATTTTGACGCATTCTGTAGGATTTCAATACTATGAACCGACAAAACACAGTTTTTTTTCACTGCCCCACACAGTTACTACTACTTTGCAGATGACACTCTGCTCTGAATCTTGAACCAAGAAGAAGAAGAAGAAGCTCATCTGCATTGATTTTATCTAACCACACTGCTTAGGATTACATACAGTTCCATTTTCTGCTTTTCAGAAGATGATTATAATATTAATAAAACATAAAAGAAGCTTACAAAACTATGAAAAAGTAGAGTGAGCAACACCAAAATTCATGAAACAAAGAGAGAAGAAAGAAAGAAACCATTTCACACATATGCTTGATGCTTCATATATCAACTTTACATGGAGGAGCTCCGACCAAGGGAACCGGTCCACTCACACCCTTCTTCAAACCAACCCAAACATCACATCTCACATAAACGTCGTACTTACCTGTCTTCATAGCACCGGCCTTCCATCTCAACTTACCCAACAACACCAACCTCAGAGATACCACCCCGTACGTCTCATCCATCATTAGTCCATTCACCACCTCCGCCGATGCCGGAACAGTCTCGCTACCAAGCACAGGAGAAAACGCCACGGTGGTCTTCGTCTCGTGGAAAAGTGGGGGTAAGTCCAGCGGGGGAGTGATCTGTTGGTTTTTGTACAGAACATATGCCTGGAATTTGTCGTACAGGATGGAGACTCTCCTGTTGGGATTCCGTGTAACAACGGTGAATTGCATGGAAGTTGAAATGAAGGGTTGAGAGGTGGCGTTGAGTTGGTAGATGGAGGCGTTTACGACAGTGAAACGAGGCTTGTGGGGACGGTAGATGAGCCATAGAGTAAGTGCTGCAACTCCTAATAAGAGGAGGAAAATGAAAAGACATAAACCACAAGACCGGCCACCTCCTCCTCCTCCTCCATGGCTTTGTTTTTGTGGCTTGATTTTACTTTCTTTAGGCATTTTGTCTATTGGTGTTTCTTGGTCTGCCATGGAGAATTGAAGGTATTTGTAGTTCAAAATGGACGGAAAGTGAAGATAAATAAAGCTTTTGGGTGGGGCTGGCTGGCTGGCCGAATGACAATTTTGAAAAGAAAGAGAATAATATGTTAATTATAGAACAAAAGGAGGGTGGATTGGGTCGATCAATTATGCCTCGGTAGTTGTTAAAGTGGGCTTTTGTGCTTTGATTACAGGCGTATAGCTAAAGAAGCTTGTGGGAGGTTGCTTTTGTTTCTTTAAACAAAAGACCCTAAAACAAATTAAGGAAAGTGCTAACATGATTCATAAAACTAAAAGCAATCGGTAATGAGTATGAAAATCCACTCACTTAGGATAGAGCAGACGGGCAAGAAACACCGACAAAATGGATTAAGTTTTTGATCAGAACGTATAGGCGTCTGCTTCTGCCTCTTCTTCATGCTTGCCTGGCCTACACCATCCAAGTTCCCACACTGCCATTGAATCGGGTCCCATTTTCATATGTACACACGTCAGAGTTCCATGCTTTTCTTTCTTTCTTTCCTCCCTCCACGTGAAAACTCTAGCACTCTGCACCACATTTGCCCCACCCCACTGTTATACATCGAGGAAATCTCAAACAAGGTTACTGGTAGAAAGAACACCAAGTTGTAAACAAAATATTCAAATACATAAACCGTATTTTAACTCGTATGGAAACAAATGACACTATATAAAGTATACAACTAATCAGCTTAACTACAATAACTCACTTTTTTCCCCCTTTAAGGAGCTTGCAAAAATATTTCGCCTAGACGATCATACGATCCTTCTCTTTTTTTTCCCATCACCTACAGGGGTGTCATGTGGTGCTTGACGGACAAACTGTCCTATTACTCGGGGTCGCTGCTCTGTTAATCGCTTTCGGTTCTGGTATCGAACCTGTTAGAAAAAGGGTACACTGTCATAAGAATACAACCATAGGTCCTCATCCTTTCATCCTTTGAACTTTACAGAAGGGATTTAATAAGTAGTAAGAATAATATACCTTCTTCTCAAAGCATCGATCTTTCCGCTTAAGTCGAAACTTTGTGAAATCGGCTTCTCTTTGGCTGGGAGTGATGAGCATTCTTCACTTTGAATCCATCATGAACAAAACGATTGTTACTATTGGAATATCTGTGGTTGTGTTGTTATTAACTGCTGCAGCGATAGCAGAACTAGCACTTTCATTGCCCCAACTCATACCACCTCCATGAACGAAGCTTTTCTCATGATTTGAGACATCATTACATAAATGACTGCAACAACTCTGATCATCAACAGGAGAACAGCACCTTAGTTCCATATCAGGCTCCTGCTTGTCCTGTCCTTGAACAGTTTGAACAATAGTAGAATTGGTAGTTTCATCGGACCAGTGACAACCCTGTTCTGAGTCATGAACATCATGATCCGAATGCACTGACGTGCTCACAGGAAGGTGAAAATATTCTTGATTTGCTTCGCTTTGGGGGCTACAAGAAGAGGGTAAACCTGATGGTGCATGATAAACGTGTGGAAAAACATTCTTACATCCAGCATCCACCCTCAGCCCTGTAACAGAAAACAGCCCAAGTGGGGCATTTGAAGATGTTCTGTCAGATTGACCCTTCATTGGACTAGGAAGAATATCCCAACTATCACTCGGTGTAACAACCTGAGGTTGAGAAATAAGTTGTTACTTTCCAGGTCTCGTATAGGTCTACTGTCATTCTCCTTCAGTAATGCATGGTTGCCATCTAGGGTAGGGAATATGGGCTGTAGTGACTTCCTATTCTTATACCTGTATTTCAAGAAATAGAGATTAATCACAACCATATTTCCTTCAAATATTCTATTGATTATCTTTGAACATAAGTCATTGAAATTTGATCCAAAGGTCACTTCATCCCAAATTCATTTGCTCATTCACATCAAATTATGGAATCCAATTACTTCATCCCAAATCAGATGGCGCAGGCAAAATAAAGAATGCTCACTCCAGATCATGAAGGCTGAGTCACCCCCATGAAACATATATACCTCACCAGTTCTATAAGATGGTTCAAGATGTCTTTATGGAAGGCAGCAGATTACATTGAATATCTAATACACCTCACCTTTACCTAATCTCTAATTCTCCAGAAAATGTTTCTAATAAACAGTTGCTCAATAAACAAAATTTTTAAGAACAAACAAAGAAATCCTTGGTTAAGAATAATAAAATATGGAGAAAGAACAAAACATTATTAAAGCATAAGATCAGACAAAAGAACAAAACATTATTCAAGCATAAGATCAACCAACTCTTTTAGCTAATTCAACAGCGAGCAAGTAAACAACAGTGTAATAACCCATTCCAATATTATTACAAGCCCAATAATTAAACCCGGCAGCCCAATTATATATCTAATAACCCCAAATTAAAGCCCAATAATCCAATCTGAAAATAACCCTAATTAACCCTAAACTAAACTACCCTAACCAGCCCCCAACAGCAGCCGCCGCCACCTCTAGGTTTTCTAGATCATGCACGTGGCCGCCACGCGCGGCGGTTGGCCTACCGCGTGGCTGCCACGAGTCCCGTTCTCATTTGTTCTTGTGGCCGGCCACCGCTTCTCAGACCTCGCCCACAACATCCTTTCATCTGCAAAATGAAGAGATAAGAATGATTAGATCTGAAATAATCAGATCTGAAAAGAAAAATAGGATTTTTAATGTATAATATGTTGTAAAAATAGGGATATATAAACCCTATTCGAATGCTTGTAAAAGGACGAACCCGAATGGAATGAAAAAAATCAGAGATTCGAACCAAAAATAGATCCAAAGCACAACGATAGTCCACCATTCGAAACAAGCACAAAAAAATAGAGGGAGATCGGAAACCAAATCGTTGAAATAAGGTAAAAAAAAGGTGTTCGACTTATCTTATATTTTAGATCTACGCAAATCTACTCATCTTTTCGAAAATCCGAGGTCGGATTTGGAATCCTCGCATCGAATAGCTTCGGAAAGGTGCGACCTTTTTCGTTACTCCGACGACCATCCACGGCGGCGCCACCGCCGGCGAGCAGCGGACCGTCACGGAAACACCACCGACGACGGTTCAGTTGCAGAGAATAGAGGAGCTCTATGTAGCTCCATTATTTGGTTAAGGGGGAAATGAGAGATGAAGAGAAGCTTCAAAAAAAAGGTTATTTAAGCTGCTCTCAAAACGGCGTCGTTTTGGCGTCGGTCTTTGAGGGCCAAAACGGCGTCGTTTTGAGGCTCCAGACCCGCACAGTAGACCCGGACCGTACCCGTACCCGTGCTTAACCCGGATTAGTGGGAAAATTACGCGCGTAGTCCCTGCATCCTCAGCCTCATCGCTTTTCAGCCGCACAGTTTGCATTTTCTTCCAATTTAGTCACTGTTTTTAATATTTTAGTTACATAACTTTAATTTCTTTCAATTATACCCTTATTATTATTATTTTAACCCCAAAATTTTCTGTTTTTTGCAGATCTAGTCCCTATAACTTTCAAAAATTATTATTACCATGGTTTATTTATTATCATTATTATTATTAAAAATTTTACTAACTTTTGTTACAGATTCGAATACCGAACTTATACTTTCGATCATATAAAATATTATGTAACCGACAGGTGCCAATTTTGGGCGTTGTAGGGGTGCTCACCCTTCCCTACGCGTAACAGACTCCAGGATCCAGTTCTGGTTCGCAGACCCTATTTGGTGTTCCAATCACACCGGTAAAAAATGATTGGTAACGACTCCCCAGACGAATTCCGGTGATTACAGTTGGCGACTCCGCTTGGGACCAAATTTTTGCGAGTTGAGCCGCAAAATCGGTTACATTTTATTTAACGATAAAAAATATTTTACTAATATTTTTTAAATGTTTTTTTTCAGGATTTTCCATTTCACGAACCCTCAGCTCGGGTTTCGTCCGATTAAGTGGGAGCATGAAACTATTCCTTCGTGAGGTTCCGCCTCCGTGTAGGATGGTGAATTGCTTTCGGGATATTTTTCCCTTTGTCTTCGTGAGACCTACGTCTTCGCATAGACTTAGAGAAACGTATCCCCCTGAATCATATTTATTATCCTTAGTAGGGTAATAAATCTCGTTCGAAAACCTCGTAGAACCAAACCTCATCTAGTGAGCCCTAGAAGCCCACCTTTAGAGCCGTCATTCCGAACCTTTGCCCGATTAGAGGGTCACCCAGTAGGGTTTTTCTTGTTAAAAAGAGAGCGAATGGGGGGTTACATTTATTTACGCCCTTTATTTTCGTGCTATCTATTTCTCGTATTTTATTTTCGTAATATATTTGTCATGTTCATATTCATGCATCATAAAGCATGATCATTTATTATTTTCTAATGCGATACTGATATTTTTTTTACTCGTGTTATCCTGTTACTCGTTTTCATTCACACTTCTTTTTATTTTAAAAAGGTGTTGATACAAGTACAACCGTTAGAAAGGTTTAGCCATATAGAACCACTTTCTAGATAAGGTGGGGGCAACCGGATGGGCTTCATAGATGGCATCAAGACATCCATAGTTCGAGATGATTTGTTTCAGAAAAAATAAAAGGCTCACCTCGACCAAATTCGGGATTAGGTTCGCACCTTGATCGAGGCCCAAGAGCAGGTCCTATATATAACCTAATAAATATGAACTTTAGCTATTCGAGCTGAAATTTATATTCTGGGGCAAGAAGCCGACATTGCTCCTCTAGAAAATCAAGATGAAGGCTAGACAAGGCCCACCTTATGTAGAGAAAGCTTCGTTCTAAAGCGAGTTTCCTTTTCAAAGTTGTACGAAGTCAACAACTTTTATATATAAAAATATTTTATACCACTTTGCATATACATGACATCATTCTAGTTGCATCAAGCATATCATTTTGCATCATTATTACCATGATTCTAACATCGATGGGGCATGCACGTTGCAGTCATTCGGACACCGTTAAGATGCAACATCCTTACTCTGCTAGGAGCAAAGCCGAAGACATGGAACAAAGACTGGTTAAACTTGAGAAAGCATACGAAGACGTCAAACAGGATATCGCAAACAAGTAGAAGAAATACAACTAGATACTCAAGCACATATTTGTCTTTCACAAGATGACCTGATGAGAAAAATTGCAAAGATGTTAACCGAAAGGGATCTCGAGAAGCAAAAGGAAGACCCAGATGCTATGAGTTTCGAAGTAAGATGTGCGGATCTGGAAAGGCGAATGTCAGCAATAGAAAATGAAAGGAACCAGGTGAAGTTTGGGATACGGCTCCAGGAACAAGAAATGGAAAGGCTAAGCAAAGGAAAAAACAAAGTCGAAGAAGGCCGAGGTGATCTGCAAGGCGATCATGAAAAATTTCGACAGTCAGCAAAATATGCGTGTATTGGGAAATTTTCTGCTGATCGAAAATTTGAAGTCCAGAAGAAAGCTGGTTACTAGGAAAGGAAATTTAAAGATGCACAAACGCAACAAGCCCTCATCCAAGAAGAGTTAGCCCGTAGCCGGTTCAAGAATATCAATTTGAAAGATCGAATTATTGAGCCGGAAAAACCCTCACAAGGGCGTCATAACCCAGATTTGGCAGTCGAGGCAAAAGAAAAAGCAAGATCAAATCAAAAGACGAATGTAAAAGAGAAGAAGTTTACCCATATCCCTATCTCATACGGCGAGTTATATAAGCTTCTATATAATGCACACATAGTTTCCCCATTTTACTCAAAACCATTGGAACCTCCTTACCCAAAATGGTATAACCCTAATGTTCGATGTGAATACCATGCTGGAATTGTGGGGCATTCCATTGAGGACTGCGTTGGTTTCAAGAAAATCGTGGAGAAGTTTATGAACCTAGGGGTTGTGAGATTTGATGACCCTTGTCGCGTGTCAAAAGTGCGCGTTTAGTGCAAGCGGACACATCGCAAGTAATAAGTGATAAGTATGTTATCGAATTATCGTCTCCTCAGGGACTGATATACTTAATATCCTTCCTTTATCTCCTTGCTTTGTGGAAAGGTAAAAGCACAAGTGAATTGGTGTGATTTATTTAAACTAAAATAATTGAATAAAAATAAAGAGTCGAAATATTAGAGAGAGAGATGGTCCAAGATCCAGTTGTATTGTATTGTGGACTTGATTGACTTGTCTTTATCCAATGCAATCGCATATCCCTGCCTCGGCAGCACTGCAGTTTACTACTTGGGCAGCGATAACGCTGTCTGCCGCGGCAATCCCTTGCTCGTGGGCAGACTTTACCAAAGTTCGACAAAGTGTCCTTGAATGACTCCGCTTATCCCTAAGTCAGAGTGTTGTTGATGACTAGTCCTTGATGATACCTCCCGGCGTGAACCAATTATACTCACCAACCAATCTCACACTTCTTTTAGCCGCTGAAACTCTTAACCTATCCCTAGGCCGAGTTAGTATTTCGCGATTGAAACACCGTACTTACCCCTATCGTGAATCTAACTCTCCCGAGCTTAGATAAATGGATTACTCACAAACTTTCCTCCCGGGCTTGAATGCAAGAACAAGGAATAACAAAGGATAAGCAAACCTTGATAATCTTTATTGCATTGAATGAAAGACAAAGTACAATCTCCTCTCACAAATACTCTACAACCTTCACCTAATCCCTAAGAAGGTTTAGAACATGATGGAGAGGAAAGAAACAAGAGTAGAAGTCGGCTCTTTCCCTAGGTTTTTCTCCGTTTATTACATTGGGTGGCTAGGTCTTTATATAGGCTAGACATAGGGCAAACCTTTCCTAAGTAGAATACAACTTGGAGTAGGAAACAAGTTAAGTACATAATAAAATATATTTCCAAGTTTGTATTCGGCTAAAGGGGTTTTTCAGCATAGTCTTCCTTTGGGCTTTTCCTTGTGCTAGCCAGCTCCGATTCATGGGCCTCAAGTCCAGACACGTTCCCTGGATTTTTGTCTTTCCATCGCCTATAATCTTGCTTCCTGTCTTTCTGCTGCTGCCTCGGCATCAGGTCCTGCCTCGGCCTTATCTCTGCCGCGGCACTGGTTCTCCTGCACAGATATGAAAACGTAGTAAAACGTGCCTTTTTTTCGTAAATATTATCTATATGAGCATACTTCTAAATATATCACATTGAGTGCATGCATTGGTCCAAGTGGGTGTATATTTAGTAATTAATGCCCATAAAAGGAGTAAAAAGTGATAGTGTGTTGAGAACTTATCACACCCCCAAACTCGAACTATTGCTTGTCCTCAAGCAATGCAAACCATCAATTTGCCGAACTTTACTCTCTCTTGGTCTTACATGTCCATCTATTCTCCCCACCATAACTAGGCCTATTCTTTAGCCTTAACCATTCGGTTACTCAAGGATTTACCTAGAAACTAACTATAGGAGTTTTGAGTGTGTGTATTTTTGTGGACAAGTTGATTAAAGGCTTTCTTAGATAAACTCTAAGTTCAAGACAAATAGACATTGGTTAAGTGTTCTCTTCTTTTTTCAAACCCCAAATCTTGAGCCGGTTTCGGGCACCTCAAAGACTTGTGTTTTTCTTTTCACTAAAATCCTTCTTTCTTTTTAATATTCCTTTAAAGCATACTAGAGCCAATTTCGGGCACCTCTAGTATGAAGAAGAGACTTTCTAGAGCCGGTGGCAGGCATCTCTAGTTACTTTTTAAAAATCTAAGTCTTTATCACCTAAGTTCATTAAAAGAATTCCTATAATCCAACAAGTCCAAAAAGTGTTTAAGTTTAAAGTTTTGCCTATAGTAAGCTTCTAAGTTTTCATCCTTAAGCATCCTAAGGTTAAATCATCTTAACAGAACCTAAACATGGTAAGGAGAAAGATTTCTATAGCCTTAAAGAATAAACTAAGGCAATACTGATGATGAGCAGTGCAAGAGTGTAGGCAGTTAATTCAAGTAAGACGGGGAGCATAAAAATTTAAAAAAATCATTGGAATACTCCCTTTTTGGCAAGGCCGCGGTAGTAGATTGCTGCCTTGGCAGTGAATCTGCACCCCCAAACTCAAACCAAGCATTGTCCTCAATGCTTTACATTTCGAAGAAGTAGGCGACAAAATAAAATATGAATATAAAACAGCAAGTAAAAACAGTAAAAGCAATTAATATTGATTTAATGGACAAAGAAATTTTAAAGCGACTCCGAGGAGCTGCTTGTAACAATTTTCCTCCGTGGCCTTGATGCCAAATGCTTTGTCCTTTCGGAGGGCGATGGTTGCGCCTTTGCTTGCCTCGGCGACTGGACTCGAGTGGGTGGGGTCCTTTGCTTTGGGGCTCTCCTTCTTCTCCTTCTTCAACATCCGCCATTTCTTCGGTTATCATCACGTCCGTTTCTCCTCCCATCGCAGTAGCTCCTCCGGTGTGGTGTGTGCTTGGGCTGACGACAGTTGAACTTTGGTGCACGTAGGCATCTATCTCGGCGGATAGACTGCCCATGATAATTGGCGATCTGGGTCGAGTGTTGAAGACGACCCTTCGCTTGGATGGCCTTCGGCTGACAGAATAGGCCGCGGTAGAATCTACCGCCCTAGATGGGTCGGCAGCCTGGTATTGGGGCTGAGGGTCCGGATGGAAGAATGGTCGTGGTCCTCCCGAGGCTGGTGTAGTCTCGGTGTAGGGTGCGGCGGTGACGAACATGTTGCTTGGGAACTCCGGGAATTGTACGCCTTGGTCCGGGAAGGCTTGCAACATCATCTGGGCTAGAGTGCCATTGAAGTCCCGTTGATACTCCATGTATCGTTGTTGTCGAAGATCCATTGCGGCCATTCGCTGCAAGATTTCTTGGTATGGGTCTGCTGCGGCAGAGGTGTGGGCAGTACCAGGCATGTCTGCCGTGTACTGGGCCCCGACAGCGGTATCGGCAGTGAACTGCTGCGGCGTTGCCTGGACAGGTTCAGCTTGTGTGATCTGCATGACTTTGTGGAAGAAATCCCTGGTTCATCCCCGTCTTGGGGGCGTGTATTCATTCATTTCTTCAATGGGTACACCTGCCGAAACACATAAACCCGTAATCAAGCAAGGGAAATACAATGGTCCTCTATCTTTCTTACCGCACTCGTGAATTTCCCGTAGGATGATTTCTCCAACGTTGATGGTCCTCTTGTTGATGATGGATTGGATAAGCACCAATCTCTTGCGATCCACCGTGCTATTGTGTGATGTTGGGATGAGGCGTCTTTTGACGAAGGTGTTCCACATCTTGGCCTCCGGCTTCAAGCTTTGTCTTGTTACAGATCCTCGATGGGTACCGGTTTCCCATGGAGTGTTCCCGTAACAAAGATCGTCTTTGATGAGTTCATAGTCCTCGGCAGTGATGTCTTCCAAGAATTCGGCATGGATATCACTGTCTGGGGTGAGGCCATAGAAGTTGTTGATCGTCTCGGCATCGAGCTGGACCGGCCTGCCGCGACAGTGAATGAACAGGGAGTCTTTGCTGGGCCCATGAGCGTAGAACTCCCGCACGATCGTGGCGTTCGCCTGGGCGGGTTGCAAACAGAAAATTTCTCAATTCTGGTACTTAATTCTGTCATAGAGGTAGTGCTCAATGTCGTAATTTTCTTCGTCCGCATGTTGGAAGCCTTGTTCTTCCCAAAGTTGCCCAGCGATGAAAAATCGGTTGAATCGATCTTCAACATTGGCTGGGGCGAATCTTTTATATGTAGCCATCAAGGTAGAGAGATGTGCGTTCTTGGAGGTTTTTCTTGAAGAGAATCTAGAGATTGTAAAAGGCAGAGAGTAATTGAGAGAGAGATTATTAAAAATACTAAAGAAAGCAAGAAAGTAAGAGTGAATAGTTCAAGAGGAAGGAGTTTCTTATATAGGCTTCGGCCTTGTGACCGTTGAGATCACTAGCCGTTTGTAACCGTTTCCTTTTTCTGCCGCGACAGGAATCTCGGCAGACTAGCCGTTACACTGTTCTTCCCGTTGGGACTACTGCGACCCTGACACTGTTTTATTGCCTCGGCAGAGTTCCTGCTGTGAACTATTTTTCCCTTATTCTTGCTTATTATTCTAACCTAAAAAGATAAGCATCAATAAAGAAACATCCAAATAATGAGAAGATAATTATTCCTAAATACCATAAAGAGAATTCATGAGAATACCAAATAAAATAAAAGAGAAAATTAATATAAAATAAGAATATAAAGAAAACTTATGGAGGGTCGTTTCCGATATTTCTTATAGTCCATCTGCACCCTCCATCGAGTGACAATTCTACTCAAGAAGATATGGGCTAATGCGGGTACGGATACTCCCCTTTGTGCTATCATGGTGGAGGTGTCTTTCGTTCGTCTCCTTTTGTAGTTCACGCCTATCCTCCAACTTGATATTGTTTCTGAAGGCAAAAATAATTTGTTAGAAAAAAATTATATCAACATCCAACCACTTAATTACCTCCTTGTTGTTAACTTCCATCGTAGTTGGATATAGCCTTCGTTGTCGTGGCAATTGCTGTGATAGCCAATTGCCGTGGCAATCTTTCGCCAAAATTCGGTGTAAGTCAAGTGAAGAATCATCTTTCTTGAAGTCTTCAAGAATCAACCCACATTGTTTCTTATGCTTCTCAGTAATCTCCATCAGTAGAGATTTTGGCTTGGAACTAATATTAGATGGAATGACCACATAAATATCTAAACAATCATATCCTATTTGTGATGGCTTCAAATCGTGTAACGTTGACTCCTCGGAAGGTACTTGCAATGGAAGAGATGAGTTTTTAAAGAATTCAAAAGGTTTATTCGTTACCATCTCATATTCCATTATCACGGTATTGTCATCTTGTTGATCAAGCATGTCGTCGTGTAACTGCTCCGGTAGCTGTGAGTGAGAGTAATCCTCAACTTCCTTTTTCAGCATCATTGCTGCCGTAACATCTTGGGAATCAGACTCCTCAGAATTTTCTAGAGCATTACTCTCATCGGCCTCGTTGAGTGGTATCGTGACATTGCCCTGTTCAGGCTTCTCTGCCGCGGTAATTATTTCGAGAGACTCATACAATGTTTGATAATCTTTCTTATCAACATGTTCTAGACTCAGAGATTCCAAAATTTAGTGTTGGGATTTCAGTATCCCTAAGGATTGATTGTTGGGTCATGTTATCAATGGCATATATGGATCTCTGCAATTGATCGTCTGAATCCTTCAAGGGTGTATCCAATCTAGCTATATGTGCATCCAATAACCTTGATTGCTCTGTCATTAATTCTTCAATTCTAGCCATTGACGCTTTCAATGTTTCCTCCAATGAATTTGGATACTATTGAGAAGAATTACATTGCCATGGATTATCTGCAACATTAACAAAATTGTCATGGTAAAAATTTTGAACGTTTTGATCATACCATGAAGAATTTTGTTGTTGGTTCCATCTATGGTCCTCTATGTAGCCATATGTTCCAGTACTATACGGGTAATTGCTAACCAAATGATCATCTCCACAATTAAAACAAAAATTTTCCCAAGCATAAACTTGTTGGGTTGCTCTTGGTTGGCATAGATAATCATCATTTAATCTAGGAAATTCTTGATTGTCTCGATTCATATCTTCCAACATCAACTCCCGAATAGATTTCTTTCTTTCTCCTTGCATCTTGAAAATCCTTCAACTTGAAACATACCTATAATTTTTAAAAAACAAAATATGTTAGTAAATCTTATATTTTAGATCTACGCAAATCTACTCATCTTTTCGAAAATCCGAGGTCGGATTTGGAATCCTTGCATCGAATAGCTTCGGAAAGGTGCGACCTTTTTCGTTACTCCGACGACCATCCACGGCGATGCCACTGCCGACGAGCGGCGGACCGCCGCGGAAACACCACCGACGACGGTTCAGTTGTAGAGAATAGTGGAGCTCTATGTAGCTCCATTATTTGGTTAAGGGGGAAATGAGAGATGAAGAGAAGCTTAAAAAAAAGGTTATTTAAGCTGCTCTCAAAACGGTGTCGTTTTGGCGCCGGTCTTTGAGGGCCAAAACGACATCATTTTGAGGCTCCAGACCCGCACAGTAGACCCGGACCGGACCCGTACCCGTGCTTAACCCGGATTAGTGGGAAAATTACGTGCGTAGTCCCTGCATCCTCAGCCTCATCGCTTTTCAGCCGCACAGTTTGCATTTTCTTCCAATTTAGTCATTGTTTTTAATATTTTAGTTACATAACTTTAATTTCTTTCAATTATACCCTTATTATTATTATTTTAACCCCAAAATTTTCTGTTTTTTGCAGATCTAGTCCCTTTAACTTTCAAAAATTATTATTTCCATGGTTTATTTATTATCATTATTATTATTAAAAAATTTACTAACTTTTGTTACAGATTCGAATATCGAGCTTATACTTTCGATCATATAAAATATTATGTAACCGACAGGTGCCAATTTTGGGCGTTGTAGGGGTGCTCACCCTTCCCTACGCGTAACAGACTCCAGGATCCAGTTCTGGTTCGCAGACCCTATTTGGTATTCCAATCACACCGGTAAAAAACGATTGATGGCGACTCCCCGGACGAATTCTGGTGATTACAAACAGAATGGCATTTTAATTTTTCCTAAACATCTATATATCTCAAGCTCAGTTATACAGAAAATAAAAGAAAGGAAACAAAATGTTTACCATGAGAGAGCTGATGCTTCAGAATGGTTTAGTGTATGCTTTTCACTGATACCTTGATTCTTTGTGCTCACTAAACAAGAGCTTCTCCAAGAAAGCTCCAACTGTGGAGAGAGGTCAGACTTGTTTGCACCATCACTTATAGCAAAGGTTCCCTTAGGGTGTTTGTCAAATGAAGCAATTAAATCAATAGCTCTGGTCACTGTAAGGAAAGCAGAGCTTTCTTCCAATTTCAATGCAATGAATTCACCAGTGTCACTGTAAGGAGCAACCTCCTTCACAAATCTATTTGAATTTTCAGAGACAAATAGCTTGCCAGATATCCCTGCTTGTGAAGAGGAAAAGAATGTTCTTTTAGCAAAACCTAGAAAAGAAAAACTTTAGTAAAACAGGGTAAAAAGACATTGCAACGTACCTTCAGCTTGACCTTCATTTTTAAGTGACTCTTGACCCAATTTGACAACATTTCCCTGCTGCTCTCTGTCCGTAAAGCTAATATTTGAACTCGTACACTTCCATTGCGAAAGACACTGCACATTTCGTTTTTCAGCTACTTGTCAAGTAGATTGTGTACACCATTATGACCCCTCATAAAAACGAACAAATCTCAACTGATACTTACCATAGCGCAAACAACTAACGAATTATTCATTCCCTTGGTTATGGTACATTCAAAGACCACTACAAGGATGCCCTTATTAAACCCAATATCAAAAGATAAGAAAATGCTCACTTGGGTATCACTTTGTCTTTGATTTTCTGTGTAGATGATCCATAACCACTGGATTGGTCACTCCCAGCATTATTCTCAGCCGTGGTTTCAACTTTATGTTCTGTAGCGGGTAGATTATGAGGAGCACATCCACCAGCTAGCTGATAAAATGCAAAGCAAATATAAAAAAAAAAAAATCCAAGTTAAAAGCTTGACTTCAACCAAGAAACAACATAACAAAGTGTGAGCAAAGTGGACTGTGGATATCATATGTCTTCTCCAAACATGCTGCCACAGATTCCTTAACTCATTCCTCCGAACAGGCTTGATAAGAAAGTCAGCTGCACCTTTTAACAGACACTTCAGAACCATGCTTAATGAATCTTCCGAAGGCATCACTTATTTAATTATACACTTCAGATTCCTCTATGGTAAATTTTTTTATATGTTCACTCCTTTTAAAAATAATAAAACTATGATCATGTGTGATAAATATTAATTTAAGTTAAAATTAAATATTTGAATTAATATTAAACGTTTAATTAGTCAAATTCATTAATTCAAAAGTTTGATGAATTACAAATTAAAATAGTAAATTGGGGTAAAACCTCTAATTTTAAAAATTATTAATATGAACTTTTTAAAATTAAAAATTATAAAGATCATTTTACCCTTAATAATTAGTAAAAAACTCTAAATAACCTAAATTTTTTTTCACCCTTGTGTATTTATGTTATAATATTTGTAAATTAATATATTTTATTTATTTTCTTTTTATTCTAACATATTTATATTTGTACTTAAAATTTAATAATAAATTAATCATATTAAAATAATTATAAAAATCATAAATTAATATATAAATCCTTTCAATATGCATAATGATGTTACATTAAAAAAATATTTTTTATAATTAAATCACTTAAATAATTATCAAATCTAATCATGTACTTATATATTATTTTACTTGTTTAAATAATTAAACAACTATTAGGTATTAATTAATTTTATCAAAAAATTTATACAATCAACTAATACGATTTACTAATCAAATCAACTAATACAATCACCTTAATGTAATCCGTTGTCAACTTATTTTCAAACATAATTTATATTTATTATATATTATATTATAAATTTTAAAAAATACTTAATAAAGAGATTCTAAACGCAAACTCCATTCATAATAATAATAATAAAATATCTATAGCTTATTTATTAACCTTATTTTTAAAAATTTGGATAACTGAAACAATCTAATTTTTAATAATTGAATTAATTAACTTATAAAATGTATGATTATATATATCAGTAGTTACGAGGAAATGCACGTGTCTAAAATATTTGTGTCTAAAATAATCATTGGATAGCAATACTTGATGAAATGCAGGTGAGGAGTTGAACTAAATTGGAGGCTAATAATAAACAAGTGTTGGGTGTTTAGGTAAACAACAAAACACCCAACAAGGTAAGACAACTCAGCACCTATCAATATCATCCACGTGGACATAGACGATAACTAAAGTATGACAAGCTGTACTCAACCACTTCCACTAGTAAAATAACATTTTTAACACAAAGATACACAATTTGATCTTATCATAAAATGAAACAAAAAACAAAACCTTCAAACCACTCCACTGTATATGACGACGAAGTTTGATAATTTACCTGATTATAATGTTTCTATCTTCGATATTTTTCCTTCTCCTTGAAATCTTTTTTAGATCTGGATATGACGTTGATATTCTTCCTACTCCATTGAAATCTTTTTTACTCCTTGAAATCTCTTTTAGATCTGGATATGATGTCGATATTCTTCCTACTCCAATTGAAATCTTTTTTAGATCTGGATATGATTCGAGTGAATATAGGAAGAGTTAAAGTTAGGATAGAAATGGAGATTAAATTAGGATAAAAAAACAGAATTTTAAATACACAGATAACCTAAGGAACAAATACTTGTTGCATGAGAAACATCAAATTTTTTGAAGAGATTGCTAGCATGAACTAAATATATAAGATCATGCAATAACAAAAAGTGTGTATGAATAGATTGATTACTGTTCTGCTTTGAAAGCTTAGACATGAGCAGTGCCTTCAGTGAACTTTGGATCCTCGCATCTATATCGACCATCAGGTCCGATTCCAAAACCTTTTGGATCAGCAAAGACGTTTTCGAGCAGCTGACTACGAGCAGGGACGGGGCTTTCGTCTGCAAACTCAACAGCATCCTCTACCATTTCATCTATCTTCTTATCTATGGCCTTTAGTTCTGCTTCACTGGCCAGACTGTTCTCAATCAGGTATTTCTTCAGGGCTGTGATGGGATCTCTTGCAGCATAGTGAGCTTTCTCAGCTGCCAAAGAAGTAGCAAGACATTGACAAAACTTCACATTTGTTAAAAAAAACACCGAAATCAAGAACAGAATCATGTACAATATTGCTCAGGATCAGTAGTTCACTTCAAAACTCATTACTTCATCACTATGAATCTAAAATCATTTATCTTTCAATCAGTAATATAGTATGCCTAAACTATAACATAATGAACCGATCTTTATAGAGCATACAGAGTCTAGAAAACAATCGAATGCTTACCAGGGTCACGGAGCTCGTCAGGGTCAGCCAATGAGTGTCCTCTAAACCTATAAGTCTCGCATTCCACCAATGTCGGACCTTCACCTCGCCTGGCCCGTCCGATTGCCTCCTTAGCCACTTCTCTGACCTTCAAAACATCCATTCCATCGACATGGATGCCAGGCATTCCAAAGGCAGGCCCTTTCTTATAAATCTGAGGATCAGAAGTAGCCCTCAAATGGGACATCCCTATAGCCCACAAATTATTCTCAACAACAAACACAATGGGTAATTTCCACAAAGCCGCCATGTTCAAGCACTCAAAGAACTGCCCATTATTGCAAGTCCCATCCCCGAAAAACGCCACTGTAACATGATCGCAATCCGCTTCTTTTAAAACCTCCCTCTTGTATTTGGAGGTAAAAGCCGCCCCCGTGGCAACGGGAATCCCTTCACCGATAAAGGCAAACCCACCGAGCAGATTGTGTTCACGGGAAAACATATGCATCGACCCACCTTGGCCGCGGCAGCAGCCGGTGGTCTTACCGAAGAGTTCGCTCATGACGGCACGTGCCGGGACACCTTTGCTCAAGGCGTGCACGTGATCACGGTATGTGCTGACCACAGAATCTTGCTGCTTCAAGAGCTTAATAAAACCAGTGGAAACAGCTTCTTGGCCGTTGTAAAGATGAACAAAACCAAACATTTTGCCTCTGTAATACATCTGAGCACACATATCCTCAAATGCTCTACCTAATACCATATCCTCGTATAATTCCAGTCCTTCCTCTTTCGTTATTAGCTGAAAACAAAAAAAAAAAGCAAAATTGAACCAAAATCTAGATCTGCTAGGAAAACAGATATGAAACTACGACAGAAACAGGATTTTACCAGAGTGGGGGTGACTTTGGACTTCTTCTGTTTAACATCGGATACGGCAACGACTGTCCCAGATCGATGTCTGAGATTGAATTTGGATGACGAAGTGAGGCGGAATTTGCGGGTAGATCCGATGAATTGAGATGTGGTTTTGGCGAAAACGACTGGGGTGTCGTGAGATGTAGTGGAAGTGGGATTGAGAGGGAAAGGTTGGGTATTGAACTTTGTTGCAGATAAAGCGGTAGCCATTTTTGTTGTTTTAGTTCGGAAAGGGAAAGAAACTGTTGATGTGAAGGGAAAATACACAGCAAGCAAGGAGAGATATAGTCCGGGCGGAGGAAACGAGAAGATGTGGGGAATTTTGATGAAAATGGGAAACTAAGGAAACCCACCAAAAGGAACGGCAATTTCAGGTAAATGAGTTGTTCTGATGCAAGAGATCTTAAAATCAGATGAAGAGAAGATATAATCCTAATTAGAATTTTAATATGAATTTTTTAGTAGAAATGTTATTAGTTTGAATATGATTTAATTTAATATATTAAATTTTGATTTAATATCGATTTTTGATTTTTTATATTAATTTTTAAAATTTTATATTTTAAGTCGATAAAATAATTTTATTTCATGACTATTAAATATAAAAAAGTAAAGTTTTAAGATATTTTTTAAAAATATTTATTAAAATTTAATTTTAAGTAAATAATAATTTTAAATATATCTATATTTTTTAAGTGTTAAATACATATTTTTACTTTATAAAAATGATTAAGGAAATAATCTAACTCCAACAGTATTTTTGAATATAAGGGGAATGAAAATATATTTTGTCATCCACAATAATTTTTATAGTGGAAGAACAAAGCATTATGTATATATAGTGTTACTTTTTAAAATAATTTAGATAATAATTATTAACTGAACAATAATTTAAGAAATTATTTTAAGGGGTAAAATATGTGTATATGGTATTTTGCGGAACAATAATTTAGAAGATTATTTAATTATTTCAATTCATGTGTATATAGTGTTTTGTCCATTCATTATAGAAATTGTCGTAAATGATAAAATATCGATATAAATTAGATTATTCTCCTAAAATTGTCTATAAAAATAATTATAAATGTATCTATATTATTTTTATCTTATTTTAATCACGGTTCATAAACTTATGAATTATAATTCGATTAAACGTCTCAGTTTAAATTGATTTTCGATTTTACGGTTAATTGTATTCAAGTAACGTACTTTTAAAAATTTAAAAAAAAATTATAAGAAATTTGATGTATACTAAATTTTTTATATTTTTTTATAAAAAATAATATATACAAAAAAAATCAATACCGAAATTCTTAAAAAAATTATAAAATTTCAGTTGTGCCTCAGAGCGTAGGGTATTCAAAATTTCGGTTAACGGAATTAATTGACCGAACCGAATTTTTTTGATGAATCGGTCAGTTAATTTTAGAACGGATCGGTTAACGGTTAATGATTTTTTGAAACTTCGATTATTAGTTAATTCGGTTCAAAATCGGTTAATTAACCGAATTAACCAAACTTTTTATATATTTTTATATATTTATTTTTGGTCATTAAACTTTATAAAATTAGCATAAAATAATAATTAAATTTATAAAATTTAAAAAATAATCATTAAAATTTTTAATATTAATCAATAATTTATAATGTACAATGAATCAATCTTATAATTCGATAACTCTAATTGTTCTTTTATAATTTTTGAAAGTTCAGTGCTTAAAAAATATTTTAACATAGTTTAGTGATCATTTGTTTAATTTATCCAATTTTTTTTAAAAGTTTGGTTAACCAAATTAACCGATTGAATTAACCAAACTTTTTTCGGTTCAGTTAAAAATATTCTAAAAATTTCAATTCGATTAACGGTTAATACAAAAAAATAAAATCGATTAATAAAATTTTAAAAGTTCGAATCGATCGATTAACTGAACCAACAGATTGAACACTCCTATCATAGCCTTCTCTCCCTATAACTTCCCGGTTAAACTGGGAGGCGAGACAGTTAAAATTTCGATTCTTTTTGTTGGGAATCGATGCATCAACTCAAGTTCTTCAACGTGTTATTTTAGGTAGAGATGGGTATTTTACCTGGTCCGATCAACTTATATTTAAAGTATAAAATATTTGACCTGATATCAAAAATTAAATATAATATTTTTTAAAATTTTCATGGATATTTATAATGATATTTCTTTATTTATATATTTTCTATAATTAAGTTCAGATCAAGTCAGGTCGAAGTCGAGATTATGATATTTATTTTCGGGTCGGATCAAGTTGAATTTTATGGGGAAAAAATTCAGAACGGGTCATAATCAAATTTAAAATATTTGTGTTTGAGTTGGGTTCAAATATGCTGAAAATTGACCTACAATGCTGATTTCATATTTATATAGGAAGATTCACTCAGAAAATAACTACTGCCATAGCTTAAGGCAATGAACCTGTAATCAAATGATTCAGACGTAGAAATCAAAATGAGAGCCTAATCGAACAAACCGAATCCCATATCCTCGTCGCTGGATTCCTCCGGTTCTTCCTGTAAAATTACCAAAGAATGTAAATATAGGAACAAAAGGGTGAAACAAAATAGTGAACACACGGTGATAACTGATAAGATTCACCTTCTTCTTTTCCTCAACAGGAGGGGGAGCGGCAGCGGCACCCCCGGAAATGGCTGCCTCAGGTGCAGGTGCAGCAACCGGGGCACCAGCACCGGCAGAGCCAACATTGATTATGAGATCCCCAATGTTGCACTTCTCGAACAGCTTGGCAAACAAGCTTGGCCAATAAGATTCAATGGAGACATTTGCAGCTTTAATTAGTGTTGAAATCTTCTCAGCCTATTAGAATTAGCTACAGTTAAAGAATCAAACAAACAAACCCAGATTCTCATTGGTATGAGAAATCCATCATTCATTCAATACAAATAACACAAATTCCCAGAGGATACAGTGATGGGGATGCCATCATCGTAGAGAATCAACGCAGCGTAAGAACACGCAGCCTCGCCAACCACCGACATCTTTACTATTATCAACATCAAAATAAATGAATAAATTAATCAAAACCCAATCGATATACTGATCAACAATAATTCCAAATGCAGAAATTCACCTGAGAATGGCAGAGATTTTCCTACTACTTCGAACGATGGGTTCTCAGGAAGCTGATTCTGTGCAGCACCTGTGGGTTGTTAGGGATTTGGGTTTCATTTCGACTTCTAAAATGGGATTTTAAAGGAGGAAAAATGGAAATGCGTTCCCGAGATTTCAGTTAACTAACTGGCCAATATTGGAAATCAAATTAGATGTAGGAGGACAAAGTTCATAACTTCAAATATAACATGGATGTAGGAAATACTATATTTAATTTTTTTTAAAAATAAAATTTAATTTTACAAATATTTAAATTAACAAAGAAAATGCGGGTTTAAATTCTAAAGTTCTGAATAGATACAAATAGATTAAGAGGGTCGTTTCCATAATAACTTTATAAAATTCGGTCTGAATTAACTTGTGTGCTTACAATGATACAATTAGTATATCCATATTTGATGTTTATCTTGATAACACATTCATTTAAGAAAAAAATTAAAATTCGAATTTCGAAGATATTATTATTAAAAAATACAATTAAAAATCACCGATTGAACACGAACAATATAAAAAATATACCATCAAAATGAATGTTTTTGTCCCTTAAAAAGGACCATAGAACACCAACAGGTAACATGGATGTTTTCGGACCCCAAAAGTGATGGCAATGAAAAAAAGAAGCAAACATTTGATCCATTAAATAAAGGGAATACACCTTCAAAGTGAAAGTCAAAATACAACAGAGATGATTATGTGTTAATGTTATCTTATCAATCAGGAATAATGACAAAAGAAAAGAAAATTACACGTTAATGGGTGAGCTATCCGAGCTCCCCCCCTTTCTTTGACTAATAAATCAGCTTGGGGTTCAAAGATACAAAATCAATCTTTTGAACCACTTTGCTGCAAATATGAACAACACTGTCATCGGATGCTCTCTGCAACCGAGACGAAATCGTCTAATAATTAGTGTCTAAGGTGGAATCCAAAGCCAGTATTTAGTTTCCACCCTATGGAAAGTGCAAATACATGAATGAATATGATTCTATTCTCCTAAGTCTAAACAAAGTAATTAAAAGACTCCCTTGTCCTATTGACTCCTAAGATCAAACATGTGTGCTGAATTGATGTCTGCAGATGATGATAGTAAAACAGTCCTACAGAGCTTGAACGGAAAATGAATTGTAGACGGTTAGTGGGACGAGGTTTATGTATGAAACGCCTGTTCCTTGACTGAATAATCCCTTGTCCGGAATTTACCTGAGTTCCATTTCTTGTTATGCTAGTTGATCAAGCATGAAGCATCCTTATCTAGAATCAGTAACTTGTTTGATTGTATTGTAATGGACACCACATACCTCAACCGCAACTTAACACGGTGGTTTCTTTTCAGTTGGTGTTTCTGGAGCTTGTGACGGACCTGGTACCGTTCCCACTACCCCGGTTGTTGTTGTTGTTGTTGCTGCTGTTGTTGCTGTAGGTGGTGATATTTTCGTTGCTTCTGTTGTTGGAGGTGTTGTTGTTGTCATAGTTGTTGCTGCTGTGGTTTCCATAGTTGTTGCTGCAACAATTGCTGCAGATATGGTTTGATGATCAACACCTATAAGCGCATTTCGCATTCAAGTTTTCTTTCAATCGGCATTATAAACCAAAAGCTTAACCGGTTGCAAACTACAATGAAAGTACTCTATAAATGTATTTGGAAGCCATGTAAAACAATCACCTGTGGTAGTTGTTGCCATGGACATTGAAGATGGAGCAGACAGCATACCCATTGAGCTATATTGCTCAGGCAAGTAGGGATATTGTACGATTTGCGGGTATTGAGCTCCAAAACCATGAGCTTGATTATTCTGTGCATACTGAGCATAAAGTGGGTACAAATTATGGAACATCGCCGGTGTCATCGATGCCCCGGTGGAGTAGTAAGGTGAAAACTGTTGACCTCCATAGAGGTTATAATAGTTCTGCAAACAATATTAATTTCAGCTAAATCAATGTCAAGAAACTGATTTCATATGTCATTTTGTAAACACTAACCAAAGGGTAAATCCCTTCTTGTGAATAGCCAGTATACCTGAAAGTAAACAAAAAGAGAATGAACATTACAGGTTAAAAAACAATGCTTTTGAATTTCAATATCTACAATATTGGACTCACCCATAAGCTGAGTAAGGAATTGCATATTGACCAGTAGGTTGTTGTTGTTGTTGGATGTAACCAGAGGAGGAACCATGGTAGCTAGGAGGTGCCATCAATCCAGAACCAGGTGCTGGTCTAAACCGTCCTGCCCCTGCATTTCATTTCATTAGATCATAACCAAGATGAAAATGCTTCCCCGGTATAGCAAAAAAATGGGGTTTTCCCTCTCAAAGAAATGGGAAGGGAAGGGAAGAAAGAAACCATGTAGGGAAATTGGTGGACGAGGCTTTTGAGCACCCAATGCAGCGAGATTGCAGTTGGCTCTCCTTCCATCGATGATAGGTGAAGGGTTTTGACATGCTCTCATGGCTGCCTCTGGCTCCTTGAACGTAACCTGGAAACAAAAGATGAAACATTCATAGCAGGAAGAGCTTTGGTAATGAAAAGGGGATGAAATAAGCTTACAAATCCATAACCCTTGGATCTCCCAGTATTCTTATATGTGATCACAACAGCCTCCAGAATCTCTCCAAATTGCTCAAAATAACGCCTCATGGTATCTCTTTGAGTTTCCCAAGCCAATCCACCAACAAAGATCTTCGTAAAAGTCGTGTCATTGAACTGCCCTGGATTGTTACCGCCCACCATTTGGAATTGCCTAGGTTGAGACATAGAACCCAACAACAAAAAAAAAAAAAACAGGGGAAAAGCAAAGAACCAAGAACACCAACAGAAGGGTGTGATCAAATCAATCAAAGGCCAAAGCTTGTTTGTCTCTGCCCTTGTTCCTCAAGCATTCGTGCAGCAGCAGTGGTATGTATCCTCTTTTTGTTCTTTTGGTGATGACCTTCTTCTTCCTCTAGCTGTTGTTGTTTTTCTAATGCTGTGTAATGATAATAACTGCCACTTTTTCACAACCAAAACTCCTCAGATTCCTCAGCAACGATACCCCTAACGAGAAAATTATTACTGTTTGAGAAAGCTGGTCTTTTTAATTAAAAAAGAAAGAAAGAAACTTTACATATAAATATATATTATAATCCTACCTAAACGGCTATACCAAGTTATAATAACAGAACTGGGCGTGAGAAAAAGAAAGAAGGCTGATAAAATGAATTGCAGAACGAGAAGAAAAGAAAAACAAAACCAAAAAAAGCTGCTAGTGGGTACCCACGGCAGTAGTATGCAAGGTTGTCCATTGAAAAATCAAAGACCCAACTTTTTCTCTCTTTCGTATTCACAACCAAAATTAACATATATATACATACATACATCACATACATGCATGCATATAATATTATTATGACAAATCAGCGTGCTGAAGGAGGAGAAGGGTGGGGGACTCTTTAACATCTGCTTCGCTGTCTCCAACCATCAATTTATCTTTCCATTTCTCTCTCTCTTTCTTGAGTATTTTCAATTT
Organism: Abelmoschus esculentus; assembly: GCA_035048815.1. Taxonomy (NCBI): domain Eukaryota; kingdom Viridiplantae; phylum Streptophyta; class Magnoliopsida; order Malvales; family Malvaceae; genus Abelmoschus; species Abelmoschus esculentus. The sequence continues at coordinate 14,910,823 of JAUCBN010000031.1, forward strand.
GCATGTTCTGTCTCAAGCATTTATGGGTCTTTGTCTCTTTGAGATATCATTCGTTTGATTCATACAACCCTTGAGACTTGAGAGATTCTGGGTTTTGTTTCCCCCTTTGTTGTTTCTGTTTGTCTTGGTTCAACTCCCTTGGTCTGCAGCTATTTTTGGATCATTGGTAATGAATTATTAAGGAAGGTAACAGTTGAACAGTTAACCACCGTGGCCACCCATTGTTTTCCTTTTATGTCACCAGAAAATGATTTCTCCAACCACAAAACTCCCATCTTTACCCTCACCATAAATCAATAAACCCAAAAATTAATGGTTGATCTAGTTGTTAAATGGCAAAGCCAAACATCTTCGATAAACTGAGGAAAAGGGTAAACCTTTATATCCATAAGGCATAAAGTAACTCAGTTACATAAAAATTCGAGTCATAGGAAATAAATAAAACCAAGAAATAAGACCCGACAGACGGTCAAGAGTCAGAGGCTCGCACATGTAACTGGCGGGAGCTTTCATTGTCTTCGATTTCAGCAATGGGTTCATTGCCTGGAACTGTTCGGAGACTGGGAAGCGATCATGCAGTGGTCGGCTCTGTCAAAACTCTGAAACTTGAACCGATGTTGACTGTTTAGTTTCTGTTTCCCTTTAATTACATCAATGTTCTAATCTGGGTTAAAGATTAAGGATTAAGGCGCCGACCAAGCATCTGAGCAGCGAGGGAGGGGGGTCCAGGTGCTAGAACCTGCGAAGTGGAACTGGGAAAGGCCCTCAAATTACGCTATTGACTAACACGAACATTCTTCGGGTGACCGACCTGTGGGGACCGAATTGCCGTTCTCGACCTGCCAATCCTTATAATCCACGCCATTCGTTAATAGAGCACGGTACTTTCTTCAGGCTGGGGACCTATACCCGACTTATACCCAGTTTTCCCTCGAAGAAACTACGTGATTTCCTAGTCAATCGACATTAGTTTGCTTTTGGGAATAAAAAAGTTCGAATTCTTGGTGTATTTATTTATATTTACTTATTAAAAAAATTAAATTTTAAAGTTAGGATATAAGATAAAAGCGTAAACAAGTCAAGTCAAACTCGAGTAGTGTTGAACTCGACTTAACTTATTAAGATTTTGAGTCGAGTTTGATCTTGAGAAATTTGAGATTGTCTCAACTTTTTAAAAACTCAAGACAAGTTCGAGCTTGACTCGAGTTCAATCAAGTTAAATGTTAATCGATCTTTGATAGTCTCAAACTCGAGTTACTCGTTGTCTAACACGTCTCATTTAAAGCAATGTCACGAAAAAATATTGATACACAAGTTGTGTAAACTCAAGCTTGTTAATTTTAAGATATATGGTACTAGTTTAGGGCCTAAAGATTTATATTGTTGTGTTTAGAATTTTGAACTTATATTTAAGGGTTTTAAATTTAAAATTTTAAATTATATAAAAAAACAATATATTATATTTTTAAGTAGTTTACATGTTTTTCGAGTTAGATATCAAGTAACTCAATTGGACTCGTTAAGATTTTGAGTCAAGGTCGAGCTCGAATCAAACTTTAATCGAGCTTTAACCAAATCAAACTTAAATAACTCGTGATTTGTCTCGTTTTGTTTACTGCTCTAATCTAAGGTTCATGAGCATTGACAGGATCTAAAAATTTATTCAAGGGTGGACACAAACTTTAAAGATAATATTTTTGTTTTTGTTTTGTACACCAACTCTAGGATTCCAATCCCATGTGTTCTCAAACATCCTTTTCATTAGTTCATAAAGTAAACCCCCCCGACAAACGAAATACTCTTGTTTTTCATACTTCGTACCAAACACGTTTGATGAATGAAGGAAAGGGTGTTTTTTTTCTTAATCAAAGCCGACATCAGTAGATTGTTCTTCTTTTTCTTCTTCTCGTTTTGGATTTATGGACCAATCCATGGCATTGGTTTTGGATTGTGGCCCATACGAAAACTAGTATCAATGAAAGCAGCCCATGTCAGAACTGATTTCTTTATTTATATAATTATTTAAATCATAAACAATAAACTAAATTCTCTATTATATACTATAATAAAAGTAAATATAATATATTTTTTTTATTTAATATTTTTCTAAACTTTTATAAATCGTTTTTTTTTTCAGTTTTGTGTTGAACATTTTTTTGTCTAGTTTAGTGCCTAATGTTTCTAATGTTACTCGAATAAGTGTTTCGTTGTGACTGTCTCTTAATTTTTATCGTTAATTTTCGTTAAGTGTCACGTATCAGATTCTTAAAATTCTAAAATTATATTTAAAATAAGAAAATTTAATATATCTGAAATCCTTAAAATTATCCTAAAAGTTTAAATAATCTCAAAATAGCTCCCAGATCAATAATCCCCAAATTCGATCATTATCACTAGAGTTGATCGTATCTCTGACAACGAAATAAAGCATCTTTTCTTCACCGAACGATCCACACATTTTTTATCGTTCATTATGTTTTTATTTGTAGTGAACTATTCAAATAAATTATTTAATGGTTTTGATGCTTCACACGTGTCGAATAATTTCTTAAGTCCTAACCACAACCCTTAACTTTAAACCCTAAATTCACTAATTTAAAGTAGAGGCACTAATAAAGACATAATTAGGAAGTAGACGGGTTATACCATTTTCCTACATGGCTACATCGACTATGCATCTTTTCTCTCACCCTACAAGCAAAGTGGGTCCACTTCACTATCCAAGCCACAGGATACTAGATTATGGGGTGACAAAGCAAAGGATACTTTGTGTCGGCTACAACCGACGAAACGAAACCCTGAAGAAACACCCGAATCCATCTGTTTTCCTCACCCTTATATTTCACCACAAAGTTTTCAGCATTCCATCCATAAACATAAACAGCACATGCACACAGCCTTTCCCTAATCCAGAAAACGACAGTACGAACAAGATTATATCCTCCAAGGGCAACACCAGACATGGGGAACTGTGTTTTCAAAGGATTCACAGAAGTCGAAGACATGGTCAGAGTGGTAACATCCAATGGCGGAATCATGGAGCTATTCACACCCATCACCGCCGAGTGCATAACCAACGAGTTCCCTGGACACGCCATATACCGAACACCCGACTTGCTCTCTCAGCCTCAGCCTCTCCTTCATAACGAGGAGCTCCATGCAGGCCACCTCTACTATCTCCTCCCTATGAACACCAACTTCACGAAACCGAATGATCGAAACGACGTTACATCGATGAACACACTGTATCGGATGTCGTTCGACCATCAGAGGGTGTTGAAGAAGACAGAGCCACCGGAGGTGTTACCTAGGTATAATTATAAATACAACAGAAGCGGTATTTGGAAGGTGAAGCTAGTGATAAGTCCAGACCAGCTGACTGAAATCTTGGCGCAGGAATCAACAACAGAGGCGCTGATAGATAACGTGAGGACGGTGGCTAAGTGTGGGAATGGTGTGTCGTCGTCGTCGTCTAATTCTGATCAGCTAAGCGTTTCTAGTAGTTGGAAAGGTCTCTGGTAAAGCACATGCCGATGAATAATTACATGTCTAATTATCTGCGCTGACATCCATTATTAATGTAAGAAAGAGATAATATTAATCTCTGCATCTGTTATTATTTGTAATTTATTTCTCCAACTCTAATTCTTGTTTTGTTTATAGGGGGGAATATAATTATTGAAATTAAGATTACATGATGATGGACTTGAATGTAGGTTTGAGCTGAGAAAGTTGATGGGGATCCTAAGAAAGTTACTTTCTTTAACCACCGGCAAAAAGATATAATTGAGTTGTCGTCTTTAGCTTTTACACTGTATTATCACGTATTTACTGCTTAGAGTTACTGAAATATAAAAACGGCAAAAAGTTTTCACGGATCGTCTTGATGATAAGGTTTATGAATAGATTTTAAGGCTTATATGTTAGTGGGTTAGGTTTAGGGATTCAGAAGTTAGTGATTGTAATTAAAATATTTTAAGGTTTAAAGGTTTGGTTTAGAGGTTAAGATTTAAAGTTTAGTGTATTATGATTAGAGATTTAGATTTTTGACAATAAACATTTAACTATAACCTTAATCCCTAAACTTTAACCCTAATCTAATAATACTAAACCTAAACCCTAAAATCTAACCATAACCCAACAATACTAAACCTAAACCTTTAATTTTTAAACCCTGAAATCTAACCATAACCCAACAATACTAAACCTAAACTCTTAACTTTCAAACCTTAAAACTAACTTTAAATTTAAAAAGTTAAAACCAAGGGACTTATGTTTTTTTTCACTGTTTGTGTATCAAAAACTTACCCATTTAAAAATATTTTTATATTTAATATACATGCTGCGGAAACAAAATGTTTCTATAAATGTCTTGATTTTAGGGTTTAGGTTAAATTTTTAGGGTTTAGATGTTTGTTTTAATATAGGGGTTTAAAATTCAGTGGTTGCAGTTAAATTTTAGAGGTTAGAGGTTAGAAATTCATAGATTAAAATTTAGTATCATATGATTAGGGATTTAAGTTTTTATCTATAAACCTTGAATTGTAACCTTAATCCTCAAATTCTATCGATAACCCAACATTTCTAAATTACTAAATTTAGACCTTAACTTTTAACTCTAAAACCCAATCTTAAATCCTAAAATCAAAATGTTTGCATAAATTTTTTATTTTAACTTTTATTTATTGAATAATTATTTATTTAAAAAGATTTATATTCGAACATCAAACATGATTGACATGTGTCTTTGAAATAATTTTAAAGATTTAAAAAATGACACTTGCCATTAGATTAATATCGTTCGCAGATTTATGTTTTTTCGCCATACTAATAATTTTATACATACATAATATAATCGATTTTAAATATTTATTCATAGTAACATATTAATAATGAAACACAATTTTAAAAAGGGTAAATTGTGATAAAGGTCACTTAATTATGAGTAAGGTTATATTTGGCTTATCCAATTATCAAGGGTTATATTTAGGTCATTCAATTATAAGTAAGGTTACATTTGAGTTATTTTTTATATTTGAAAAATTACATCAATTTGATTGTTTTTTTCTAAATTACTTGTATACACTTGTTAACATTAGAGTACTTCATTTAAAATCATTAACTAATCTAATACATGAAACCCATAATTTTTTTTACAATAGAGGTTACTTAATTGAGTGATCTAAATGTAAACTTTAATAATTGGGTTACCCAAATATAACCTTACCCATAAATGAGTGATCCAAATATAATTTTTAATAATTAAGTAACTCAAATATAATTATACTCATAATTAAGTAACCTCTATTGTAGTTTACCCTTTTTCAAAATCTATCTAATTTATAAGTTTGATATGTTCCAAAGTCCAAACCGACATAACTTGGAGTTGGAGCCTGGAGGTGTCTTGTTCGGACGGAATGTAGCTCGAACAAGCTACTTAGCTAAACATTCAGATGGCATTGGGTCCAATTAAAGACACACAAATGACCTAATCGAATGATTATTACGGCCCATATTTCTTGTTATGAAATTCCACGTAAAGACCATCTAAATATAAGATGGCAACCTTAACCTTGATTCAATGTTACGATAAAAGAAATTATATCATAAATTATTTTTGTAATATTAATTATTAATATGATCGATTAATAAAAAATATTTATTTTATAATTTTTTATAACATCTTTAATAAGTAGAATTTTATTTATATTCACTATAAATTAAATTTAAAAATAATTTTTATCAAATAAATTTTTATTTTAGGACGGACAAAAGAACCAAGCCAGGGAGATGGGTTCGAAGTTAACTTTATTTTCCCACTAAAAGACATCAAAATCTAATGTCGTCTCTTTTTTCCCCCCAATTATATCTAAAGTTGAGTAGCTATGCCTATCACAGGATTACGTGGTAGGCTGTGGCAGTGGAAGTACACTAGATTATATGGTCTTGTTGTGCTGATTAATTTGAATTAGGGGTGAGAGTTCGATAAGTCGAGTAAAAAATTGGAAGTTATTTAAATTAATGAGTTTAATGTTATCATTCGAATTTTTATTTAAATTTTTTTCGAATCGAGTCGAGTTGAAGAAATTCGAATCAAGATTTCGAATTCTTAAAAAAAGTTAATTATAATTATTTATTATGTTATATAATATAATCTGATTATAATTTAAATGACTTTCACAAATCGTATAAGATATGTATATATATTTTTATATTTTTACGTATGTGACAATACTTTTTTTCATATTTATAATATTGGTATAAATCATAAAAAAATTGAGATTCATCTCGAACTTAAAAATAAATCCTCTAATTACTAAAAATTTTGAATTATTCAAGTTATTAAAATTTTTATTTTACAACTCAAACTTTATTTGAAATTTTTTCGAGTCTAGTCAAAATGAGTTAAGTTTTTTCGAGTCGAGTTTTACTCACCCCTAATTTGAATTAATCTATTTGTATATCTTATTTTAATGAATAAATTTTTTAACCAAATTTTCTGTATACACAATATTTCAAATTTACGACCTACTTAAATAATACTAATCTTCTTATGCTCATCCGCCTTTTAATCAACAGACAGTTTCAAAAGCTTTGAGAATCTCCAGCTTGCTTCTACTTTTTCCAAGTAATTGACCCCCAAAAACGTGATGGAAATGACGTTTGTTGCCGCTAGCTACACTGTGTCATCTGGGGACATTCCGTTGCTCTGTCAATAAACCAAAGCCCCCAATGAAGAAGGAAGGACAATGTAATATCAGGACAAGCTACTGGAGAAGAGGAAAGAAAATTCTTCTTTTGGAAAGCAACCTTTTCCTCTATAATTCAAAAGAAAAGAACTTGCAGCTTTTTTAACTATTATTAATACACATAAACATAGGTTTTATATTTTTCAAATAATACCATGATATTAAAAAAGAAGGGTTTATTCACAATCCCGAAGGCATCTTCTCTCATTTCATCATCTTCTTTTTCTATGCATTGGTCTGGTCTGGTCTGGTCTGGTCCCTTGAATGGTGAAATATTCTCCACTATCTTGAATGAATCCGTTTGAGGCAGTTGTCGGGGTGGATGAGAATCTTCTTTTTACCCACAAACATAGCCTTTGACAATATTCTTTTACGACACACAAGTTCCCTGTTCCTGTGATTTTGAACATAAAATGTAGACTGCTACTGGTACTGGGGAGCGGATGTCATGGGATCCACCAACACACAGAATCTCACGTAATAATTGGACTAATAATTTCTTAAAACCTGACCCAACATCAATGGCTTTTCCCACTAAAGATACGACACGACTCTTGGATAGTTTCTCATGTAAGAAAATACATATATAAAATAATCACAACGCATGGGAACAAAAATCTTCTGTTTCTTTGAAAAAATTATTAGGCGACTTTGTTCATCACGTCATCTGAGGTCTTAATCATCATTTCTTTCTTACATATAATTAGTGGGTGAGTAATTATTAGGTAATTATTTAAAAATGAACGGTTATAATTGTTTGGATTATAGATGACGTTATGAACAAGGTTCACATAATAATCTCTCGTTTCTTTATGTTATTTTACGAGTAAAAGTTTTATGTCTCTTTATAATGTCTCTTATTAAAAAAATTAAAAACAAAATTTCAAACCCTAATCTTTATTTTCTACATCCTAAACCCTAATCTCTACAACAAAAAATAAACTATACCCCTAATTTCCTAAACCCCAATCATAACTCATAACCTTAAACCCTAAACGACTAATTTAAAGTAGATGCACAATGAGAGCACGATTAAGAGACAGACAATTTGCATCCTTATTTTTTATGCTCATACGTTAGAAAGTTAAATTTTAAGGTACAACTTTAAATTCTAAATCTTAAAAATACACTATACTCTCAATTCTCTAAACCTTAAACCCTAAACCTTAAACCCTAAATTTTAACTCTAAATATTAAACTTATTTTTTAGGGTGAGATATAAATAGAGACAACGAAATGGATAGATTATAAAAATTTTAAACTTTATTTATTATACTCGTCTTAAAATTTTAAGATTTTATATACGTTTGATTTGAATATATATATATATATATATAAAGGATGAGTCTACAACGGGCGTCGAACACCGTTGAACATCGTTAATGTTGAATACCGCTGAACATTATTAAATTAATTTATAAAGAATAAAAATTTAAAGGACTAATCATATAATTATTAATAATATGTTGAGTTTATCACACTTTTATTATTACATATTGAGTCCTTGAGATTTCAAGTTTTTATTAATTAATTTAATGATGTTCAACAATGTTCAAATTAGTGGTGTTCAGCGTAGAATTTTTCATATATAAATCCCTCCAGCGCATGAAATACCAAAGCTTACTATCTCATCCCAAAGACGGTGAGTCTTGGAGTTGGTTTGATCCATAAATGGTAGTTATACGACATGAAAATGGAATCATATAAAGCGTAAATCAAAGCTTTTAAGGTTTTATTTAATTAAAAAAATAAGATAAAAAATAAATTTTGTTTTATTCATTAAATTAAATAGATCATAAAATAAAATAATATTTTAAATAAAAATATATTAATAAAACAGTATTTGTATCGGAGAAATAAATTTGTTGAAATCTGCATGCGACGCCTATGATTTTAATATTTTTTATAAAATTTAAAGAGACAACGATGTGTGCATAGAATAAATTTTAAATAAAATTATTCACAAAATTTTTATAACGAATTCAATATATTTTTTTAATTATTCCCAAAATATATACGAAGCTAGGATTTAACATTAAGAGGGATAAAAGTCTATTAAACTTTTAAATTTAAAAATTGATAAAGGTAAAAACTCAATTTAATTAACATTTAAACTAAAAGGGACTAAAAAATATAATTATATCAAAAATTTTGGGAGGGACAACGGCCCCTCCCACTCCTTACACAGCTCCGTCCTTGTACTTCGTATATAATATTATCTTAATAACATATGGTTAATAGCTATGATTAACAATCTTTAAAATAGATGGTTAAAGTTTTCGATTGATATTTTTTTAAGTTGCGTGTTAAGTTATTAATAAGAACAAAATTTTCCTTCCTCGGGTCGAGGAGATTTCTTTTAAATGAATAAAATAAGTTTATTTATAAATAATATAATCACTTTTTGAATAACCAATTATTCAACTAATATAATTTATATATACATTTATTCAAATAAGTTCCATATGGAGGTGAGTAACTACACTCTAAAGTGGTTGGACCGTCATTATATCAACCAAAGATAATTATTAAAGTTAATGAATTCAGAGCCAAAGAAAATGATACAAATGGTGACCTTAGAGACTCCCTTTAACGAAATACACAATTACGTGACATTGCTTGCAACGTGGAGGATAAAAAACCAATAAATTAATTAATTAAAAATAACTTCAATTTTTTATTTTGAATATTATATTATTTTAAAATTATCAATGGATTTGACAAAAGAATTTTAACACGATTAACAATTGAACTTAAATTAAAATTCCTTCGAAAGTTCTATATATGAAAAAAATTATTAGGTGAATCTTGTTTATCACGTCATCTATAATCCTAATTAATCAAGACCGTTGATTTTAATTATTTTCAAGTAAATCATCACATCTTTCCTACATGTATTTAATGGATGAGTAGTCATTAAATGGTTATTTAAAGATCAACGGTCTTAATTGCTTGGACCATGAATGATGTGGTGAACAAGATTCACCTAATAATCTCTCCTACATATGGGTCAAATTAGATTAATTAGTTTTTGACGTAACTATGATTACAATTTTATCACTGACCAAGTGGACTAATTAGAAAGGCCTTGTCTACCCTAGAATAGCTTTATTACTAGATATTTTGATTTTGAATGAAATTGGACAATAATATTTATTTAGGTTAGCATAATTAATTAATGGTAGAGTAAGAAATAATTTCAAACTTTTTTTAAAAAATAAATTTAAAAATATAAAATTTAATTGAAGTAGAAATCTTTTATCTTCTAATTATAACTCTTTTTATTTAGGTCTAATCTGGTACAAGATAAATTGTTATCGTTTAAAAAATTTTGGAGTAAAATCTTTTACCTTCTAATTATGACTCTTTTTATGTCTTTGGTTAAAAAAAATAAAAATTGAATTATAAACTCTAACCCTAATTTTTTATATCCTAAACCCTAAACACTACACCTTCAAAGTACATCCTACCTTTAATTCCCTAAACCCTACTCACAATCCCTAACCTTAAACCCTAAACCCAATAATTTAAAGTAGATGCACCAATAGAGATACGATTAAGAGATAGACGATTTTCACCCCAGATTTTGAGTTTGAGACTTTGTATGTACAAAAAATCCTTGTTAAGAGATTTACTCATCAAAATTAGATGTTCGACCTAAATCGATTCAGATTAATCGAAATAAATTTATCGGGAACCGAGTTCGAAAACAAAAAGGTAGGAGTGTTAACTATTAAGCATGAGTAAGAAATAATTTATTTTGTCGAGTGCAGTTAAAAAAGATTATTCACTTTGCATCCAAAAGGTGTTACCAATAATTCATCACATCTATTGAATTCATATCATTCAAAAGTCTGGGGAAAGGGAAAGAAAATCTCAAGGAGAAGGAAAATAAAAAGAGACAAGCTTCAGCCTTTCACATTTATGCATGCAACAGCAAACTTGAAGTAAAAAACAAAAAGTAAATAAATAAATAAATAATCCAAAAATAGATGGGGGAATAAAAGGTGAAATATAATCATGAATGAGGAAATGTAACTGAACCACAAATCATCTTATCTATGTGATTAAAAGAATGATTTTTGTTTTTAAAGGTTATGGTTCGAACATCAGTAATACTAGTATAGTAAGTAATCGATGTTCAATGGTTAAAAATATATTCTAGAACAGATATATACTACTGTAATCACTGTAACTGATTCAAAAAATGTAACAGAAACTTTGCAAATAATAAAAAAATATATTATTCACTCTTTGCTAGGGTGGTGTGGTTGCATGAACCGAGGCTTGGGTCTGAGGGAGAAGAGGAAGAGCCAAAGAGGATGATGGTGGATATAGGTTGGGTAGTTAAAGAGGTGGTTTTCTAAGGAGATTTTAAGGTCGGAGGTCATAGTTTTGATGGAGGCATGCCCCCACATGGGGTCCTACAACCCCTCTACTTTTGATAGTTGATACCCATAATTTGGATCCCCCACTACAACCTTTTATCCCAAAATAATGCCGTCTCTCTTTCCTTCTAGGTAGCTGGCTCATCTCCAATGTACAGTAAAATTGAAAAATATCACAAATTGAATAATTATTTTATCGTATATTTTATTTTAAAATATATTAAATTTTAATATTTTATTTTGGATCGAAATGACTCATTTATAGATAAAAACTATTGTCAACTAATGATAAATAGTTTAAAATGACTTGGTACAATCATACATCAGTAGAAAAAAAATATATATATAATTTTGGCTAATATGTTATTTAGTTAAGTTAATATATTTGTCTATATGACAGTGCTATGTTAGTGTATACTATATGTTTCATTTGGAGTTATTTATTGTTGGATGCATGGACGAAACCAGGTTTTAAAAGCGAGAAAATTATAAATAAATTAAAATTTTAAAAAATTTAAATAGAGGAATAAAGATGAAATAAAATCTTCGTGGTGAGGGGCGATTACCCTTTCATTCCTTATTTGATTTCGTCCATAATTAGATGACCAACATCGAAAGTTAAAATATTTTAAAATAAAATAAAATGACTATTCAATTAAACGATAATGCAGAACAAAAACCCTACCGCACTTCATTTCATTGCTTTTATCCCTTGAGCCAGCACCACTAGTCCCCATCAATAACCCAAACCCTTTTCCTTTTCCTTTTATTATTTTGTATGTTAATTTGGCCTTTTTATGTTTTGCAAACACACGCATGTATATATAGCCTTTTCTACATACTCCATTGGGCACACAACAATTGGAATCAGTTACTTCTCTCATCTCCTTTCCGGATGCCGGAAAACATGAGCATATCTGTAAATGGACAGTCCCAAGTCCCGCCCGGATTCCGGTTCCACCCGACCGAAGAGGAGCTCTTGCAATATTATCTCAGGAAGAAGGTTTCTTATGAGAAAATAGATTTAGATGTAATTCGGGATGTTGATCTTAATAAGCTCGAGCCATGGGATATTCAAGGTACATAGGCAGTCTTATTATCATGTAAGTTGTTGATTTTATATACGTTCCATTGCCACTTGCCAGTCACTTTGTAAATAATTTATTTGCAGAGAGTTGCAGAATTGGAACCACTCCTCAGAATGATTGGTACTTTTTCAGCCACAAAGACAAAAAGTATCCGACCGGAACTCGCACGAACCGTGCAACCGCTGCCGGGTTCTGGAAAGCGACGGGACGAGACAAGGTCATATATAGCAACTGTCGGCGGATCGGGATGAGAAAAACGTTGGTTTTCTATAAAGGGCGAGCCCCTCACGGCCAGAAATCTGATTGGATCATGCATGAATACAGGCTAGACGATAACATCGTTGAAACAACGGTAAGTAAGTCTGGTATACGTATTCCTATTGGGAAACAGAAACTGTCACAACTTTAGACTTTTATCTTAGATGTTTTACGCTGTAACAAGACAGGACAAAGGGGAAAAAATGTCATTTTATTTTGTTTTATAAATCAAGGTTTCCAATGCTATGGGGGAGGGGACACAAGAAGAAGGATGGGTGGTATGTCGTATCTTCAAGAAGAAAAATCATCACAAAACCCTGGATAATCCTATTAGTTCATCTCTGAGTTCAGACACCAGGAACCATATGTTCGGTTCGTGTAATGAAGGAGACTTGGAGCAGATTCTCGAACACATGCAAAGGAATTGCAATGAAGATGGTTCGAGATTCATCAGGCCTATCGAGACAGCTATTAGTAATGGCTACCCGGACTCATTCATAAAACTCCCGAGCCTCGAGAGCCCGAATTCGACCAGCAGCCAAAACTTTTACCAGACAATGGCGATGGACAATGAAGGTTCGATCACAAATCAGGTAACCGGCGATCTCAATTCGGTTTATAGAAACGAGTCACGGATCACAAACTGGGCAGCACTCGACCGCCTCGTAGCCTCCCAACTCAACGGCCAAACCGAGACATCTAGGCAATTAGCCTGCTTCACTGACACCTCCATGTCTTACAGCAACGCCGGCACCGATCATCAACAACATGAACTCCCATTGCCAGGCGTTCGATACAGCAGCGAGATAGAACTCTGGGGTTTCACTAGATCATCGTCTTCATCCGACCCATTGTGCCACGTGGTGAATGCTAGTGTATAATTGAGCAACCCTACATGTAATCATACCTTAGTTCCTAAAGTCAGAAGGTTATTATTACAGCTATCAGTTATGTCGATGATTATATATATCTGTGTGTGTAGAGATGATAAATAAAAAGGTGAAATTTATTCTTCGATGAGGGGACCATGATCTTTACTGAATCAAGATGTCTTCCATTTTCGTCAATGTGCTCTCTAGAAGCCTTGCAAAAACTCTAGCTGATTTGATTAATCTCTCTTTTTAACCGCAATTAATCATTATAATCCTGCCATTTTCCTACCTTCTGCAATGATCAAAGTGGTTTTGTTTTCTAATTATCTCCGAGCCACATGGTCTGTTTTCAGGTTTTGAACCAAGGGCACTCGGTCCATGCATCTTTTTGTTTCATCAAGCCATCCACATTTCAAGGAAAGGACAAAATAGTCTCTTCCTAATATTTTGGTCCCTAGCTAATGAAAATATATTTGACTACATTCTTTTATTAGTCCCTAAATTATGCATAAGTAGTAGATTTGATCCCTATTGTATGTATTCAATTTTAATTCTTACATTCTAAAATTTTTAAACTTCAATCTTGATTCAAATAAGTGACAGATTTATATGCGGTAAACTATCACATCATTTTATTTTTTCTAGCCAGCATATCGTATCGATTAAAATTATAAAAAAATACATATAGCATACTGACTCAAGAGAGAAAATGACATGACAGCCTGTCACATTTGATTTTCTCTTTTCTAGTCAATATACTATATGTATTTTTCTCTCCTAATCAATATACTGTTGCAATACCAAAAATAAAAAAAAATAGGTAAAATGAGGTATAAAATATATAATTCCTTATAAAAATTAGCTTTGATATATCCTTCAGAGAGAAGAAGTGTAGCCATCAATTCGAATTGAAATTAACCGACAAAAGGTGTATCATTTATATACATGTATACATTATTGATTTTTAGTTGAGAGAATAACAGCAAGTAGTTTGTTGAGAAAGGGAAGGGGGAATGTTCCAATGATTTATCAGGTTGAAACTTAGAAATTCATTCTCAGGACACCATTGGATCTCTCTTACAATTTGGTAAAACCAGGGGTCCCATAGGGATATATTCCCAGACGCAATTATCTTCCAAAACGGTGCCGCTCTAATATTTATGAAACCAAAAGAAAATGCCAACAAGTAGCGAGATTTTAGGTAAGGCCACCAACCATGGCACACGGGTCCATATTCGATTGTTTCGAGTTAACAAAAATTGAATTAATTAAATTTTAAATTTAAATGATGTCTAATCGAATTTTGTTTAAACCTACTATGCATACGAAAAAGGTCTAATGACTTTATGTATATAACCCCCTTCGTTCTGTCTCAAATTAGACATGAGATTAAACAAAGAAAAAGACAGTATTCCCTAATCATAGTGTTTATGCCTCGGGCTTCTACAAATCTCGACAATTTTTCCAAATCAAACATCTACTTTTGCCTTAACAAAAAGATGTTACACTTTTCTTGCATGCACTGGGATTATCATACTGTAGATGTGTCTTAACGATCGGTTCCCTCAGCATCTACTGTCGGCTAACTTGAATGAATCCAACTGTAATTAGTACAGGTTACTGCAGCAGCCAGCAGAGGTTTTAAAAGTATATTAATTTATCTTAGTTTAAGCATAATTGATTTACTGTTAGGTTTAAAGAATGAAAACTCCAATTCCCATTTCCATTTCTTTTCTTTCACCTTAATCATCATGCCAAAACCGTGTTTTATTATTGTTTTGTTTTTTGTCTGTTGTCGTTTTATGATATGGAACTGTGAGTTTAAGTCAAACCTGCCACTGAAATCAAGAATGCCCGATTTGGTTCATAAAGCAAATCAAAGATTCAAAAAGCCAAACCCTACATGGCTACACACTTAACCTGATGAGTTTAAGCAACGGTCCAAATGACATATAAATATATATTATATGTTAAAGTCAATATCCAACCAGCTCTTTATTAGATTCTTCTTGCTTTCATTACACTGTCTTTTCCCTACACGGCATTAAAAGAAACATATTCCTTTGTAAAAATCAATACAACAAAGAGGGTAAGGCATAGGAGAAAGGAGTAAATAGTTTGGTGTCGTTTAAGTATATCTCGAGACTCGTGTTTTTTTTTTCTTCTGCAGATAGTGAGAATTTTCCAGGAAAATAAATAAAAATTTGTCATTTAAGCAAAGCCTATATTTTGATTAATTTACCTACAAATTATCTTTTACGTCACAAGTTATAAACTGCGAATGGATTTGCCGACAAAGCCTTGACTTTGCTTGTTTGGTGGATGAGTTTGTCCTAACCCCGTCTCTTGGTCGCTGTGTTTGTATTTTTTGTTCTGAAACTGCTTACTCCTGTTGTAGACAGGTAAATCTGAGAGTCTTACGAGTGTTGATCATGTTAGGTGCGGTGGGGTCTGAGCCTGCAGGCAAGGTGTTACGTCTTGGATCAAACCTTGGGGGCACAGAGAATAATCTTTTAATTAGTGTGAGGGGTTAAAAAAGGTTAGCTTTGGAAAAACAAAACGAGGACGGAGAATCAAATCTCCATAGATATCATAGTTCTTTGAATTTCACAACACAATTTTAGTTTTTCATTTCATATTCAGACATGAACAATTGACAGAAATATAGATGAATTTTTTTCTCAATATATTGCTTTCTTAAAATTATTTTCTATTCTAGTGATATTTCTACGGTAAAATGAAAGTCGGATTCAAAAGCATCTGACAACGAACAGGGATTTAAAGAAAAATAAGTAGTGAACATTAAGCAAAGAACACAGTGCAGAAGACAGTGAAGTGTGCAAAGTCGAATTCTTATGAATCCTTCTTTGCTTATTTTATTAAATTTTTGAAATCACTGTTTAAAATCAGATCCTTTTAAATCCGACTTTCATTTAACTTTAGAAACATCAGTAGAATGAGAAATAATTTTGTGAAAGCAATATATTGAAAAATATTTTTTTCATCTATATTTCTGTCAATTTGCCTAAATATCTGTGTAAAATACATTAAATATTGTTTGATAATAAATATTTATTCTTTATAATTAATAATTTAATTTTTTAATTTAAATTTTATGATAAATATGATATGTTTTAAGGAAGTAACTTAATTTTATGATAAATAATTTATTATATCATTATATTGAATATGGTATGGTATACTAATAGTTAAATCTCTATAACATATATATTCTATTAATTTAGTTTTAATTAAAAATAATTTAATAAATTTAATTATTTATATTTAAAAATTTTGGTATTGACACACCCTTCAATCACTTGTTGCATTCTATGTTATGATCCATTAATTCGATAATCGATAAATATAATAGCTCGACAAACATAATCATTTTACTACTAGACAACTGATAGACCTATAAAAATTTAAATATGAGTTTATTTTATTAAATTAGTTCAAATTAAAATTAAATTAATAAAATTTATAAATTTTAAGGATTAAATTTTTTATTATATTGAATTATTTATTTAAATTTTAATAGCAAAGTGACTTATTAATCACAAAAATTATTTAAATAATAAAAATCATTATATAAAAATCATATCTATTATTGAACTTATATTTAAATAACTTGTGTCCTTTTATTTAAAATATTAACCAAATAATATTATTGCTTTCTTTTTCACTCTCAGGCAGCAAGAAAACACGAGAGCTTAATTCAAAGACGTCACATTCTACAATCATGAAATTTGGAGTTATTATTATTTTTTATAAATATTTTGTTTTTATTTTATTTAAAGAACTATCAAAGTATAAACAAAATTCAACGATTCACTTTACAACAGACTCAAAATAAAAAATAAAAAAAAACTTAAGACAAATTTCAAGTGACAATAAGAGATAGAAAAGAATAACTAATCTTCGCAGCCTCATACTAACATCGGATTTAATTTTCATTAAAATATTTCGAGCACTCCTATTACTTTTTTTATACAATCTGTTATTTTTTTTTCTGTCATACATAATATAACATAGCCCCCATTCTCTCACAATGATTTTTCGTTACCATGTTTCTACATCCAGTCAAGTTGCACTTTTCATTCTCCCACAATAGGATTAATAGCATAATCTTATAGAATGAGATGCCAAACTTCTTTAACAAATCTGCAGTCACAAAATAAATAATCCATTGTTTCTATAAAATCAAAACAGAGAACACATTTTAGATCAATCAAAAAACCCCAAACTAACATACGATCTTTAGACGATAATCTATTCATTAAAGTTAATCAAGCGATAAAGGAGTATTTCGGAAGTGTTAGGTCACCCAAAATAATACGGAACCATCGTACTTTCTCTCTTTTATGTTGTAGAGTCTTCCAAATAATTTTAATCTTGTAATTGCCCTGTAATTTATCTCTAATACATACCCAATTATCTCTAAGCTTCAATTTGAAATCATTTCTTTTAATAAATTCAAACTTAACGATTTACTTTACAACAGAATTAAAATAAAAATAAAAAATTTAAGACAAATTTCAAGTAATAGTAAGAGATATAGAAGAGTGAATAAGTTTGCTACATCCTCGCAGCCTCATACCAATATCGAATTTAATTTTCATCAAAATATTTCGAACACTCTTATTACCTTTCCCATGCAATCTGTTATTTCTTTTTAGTCATGCATAATATAACATAACCCCCGAACTATGCGAATAATGACAGCTTACGATTATTTTTTCTTACCATGCCTTTATATCCAGTCAAATTGCATTCCTCATCCTCTCGCAATAGGGCTAATAGCACAATCTTGTAGGATGAGATGTCAAACTTCTTTAACAAACCTGCAGTCACAAAATAAATAATCCATTGTTTCTATAAAATCAAAACAGAGAACACATTTTAGATCAATCAAGAATACCCAAACTAACATACGATCTTTAGTTGATAATCTATTTATTAAAGTTAACCAAGCGATAAAGGAGTGTCCCGAAAAGTGTTAGATCACCCCAAATAACACGGAACCATCATACTTTCTCTCTTTTATGTTGTAGAGTCTCCCAAATAATTTTAATTTTGTAATTGCCCTATAATTTATCTCTAATACATACCCAATCATCTCTAAGCTTCAATTTGATATCATTTCTTTCAATAAGTTCAAACTTAACAAATATATTAAAAAATTAATATTATATCTTATCATTACACTTAATTTTTTTAATTTTAAAAGATAATAAACAAATAGTAATACATACCTGCATGATCCCATTATTCTAATACATGACACCAATATTTTATAATAACTATTTCCGTTAGACTGATTCATGTCGTAATCTAGTTTTGGTGAAAAAAAAAATTAACGAGAATTTTTTATATACATAACATTTTAAACTCATAATATATTTAAGTAATATCAAATTATTTACCGGTACTATAACTAAATTTATAGGTAATAATAATGCCGAGTTTAATTATTTTGTATATTGTATAGAAGTGTCACGTGATGAATAATATATTTTACACAAGAATAGATCCCGCAGTCCACAAAAGACCAAAGCACTAAGATTTGTAGGCTAAGAAGACAGCAAGAGAATAATCATACAGTGAAATGGAAACGTTGAGTAAGCATCTTAGGTGAGGCGTGAGATCGATGGACAGAGATAAAACGAATATTCAAAAACGGGTCTAAAATTTTGATAAGTTATATTTATTAAATGATGTTAATCTTAAAATTTTTTGTAATTTTTTTAAAAAATACTCTTAAGAAAGATAAATTACAATTGTTAAATTATTATAATTATTTTCTAAATGTGACAATTAATTATAAAATCTTATTTACTATTCTTATTACTATTGTTTCTGTACAACCAGTGAGATTCTGGACAGACGTAATAGAAACGATTACACAGAGACCCTAAAAAGAATATTTGCTTCTAAGGATCATATTGTTAGAACTAATGAGAGTTATATGCAATTACTGCCATATTTTAATAAATTATACAATGCCCGTAAAATCTTTGAATCGCCCCTAATTATACCAGAAGAAGGTTGATAGTCCTTTGGGCTTAGTTGGGTTCTTTGGCGTTCATTCCCTATGAAAACCCAATAATTCTTTTAGCTATTCTAAATAAAACCCATTTTAGCCATACGGAAAACAAAACCTGGTCCAATGCTCTGATGTTGGGCCAAAAAAGTTCAATGCTCATCCAAACCAATGATACCTTTTAAAGTCTACCCCCAAAGCTGACTTATTTTTTTTTTATTTTTTAATATGTTGGTATAATTATAAAATAGTATATGTTAAATTTTTTAATCTTTAATAACATATATAATGTGTATATATTATGTTCGAATACGAATTATTTGAATAAAATATATTATTTTTCGAGAAGTAAAAGAATAGTCGTGAAATGTGTTTTTATTTTTATGGACAGAGATTTAAATTTTAGCTATATTTTTAAAGGATAAAGTGAATACAGTGGAGTTAGAAAAATTAAATAGTAATGTCGATATTCGTTTAAAATGACGTTATTTTTTATTATTTATATAAACTTCATTAAAAATGTTTTAAAAAAAAGTTTTGGATGTGTCGAGTGACATACATATTCGTTTGAAAAGTTTTATTATGCCTATGTGACAGTGGTGCTTGTTTTATAACAGTTTAACATTCGTATGACGAATATAGGGATGATAATTTGACCCGTTCCATCGGGTTTTGACCCGTTCAATCAGTTTTTATTTTTTTTATTTTTTATTAAAAAAAATTGAGTTTGAGTCGGGTCGAGTTTTTTCAAAAATAAGGTCGAGGCGAGTTTAGGGTAGAAAATCTCCGACCTGATATATTTATATATTTTTATTATATTTTTATATATAATATTTAATATTTTTATTATTTTTCTCGGATCGTGTCAGATTTAACCAAGTTTTTTTATTATTTTATCGGATTCGGGTCGAGATCTGGATCGAGTTATGTCTTTTATTATTTCGGGTCGGGTCAGACAAAATATATATTGAGATCGGATCATATCAAATTCAGAATAAATATTTGTATTTTCGAGTCGGGGTCCGGGCGATAAAAACTCGACCCGACCCGTTGCCATCCGTAGACGAATATCAAATGAATATTATTAGTTGCGAAGATTGTTGATCGGTAAAACTTTTACTTCTCTTTTAACGATTTTACCAATATCTCATGATCAAATAGCGAAAAAAAAGAGTCTTTTAGAGTATTTTGGTCAGAATAATAATTTTCTTAAATTTTTATTAAAAGATTATTAATTATTTTGAGAACGAAAGGTTTTGTATTCTAATGTATTTCTCACTTTTAGAATTTTATTGTTTTTATTTTTAAATATTTATAGTATAATTCTTTTATAATTTATTCACTTTAAATATAATTTAGTTTTAAAATAATAATAATATAATAATAATAATAATAATAATAATAATAAAGCTTTGTTTTATGGCATTGCTCAAAATATGCGTCATATTTTCCCAAGAGTTAGTAGCAAATACAGCAAGATGATGCATCAGAATTAGGATGAAATTAAAATTTTATATAAAAGGTATAAATTATAAAAAAAATATTAAAAAATAAAAGCATAAAATTATAAAAAATTAAAGGTATATAATTATATTATTTATAAAAATTTAAAACTTTTAAAGAATATGTCTATTATACCAGCATTCTTAAATCCATTCTCGATCAGAATAATATCCGAATGCCAATACATGGAAAAAATTCACCTTACCAAATCCTAAGACAAAGTATATCATTTTTTTTTAACACGAACCATCTAGCCTTATCGGTTAAAGGAACAGTTGTTGTTCCTAGAGGTCACAGGTTCGAGCACCAGTACTGTCAGTACAGTGATTGAACGATCAATGTTGAAAGGTTGAGAGTATACTCTAAAACAGATATTACTTGTCACGACCCGGATTCGGATCCGAGTGTCGGGATAATCCGAGGGACTTGAGCTTTGGTTTTGGGCCCTGGGTTTGTGTAGATTGAGCCTAGTTGGGCCTTAGGTTCACTGGGCTTTGAGAGGCTAGGGCCTTAAGAGTTTTAAGTTAGGGGCATTTCGGTAAATATCTTTTTAGGATGAAAGTGGGGGAAGGGGTTTTATTGTTCTACAGAGGATGATCTCACCCTTTCTCTTTTTCTCTCTTCATCCATCTTCTTTGTAGCAAAAGAAAGGAAGAACAAAGGTAAGATTTTTAAGAGTTATGTTTGGAATCCCGTTTTTGTGTTAGAGAAGATGTTATAGGGTTGTTGTGGATCTATAAAATAAGCTAAAGAAGTGTTGGTTTGGAGGAAGTTGAGGGTTTAAGAGGGGTTTAAGATTGAGTTCGGGTTTTGATTTTTTGGGAGCTCAAATCTCAGTTCTTTTAGTGTTTGTAGCTCCGAAAATCAACACTAAGTGTTCCTAATCCGTTGTATATCTTTCTCTTGTAGAGAAAGAGCTTGGAGAACCTTCAAGAGCTTTGGGAAAGGAGAAGGCTTGAGGTTGAGCTTGGAGCTCGGGTTTGCTGCTTTGGTTGTTGTTTTTGCTTAAGGTTGGTTCTCTTCCAACCCTTAATCATCATGCATATCATGTTTTAAGTTTAAATGCACGTTTGTTGATTGGTTTGAAATGTTGGTAACTTAGGGTGGTCATTAATGGTGGATTATGCTTATGTTGATGAACCTTTGTAAAAATGATGTAAAAACGCTTAGGATCATTCCCTTATGATCTAGGATCAATTTGGTATTAAATAGATCGAGTTTGGATGAGATTCTAAGTGTTCGAATAAGCAAAACTGCACATTTCGTGCAGGGGTATCAAAACACGGGAATGTCGTATCGATGCTGAGTTGTACAGTGACCTTCCCGGTTCGATACTGATACTGAAGCGGGTTAGTCCTCTTTTGTTGACTTTGAAGTAAGGTCAAGGGTATCGATACCTGTATCGATATCGAGTCATCTAGTGAGGTTTTTGGTTCGATACTCGTATCGATATCGTCGTTTCGATACCCCCTTTGGGTGGGTATCAATACCTGGCGTTTCGATACTCCAAATAGGGGTACCGATACCTCAGGGCAATCTAGCCCAAGTTCTTGTGGAAAAATGGTAAAGTTTCACAATGCTATCTTAGAAGTTCTAAAGACTTGTTTAAACCCTAAAATGAGTATTAACCCGAGAAATAGACACCTAGACCTGTTAAAGAGATAATTGAATAAAAATTGGAGTCTAATTGTAAACCGGTATGTGGAACCGTTAAGGGTTCGTGTGACCTATTCGAGTCACGTAGCTTACTAGAAACATTGCTTAGTGCTGATGGGTTGCCTATAGTATATATTATATGATTATGAGATAATCTGGTAACCTTGCTTAGTGCTGATGGGTTACTAAAGTAAATATTATATGAGATGTAAAAGTGATAACCTTGCTTAGTGTTGATGGGTTATCGGTAATATTATGCGGAAGACCAGCTAGGACCTTGCTTAGTGTTGATGGGTTCCTTAGCGGATATTGTGAAGTGGCATGCCACGGGCCTTGCTTAGTGCTGATGAGTCCCCTTATTTCTATACTACTATGAGGTGATATGGACACCGATATATATATATATATATACTTATATATATATGAGATATGAATACGGGTTATGAACTTGAGTTGCTGTGTGGTCTTCTCTTGTCTTGCATATGCTATGTGCTGATATATGCCATCATGATATCATGTGTTTAGGCGGTTATGGTAGCGCCATCGTATTCATGCCATGTCAACATACATGTTGCTATGCTTATTTTATGCTATGCATGCTGTGGACCGGTTGGTCGAGTACCCACTGAGCTTTAATAGCTCAGCGTTCGAAATGTGTTTTCGTGCGTAGGTTAAGAAGACTTTCGGAGGAGCATCATTGCGGTAGGTTCAGCATCGACATCTGTTGTCAAAGTACTGTTTTAGGCATAGTGGACATTCGTACTTGTAGGACCCCATATGTGTAATTTGTAACTCTGTTTTATTTATTGTCGAATGTTTTTAAACGGTTGTAATATTTTGGAGCTCCGCTACTTTAACTTATTTGGATTTACGTTTTAAATTGATTTATAATTTATTATATTGTGATGAAATGGATTTGGACCCAACTTTATGGGTTTTTGAAAAGAAATTTTGAAATACAGGTTTTGGGCCGGAAGCCCGATGTGACATCGAGTCGAGGGTGTTACATTACTAACCACTGTAGCTGAATAAAAAAAATTATATCATTTTTAGTAAGTTAAATTCCTTGAACCTTGTCTAAATAAAACACAAAACATACCACCTCAAGTAATTTATATTTGAAGATAACTCAAAGTCTCTAATGGTTGGGGATTGAACAACTTGAGTTGGAAACTTAATTTCTGTCTGGAAGTTGTCAGAAATTTCCAATTTCTTCCCTATCAAGTCAGATATTTTCAGTTTTTGTTTGCACTTTCCAATATAGAAAAATAATAGGGGAAAAACAGGAACAAGTTTAGGTTTTCTGTTTCAATTTTCAAACCAATGTGGAAAATTTGTCATATTAGTGAACAAGACCCACTTCGTCTGCTTTCTATACGTGGAACTGGGTGGCAAACTTATTTGGACCAGTCACAGTGCCACTCACCTACAATCCACCTTCCTACTCGGTGAAAGGTGAAAATCGCCTGTTATTTTAGTATTTTATTTTAAAATAATAAATTATAAATATAAATATTAATTTATATATCTTAAACTCTATACCTTAAAAAAATATATATATTTTTAATTATAATACAAAACTTTAAATTTTAAATTATTTATTTTAAATAAGAACATAAAAAATTATAATAAAAATAAACGATTTACACCCGTTTTACGATGCTCCTCTACTTGTTTAACCCATTTACGTAAGCAATCGTCAATAATAATTTCTTGGCAATGAACAAAAACGTATAAAGGACATGCAGTAGGATGAACATGAAGAGTTCCCGTAATATTAAATTGCGATCGTAATATAATTTAATAATTGTATTATAAAAATAAAAATTATATCTGTTTTAGTGTTTTTATATATAATTTAATGTTAAAAAATAAATTTTAAAGTGTTTTATATATAATTTAATATTAAAAAGTTAAATTTGAATTTTAAAGTTAAAATTTAAAATTCGGGTAACATTAATTTTTTGTAACGAAAATTAATGCTACGGTGGTTGACCTATCTCCCATACGTATTATTGTTATATACTCCGTATAAACTTGACTGGTCTAGCTTTCCCATAGGCAAGGCACAAAGAAGTGCATATTCCTTGAGATCCCTCGAAAAGAGAGTATATAGACATTATGGATCGGGATAGTAGCATAGAGATGGATAAGGAGAGGTTGACGGCTGAAATGGCCTTCGTAGACTCCACCGCCGCCGTCATCAAAATTCGGCGGAGATTGCCTGATTTCTTGCAATCTGTGAAGCTTAAGTATGTAAAGTTGGGCTACGGTTATTCATGCAACCCCGCCACCGTACTAGTGTTTACTCTAATCTTGCTGCTCTCCAATGCAATTCTGATTCAGTTTACGGGTCTAAACTGGGACATGATTTCAGAGTTGTGGACCAACCAACCCCTTCGGCTTGAGAGCATTGACGCTGCCACTGTACTATCAGGTTTACTGGTTGTATTCTTTCTCCTTGGTCTCTACTTTGCCAAGCGGTCAAGGCCGGTTTACCTCATCGACTTCGCTTGTTACAAACCTGAAGATGATCGTAAATTGTCAGTCGACTCGTTCCTGAAGATGACCGAAGATAGCGGAGCGTTCATGGAGGAAACGCTTCAATTTCAAAGAAGGATATCAACTAGGTCCGGTTTAGGCGACGAGACGTATTTCCCTCGAGGAATAACATCGAGTCCACCGAACCTATGCATGGAAGAAGCTCGAGCTGAAGCTGAAGCTGTCATGTTCGGAGCACTCGACTCGCTTTTCGAGAGAACCGGAGTCAAACCGAAGGATATTGACATCCTCATCGTGAATTGCAGCTTATTTAATCCAACTCCATCTCTCTCGGCCATGATAGTCAACCACTACAAACTACGTACTGATATCAAGAGCTACAATCTTGGAGGAATGGGGTGCAGCGCAGGGCTTATATCGATCGATCTGGCTAAAAGCCTCCTTCAAGCCAATCCTAACACGTATGCCGTAGTGGTAAGCACCGAGAACATTACCCTGAATTGGTATTTCGGCAATGATAGGTCCATGTTGCTATGCAATTGCATATTCCGCATGGGTGGAGCTGCCGTACTCCTGTCGAACAGGGCACGGGACAAGGCTTGTTCCAAGTACGAGCTTGTTCACTTGGTTCGAATGCACAAGGGTGCCGATGATAAGCACCACAACTGCGTCTACCAAAGAGAAGATGAAAACGGAAGTGTTGGGGTTTCATTGGCTCGTGAATTAATGGCTGTGGCTGGGGAAGCGTTGAAAACCAACATCACCACTCTAGGTCCACTTGTTTTACCATGGACAGAGCAGTTCAAGTTCTTGGTTACCCTTGTTCGAAAGAAGCTTTTCAAGGCCAAAGTTAAGCCTTACATACCTGATTTCAAGCTTGCTTTCGACCATTTCTGCGTCCATGCGGGTGGAAGGGCGGTTTTGGATGAAATACAGACAAGCTTGCAGTTAACAGATTGGCATATGGAGCCTTCAAGGATGACTCTACATAGATTTGGAAATACTTCGAGTAGCTCCCTGTGGTATGAGTTGGCTTATACAGAGGCTAAAGGTAGGGTCTCGGGTGGGGATCGGGTGTGGCAGATTGCATTCGGGTCGGGTTTTAAGTGTAACAGTGCTGTCTGGATAGCTCTTAGGTCGACTCCCATGAATGAGTCCAGCGGCAACCCGTGGAAGGGTGAAATTGATAGGTATCCGGTGAAGGTTCCTGTTGCTTGATATCAACTCCATGTGGAGTCGATCATTGGATGCCAATTGCCAAGTGAAAACCTTTCTTTTATGTTTTTTTAATTTCTTATTGCTCCAGAATCATGTTTCAACTCTGCAAGTGATCAGTAGTTCAAATATAGGACTTGTCTGTCTCACTAGAACTGTCTTTGTTGAAGTATATTTGGTCAATTTGTTTTGATATTAACAGGCCACACACAATAGAGGAAGTTAAAGCTATGTTAGAACACAAGAAAGAAGCTGTTTTGAAGCTTGAAAACAACTTATCCAGGGCTTTGTCTCAACAGTTTCATGCTTTTATACCTCTTATTTTGAATGCCGCCTCTGTTTTATTCTATTGATTCTAGTAAAAGTAACTAGTACTTCCATCTTTTGTACATAGAGGAGGAGAGCTCATAGGAGCCCCTTGATAGGGGACGAGGATGAGCTTGAAGGTAGACCGAAATGGCTCGATCGAGTGTCGAACGCCTAATAAGCTGTGGGAACACAGAGGAAGAGCTTCAACAGATACAAATAGATACACCACAGCCTTACTCATATTTAGCATCTAATTATAGATGAACTAATTCCAACCAACATCACCAGCTTGAATCCTAACACTACAACCAAAGGCCTAGTTCACCTCTACATAGAGCAGCTACACACAATGAACCAGTCCACCACTCTACTATTACCCCGTCTCCGTCCAAAACCAGACCTGTTCAAGTTCGGTCGGCCAGCCCTCGTTGTGTTAGAGGAGATAGGAGCTCAGTTTCATCTCAAACACCAAGCTTAAGGTCCAATTACCATTACACCGCCAGGGTTGAGACTCATGCTTGTGGAAGTGGCAACAATTCTGCAACTTTGCCTAATTACATTGCTGCAACTGAGTCTGCAAAGGCCAGAATAAGGTCTCAAAGTGCACCAAATCAGATAAATTAATTCAAAGGAATAAATGGAAGAAAGTTACTTTAACCTTTACTAATAATAGATGATCGGC
The DNA here is from genome assembly GCA_035048815.1 of Abelmoschus esculentus. Lineage (NCBI taxonomy): Eukaryota > Viridiplantae > Streptophyta > Magnoliopsida > Malvales > Malvaceae > Abelmoschus > Abelmoschus esculentus. The sequence continues at coordinate 14,938,088 of JAUCBN010000031.1, forward strand.
CCAGCCCAAGTTCAGAAATTTCATTGCACAATACCCACGTGTCAACTACATACATATCTAAAACTGAGTGGTCGATCTCACATTACCAGGATAATCTTTACCGCAGCAAAATTTAACCCATCCCCATTACATGGCGAAAACTGATTCGTCAATCATAATTTGCCAGTAAAATCGAAACCGCAGCGTATCCGATCACTCTCCCAATTAGGGTGGTTCTGGAACAAAGAATCACACGCTGCTCCTTAACCTCTGTCGGATAATAAAATTGCCCGCCGGAGAACCAAAAAATTTCCAACCCACCAAACATATTTTCAATCGCCATTTCCCCAGCAAAAAGAAAATTCGGGTATTTTCTAGTTCTGTTGACTTCTAATAAAATACCCATAAAATTTTCTTTGTAGCTCAAGATCATGTTTCTTGTTGGTTTTTCAATTACTCAGATATAAAGCCATAATTTTTAGCTCAAAAAGTCCATATATTTATCAATTGGTGAGGTAAGTTCAAATTGCAATCTCTTTTATTTAGTAATTACTGTGATTCTGACTGCCCTAAATTCTCAATCTTTTTCCCCTTTCATCTTGATTAGATTCGTCACATTTACATCTATTTTGTCGTTGAAATTTATTTGCTTGTGGTTTAGTGTCGAAATTTGTTAAGTTTTGCATGTGTATTTGAGGGAAAATAAAGTCGTAACGTTATATTGAAGTAGGGTTTTACATTTTTGGCATTGAATTTTAGCTTTCTTCAATTTGTTTCTGGGTTTTAGGTATTGTGATTTATGTGAATTAGGGATTTCTTTTTTCTGTTAACCCACTTTTACTCTTGTTTCAATTTCAGTTCACTTTTGTACAAATTGATACCCAGTAGCTACTTTGTTAATAAGATTTACTGTGGGAGGGGGATTTGATTCTTTTTACTCCAGTTTTAATGACAGTAGGGTTCTTTGTTTTTGGTGGAATCGAATTAGCAAATTTCATATCTTTTTTCAACTTTTATTACTCTCTATTGAATTTTTTTTTGTAAGCTATTGATATGTAATAAGATTCCATTTGCAGTTATTGAATAATTTGAACAGGAACAAGAACCAGATATGGTGGAGAATGCAGAAGTTGATGAGCGGGTGGATCTGGATGACAATTACATGGAGGAAGAGGATGATGATGTTGAGGAACATGTGGATGAGGACGGAGTGGATAGTGGTGATGAAAATGGGGAACAAAATGAAGAAGAGGAGTATGAGGACTCAAAACCTGAGGCAGCTGGAAAAGATCAGTCATTGGAAGTGGAAAGAAGCTGTATTGAAACGGAACATGCGGAAGACAAAGAAAAGCCCATGACTTCTATCAGTGAAGAAGAAAAAGAGAAGTGGGCTCAACTTCTTGCGTTGCCTCCTAATGGCTCTGATGTTTTCATTGGAGGGCTTCCGAAGGATACCTCAGAAGACGACTTGAGGGAACTTTGTGAACCAATAGGAGAAATTTTTGAGGTTGCAATTTTGTCCTTGTGATTTTCAAGCTCTTTGATAGGGGGCAATTTCGGGTTTTAACCGTTAACATTTAACAGTAAGTTTTTTTTTTTCAGATTCGGTTGATTAAAGATAAGGAATCTGGTGAAAGCAAGGGATGCGCATTTGTGTCTTTTAAGACAAAAGAGGTTGCTGAAAAGGCTGTTGAAGAGCTGCACAGTAAAGAGTTCAGGGTAATTTTTGTGTCCCTTGTATTTGCTTGCTGATGCAATCTTTCACCTGCATTGCTTCTTTACAATGTCGTTTGGTATTACTTTTTAATGTGCGCATTAATCTCTGTAGGGTAAAACTATAAGGTGTTCTTTATCTGAAACTAAGAACAGATTATTTATCGGTAATGTTCCTAAGAACTTAACGGAGGATGAGTTCAGAAAAGCTGTCGAAAGTGCTGGTCCTGGAGTGGAAAATATAGAACTAATAAAGGTGGATTTTTTTATCTAGATGATGGTTTTAGATTATGGTAAGTGAATATTTGGAAATCGACTTACCATTTTAACATGTGAATTGCAGGATCCTCAAAATACAAACCGTAATCGTGGTTTTGCTTTTGTCTTGTACTACAACAATGCATGCGCTGATTATTCAAGGCAGAAAATGGCAAATGCAAATTTTATGCTGGATGGCAATAACCCTACTGTCACCTGGGCTGATCCAAAGAGTATACCTGAAAATTCTGCTGCTTTGCAGGTAATTCTAATTTTGATATTTATTTTGAAGTTCCATTTTGTGGAACCACTGTTTGGATTCTTCTTTGGCCGTTTTGTTCTTCCCTCCCCCTTTCTTAAGGTGGGGTGTAAAGCTTTGTTATCTCCTGTTTAAGCATACCGCTAATCAAAGATCTAATCTCCATATTATGATTCTTGCACTATGTTACATGTTTTGAAATTACTAGGTGAAGGCACTATATGTCAAAAACATTCCCGATAACACTTCAACGGAGAAACTAAAGGAAGTATTTCAGCGCCATGGGGAAGTAACAAAAGTGGTAATGCCACCTGGCAAGGCTGGTAAGCGTGATTTTGGGTTTATACATTATGCTGAAAGGTCAAGTGCTTTGAAGGCTGTCAAAGATACAGAGAAATATGAAATAGATGGTAATTTTTCTCTTGCACTTCCTCATACTCCTTTTGTAAACAAATTTTAGATTTGATTGCCATGGCTGCTACTTAAATCATTTAAGCTGTCTTCAAATTATTTGAGGGAAAATGTGGTTCTATCTTCTGCATGTAATCTACTTTTTAGGGCCTACATGCCATTTAGTTCTGCATAATGGTTTTGGATACATGTCTTCAATAGTTCAATGTGCAGTTTGTTCTCTCTTTTGTGAGTTGCATAGAAGTTCCTGTTTTCTTTGCTTTGTCTGTAGAAATTCCCGTACACTTTTTCCTCTTTAACGTTTTGAAAGTTATTTTCTTCCTGATGTAAGACTTTCCATTGTATAAGGTTTGAAATATTTGGGACTTTTGAATGAGTATCGGATCTCTTAGTTTAAACTTTGGCTTGAATAGTTGAATTCTGACATTATCAGGTGGAAATACATAAATGATGAGCATTTTTTGTGAAGTTGACTGCATGTGAATGAAAAATAATGTGTATATCACAATATTTTCTTAGTGTTGTGTCCTGTTGTACTCGGCTACTCGCATCTTGATTATTTTGGAAATTACTGTGTTGACATACCCGTATTGCTTGTCCATCTGTCTCAGGTAGTCAATTTTCGGTGAACTGATATCGAGATTGCTGTGATAACTGTTCCTTTAGGTGTTTATTGAGGATTCTAATGAAGATGGGAAATAAATTTATTATTGATCTAATAGATTCAGAATGTGCTTATAAGTATATTGCCTTGTGAAATATATCAGGAAAAGCGACTTTCCATTTAGATCAGGATTTGCTTAGAGTTGGTTTATTTAAATCAACTTATATTGTCAGGATATGCTATTATTGTTGCCTTTTCCCTAAAATGTTTTGACTGACTTGAATGTAGGCCAAGTCTTGGAGGTCGTCCTTGCCAAACCTCAGGCTGATAAGAAGACCGATACAGCACACCCTTATGGTGCGGGGCCTCATACAAACCATCTTCCGCATCCTGGGTATGGTGGTTTTACTGGAGCTTCTACATATGGCTCTGCAAATGCTGGATTTGGTGCTGCTACTAGCTTTCCGCAGGTAGGTTGATTTATATATTTTTTTTTCATAGATATAGTTTTCATATCGGTAAAAGTAACACGTAATCATATGCACATTAACAGCCCGTAATTTATGGAAGAGGACCAATGCCAACAAATATGGCTATGGTACCCATGATTCTACCAGATGGCCGAATAGGATATGTCCTGTAAGTTGCCTCATTTTGTTAAATTTATATCTTCAGTCAGTCGACGATAACACATTTTTAACAATCGCATCTGCTGTTCTGGGATTTGAGCAGCCAACAGCCTGGAGTGCAGATGCCAGCCCTACGTCCTCGAAGAGCTGATCGGAGCAATGTTCCTGGTGGAGCAGCAGGGCGAGGTGGTAATAGCGGTGGTGCTGATGGCAACCGCAGTAGAAGGTACAGACCCTATTAGTTCATGTAAGTTGTAGACGTAGCCTTTTCTCAGAAACAGGAGACATCATATTTGGATGAAGTTTCAAGTGGACTCCTTAACCAACCCAAAATCAAGGAGCATATGAATCAATGTAGTAGAAAGAGCAAAAACAATGCCGGAATCGAGAAATTGGTGCATCATATAAAAACATTAAAAGGTCTTGTCTCTTTAGGAAAGGTAGTTGAACTAATATTGCTCGACATTTATACTGTTGGATTTTTTTATTGTTACGTAGCAAGAAACAAAAAAGTTTGGTTTTGCTTTCAAGGGCTATACAGTAACAGGTGCCGGTCCGTATTCCATGTTTAAAGTTGATTTGCTTGTAGTTTTCTCTGTTTCATGGATATGGTCTGATTGGATTGGTAAATCTTAACTTAAATTTTTGATGCCGGCATCATATTTTCCACCAATTCTCACTTTTTATGCTTGTCATCCCTTTTTACAGCATTTTAAAAGAGCTCAAGGATTCACCAACTTGAATGTTTAAACTTTATTTAAAAAAAGAACATGTAAATTACATTGAAGAAAAGAAGAACAGTTTTTTTTTTCAAGCGGTGTCTTCTTCTTCGAGCTCTTTGAGACGCTTTTCCAGCTCATCCAACCTGAGTCTCCACTCACTCTTTATCTCCAAGGGTCTAACATCACTGTAATCAATATTGTCCTTTTCTCTGTGACTGGCCTCCGACGATGTTGAACCCTTCTTTCCCTTGGCTTTCTTTTTCTGGGCAGCTGCTCTCTGCAGAGCCCATAGCACGTCCGACCCACTTATCTCCTTTCCATCTTCTTGCTTGGGATTGGAGGCGGCTGCCTGACAACGTAAACGGGAATTAACCGAGACGTTGATCGGAAAATCATTGAGAGGTCGATATTTGTTTCGTCTGGGTGTTGGGGCTGGCAAGCAAGGTACGCAAGCACCGAGAGACCTAATCCACATGCTTATTTTTCCACTTTCTAATTCCTTTAGGGTAGCGTACCATTTTTTCTTTATGTCATATATGCCTTGGGATTTTTGGGCCAGATTCGGACTCAAGCAACACAGGTTCACTCGGATTTTTAATTGAACCGGATCTGATATTAAAAATTAATACTTTCATTTAAATTTGATTTATTCGGATATTTTAGAATAATTTATAAAATCTGAAAATTTTAGAATAAAAAATTGTTTTAACCTGATATAAATAAAAAAATTATTAATTATTATTTATTAAAACAAGAAGTTAATTGTAAAAATATAAATAGGAGATAGAATATTATAATAGTTATTTATTTTTATCTGATAAAATAAAGAGATAATGTTAATATATATATATATATAAAGGAGAATTATAGTAATTATATCTATATTTTAAAATAAAATAAAATTACTATCTCGAGTTTAATATTTTTATCTTAAATTTAAACTCGAACTGAATTTATTTTTTAAAAAACTCAACTATATAGAATCGTATCAGAATTTTATTGGATAGGATCAAACAACCATCCTTACTTGAGCTGCGTCTAAATTTTTTATCCGCAAATTGTAATGAATTTTTTTAAGTAAATTACATAAATGATCATCAAATTTTTAGAAAGGATTTATTTTGGTAATAACTATGTTATTTTCGTCTTATCATAATTCTCTTTTTATTGAACAAATTAGGTGTGATAACGAGTTAAGTCCGAGCTTGGTCTGGTTCGGTTCGGCTCGACTCGACTCAAAATAAAAAAAAATGTCTAATTTATTTTAGTAGATTTCTCGTATTTTATTTTATTGTTTTTCTTTTGCTAAAGAGATTACTTTTAGTGTATATGTAGAGCATATATATAATATAATTATTCTAAGCCTGTTCACAAGCTTTTCGAGCTGAGCTTGAATCGGCTCGGCTCATTAAAGTCTCGAGTCGAACCCAAGCCCAAGTCAAAATCACTCAAATCGAGCTTTGACCAAGCCAAACCCGAATAACTCGCAAGTTGATCAGGCTCGTTATCACCCCTAAAACAGATCATTAATAAGCTTATTAGCTTTTTATAATTTCCTTTCTAATGAACATCATATTTGCTTTCAGTTTCGGCCGGTGTGGGACAAAGGCAATGGAACTGTTCCACAACAAATCCATTGGGGAAGATTTTGGGTCATGCACCGACCAGACTCGGCAACACATAGTGGGTCTACCTTCAGGACTCTGTCATGGGTTACATCCATGCACCAGTAGAGTCTTGTTAAAAGCCGAAACTAAATCAGTTTCTTCTTTACGTTCTTTTTTATCGGTTACAGATTAAAGAACAACTTTGCCAAAAAGGCACGCCGCCCCACTGGTTGGTGCTTCAATCAGTCTTTCTTCTTCTACCATCGATACAACCTAGGTGTTTCTAAGACGCCTGTGTTTTCAAGGGAATTCAGGGTTTGTTCTGATAAAGAAAAGATGACCGAGAGCAAGACGATGGAATCGAGGAACCACGCGAAGACTTACACAGCTTGCTTGGGGTCGTTTCTGGTGAGTTTAGCCGGAGGATTGTTGTTGGGATGGTGGGAATATAAAAACCACCCGGAGAACAGGCAGCTTTGGATGGTACCCTTGGGTCTAATTCTGTTCTCAACTCCGCTCATCATTTGGTTCGCCATTTTCGTTGCCGATATCTGCAGTTGCACAGAGGATGTAAGTGTAACCCAATCACCAGCCGATGGTCCGAATTATGAACCGGACAAGGTGACCAAACTTGTTACTTCAACTTCCTGCTGATTGTTTCTGTAATGTGTAAACTTTACAATAATGGCAGACTCTTATTGATTGGGAACTGCAATTATTTCTGGGTTTTCTTGCTGGATTGCTTGAAGAAGATTATAGTATTAAAATAAGAGATGGTATACCTATGTTCCAGGCTAGCTGAAGACAGCAAACTCATGTACATATACGTATTATTAATCATAAGAAATTAAAAAATCTAAAGAATGAGGTAATTCAAATGTTGAATTAATAGGGTTGATCTTATTAACAAATACTTTATTATCGTTTAAATAAGTTTCGAATTTAAAATTTTATATATGTAAATTATCTTCAATCGAACACTTATCTATTAAAAGTAAATATATGATACAGATTAGTCTAGTTTAATTGAGATATAATCTTATGAACCGAAAAAATAACAAAAATAATTTAAATCAAGCTGGTATTTTTTAAAAGATTACCCCACGGACGGATGTGTAATTAGATTTTTTAAATGCCCTAAAGTTGATTCAACCAATAACAGATCACAGCGTAGACTTCAAGCGTGAAACATGTACGGCTCTAGGGTTTAAAAAAAATTGAAGTTGGCAGAGTTGTTCCTGGTGTGAGTAAAACTGGATTCTAAAAAATCGAATAACTCGACTCGACTCAAGACTAAAATATTTGACTTGTTTTGATTCGACTCGAAAAAATTTCAAATAAAATTCAAGTTATAAAATAGAAATTCGAATAACTTAAAATTTTTAATAATTAAAAGATTTATTTTTATGTTTGAGATGAGTCTCTCATTTTTTAATGATATATATACATTGATATATAAATATATAAAGAAATATTGTTACATATAAAAAATGAAGAAATATATATTTATATATACCTTATATGATTAGAGAAAGTCGTTTAAATTAGAATTAAATCATACTATAATATGATAAATAATAACAATTAAATATTTATAGGAACTAGAAAACTCGACTCGACTCGACTCTAATTTCTTAAACTCAACTCAAACGAAAAAATTTCAAATAAAATTTGAGTTGTAAAACATGACTCATCAACTCAAATAATTCGAATTTTTTTGACTCAACTCGATGAAATACTCACTTCCTAATTGTTACCATCCCATTCCTTAAGAAGTATAAAATTGTCTCCGTTCTTATGAAATATGCTGTCCACAAATGTGGATTTTGGAATCAGCTACATTGCTTTAAAATCATTTTTTTATTTAATTGTTGGTTTTTGATTTATCGATTAATTTATATCAAATTTAAAAGTATTTATTACAAGAATAAATTATTTAATTTAATTTTTTTATTTATAATATTAATATTCAAATATTTTAATTTAAAATATCTAATATTTTATCACGTTAGACTAACCGGTTATTTCGTGCTTAAACTCAAACTTCAGTGCCTTCCAACCTTATAAAATCTTGTTTACATTCAGTACTATGCTATGATTAAAAAAGTTGTGATTTCTCAAGACAGAATATGGAATCTTTCGACACCAGTGGGCCATTTGAAATTTATTAAATTAATTAATAATAAAGTTATGTTCCTTATTAATAAATACTAGTATTAAACTTTGTCACAGTCTCATAATAAATAAATTTACATCCAAATTAAGAGTGAATTTAACATTAAAAACAGGACAACGATGGCAACGAAGCAATTTCCCATGCTAGCAAAGGGCAATAGATGCAAATATGAAATAGTCGTCACCATCACCGAAAAGGTTATGATAAATAAATTTAAAATTAAAATAATAAATTTAAAATTAAAGATTATAATTAAAATTTAAAAAATTAAAGATAAATATATTTTAGGACGTAGATTATAAAGTTAAAAATATAAAAATTATGATTATATTTAATTCATAAAAATTAAAAATAAATATATAAAATTTAAAAATATTAGGACGAACTCGTACCTACCCCAAAGTAAAATTGTATCTGCTACTATTTATAACTATAATAAATATAACGTGATTAAAAACATAATTATAATACTCAGTAGTTAAATGAATTGTTATTATTTTTAGAGTTCATGAATTTAAATACTAGAAATACCAGTACAGTAATTAAATAATAAATATGCAATAATGAAGAATATATTCTAAAACAAATATTATTATAATGAATAAAAAAATTAAATTCACAGCGCGAGATTCATGTGTTCTTTAAATAAAAAAGAATAATTATTTTAAAAGAAAAAGAAAAACGAGAGTTTCGTTTCCAGCTCTCGATAGTCTAAAACCATCCACAGTTACACCCGAAGTCGGTGAAAGCCATAGGAACCCAAACCAAAGCCCAAACAAAGCCACCAAAAAATCAAGAACAGACTGACGTAAGCAACCGTGCAAAAAACCAATAAACTAACAACTAAAGCCTGAGGTTTTTGTCTGAACAACGCAACCCGACGCACCAACATCTATCAGCTTGTGATTCTTTGTTCACTTTACTTGCAATCTCTACAGTTCCATTTCTTTATTTTTCATCGTTCTCTTTCAGTTCATTAGTATGTTAACATCCATTGTCTTAAATTACAGAGTCAGCATCAGTAGCTAATCAAGAAGATTGCAACGCTCAACTGCTAGAACAAAGGTAAAAACAAAACGAAAATCAAGGAATCGTATTTACCCTTTATTTCTTTTCACATTGTTGAATATTTGGGGGTATTAAAGTTGGTATTTTTTCTTTTCGTTTTTGAAGGTGATTAGGGTTAGGGTTTGTTCTTGGAGTAAAGTTAATCTCACACAAGATGCAGCAGCCACCGCAAATGATTCCTATGATGCCTTCTTTCCCACCTAACAACATCACCACCGAACAGATTCAGAAGGTATCTATGTATTTATATTAATAGATATACTGTGTTTAGTTCTTGTACTTTGAAGTTATGGGGTTGTTGATGGTTAGATTCTGACATGGAAGTTTTCATTTTTATGATATTTTTTATTTATGGATTACACTTAAAAAACGTTTTTGATGAGATTGGAGAAACCCCTTCATTTTATTTTGTTCCAAAGAGAAAAAGAAGTAGCTTGTTTTAATAGATGTTTATGGTTGATACTGTTTTATGAGATGAAAGAGTTGTGCTTCTGCGAATTGGTTGTGCCTATTAATGGTTATTCCGAACGGAACAATGATTGTGAAAAGGTAAGGGTTAGTTGATGTTGGTTTAAGAAGTTATGGTAACAGTGGTAGATAGCATAGAGAGATGAATGGAAGTTATTGCTGATGCAGGTGATCTAATTATTCTTTGTGTCGTTTACGATGTGGTTGATTAAATTGGAAGTTGTTCGGTAATGTTGGGGGTCTAACTGTTCTTTTTGTCGGATACGATTTGGTCGATTAATTTGGTTTTTTGTCTGCTGTTTTCGAATCTTTCATTACAAGCAAGGAAATTGTGCCATGTTGAATGGTGAGATTCATCTGGCACATCTAGTGATTATGCTTGATGGTGGGGAGAATCAGTTGATTCTCACCGTTGTCTCCTTAATCATTTCCCCTTTAGTTTGTCTTTTACGAAGCGTGCAAATCAAAAATAGCAAATCTTTAACGTCTTTTCGAATTTATTTGTCTCCCAATAACATCTTTTGGAATTTATCTGCAACGGTTCCTGAAAATTCATTAATGCAATGGAACATTTTATTTCGAATGTTTTGATATGAAAACAAAAATCTATAGATATGCTTGAAAGTTTGCTGGCATATATTAGAGATCCATGTTGAGGTTTTACTGATCCTTAGTGCGTATTAACACTTGAACTACTTAATCATTATGAATTCCCTCTTGGTTACCATGCTCGGAAATGGCATCCAAATGGCTCTCATCTCATCTGGTCCGTGCTTGAGTTAAACTAATTAGTGCTTTCCTTTATTAGCTGCCCTAAGGCCGATTTCTTAAACAAGTCCAAGTGGCTCTCATCTGGTCTGTGCTTGAGTTAAACTAATTAAAAGCAATTAATGTTTGCTTATGCCTCACTAGTTATGTTTACGTTACCTCGCTTATAGAAATTCTTTAGTTTGGATCAAGACAGGGCTGACAGATGAGATTTTCCTTTGGAGGAAAAGCAGTAGTTATATTGTGCCATAAATCTTAAACATTTATATTTTTAATTATTAAAGAATTTATTGGTATTGCATTCTGTTCCCGAAAATCTAATAGGTATATTAGATACAAGGTCAGCTTCTAAGTATAAGATGTGGGCTTTATTTGCTATTTCTCATTGATGATCACTATGTCTATTAAGGACTAGCCTAAAAAGCTATCGTTTTTTTCTGTCGAAGGAAATGCATCTGAAGGGCTCTATACAGTAATATACACTTGAAATCCTACCATCCATTTTATGCCAAAACTTCCTATTGAATGTGCTATCCTTCCTAGGTCAAGGTCCTTTTGAAAGTTCAAGATTCAGAAAAAAATTCAACAAATTTATGTGTCTAGATGCAAAAATATTTTGGTAGAGTTTGGTTGACATATAATCTTCCAGTAAACTGCATAACCCCGAGATTTTGTTATATATGGCATTAGAGAAGTCTGTATATCTACCCCAAATAGCTATTTGTTGGGCGTATTGACAGTTTTTGTCGCTTGGTGCTAAAGAATGCAATATATGATGATAGAGATATTAAGTTTTTCCTGTTTTTTTTTTTTTCTTTCACAATCTCATTGCAGTACCTTGATGAGAACAAGAAGTTGATTTTGGCAATTTTGGACAATCAGAATCTCGGAAAACTTGCTGAATGTGCCCAGTAAGTAATTTACATTTCTATCTTTTTCTTCTATTTATCTCGGTGGTGCACTTGCTGTCACTTAGTCTTGTGGTTTTCTTGTCTGCTTTTGGTCCTTGCATAATCCAGTTATATCTGGAGAAATCGGGATAATGTGTATTCTTCTGGTTAGCAGAAGCTACAACATTTTGTTGATTTATCTTAGTTTTTCTTCGTAACACGCGATTATGGATTCGCGATGGAAAACAAGTTTATTTTACTTGCATGTCTACAAAACAGAAGCTACAACATTTTGTTGTTTTATCTTGGTTTTTCTTCGTACCATGTGATTAAGGATTCGTGATGGAAAACAAGTTTATTTTACTTGCATGTCTACAGTTTGTTGGTCATTAGCATATGAATGGTGTAGTCAACTAGCTTAGTTTCGATTCAGATGAAACTGTCTGATTTTCTGCCCGTACATGTGTTTTGTTTTGCACAATCCGCAAGAACATATGCTTACATGCGTGACATTTAGGCAGCAAATATATCTAAGATTTTGATGATTTAGGTATCAAGCTCAGCTGCAAAAGAATTTGATGTACTTGGCTGCAATTGCGGATGCTCAACCACAAGCAACGCCCACAATGCCTCCTCAAGTGAGTGTTAAAAGTAAATTGTTTCTTTCTACTCTATCTGGCTGTTACAGTGCTTGCTCACACGTTTACCAACAACTTCAGATGGCACCACATCCTGTAATGCAACCAGGAGGGTATTTTATGCAACACCCTCAGGCTGCTGCAATGGCACAGCAGCAGGGAATGTTTCCCCAAAAGATGCCGTTTCAGTTCAACAATCCGCATCAAATGCAGGATGCACAGCAACAGCAGCTACACCTGCAGCATCAACAGGCCATGCAAGCTCAAATGGGAATCAGACCCGGAGGTCCCAATAACAGTATGCATCCCATTCAAGCCGAGGCTAATCTTGGTGGTAGTAGCAGTGGTGGCCCCTCTTCAACTTCAGTCCCAAACGACGGACGTGGTGGGAACAAGCAAGATGGTGCTGAAGCCGGTGCTGATGGGCAGGGCAGCACAGCTGGCGGACATAGTGATGGAGCAGACGAGGCGAAGTGACAGCCCCCTGGAATTGTTTGATTCCAATACTTGTGGATGTTGATAGTAGTACTGCTCCGGTAATCTTTCGATAGACAGACTGTGTTAGAACATAAAGTTTTTTCTTTTTAACTTTTGTCGGGGAGGTTCTTGGCATGCCAATGAATCAAAAAACAAGTAGTTAGACAACAACAGTTTTAGTGTCCCTCCGGGGCAATGGACCTATAAAGCTTGCTGTCGTGTATCTGAATTGCGATCCCAATTAAGCTTTCTTGGTTGCTACCGGTAATGTTTGTGCTAAACGAATATCTGTAATTCCGGTCATGGTTGTTGAAGTGGAACCGATCATGAGGCCACTTAACTATCGTGTGTTTAAAGACACGAGGATTCGAGTTAAAAGGTGGTGGAAGCGGTGGTTTATCATTTAGAAACGGGTCCAGGAGATGAGGCTAAGTCTGTGGTAACACAAAAAATAATACCCAAAATTTTAAAAGTTTATAATAATTTTAATATTTTAAATTCTTGTTGATTTAAATTTAAATTAAATAAACTTAATCAATTTATCATCCCAACCTTAAATTGAACCCGTTTCAAGACTCAGACAAAGAAAACCACCATGAAAGACGACCAGCACCGCCCTCTTCACCTCCACACACACCAAAGATCAAGGCTTTCCATCACCAAGATCTTCACCCACACCACCACGTACGTTATCCTCGTCTTGCTAAGCTACGCCATGGATTATCTCTCCCACTCCTCTACTACCCAACAACTGCAGCAAGTACTTCCTCAACTAACTCCTCCTTCTTTAGTTTCCCAACTAGACAGCTTCCGAGTCACAGCTCAGTGCTCCAACTCACCCGTCCCTCCCAATCTCGTCTTCCCAACGATACTCGATCGAGTCTTCAACAACACCTCCCCTTACACCAACTTCCCACCACCCTACCTCGCGTCCTTCCTCAGGGGAAAAAGAATCAAAGGCTGGGGCTCCAACGGCGCCGTTTTCGAACACCTGATCGAACGAGTCAAGCCCCGAGTCATCATCGAGGTGGGCACTTTCTTGGGCGCATCAGCTCTCCACATGTTCAACGTGACTCGCAAACTCGGCCTCCAAACTCAAATTCTCTCCCTCGACGATTTTCACGGATGGCCGGGTTTCAGAAACCGTTTCAAGGACATTCACATGATAAACGGCGACATCCTGTTGCTTCAGCAATTCATGCAGAACGTGGTTTCTTTCAACGCCACCGGATCAATCTTACCCGTACCCTTCTCAACCGGGTCGGGTCTCGAAAAGTTCTGTGAGTGTGGAATAACTGCGGATTTGATAGAGATCGACGCAGGTCATGATTTCATATCAGCCTGGGGAGATATAAACTGTGCGTATCGGATCTTAAGACCTGGTGGAATCATTTTTTGGTCATGATTATTTTACTGCGGCGGATAACGGCGGAGTAAGAAGAGCAGTTCATTTGATTAAAAATTCAACTTAAACTTAAAAATTAATCTAGTAATAAAAAAATTACGTTATTCAAATATCATTTTATAACTTAAACTTGAGTTAAATTATTTTTGAGTCAAATTAAAAATTTAATTTCTTTGAATCAAAATCAAGCTTTGGTCAACCTATTCTTCACAAATTATTTAGACTTCGAAGTCTGATTCAAAAATATTAGATATCTCATTCGTTTTTGATTTTTTTAATAATTTAGATTGGATATTCAATATTTTTATTTTTATACATAAAAAATAAAAAAATTATAAATACAAATATTATTATATTCAATAACGTGTTGGTTGTTCATTCGGAAATCCGAAAAATTTCATGAATATTATTAGAAATAATTGAATTTTTGCCAATTGGGCTGTTATTGTGTAGGCCCGTAACTGAATATTGTTGAAGTTATTAGGAAGTTCTAGATTGTTTTATTTTATGAGACATGAGCCTATAGAATGATGTAAACGGGCTTAGACCCCTTTCCTAATTTTCTTAGTTTGATTCCGTCACAAAAATTAAAATATTATTTCGATTTTGATCGGATCTGATTTTAATATTTTTTATTAAAATCAAAATGATTTTAATATAGTCCAATTAAATATTATATATATAAATATCAAAATAAGATTTAACTATTTTTTTTATTAAAATATTAAAATCGGATCAAAATCAGATATTTTAATAAAAAATGGTTAAATCCAATTAGATCTGGAAAAAATAATAAAATATTAAATATTATACATAAAAATATACAAATATATCAGATTGGGTTGATAAATTTTTATTTTAAATCCGACTCGATTTTATTTTTTCTAGTACCTGATCGAACTTGATTTTTAAATAAAAATCGTCCTTATCGAATCGAGTCAAATCGAGACTCAACAATTTCAGGTAAAATTATCATCCCTAACTAGGGGTGCTTAACTCGAAATATACTCGATTCGAAATGACTCAACTCGAATTCAAACTCGACTCGGGACCTTAATGAGTTGAATTGAACAAAGTCTAACTCAATTCGATAAGTTCACAAACAACTCATTAATTTTTAAAAATATTTTTTAGTAATTACTTTAAAATATTTCATTCAAAAAATTAATATAATTAATAATTATTAATTTATGAATTGTTACTTTAATTTTAATATGATAGTTTAGTGTATTTATGGATTGTTTCTTTAGAATTTAGACTTTGAAAATATTTTATATATTTTTGATTTTTTGTTAAATTTGTTAATTTATGTTAATATTATTCATCATATAGTATTATTAAATTTTACTTTTAGTTAAAAACAAGATAAGTTTTTTAATGAGCTTAACGAACAACGAGTTGAGTTAAGCAACAAAATATGTTAACGAGCAAGAGTCGAGCACAATTTTAACGAGTAACGAGTCGAACAACAAAAAATTTTAATTATCACGAATCAAGCACTACCTAACTCACGATCGACTCGCTTGATAAACACTCCTATCCCTAACTATTTCTTCTTCCTCAATATTCTTTTAATCAGTTAAAGTTATTATAGTATTATCTGTTTTAAAGTATACTCTCAACCATTGGATATTAATCGCTCAATCACTTTACTAACATTACTAGTGCTTGAACCCGTAATCTTTAGGAACAACACGAAATCAACCGAAATAAACTTTTGTTTATATAACTTGGAAAAAATTAAATAAAATAAATAAATGAAATTAAGGGAACTTAATATTGTAAAAAAACAAATTCTTCAAACTAAATTCATTATTTCCTCTCATTTGTCCCCGAGACTGACGCAATAGAATAAATATTTAATATTTTCCTCACTATAATTTTCATCCCTGTGAAAAATATGCATCACGTGTTAAAAATGTCGTTTCTTACACTGATCTCTAGTTGTCTGAACAGAACCAAATTCTTTCTTTTCCTTCTAGAAACTCCCAGTCATAAACTCTGTTACAGATTAATTGAAATAATGATTAGTATAAGACAATAAAAGGGAAAAAATGAAATAAATAAAATACTAAAAATACTTACCCCATTTATGCAAAAAGTCCAATTGATTGGACCGTCCAGGCCCCGACCATCAAATTCCCTCTTTCTTGTCTTAACGACAATTAATAAATTCGATAATAAAATTATAAAATAAGTATTATTTTATAATATAAAAAATTAAGAGTATCAAAATAATATCCAATATAATTATTCCTATATTTTCAAACTTTAGTACTTTAGCATTAAATTAATATTAATGTGTGAACGTTGTCGTGATATGATTGACTACTGAAGAAACAAATGAAATAATTATTGCTATTGAGTACTCGTTTGTAAGAAAAATTAAGCCGTCAGTTTGTCTGTAAAGAAAAAAACAAGATAAATTGTCTGTAATACTAGGGTAAAAATAGGAAATGGAAATAATTAGTTTTAAGCCAATCAGTATCATCCTTTGAAATAAATAGTCTCGGATATTAAATTATTCGACTCGTACTATCTTTTAAAATAATTTAGATATTTGAAAATTTAGATAATGGGTATTTTTTAATTATTTTTTTAAAATTATTTTATTTTATAAAAAATTATAATTAATAAAAGTTTGAATTATAAATTCGGATCAAAATAGCGTAAATGTCAAAAAAAAATTAAATTTTATTATAAAAACAATCATGTTATAAAATTCTATTAAACTCGAAAGCAACTCTCGTTTTTTCATTTATAAAAAAATTGAAACTAATATATTTAGGTATATAAACAAGATTTATCACTGATTGATTATATCTATTTTTAACATAAGTTTAAAATATATAATTCGGGATCAAAATAACATAGATGACAAAAAAGGGTTAATTTTATTATAAAAATAACAATATTATAGAATATAAGTCTTTTATTTATGCTCATAAAGTTTAATATCTCAAGTATCGAACTCAAAATAATTATAGAATATAAATTTCATAATTCTTAGAATTACAAGTTTAATTAAATTATTTAATTTGAGAATATAATGAATATAAGAGTATTTTATTTAAATAATAATAAATTTAAAATATATATATATATATATATATATAAAAGGAATCAGGTCATCGGATCACCGACAACCCGATAATAAGTATTCTTATGGCCTGAACCCGCCGGAAAAAAATGTATATTCTAACGGGTCAGATACTTAATCTAGAAAAAAATATTTCAGATAAATACTCTACTATTTATGTTAGGTATTCAAATAATCGGATCAAATATTTTTAAACGCTTATAATTTTAATCAAATTATTGGCTATCATATTAGCTGCACAACGATTCTATTTAAATTAGGGGTGGGTAATACCGGGTACTCGGCCAATTTAAATAGAATTGATCCCCAGTTTCGGTAACCACCGATTCTTAAAAATTGGAACCAGTCCCGGTGCCGGTCACACCGAGTCCTGAATTTTAAGAATCGGTCTCGTTACAGGTGGGAACCAATTCCAATATCGGGTACTCGGTCAACTAGTTTATTCTTAAAAAAATTGAGTAATTGAACAAAAAACTTCCAACCACCAATAATAATATTAAATAATAAAATTAGAACATTGTAGGCTTGAAAATTAAAGTTTTAAAACTAGTCCTACTCATAATATTCATACATAAAGAGAAAGTTTGATAAGAAAAATAAACAAAAGAAAACCAATAACGGATATTTGGTATTGATTCTGGTTATATTGGGTACCCACCAGGTCCAAAAAATCAAGATCTAGTCCCGATCCCAATTATGACCGGGACCTAAACTTTGGATCCAGTCCCGATCCCACCAGAACTAATATCAGATAAAAATTTACCGAATTTTATCGGATCCGATACCATTCTCTGTACAGAGAATGGAAAGAACGGTCTTTCCCTTAAAATTTTATAAACCATTCTCTGTACATATGTGAAATAAAAAATATATCATACTCTTAATTTCAACAATATATCAAATCATATTCATCTATTTATTAATAATATAATTTCATCATTATAAATTTTAAAGTAATTTATTTTATCATACTCTTAATTTTTTAAATTTTATATTTTAACACTAAACTTAATTTTTTAATATTTAACATAGAAAAAACATCAATAAAAAGATTATTAATTTATTATTCACAAAAAGTGGCCGACTATTTATATTCATCCTTACTGTTCCTTTTTATTCTATTTGTTCACTTATTAAGGAATGTTCTTTCTTTTGAAGCTCAAACTTGCCATAGAATTTGGGGCAGGGACAGCAACAAGAAAACATTCAGACAAAAGTAACAACAAATGGAAGAAAAAAAAGGAAATCAAGGGTTGCCTGAATTTATCCCCTTAATTACATAATTAACAAACAGAAAACAGAAGTGTCTAAAGAAACAAAATAACTTTCGATAAAACACAAATCCAGATAAAGGGATATATAGAAAGAGGAGTAGTAGGAAATATTATAGAAAATGGATACTCCATAGGCTTATTAAGCTTTTGCTCACTCATGATCTAGCTTTCTTACAAGAGCAGATTTCAGGCCATCTTCAGTTCTCAATCCATCAGGAACCCTAACGACGATATCCTGCAGCATCAGATCGTTAACACTGGACATGCTTGCATGATGGAGTTGGAATTCCAGGTCACGGACGGCACACATTAACCTAGCACCTGGATAGTTCAAGTTCTCTGATTGAACCCTGATCATTGCATCGTTTCCCATGATCTTGACATCGAGTTCCAGCCCGACGGATCCACCTGTTCCGGTGCCGGATGATGAATCGCTTGGCCTGGCTGCTTGTTCCTCGGAAGTGGTGGTGGTGCTTTGGTTATCCATTGTGTTATCGACCATTTCTACCTTCACTTTCTTACACTCTCTCTGAAGCTGTGACTCCAGTTCTTCGATCTTAGCCTTTAGCTCGTTGATGAACGAGACAGCGTCAGATAAGAGCGATGCTTTGTCCATGCGCGACACGTTCGGGACTACGGCTCGGAGAGCGTAGAACCTGTGGTTTAGCTTCTCACGGCGTTGCCTCTCGGCTTCCACGTGGTTCAACGGTGTCTCTCGTCCGAGCCCGGGTTTCCTTCCTCGTTTCTTTGGGGTTCTCTTCTCCACGTTATTCATGGCAAGTAATGGAAAATCAGAATCTGAATGCTCTGAATCCGCATAAGAAGGTTGCTCAAGTTTCGAGGAATCTTTAATCTTGGTCCGGTTGCTGTTGCTATTATTGTTCTTTTCTTTCTTTGCTTTATTATCCGGGCTTGCATCATCTTCTTCTTGAACACCGGCTATTATTCCGATGTCTGCAAACGAGATGTTTCTATCGAGGAACTGGATCGGACCCGGGGTTAGATTCGGGTTTGATTGTTTCGGAACCAAGCCAATGAGATCGGATCCGAATAGTGATTTCACATGCTGGACTAAACCCCAATTTTCCCTGATCATTTCCGAGGATCCTATCTCTAGAACACCACAAGAAGTCGGTATACAAACCAGTGTCTCAACGCCATGCATTTGCGCTTCTCGAGCTCTTTCACAGTTATAAAACTGCAACTCATGACCACCAGTTAACCAAACCAAAGAGCCAGTACTAAGAGCCTTGCCTGGAATCCCATCACCGGCAGGGAAAGACCGAGCCATCGACATCATATAGAACCATTCAACATCGGTGATATCGGTTCCATCAAGCATCGACATATCCACATGGTGATTGTCCCCGAGGAGCGCTCGGATTCCCATCACCGCCTTTCTCCGATCATTATGCAAGTCATGAACATTGGAACTCAGTGTCGGAGACGTATCTTTAGTACATTGAAGATAACCATCTCCCCAAGTCAAGAACAAACGACCCATATCGTCATTTAATGTCTGCCAAAATATAGCATACACCCACAAATCTTGCTGGCTCTGGATCATAAATTGAAGCCGCTGCTGGAGAGTTGAAGGTGGGGTTTCCTGGGAAAATGAAACCAATGAAGAAGATGAAGATGGAGAGATCATAATGTCTTCCATGGCTGAAACAGAAATCTAAATTGCTTTATTACAAAGAAGAAAAGAGAGAGAAGGGTGGAATGATAACGGTTGGAGGGGTGTTGGGTATTTAATATAAATGTAGGTTGGATAAGCTAAATTTTGGTGCAGGTGGGGGGAACAAACCGTCCGAATTTAAGCTATTTGGTGCGTCACTGTTGCGCACCACAAGCACATGAATTTGATAGCGAGAGGCCTAGTGACTACTGATGGCTGTGGGGTCCTAGACACTGTTTATATTAATCATCCTGCATTCTTTTCTCTTAGACATCATTTCTTACAAAATTTAATAACCCATTTTAATAATTGCTATGAGGCATCAATTACACCTAGGGTGTAAAATTTTAATTCGATTTAAAAATTCGATGAAAATTAATGTTAGTTTAAATTAGGTATAATTTAAAGTGATGTTGACTAGATTTTAATATGGTTTTATTTTGATGTTGATTTAAATTTAAATTAGATCTAGTTACTTTATTTTGATATTAGCTTATATTTGGCTTAAAATGATAAAAATTAAATTTTATTTGATTTGTTGGTCACTTGGCCTATAATCGACTTGACATGTAAATGATTCGAATAGTTTTTGACTCGAAATATTAATCGACTTTATATGTTAATGACTTGATCTTTAATTGATTTGACTTGTAATTAATTGACCTAAAGTGATGATGTCTAATTGACTTAATGTATTTTTGTTTAATCTTTATTAAGTATTTGTATTAGTTGAAAAATCCAACATTTTCACTCAACTATTACGAAATTATGTTCGTATAAATATTTCATGACTGTTACGAAATTAATTGTCACGAACATACTTTTTTTTCGCTTAATGTAACAAGTTTTTTCTTCATGAAAACTTAATTTTGTATATTTCTTATATTCTAAATTAGTTGAATTATCGAAACATATAATCAAGAGATTTGCGAAAGTTGTAACATGATTTAATTTGAAGTTCATTTGAAATCGATATTATATATGACTTGAACTTCATAAAAATTGATTTGAATTTACTTAAGCTTCACTTAAAATTAATATAACTCGATCTAAACTTGACAAGATATTTAAAGGAACTAAAATTGAACCTCATTTGCATACTCAATTTTAATATATTTGAAATACATTCTGAATGTGATTGATATAAGTTAAAATTAAAATATAATTATATTAATAATTAAAGTATTTGCATAGTAATAGTTCGAAACGAGAAAAAAAAGATAATGGTTAAAATTACCCATAATTTCCAAGATTTTTTATTGTCTTCTCGATTCTTTAAAGCTTTGTTCTAACTATTTCGGACCAATACACGTTATACATTTGATCTTGACGTGTAAATCTCTCAACAAGAATATCACTTAGACCAAATCCGTTGATAATTCATTTTAATCCTTAAATTGAGTTTATTATACACTTAAACACACTTAACTTCGCAAAATTTTTAAATATAATAATAATAATAAGAGTATATAACATTAATAGTCACTTAACTTTTACAGTGCTTGCATTTTGGTCACCAAACTTAAAAAATTGTAACATGATCACTAAAATTTAATTTCTTTTCATCATAGTCCTTATCGTCAGCTGTCGCTAAGAAACGCTCACGTGGTATGTTAGAGTCATTTCTTCTTCAGAAAACTCTAATTTTAATAAAATAAATTACAACCGTCGACTTCCTTTCAATATGTGTCCATACCATCCAAGCTCCTGGTAAATGGTTCCCATCAAGGCTAGTAGATAAATTTAGGTTGTTGGCAGTAGAGGTGTTTAAAATCGGCTCAATGAGTATCCATTAGCCGAATAAATTCATAATTCAAGTTAAAAAAATATAAAAAATAATAAAATATAGTATTAATATTAGATTTATTGGGCCGTTTAGTACTCATTGGGCCGATTTTGAACACTCCTGACCGACAACTAATTTTATCTTATGCAACACCATACACTCCCATAAAATCTTGCAACTTTTATTTTCTTGCAACTTTACGATCGACGGATGATGACGGTGTAGGCGATAGGAAGCTAACGACTGCAATTATTTTAAGAAAATTAGAGTTTTCTATGGAGGAATATGAATCTAACATGTTACGTCAATAAATTAAAAGTTTAATGATCATTTTACAAATTTTAAAATTTATTTGATCAAAATAAAAATACCCTAAAAATTTAGTGACCACTTATATAATTTACCCTAATAGTAATGATAGTAATTTACAAGAAACTAAAACTCAATAAATAAATGGAAGCTTTTCTATAACGTAAGCAATTTTGATTCATAACTTTAGAAATTATATTATAGGTCATTTTTATCGCGTCATTTATGAGATTAATCAATTAAAAGCGTTTATTTAATTATTTTTTTATCTCATCATTTTATCAAGTAAATATTTATTTAATAACAACTGTTTTTAAATTTAATTCACGATAAATATTAGTGAAGATTCACTTGATAAAAATGATGAGATAAAAAATAATTAAATAGATATTTTTAATTAATTGCTCCGATAACGAGGTGGGAATGAGGTAATATAATTTCTCCTTATTTGGGCAGACATGTTTGTCCTTTGGTATCTAATTTTGTGACAAATTATAATAATGATTTAGCAAACAATGTTATTTTTTTTTTTTTTGTTAATGACAAGATGTGATTGTATTCAAAAAATGTTGATGCAATTAAATTATTTCTATTTGATTGGAAACTGACAGGGAGTTAATTGGGTAATAGACAAATTTATGATTCTCAGAGTAAATGAATCTTGGTCCACTTCCTTTCATATTAACCACGAGGAAGAGTGATTGAGAAACAAATGAAGTGGTACAGATCTAATAATAATAAAAAATATACAAAAGTGGGTATTATTATAAAATATACTTAAAAATATAGGATAAATTATATTATTATTTTTGAGTCGGATCAGAATTTTTAGTCTAAACCCGAATTCAAACTCACATTTAAAAACCTCATGGAAATCTGATTTTTCTCACACATGTAAAAAAAAACTCAATCTAATCGAGGCAGGTTGAAATTAGGGGTGAGTGTTCAATCGAGTTGAGTAAAAAAATTTTGAGTTATTCGAGTTGATGAGTCATATTTTATAATTCAAACTTTTTTTAAAATTTTTTTGGTTCGAGTCGAGTTTAAGAAATTCGAGTTGAATTTTCGAGTTCTTATAAATATTTAATTGTAATTATTTATCATGTTATAGTATGATTTGATTTCAATTTAAACGACTTTCTCTAATCATATAAGATATGTATATATATTTTTATATGTAGCGATATTTCTTTATATTTTTATATATTAATGTATATATCATAAAAAATCGATAAACTCGTCTCAAACTTAAAAATTAATCATTTAATTACTAAAATTTTTGAGTTATTCGAATTTCTATTTTACAACTCAAACTTTATTTAAAATTTTTTTGAGTCAAATCGAGTCTATAAAATTTCGAGTCAAGTATTTTTACCTCGAGTTGAGTTATTCGATTTTTCGAGTCGAGTTTTGTTCACCCCTAATTCAAACTCATCAAATACGAGTGAAATGCTCATCCCTAACGTGATATTTGGTTCTTGGGAAAGTACAAGAAACCTAATATTTGGTGAGATTCGGACGAAATTAATTCTATCGTCTTAAGTACTGGAAATTTAAGAGTATTTATTATGAGAACTCTCGACATTTTAAGTTTATTTAGTTTTAAATAGGGTAAATTATATTGGTATTCATCGAACTTTTCAAACACTTCTATTACGTTCACCCAACTTTTAAAATATTTATTTCAGTCACCTAACTTTTATATCACTTCCAATACAACCATTAACATTAGCTTTCGAAATATTGACGTGTTATCAGTGCCGTCTCTGGTAAGGATAAGAAGAAGTGGGCCTTCGGGATCCAATATTTTTTTAATATTCCATATTATAATTTTATTTTTTAATATTTATCTTTATAAATTTATTTTAAAATTTAATTTTTTAATATTTTATTAAGAGTTAAATTATTTTCGATACATGTTATTAGGATCCAAAATTTTATAACAATTGTTATTAAAGATCCAATTTTTTCAATATTTATGATAAGAATATTGTTAAAATTTATTTTTTCTAATATTTATAATTAAGAGTCCATTTTTTTAATACATGTTATTATTGGAGAGTCAATTTTTTAATATTTTTTTCAATATTTGTTATTATGGATCTACTATTATGAGTACAATTTTTTTTTCAATATTTGTTATTATGGTTATAATTTTTTCGATACTTGTTATTAGGGCTATATTTTTTATCAATACTTGTTATTAGGGCTATAATTTTTATCAATACTTGTTATTAGGGTTATAATTTTTATCAATACTTATTATTAGGAATATATTTTTTTCTTAGTATTTGTTATTAGGGATGTACTCTTAAATTTTAATTTTTTGATTCTTGTTACTAGAGATCTAATTTTTTAATACTTTTATTAAGGACATTTTAAAATTTGTTTTTCGACATTTATAATAAAGATCTATTTTTTAAATTCATCCTTAGGTCACTAAAATCTCAAAAATTACTCTAAACATGATTTATTATTTTATCATCTTTTCTCCATCCTCACCAGTGACATAAGAATAAATATAAAATTTAGGTCCTAATAAAAAATATTAAAAATAAAATTTAAAAGTAGATCTCCTAATAATAAATATTAAAAAATAAATTTTTAATAAATATTGGAAAAAATAATAGTATATTCTTAATAACAAATATTAAAAAAATCAGGCCCTAATAATAAGTATTAAAAAATAGATCCTAATAACAAATATTAAAATTTTAAATTATAAGAGTATGTCTCTAATAATAATTATCGGGAAAAATTGGGTTCTAGTTGTAATAACTAAAAAAATACTCACTAATAACAAATATTGAAAAAAAAATTTAAGAGTACACCTTTAAAAACAAATATTGAAAAAAAATATTTCTATTTGAAAAAATTGGATATCTAATAATAAAAAATAGAGAAAATTAAAAAATTTAAGTAGACCTCTAAAATGTTGAGAAAATTATGTCTTAATAATAAGTGTTAATAAAAAATAAATTATAACAATAAAATCCTAATAATAAGTATTAAAAATAAATTATATCGAATAATATAAAAATTAGGTCCTTAACGAATACTCTTCTTACCCATATTCAAAGACGACACTGATAATATGATAATTTTTAACTTTTTTATTTTTTTGTCATAAAGATGATTTTAATCCTTAACGTTTATAATTTTTATCGTTTTAGCCCTTATTCTTTTTTTGGGATAAATTTAGCCATTAACCTATATATTTTTGACAAATAGCTTATTTTTTAACTACCATGATAACTGGACCGTTAAAAATCTAACAATGATGATATATCATATGCATATGATAATATATTTTAAATAATATGACATCTAACCTATCAAATACATATATATATATATATATGAAATATAATTTTATTCTAATATAAAATATAAAACAATTAAAATTCAAATAAAATATTAAAAAATTAATTAATTCTAAAAATAAAATACTACTAAACATTCTCAACCTTAACTATGATAGAATCAAAATCCTACCTTAAAAAATTAATTAATTTTGAACTGTGTTCATATTTTTTTAAAGATAAGACTTTGATTCTATCATAGTTAGAGTTAAGAATGTTTAGTAGCCTTTTATTTTAGAATTAATTAATTTTTAATATTTTATTTGAATTTTAAGTGTTTTATATTTTATATTTCATATATATATATATATATATTTGATAAGTTAGATACTATGTCATTTAAAATATATTATCATATGCATATGACATGTCATCATCGTTAAATTTTTAACGGTCCAGTTATCATGGTAGTTAAAAAATAAGTTATTTGTAAAAAAAATATAGGTTAAGGCTAAATTTATCCCAAAAAAAGAATAAAGGCCAAAATGATAAAAATTATAAACGTTAAGGGTTAAAATTATCTTTATGCCTACTTTCATTAAAATTTATCTTTGATAAATAAAAATTATTATCAACTAACAGTCAATACCCTTCTATAACACGATGTATTTGTATTACAAGGTTTACGGATATGATAATACTGATATGAAATCAATAATTATTTTAAAAATAATTAAATTTTAAACTATAATTTTAATTTTAATATCATAAATCCTAAATTCTAAAAAATACAATCTACCTTTAAATATCCAAGATTATATTGATTAGTCTGTACACCCATTGTTTCTCCTTCATCGTCCCTATGTTGAAATATCCAAGATTAGAACCGCGTATTCTTCCCAGCCTGGTAACTCCTATCGATGACAAATGGCCTGTTCCTGTCTGAAATTCTTGGATGTTAGATTGATCTGTCCGAAAAGGTTCCACTTGAGCACCATTGCAAAAATGGCAAACAAGCAACTTTCCCAAAAGAGAACCCTTGACTTTTGACGATGTTACAGAAGAAATCATGAAATTTTCACTAATCATATCTTTGATTGACTTCAATCTGCAATTTTACAACCTTTGTTATAATAATTCTCAGTCTAAGATTTCATCTCTGTCCCCTTTTCTTTATGGATTTTCATCAAGACAGGAAAAAGATTTGATATTCAGAAACCATGTTTTGTCTCATTTGAATCCCATATCTTTTTTTTTATATTTTTGATTAGACGCCCTTTTTTATGTTAAATTTTACAGAATCTGAAGATGAATTTCTGAAATAAATACAGATTGTTATGTCGGAGTCCATTGAGGACGATGAAGGGACGACTAGGAGAGCGTTCGATTAAATTGAGGGAAAAAAAAAGTTAATTAATTTAAATTTTATTTTTTCTATTAAATTAAATTTATAAAATTAGAGTTGAGTTTTCGAGTTTATATACAGTGGTGGATCCATATTTAGTATAGGATAGGCACAGACTCACCCTGAATTTTTTTAAGTTCATATGTTTACCCTTAATTTTCATAATTTTTGTGAATCAATCCTTAAAGTTTTTGTAATATTTAAGGTTTGTGTCTACTTTGTGATTCCAAAAATTTATGTGTTCACCCTCAAATAAATTTTTGGATCCATCACTATTCTTATATATATTAATTGTAATTATTTATCGTATTATAATATAATTTAATTTTAATTTAAATAATTTTCTTTAATCATATAACATATACATATATAAACCATCATATTTTTTCATATGTGAGATATATATATATATATATATATATATATATATTTCTTTATATTTATATATATATATATCAGAAAAATTAAGGGACTCAACTTGAACTTAAAAATTAATCCACTAATTACTAAATTTTTTGAGTTATTCAAATTATTTTAACTCAAATTTTATTTTAATTTTTTGAGTCAAATCGAGTTTATATAATTTTGAATCAAGTTAAAATAAATTGAGTTTTCTTAACCTCAAATCGAGTCAAAATTTTCATTTAAAAAAAAAATCGAGTGAAATTTAATTCACCTCTAAATAAATATGATATTTGATAATATATTAGCGCGTTAAATTAAATAAATGACATCACATGTAATTATCTAATTAATTTAAAATTAATAAAGAATAAATATAAAAAGTTATTTGAAAAATATTATTAATGCTACATTAATAATTTTCGTTACATAGACACTTCACATGATCACAGTATTGAATATTAATTCATTAACGAATTCATCCATAAAAATAAAATAAAAACAAAATATTAAAAAATAATATAAACCCAAAAGTACAAAATATATAAAAGTAAACAATAAAAACTATTTTTAACTTGATACCATAAAATATTAAAAATATGCATTATGTTTTGGAAAGTAATCTTATTATCATAATAAATATAAATCGAATATTTAATATTTTATCGATATAAAAAATATATAAATATATCTATTTTAAAGTTAAATGTAAAGCTTAAAATTTAAATTTTAAAACTTTAACTTTAAACAGTAAATTCTAAACACTATAATATATATCTCTAATATTTAAATAAAACTCTTAAAAAATTCTACTTGAGGATTTTTTTTTATGTTTGATGTATAAAATAAAATCCAAAAAATATATAATATTTTTACGATAATTATTCAAAATATAGACGGTAAAAAATAAAAAATTTCTGTTAGCATCTTTGTTTTGGGTTACATTTTAGTGATTAAAAATTAAAATTAATGATTTACGTTTAGTGTTTAGAGTTGATAAGTTGCAGTTTGAATTTAGGGGTTAGAGTTATAATTTAGGGTTTTTAGATTAAAATTTAAATCTCTAACTATATTGACATAAACTCTAAATAATAATCTTTAAACCCTAAATTATAACCACAACCACTAAATTTTAATCCCCTTAAACATAAGCCAATTACTTATAAACCCTAAAACTACAACGTTTGTCGAAACTTTTATTTATGTTTGTTGTGTATCGAATATAAATCTTATTTTTTTTTAACCCTACATGTGTCGTGTTCCTTCTTTTCAGAGACGCTTTATATGAAGACGATGAAGCAAAACAAATTTGCGTTGTGTTCTGAAAGTTGAACTAAATTATACGTTTTTAAGAGAATTAAAATAGGTTTTGTTCTTTGGTTTAAAAAATACTTGAAATGAAGGAAATCGGTGTCTGGTTTTATCAGATAGGACAGGACCTCATGGTTTTACTACGAGAAGTTTCTGTCTGTTGCAAAAGCTTCTTGGCTGGAACTTCCATTGAAGGCAGCTCCAAACATTGTGCACAATTAATACAATGAAGATTCTTTGTTTTTGTTCATAATTTCATACAATTACAAATACAAATATATATCAATTATGTATATAAAATGTGTTTCTTGTGCTGTCAAATGTCAGAAAAAAGAATGAATTCAGCAATTTCGCTTTCAGATTAGCAGCCATTGATGAAAAGAAAAACATGATAAACAAGCAGACCCAACTTTTCCTGGACATTGTTTTGTTTCGGACAACTCACATCATCAGAATAGCATCGGATTTATTACCATGGAGATTTATTCTCACCGTGTCAGTTAATTGCTTGTGCCTGCCATGCCATTATTAATTACTCGAGGGACATTCGTCGATAATTTCAGAGATGGATCGAGGGATGTTCGGTAAGAGTTAATTTTATTAAGGACCAAAATGTTACAACTTTCTATTTTGGAGATTAAAAGGACAATCCGACAGAACCTGTTCTCATTTTGAAACAAAGAAATAATTTCAATCCGACAGAATTGTTTATATTTTTAAGAGCTAAAAGTAAATATATATAATTATATACTTAAATCAGAATAATAAAAAATAAGTAACTGTAAAATTAAACAATATTTTCAAAAAAATTATATAAAAAACACAATAAAGCAATGACATGAATTGAAATAAGGAGACTTATCTTTTAAATTTTAAAATAATAAATGATCTCTTTATCATATTAAAACCTAAAAATAATTACCCACTTTTGCTTTATTAAAAAACCGTTTTAAATAACTCATTTTTTTAATTTTTTTAATTTTATACTTAAAAGTAGTAAAATTTTGACCTATTGATATATTTTCATCTTTTATCTAAGTACCCTAATTTCACTCCAATCATGTCGCAGCCAAGCTGTAGATCTGCATGAATGTGCATTAATTATAATTAATGATGTTACGTGCATCACATCAAAATAATATAAAATATTCGTGCAAATAAATTATTATAAAATAGGCACATGTACGTCCCATCACTATTCACTAGTATTACTCGAGATTAAGCAACTGTTATAATCATGTACCATATGATGCAGTAGCATTCATTTTAAAATAATATTAAAATTATATATTTGTCTTCAAGTAAATTAAAAAAGGTTGATTGGTTTTACTAATTATAAAATAATTAAAGACTAATCACATTGGTTAGGATGCATTGCTTGGGCATTAAGGAGAAACCCTAGCTTAACAGTCAAAACCTATACTTAAGGAAACTAAACCTAATTTGTTTTGGTTTAATTAGAGGGATATTTCCTTTTTATTTTTTATTTAAAAATATTTTTTAAAACTTTATTTTGAAAAATAATCCTATTCCTGTACATGTTAGGAGTGTTCAAAAATACCCGACCCGTTTGACCTGACCCGATTACCCGACTATCCGAACA
This sequence comes from Abelmoschus esculentus, assembly GCA_035048815.1. Taxonomy (NCBI): domain Eukaryota; kingdom Viridiplantae; phylum Streptophyta; class Magnoliopsida; order Malvales; family Malvaceae; genus Abelmoschus; species Abelmoschus esculentus. The sequence goes on from JAUCBN010000031.1 coordinate 14,968,330, forward strand.
TATATAATCGGATATTTATCTAGAAATTTTTTTAGGTTCGGGTTGGGTACCTGTCCCATTTCTCGGGTCGGGCCTGGGTCACAATATTAAAAATTTTCGGGTACCCGGTTCCTATTTTCTATTATTTTAAATATAATTTTTATTTAAATAAAATATCTTTAATTCACTATATTATTAAATCAAGCAAATTAATTCCTAAATTTCAGTCCTCAACTTTATTTTCTAAAAAGAATTAGGGAATCATTGTAAAAAAAATTAAGATTTATTGTAAAATAATAAATTTATTTGTTCGAGTTGATAAAATTCAAACTTTACTAGTTTATATATACATTATTTTTGCATGTACATTAACCAAGATAAAAATCAACTAAATATTCTTTACTATTTAAATCATTAATTTTTGTATATTAAAATAAATTAAACTAAATAAAATATTAAAAAAATTTCTTACGCCTTATGTTTTGTTTCGAATTAGATTATGTATTTTATGTCTTAAATTTTATGTTGAGATTATGTAACTAGGGTTTTAAAATTTTATATTTGAATGTTAGATTATGTAATTCAAACTTTTACATTTGTATATTTTTTTTAGGATTAAATTTAAAATTTATAAAAAAAATAAAATGTGGGTACCTGATTACCCGAAGTACCGGGTACTCGGGTCGGGACATGGGCCGTTTTCTTAACTACCCGAATTTGAACACCCCTAACACACGTAGACCTAATTTGCTTCCTACATAATGTGAATTCAACCTAATCCGCATGTTGCACAATGCGAATTTCTACTTCATGTCTTGTAGAACGTGAAGTTCTTTAACTCTTCAAAATAAAGTAGACCTATTTTAACCTAATTTTACGTTCTACAAGATGTAAATTAAAGATTTGTATTGTGCATGATGCGAATTAGGTCTACATGTGTAAAAATGAATTATTCTTCAAAAATAAAGTTCGAAGGAAATTATTTTTTAAATAAACAATAAAAAGGAAATATCCTCTAATTAATCCATTTGTTTTTTTTAATTAGCATGTAAATACTTAGTGGAATGGTACGATTAATTCGTTATGTTTCTTAGAAACGTGTAATAAACCATCTTCTTCGTTCATTCTCAGAGAGTTTCATGATTTTATTGGACATGGCATTGCATTTGCATGCAGAGTTTGATTGACATAAGGATGACTGTTCATTTTTGTCGTTTATTGCCACGTCATTGTCCTTTTTAGCCACTTGGATATGGGGACAGCTTCGGCATTTTATTGCATAAAGACACAAGACATAACTTCGGGTTGGGGACAATGTTTTATTGTGACGTGGACTTTAACACACATGACAACCTTGTCTCCTAAGGCACCCTGCTATTGCTAAATTCTTTTTTTACTATCTTCGTTTATTTAGACTTAATTAAAAAAAAATGGTTCAAATTATGCGTCTTTTAATTTTAAGCGTCAGAAATAAGATTTTTTTTGGGAAAAATAGTTAATGTTTAGTTGTTAAAATGGTCGAAACTTTAAAATCTAAATTAATTTTATTATTGTCGTTGATAGTATGATCAGACCTTATTTTTGTCGTTGTTGTAAACTATTATTCATTTTTACTATTATTTATCAACGGTATTCGTCAATAAGTGCATTAATTGAGTATCATTCGTATTCGTCGTTCGACGTTCGATTAATACATTTTTCATTGATTACTGGTGAAGTATGGTTGAGAGAAATGAACAATAACTTTCGACGACAACCGTAAAAAAATTCGACGAGGCTATCAGCGATACAATAAGGATAATTTGAGATTTTACGGTTTGGGTTTTAAAGATTTTTAAGTTTTTTGAAATATTAAGATTTTTAACAACATTAAATAAAAAATTAAATTTAAAATTATAAATTTAAATATGTCATGTGTCAAATTTTAATTGGTAAACGAATCTTTTGACAGAAATTAACTAAGAGAACATTTTTATATAAAAAATTAAATTTAAAATTTAAATATAGTTTGGAATTTTTTTATTAATCTTTTATTTTATATCGTTGTAAAGTTTTGATTCAACGAGTGAATGTCGCTTCGAATCATGAACTAGATAATTTAATAAGATATTTTGTTTTATCGGGTTAAGTTTGAACTATTGTGGATGAGAATTGGACATAAATAAACCGAAATAAAATGTTTCATTTATAAAGAAAAAAATTGAGAGGTTTAACAAGATTATACGAAAAAACTGTTGTGAGACTCGTACTAAACTTAAGTATATGACATAAATTGATCTGAATCGATTAAAATCAAATTTTAAATAATTAAAAGAATAATAATAAAATATTATACAAAAGAATGTATATGCCAACAAAACTGGACCCATGCCCACGTTCATGAAATCTGAAGACAGTGCAGACAAGTCCCCTCCTTTCTCTCTCAATATTGTTAGATCCAGTTGCAATTTAATTAATCGAATACTAATTCAGTCACGGAATTACTAAATTACTTTTTAAGGGTAATTAATAATTTATAAAGTATTTAGGATCCATTCGGCTTGTTTTTAGCTGTCGAACGAAAAAAACATCATCGAACAGAATAATTTCAATAACTTATTTTTATTTTAACTTCCTATTTATTAAAAAGCAAGAAGAGAAATGATAAGTTTCAATTAAACTCCAATTAAGGGATATTAAGCCTAAATAATTCTCCCTATGTTTAAATTAATCTATTTAAAACTAAATCATTGAAAAGTAAAAAATTTCAAATTAAAAAAATTATCATCTTTTATCTGTAACATTAAAATTCAAACATTTAATTTTATTTAAAAATTTAATGTCTCTTTCGTTTAGATTTTTATAACAATTCTTGCTAAGAATTGCCCCTTGCCCTATTTATATAAAATATTGGAACAAAACAATGATTCTATTGAGGAAGGAAAACATGATACAAAGTTTTAAGGGAATAATTATTGTTTTTAGAGGTAACGAGTTTGAGTATTAGTAATGTTAACACAGTGAATGAGCGATCAATGTTCAATGGTTAAGAGTATACTCTAAACAGATACTACTTTAATTAATATAGTTAATTAAAAAAATAATATGATTTGAATAAAAATTAATACATAAGATTAAAACTCTAATTCGTCCACCAATTTGCGGGTGAATCTCTAAAACTAGACACCTTAGGATGTAAATTCTACAAAGTAACACCTAAAATTATATATTTTTAGACTAATATCATTACAATGAAATCGTCCTTTAATACATTGAAGATGCAAAAGGAGTTTTTAATAGTTTAATTTTTTTCGTCCTTTAATAAAAAATAATTAAAACTCACATGAATGATGGAGAATTCCAATTAAAATATGCTAATCATCTTTTAACTATTTAATTAAGTTAAAATGTAACGATCCAAATTTCGGATCCGAGGATCGGATTAACCAAAAACGTTGATGGTGAGGGTTTAGAGTCCTTGAATTCTTTCACCTTTTGTTAAGTTGTAGTATTTAAGATATCGATCTCTCAGAGACTATGATACCTACACTACACAATAATTCTACATTGTGAAAATAAAAACATAAGTAATTTTGAGTGATGATGATTTAATCAAAAATAAAAGAAAACTAAATAATTAAGAAGAATAGCAATGAGATAAGGCTAGGTAAATTGCTTTGTAGAGGGGAATCCAGTTGCACTTATTATCCAGTTATTAGCGCATGTGGTTGAGCTGTCGTCGCGGCGGATCGCACGAAGAGTTGCCTCAGCTGCCTCGGCGGGGTTATGCCTTGTCGATAACTCAACTTTCCATAATTCGACAGAGCATCCGAAATTGTCTCCTCCTTATCCCTAAGCGAGGAAAACTATTGAAACGCACGTCTTGATAATAACTCCCGGCAAGAATCAAGGATGAATAACAACCGATTGTATGCTTCCTTTTAGTCGTTGAAACCCTTGCGGATTAATTGATGTCCATGAGCAAAGACCGTATTCTCGTTTCGTGAGCCTAACTCTCCCGATATTAGACAAATAGATTTTTCTTCACAAACTTATCTTTCGATTTCTTAAGTAAAGAAGAGTAAAATCCAAGAGAGAATTGTAGCGACCCTTTTTTCTCTTCGTGTAAAAAAGATGTCACTAATTTAAAAAGAATGGTTGAAAAAAAGATTTTAAAAATTGGAAAATGATTTTGAAAAAGGGTTAGAGTCGCCACCGGTCACTTTTGGTAGACCGGACACCGAGAAACCAGAGATTCGGAAATATTTGGGTTCGAGAGTCGGTTACGATTTAAAACGATATTATCGTTAAAAATCGCCCAAAAATTGGCACCTTTATCAAAATAACTGCTTAATTAATTTTGACTTTTCCGATTTAAAGTGGCATTAAATTAATTATTTGTTTAAAAATTCGGATTCAAATTTTATTCTTTTACTGTGTTGTTATCCGAAGGTATACGCATACACCGCCATCATTACGTTTGGTGTCGGGCCCGTTACGACCGAATGAAGACGTAATTAATTAGGTTGATTAATTAAATGATATTGGGTGTGAGTTAAGCGAAATAAAACACATATCAACATGTAAAATAAAAACACGTACATGAATGATAAAAATATAATGTAAACAAATATATACAATATTGTAACATAAATAAAGACACAAGTAAAACGCAAGATAAACGTATAAAATGAAAAGGATAAAGGGTATGGCATAATAAATATAAACATAATAAAGTAAATAAATGCAACAACATAAAAATAAATATGAACAATTACAAATATGAATAAATACATGATAAAAATGCATAACATAAATAAATGGAAATGTGACAACAAAATAAAATGCATAAATATATACATATATATAAAATGACATAATAAAATGAATATACGAGCATTTTAATATGCATGGCAAATGAATAAAACTAAGAAAAAAAATAAATAAAAAAGAGATAAAATAAAGGTCACTGTAAATGACAAAAATAAAAGAAAAATAAAATTTTGAGGTCAAATTCGAAACAAAATGAAAATTTGTTATTTGTCGGTGACCCAATCAAAACTATTTGAAAATATTTAGGCCCTTAAAGTGTTATTTCGAAACAAGGAAGAACCTGAATAGAGAAGTCTACAGCACGGAGGGGTTCGGTTGTAATAAAACCCTTATTAAACTGTTATAAGTTTGAAATTAGTGACCAAAATGAAAGTATTCAAAAACCTCAAAGCCCTCAACACGCTATTACTAAGCGAGGAAGGGCTTAAAATTAATTAAGCATGAGAACACGAGGGACTCAAACCGGATAAAACCATTTCGAAAACAGTGATTCTAACGAAATAGGGACGAAATTGCAAAGAAAAATAAAAACACAGGGATTGAGGTTGTTAAATGAAAACACGGGAGGATTTAAAATCTAATAAACCCTTTTTTATAAACTTAAACGAGTATAATACTCATTCATTCTAACTCAGCAGTTCCCTTTTTTCATTTTTTTTATCAAAACCGAAAGTAATACCCTCCAAATACTCTCTGTTTCTTCTTCCAAAACTCAGAAAAAGAAGAACACCAAGAGTGTTCTTGGTGAACCCAGAAATCGACAGCCCTTTTCCAGATTCTAGCGGCGGCCGGCGAAGCAAAACCACTAAAAAAAGTTTCTTTCTCGTTTAAAGCACCAAAAACCAAAACCCCTCCTCGTTTTAAGTCCAAAAACACGAAATCAAAATAGCAAGAAAGAAATTTCTTTCGAAAGAAACGAAGAGAAAAGAATGGTTCCCTCCTTCACTGGCTCACCAACAACAACTCTAAAGCGTAAGGATTCTCGCCGGAGAAGGAAACCGAAAAGACGTGATAGATTCTTCAAGAAACTCAGATAAAAAAAGGAACCCCTATTTTCTATGCGAAAAGAAAACTGAAGAGGTAGATACCTCTAAAATGCTTTAGTTTTATTGATTTCTCTTGTGGGGGAACCCTTTTTTACAATTATATTTGTTTCGGCCTTTATAGTCGTAATTACAAGAAAATAAGAAAAGGAAAAAGGCTCTGAAATTTCTTATTGGTTTGCCGCTATGGTTTTGTTTGGTTGCGTTTATTGCCTTTGAAATCCGTATTGTTGGCTGTAATCACCGGAATTCGTCCGGAGAGTCGCCACCAATCGTTTTTACCGGTGCGATCGGAACACCAAATTAGGGTCTACGGAATCAGAGTTGGATCCGGGAGTCTGTTACGCGTAGGGAAGGGCGAGCACCCCTACAACGCCCGAAATCGGCACCTATCGGTTACACAATATTTTATACGATCGAAAATAACAACCCGATATCGAATCTGTAAAAAAACGGTTAGTAATATTTAATAATAATAATAAAACATTAAAATAAGTAAAATATAATTTTACTTGGACTAATCTGCAAAAAAAAACAGAAAACATTAAGATGAAATAAAGTAATATAGGGGCTAAATTGAAAGAAAATAATAATAATAAAGTGAAAATTGAAAGAAATTCAAAAAAGAATGACTAAATTGCAAAAACAGTGACCAAAATGCAAGGATATACAAGCTGGGAGGCCGAAACGAAAACCCGCTGGAACTGCGGGGACTACGCATGCAATTTTCCCATTTTTCCGGGTTATGCGCGGGTACGGGTCTGGTAATGGGTCTGGTCCACGGGTACCCGGTGCCAAAACGGCACCGTTTTGAGCTCTAAGAACCGGCACCAAAACGGTGCCGTTTTGGTTCATATATATATGTTTTTCTACACATTTTTTTTGCTCCTTAATTCATTTGCTCCTCTCCTCAGAAATGGAGGAAGCATGAAGCTCTGAAGCTCCCTGGAAATATGGCCGCCGGAGCTTTCTCCGACCGCCAGTCACGGTGGCCGGCTGCCGCGCCGGAGATGCAATCCGACCAAGGAGACCTTTTTCCGGTTCTTCTCGAGGCGAGGATTTCGGATTTGACCTTAGTTTTACGAGAAGAGGAACGAAACAACCTAGATCTAAAGGATAAGTCTCGGTTCCCTTTTTTTTTTTACCTTTTTCGCTCCTTTTTTTTTGCTTCCGATTTTTGTTGCTATTCTCTCTTGTTCTGACTCGAATATTGCTATGATGTTGGACTGATTTTGCTTCGAATAGTATTCTTTTTCATTGATTTTTGGCTCCGGTTTTTCTAGCCGGTTACATGCATGCAATAGGGGTTTTTATACCCTTAATTTACAACATATTAAAAACTAGAAATAGGATTTTTATCCTATATTAGATCTACAAAATAGGATTAATAATTTTTATCCTCTTTTTTGCAGGTTCGAATAGACATCAGGGCGGTGGCTGCTCCTTCACGTGGTGGCCGGCCTTCTCGGCGAATCAGAGGAGCGTGTGACCACCACGCGCTATTCGAATAGCCGCGCGTGGTGGCCACGCATGGACAGTTGGCGGGCAGAAGCTGGAGGGTCGGCGGCCAGTTTGGTTGGAAGGGTTAGGGTTTAGTTAGGGTAATTAGATTAGGGTTATTTTTGGGTCATGAGTTGTAATATTTGGTGTTGGACTAACCGGTTATGGGCTTGTAATTATTTAGGCTATTGGATTTATAGTTGGTTGGGTCAGATGTTTTGTATATTGGACATGGATATGAATAAAATGGGTTCTGATTGCTTAAATGGGTTATTACAGCTGCCCCTCTTTGCTCATTGTTATGTAACAACAATAGAGCAAAGATAAAGAATAACCCATTTCATCTGGAGTGGTTTAGGGGTTTTTCTTTGGTAAGGTAAGAGCTCTTTTGGTGTGGTTGGGGATTCTTTTGGTAAGGTTTTGGTTTTCGATGACCACCGCCTTTTCTTCTAGAGCTCAACTTGATCTACTCCACTGCCCTTGTTGACAAAACCTTCATACTTGAGGATCTGTTGTAGAAGACGGCACAAAACTTGAGCTGATGATATTATCATTTTTGTCGTAGACTTGACCTGGCTGCACCACTGTCGGAGAAGCATGGTCTGGTATGAGCACTGATGTCTGATCTAGCTTCGCCGTTGAGGAAGCAAGATCTGGTGAGGAGTTCTGATGTTCGATTAAGCTGCAACACTGATGAAGCACAATCTATTTGGTTCATCTGCAACACTGCCGCTGAGATTGGGAACAACATTCGATCTGCTTGCAGCACTGCCGGAGCAGCGAGACCTGACGACGAGTTCTGTCACTCTATTTAGCTGCAACACTAACGAAGAAGCATGATCTATCTGATCCATCTATAACACTGCCGTCGAGATGGAAATGCCAATTGATCCACTTACAACACTGCCGGAGAAGCGAGATCTGATGACGTTGAGTTCTGACACTCATTTTAGCTGCAACACTGACGAAGCATGATCCAACGGAATTTTAATGCTGCTACACCGACGAAGAAGCACTATTTGAGAATGGGTTTGCATGCTGCTACACTGACGAAGAAGCATGATCTTTACTGATAGCCACTTCCTTTGGGATAATTGTACTATTTCCTTGCGTACAATTGGTTGATATCGGACATGAGATTGAAGTTTTTTCAAAGGATTTATTTCCTTTGACCATTTATAAAAATGAATTTTAAAGGATATTTGAATAATCCTCTTTTATGCATTTTTCCCAAATGCACAGGGATCAACGGATTTGATCTGCCTTTACCGGTGGTCGTTTGCCCCGGGCTAGTTGTACCATTCTCCTGGGTACAATCAGTTGATACCAATCCTGAGATTGGATTTATTCAAAGGGATTGATTTCCTTTGACCATTCGTACAAATGGATTTTAAAGGACATTTGAATAGTCCTCATCGATTGGTCTCATCCTTTCTATTGAGTAGGAAAAGGTAACCGTAACGGTTAAAGACCCTTACCTGTACTTTTGATGCAGGGTAGTGATCTGAGGTAAGGTCGCGCCTACCGGTTGTAGTGTTTTAACAGTAGGAAACGTTTTCATATTTTGTTATTTGTTGTAGCGGTAAAACCTGCAATTCCTTTGCAAGCGATTTGAAAATATAGAGGTTAGTGTGCATTTTATGATCCTAACCTATCATGTTTGATGCATGCATGCATGTTCCTAGCATGAGATGCGAGATGCATATGATAATGACTTTTCCGAAGTTGCTTGATCAACTATCTTAATGGCTTGTTGACACATTGACAACTGTGTTTCTTTCACCAGACAAGATTATCTGATTCCAATCTGTTTGGATGATGTACTTTCTGCTTTCATAGCATCTCTTAACAAGGTACATTATCCTGTGTAATGTTGCTTCTAGTTCCTGTGCTTTTAGGAAATTTCAGAAACAATGTATGAATACCAAAATTTTGATACTTTTTATTAGCAAAAGTTTCATTGATAACAAAAAGTAATTACTGATAACAGTAAAAATACAAAAAGACAAAATTTTGACACTCCCGATATTTGACTATCCAGCATTTCAGAGCTATCTTGACGGGGTATGTTCGTATGTCTAGGGGCTTTCAGGCAAAGTACTTCTTGACTGAGTCTGAGTTCACCGGGTTGGGTAGATCTTTGCCATCCATTTCTGTCAAGATTAATGCTCCTCCTGAGAAGGCTTTCTTTACTATGTACGGTCCTTCCCAATTCGGCATCCATTTACCTCGGAAGTCTTTCTGTATAGGGAGAATCTTTTTCAGAACTAGATCCCCTTCTCGAAAAAATTGTGGGCGAACCTTTTTATTGAAGGCTCTCATCATCCGTTTCTGGTACATTTGCCCATGTCGGATAGCCCTTAATCTTTTCTCCTCGATTAAAGTGAGCTGGTCATGTCTAGCTTGAACCCATTCTGCTTCATCCAACTTTAGTTCAGACAAAACTTTTAAGGAAGGGATCTCGACTTCTATGGGTAAGACTGCCTGCATCCCATATATAAGGGAAAAAGGTGTTGCCCCAGTAGAAGTTCTAGCTGATGTTCTGTATGCGAAAAGGGCAAACGGTAGTTTCTCGTGCCAGTCTCGATAAGTCTCTACCATTTTTCCCACAATTCTCTTGATGTTTTTGTTGGCAGCTTCCACTGCTCCGTTCATTTGCGGACGGTATGGTGAAGAATTGTGATGTCGTATGTTGTATTGCTTACAGACTTCAGCTATGGTCTTATTATTCAAATTCAACGCATTATCGGATATGATGCTTTCTGGCATTCCATATCGACAAATGATTTCCTTTTTGAGGAATCTGCTTACTGCTACTTTGGTGACATTCGCATAAGTGGCTGCTTCTACCCACTTAGTGAAATAATCGATGACGACGAATATGAATCGATGACCATTGGAAGCCTTTGGTGAGATAGGCCCAATGACGTCCATGCCCCATACGGAAAATGGCCAAGGGGATGTCATCACATGCAACGGTGATGGAGGAACGTGAATCTTGTCTGCATATATTTGACATTTGTGACATTTTTTAGCGTACTCAACACTGTCACTCTCCATTGTGGGCCAGTAGTATCCGAACCTCATAATTTGTCTTGCCATGGTGAACCCGTTAGCGTGGGTTCCACAGACACCTTCATGTACTTCTTCAAGGATCATCTTGGCTTCGGTGGCATTCACACATCGTAACAATATCTGGTCTTTTCTCATTTTATACAATATCTTGTCATCTAGGACGTAATCAATTGCCAGTCTTCGCAACGTCCTTTTTTCATTTTCTGAAGCTTCTTTTGGATACTCACGATTCTTTATGTATTGTAAGATATCGTGATACCAAAGACATTCATTGTTTTCGTCCTCTTCAATGTTGTAGCAGTAGGCTGGAGAGTCATATATACTCATGTGTATCGGCCTCAAATCTGAGGATTGATTCACTTGAATCAACGATGACAATGTAGCCAAAGCGTCTGCCATTTAATTCTCTTCTCGTGGTAGATAGTGGAAGGTTATTTCGTAGAATGGCTTGATCAAGTCAAGGACCAAATTTCGATATTCCATCAACTTGGGGTCTCGGGTGCCCCATTCTCCTCGAAGTTGGTAGATCACGAGCATTGAGTCTCCGTATACCTTCAGCTGTTTAATCTTACGATCTATGGCTGCTCGGATTCCCATGATGCATGCTTCATACTCTGCTACGTTATTAGTGCAGTCAAAGTCAAGCTTACTTGCGAAAGGGTAACAGTCGTTTTCTGGGGATACTAGTATGGCCCCAATTCCCTTACCAGTGGCATTGGAAGCACCATCAAAATTCAATTTCCAATATCCGTCGTCTGTGGCATTTTCCTCGACACACATTAGGTCTTCATTAGGAAAATCAAAACTTAGAGGTTCGTAATCCTCTAAAGCTCGACTAGCAAGGAATTCTGCTATGGCGCTCCCTTTTATAACCTTTTGATTGACATACACGATGTCAAATTCAGACAAAAGGATCTGCCATCTGGCCATTCTGCCTGTCAGCGCAGTGGATTCCATCAAATATTTGAGAGGGTCGAGCTTTGAGATCAGCCACGTTGTATGATACAACATGTATTGTCTGAGTCTTTTTGTTGTCCAGACCAAAGCGCAACAGACCTTTTCGACTGGTGAATACCTCACTTCGCAATCTGTAAATTTCTTGCTGAGGTAGTAGATCGCTTTTTCTTTTCTGCCCGAGTCATCGTGTTGGCCCAACACACATCCCATGGATTTCTCGAAGACCGTTAAATATAGAATTAGCGGTCTATTCGGTACTGGTGGCACCAAAACTGGTGGGTTGGTCAAATAATATTTGATCTTGTCGAAAGCCTCCTGACACTCATCATCCCATTCACCAGGATTATGCTTTTTCAGGAGTCGGAAGATAAGATCACATCTTTCAGTCAGTTGTGAAATGAACCGAGCAATGTAATTCAACCTTCCTAAGAAACCTCTTACTTGCTTTTGTGGGGGGGGGGGCGATAACTCTTGGATGGCTTTAACTTTGTCAGGGTCAACCTCGATGCCTTTCTCGCTGACTATGAAGCCCAACAGTTTTCCTGATGCGACTCCGAATGTGCATTTGGCAGGATTCAGTTCCAATTAGAACTTTCTTAATCTTAAGAAAAGCTTTCTCAAGACTCTTATATGTTCATCTTCGGTCCGTGATTTAACGATCATGTCATCAACGTAGACCTCAATTTCTTTGTGCATCATGTCATGAAATAGGGCCACCATTGCTCGTTGGTATGTTGCCCCAGCATTCTTAAGTCCAAAGGGCATTACCTTATAACAGAAGGTTCCCCATTGTGTCACAAACGTTGTTTTATGCATATCATTAGGACACATTTTGATTTGATTGTACCCTGAAAATTCGTCCATAAAGGAGAACAGTGAGTGTTTTGCTGTATTATCGACTAGAGTATCGATGTGAGGTAGCGGGAAATTATCCTTCGGACTGGCTTTGTTCAAGTCTCTGTAGTCAACACACATGCGGACTTTCCCATCTTTCTTGGGTACTGGTACTATGTTAGCTACCCATTCTGAGTATTTTATTTCTTGAAGGAACCCAGCATTATATTGCTTCTTCACTTCCTCTTTTATTTTCAGCAGTACATCAAGTCTCATTCTTCGTAGTTTTTGCTGAACCGGTTTGCAATCTTCTCTTATGGGAAGCTTATGTATCACAATGTCTGTGCTTAAACCAGGCATATCCTGGTAGGACCAATCGAAGACATCCTTGAACTCTTGTAGCAGAGTGATCAAGTCTTGTCTAGTTTTGGCTATAATGCACGTGCCGATTTTAACTTCCTTGTTTTCTTCATCGTACCCCAGACTCACAATTTCTACTGATTCCTTGTGAGGTTGGATTTGTTTCTCGTCTTGCTCTATCAGTCTCAACAAGTCAGGAGGCAATTCGTAGTCTTGGTCCTCATCCGGTTCTGAAGATTCCCCTAGACACACTTCTTTTTCGAAGATGAGCTCTGAGTCAACTTCAGTGTCATTTGATAGTTCAATATCAGGGGACCTGAAATAAGATCTTATTTGAACACACTCATTTAGACTCTGAAATTTAATTGAAATTGAATTGTTGAAATAGAAAATAATAGTGGCCGAAAACTTTACAGCAAAAAGTTTTATTTTATTATAAACATAGTAGTTTGGAGCCCTTTTACAAAAGTTTCTTGCTACTCTCGGGCTAGAGTAGCAATAGTGTTTCGAACAATACTCTGAAAACTTCCTAAAAACCACAGGTAACTCTTCTGCAGTCCAGTTATTCAGAGTTGTTCCTGGTGTAGATGACGTAATTCTACTAGGATGTGTTCCGACGTTTCCTTCGTCAGAAATAGCATTGATGTCCAATTTGCCCATCAGTTTCCTTAGCTCGGCTTCTGCGGTTTCTGGATACATAGTTCCTCCAAAGACGAAACTCTGGGACAATGGAGGAAATATCATAGGTTCCCAGCTAACCTCCTTTCCTTGCAAACTAGCTTTTCTTCTTTCTTGTTTTTTCAGAGTTTCTTTTCTCATTTGATCCGCAGTTGGCTTGTATCCCAAGCCAAAGCGGTCCTGTTTACTGACGACGGCTGGTGCCCTAGCTCGTCCTTGTAGGCGTCTTCCGAGCCCTCTACCCACTCGAGTTCCTCGCCCCGGGATCAATTTAATTCTCATCCTCGTAGTTCTGGATAACCTGGGTGTAGGGATTTTATTTCCCTCAGCAACAAAAGTGGCGCTAACAAACTCGAATGATCGAAAAGAACACTCGAGTGCCTTCTCATCGGATTCCAGATAAGGTGCGTCACTTGTAATAGAGGCTATAATGTCCTCTTCGGCATTGATCGTAACCAGTCTCCCATCAAAGATGAATTTTACTTTCTGATGCAACGATGATGGCACGGCCCCTGCAGAGTGGATCCATGGCCTTCCCAATAGGCAATTATAACTGGGTTTGATGTCCATTACTAGAAAATCGACATTGTAAGTATTAGGTCCCACTTGTAGTGGTATGTCCATTCTACCCACTACATTTCGCTCTGTCCCGTCGAAAGCGCGTACAATAGTGCTGCAGGCCTTCATATGGGTATTATCTATCGAGAGCCTATTTAATGTGCGCAATGGCATCACGTTTAAGGCGGATCCATTGTTTATCAACACTCTTGGCATGGTGTACCCTTTGCAGCGAGTTGTGATGTGTAGAGCCTTAGTAGATCCCATGCCCCCTGAAGGGATCTCATCATCATTGAAGTGAATAAAGTTGTTTGCGTTCAGATTGTTTACCAGCCTATCGAGCTTATTCACTGATATGTCATTAGGAACAAAAGTCTCGTTAAGCACCTTCAGTAGCGCATTTCTGTGAGCTTCTGAACTAAGCAGCAACGAAAGTATAGATATACGAGCAGGTAACCTCCGGAGATGCTCAACAACGTTGTATTCGCTGTGCTTTAAGAATTTTAAGAATTCTTTCATTTCGTCTTCTTTCACCGGCTCGTTGACTGATGATTCAGGTTCTTGAAAAACGTTTCTAGGCGGTTCCACAATTGGAGTCTTCCCTTTCAGGTCTTTGTTTCCTTTATAGCCATATTGTGTTCCACTTCTCGTATGGAACGTCACATCATTTACCACCTCCGAAGTAGCTTTCAGCGTCTTCGTGATGAGTGATTTGACAATCGTATTTCCACGGGACTCTCTTTGGATCATGAAAAGGGAAAGGTTGCGGTGCTTGAATAGACAATTTGGCTCTTGCAGATTTACTTCCTTCAGCCTTTTTGGGTTCTGAAATAACCAAGAACGGGACCTTCTTGGAATGGTTTGGCTCCGAAGCACAAACCTCCGTTGCTTCGGATACGTACTCTTCGAAGAATTCAATTTCCTTATTGTCGATCAACTCTTGCACTAAAGCTTTGAACTCTGTGCAATCTCTTATCATATGGTCCATCGTATTATGATAGGGACAAGATTGGCTAAGGTCTTCTATGCCTCCAGATAATGAGGGTACCATGCCTCTGGCCACTAACATTTTCCATACCCACTTTAGCGGAGATCTCACTTCATCCACCCGGGATTTGGTCCTTCTGCTATTTTGATCCACGATCGCGTTCACCCTGGGATCTGTATGGCTAGGTAATGGATTACCTGTCTCGGCGGTTTCTGCAGAATCATCGAACCGCACCACTCCAATCTGCATAAGCTTTTCAATAAGCTTTTTAAAACCAATGCAGTCTTCAATCGAATGTCCTACTGCTCCAGCATGATACTCGCACTGAGTATTCGGGTTATACCACTTCGGGTATGGTGGCTGGATCGGTTTCATATAGAAAGGTGATACGACGTGCGCATTGTACAGATTTTTAAAGAGTTCACCATATGATATCGGAATAGGCGTGAATTCTCTTTCTGTCTTCTGGTTTTGATTTTGCTTTGGTTTCTGCGTGCTTGACGACGCGGGCTTGGGCTGCCATGTTGATGCCTTGGAGTAATTGACGTTATGGACGCCGGTATCTCCACCTTCATTATTCCTTTTCTTGTAATAGGGTTTCTTTGACGACTCCTCATCCTCGAGCTTTCCACTGCGAATGGCCTGTTCAATCATCTCACCGTTCATGATGATGTCCGAGAAATCTTTTGTTGCACCTCCCAGAATCCTACCAAGGAAGGGCTTTTTCAGCGTCCCTACGAAGAGCATTACTGTCTCTTTTTCCGATAGCAGTGGTTGGACTTGTGCGGCTACATCCCTTCAGCGCTGTGCATATTGTCGAAAGCTTTCATCATGTCTCTTCTCCATATTCTGAAGAGTGACCCGGTCAGGGGTTATGTCAATTACATGGCTATATTGACGCACGAAAGCCTAAGCCAAGTCTTTCCAAGAACTCACTCTGGAGCGACTTAGCTGATTGTACCATCTTGTCGCTGAGCCTGTTAGGCTGTCTTGAAAGCAATGTATTAGCAGGGAATCGTTGTCTATGTACCCGATCATGCGTCTGACGTACATAGTTAGATGGGCCTCTGGGCAGGTAGTCCCATTGTATTTCTCGAAATCCGGTATTTTGAATTTTGGGGGTAACACAAGATCAGGTACCAAGCTTAGTTCCCTAGCCTCTATTCTAGGGAATGGGTCAACATTTTCCATTGCTTTAAACTTGTCTTCCAACTGTTTGCATCGATCCTCGAGTTCCTTTGGTAACTCGATTCTGGCTTTCTCTATCTCATTGAAATCGGGTACTGTGTAATCATTGGGATTATGGATTACCAACTTCCCTTGAAGATGAGTTTCAGTCTGACTGGTCTGTCCTTTGGGAACTTCAACTGATCTTTTGGCGAGGAGAGGACTCTCCGAGTGTTCAGCTACTGCGCCTGGTTCCACAGCGACTTCTTTCATTTTCTCTGGCCCTTTTCTTGCCAACAACTGCGCAATCTTGTCGAGCAATTCATCCTGAGTTTGAGAAATATGAGTACGCGTATCCTGTTATGCTTTATCCAATTTGCTTTCCATATCTCGCTTCATTTCCTCATAAGCTTGTTCGATTTTGGCTAGTCTTTCTTCCATTCTTTTGGATCTAAATCGGGTAAAATGTGGATGTTGGATTTGATCAGGTTCCAGTATTACTGCATCGATAGTATCCTGGAATATTAGGGTCATAGCAATAAAAATAAATGTGTGACAATGCGTGAATGCAACTAAAAATAATGGAATGTTTATGCAAACCGATACGTTATATTAACATTGCAAAACATTTTACAAAAAGGTGTTGATCTTAATACAACTTTGAAAAGGAAGCTCGTTTTAGAACAAGGCTTTCTATATACAAGGCTGGCCGCGTTTTACATATACTGTTTGGCCTTTATTCCCAAAGCCTTGATCTTCTTTAGGAGTGATGCGAGCTTCCTGCCCTTGTTCGATTCCGCTTCAAATTGCAGGCTAAGAACTTCAGCCTGGACCGCTAATGACTGTAAATACTCGGCTACTTCCCGGATTTGCACTAAGGCCTCTGACATTGTACGGTCTCTGTTCTGGACCAGTTCTTGCGTTTCGTCAACTCGAGCTTTCCATTGTTGCTCATCCCACTGACGTAACTCTTCCATGTAATTCAACTGGGCTCTGCAAGCCTGCATAGCTGCCTCTATTTCTCTAATTTGTCTTTTCAAACTCTCATTTTCTTCTCGGTTTACTTCTAGCTGAGCTGCCGAACTCTGGTGATAATTTTGCAGATTTTCTTCCAGAGTGATGATCCGACCTCTTAGGCCGACATTTTCATTTCTAACTCGAGCCAATTCTTCTTGATCAAGTGTCTGTTGGCTCTGAACTTCATTAAATTTGCTTTCCCAATACCGTGCCTTTCTTTTCTCTTCACGGATTTCAAGCTTCCAGTCTGCAAACGAACTTCTGAGGTCTGCGTACTTTGATGCCTCTCGAAGCTTCTTATATCCTCCCTGTAGGTCACTCAGGTCTTCTTCCGCTCTACTCTTGCCCTTCCTTAGCCTCTGCACTTCCTGCTCTTGAGACTGGATACCGAATTCTAGTTGGTTTTTCTCATTTTCCAATCTTGATAACCTCATCTCCATGTTAATATATTTTCCCTCAAAGTCCTGCCTGACGATCTCCATGTCGGAAGGATTTACTCGGAGCTGCTCCTCTAACGGTATACTGACTTCCGAGTCTCGAATCGGTACTTCATCGTTGATTCTCCGGTTCCTCCACCGACGATACTCTAGAGTAACTCTAGGTTTCTCGTCAAATGGTTCCATTTTCAAAGGGTGCTTCCATGCCTTCGCGATGGCGGCAACAATTCTCTTGTAATCCCTTCCCTTGTAGGGGAAGTCACAGGTAGCCAGTCCTCTTGTTGCCGGAATGAATTGTCTCGACCTATACTGGCGAGAGACCATCAGTGGCGCGTATCCTGTTGCCCCCCATATACCAAGTAAAGAGACCCAGTCATAGCCCTCGCAGTTGTACGTGATCTCGTTAGGAAAAAACCAGCTAGCCTTCCATACGATACCCCTTCTCGTAAATTGCGTAAAATGGTCTTCCACTGGTCGTATGGAATATTCTCAAGTCTTTGGGCATGTGCCAAATCCCTTATCGGTGAGTAATTGTCGAAGTAGGCCCTATATGAAGACCTTTCTGGCTTCCAAAAGTGACTATGAAACCATACGAGCAATAGTTGAGCGCAACCAATAAATCTTCCTTCACCATTCCTTCTACAGGCAGTAAGCGACCGAAAAGTCTCGGCGAGGATGGCAGGAACCGGAGTAATACCTTTATCGAGGTAATCAAATAGCTCTATAACAGCGTCATCGATATATCCGAGTGACCTGGGGAAAACGATTAACCCGTAGATGGCTAATGCAAACATTTTTACTTGCTTTTCACATTTAGTTTCTGTCTGAATCAGATCCCTAATATCCCTCCAGGCGATGCATTTGGTTTCCCCCTTTTCCTTGATTCGGGACCTTGCCCATTGCTCATTTTTCCCGGTCAATTTTAATAACCTTTTTTGGAAAACAGGCGAGTCAGACGGTTTAAAATACACCTTGTCTGGCTGGAATCTGGGGCATTGAATTAGGGCGGTATATTCCTCCACCGTCGGTGTGATATCAATATCTTCCATCGTAAAACAGCTATACGAGGGATTCCAGAATTGGGCCAGAGCTCGGAATAATGCTTTATCGATGCTGACGTCAAGTAGGTACGGAAGGTCCCCGTAATTGGCGAAGAATAAGCTTTTAGTATCATCATCCCACTGATCCCATATATACTTCAATTCCTGTAATTGATTTTGTGTTGAAGCAATGCGTGTAAAATCACTGAGGTCGGTCCTTTCACCTTCCATTATACTGTCCCCTTTCTGATATTGGGCTTCTTCTGACCATCGTCGAATGCGGAGGTTGGTTTCCACCTTGTTTAGAAAGCAGTTCTCCATAGCTGAACCTTTCTAACAGTTGCCTTGTTATCAACACCTTTTTATTTTATTAAGAAAAATTTCCATGAAAACAAAAACCAAAACAAGATAAACAAATGTCATTAGTATCGAATCCAATAAAGAATAAACGAAATAAACATGATGCATGTTGCATGGATAATGGCATGATAAGTAAATAACAGAAATAATAAACGAGAAACAGATAGCGAAAATTAAAGGGCATAAATAAATAAATAAATAAACCCCCCGCTCTCTTTTTCTAAAAACTTATAGGGTGACTCTCTAAATGGGCAAAGGTCCGGCATGACGGCTCTAAAGGTGGGCATCTAGGGCTCACTATATGTAGTGTGGTTCTAGAAGGTACCCGAACGATATTTATTATCCTGCTAAGGATAATAAATACGATTCAGGGGGATACATTTCTCTAAGTCTATGCGGAGACGTAGGTCTCACGAAGACAAAGGGAAAAATATCCCGAAAGCAATTCACCATCCTACACGGAGGCGTAACCTCACGAAGGAGTTGTTTCATGCTCCCACTTAATTTGGACGGAACCCGGGTTGGGGTTAATGAAATGAAGGACCTGAAAAAAACATTTAAAATACATTATAAAATATTTTAAATAAAATAAATAAAATAAACGAGATCACAAAATAAATCGAATTTATATTTTCGATCATCAAATAAAATGTAACCGATTTTAGGCTTGACTCTCGAGAAAGTCCCCAGCGGAGTCGCCAGCTGTAATCACCGGAATTCGTCCGGGGAGTCGCCACCAATCATTTTTACCGGTGCGATCGGAACACCAAATTAGGGTCTGCGGAATCAGAGTTGGATCCGGGAGTCTGTTACGCGTAGGGAAGGGCGAGCACCCCTACAACGCCCGAAATCGGCACCTATCGGTTACACAATATTTTATACGATCGAAAATAACAACCCGATATCGAATCTGTAAAAAAACGGTTAGTAATATTTAATAATAATAATAAAACATTAAAATAAGTAAAATATAATTTTACTTGGACTAATCTGCAAAAAAAAACAGAAAACATTAAGATGAAATAAAGTAATATAGGGGCTAAATTGAAAGAAAATAAAAAATAATAAAGTGAAAATTGAAAGAAATTCAAAAAAGAATGACTAAATTGCAAAAACAGTGACCAAAATGCAAGGATATGCAAGCTGGGAGGCCGAAACGAAAACCCGCTGGAACTGCGGGGACTACGCATGCAATTTTCCCATTTTTCCGAGTTATGCGCGGGTACGGGTCTGGTAATGGGTCTGGTCCACGGGTACCCGGTGCCAAAACGGCACCGTTTTGAGCTCCAAGAACCGACACCAAAACGGTGCCGTTTTGGTTCATATATATATGTTTTTCTCCACATTTTTTTTGCTCCTTAATTCATTTGCTCCTCTCCTCAGAAATGGAGGAAGCATGAAGCTCTGAAGCTCCCTGGAAATATGGCCGCCGGAGCTTTCTCCGACCGTCAGTCACGGTGGTCGGCCGCCGCGCCGGAGATGCAATCCGACCAAGGAGACCTTTTTCCGGTTCTTCTCGAGGCGAGGATTTCGGATTTGACCTTAATTTTACGAGAAGAGGAACGAAACAACCTAGATCTAAAGGATAAGTCTCGGTTCCCTTTTTTTTTTTTACCTTTTTCGCTCCTTTTTTTTTGCTTCCGATTTTTGTTGCTATTCTCTCTTGTTCTGACTCGAATATTGCTATGATGTTGGACTGATTTTGCTTCGAATAGTATTCTTTTTCATTGATTTTTGGCTCCGGTTTTTCTAGCCGGTTACATGCATGCAATAGGGGTTTTTATACCCTTAATTTACAACATATTAAAAACTAGAAATAGGATTTTTATCCTATATTAGATCTGCAAAATAGGATTAATAATTTTTATCCTCTTTTTTGCAGGTTCGAATAGACATCAGGGCGGTGGCTGCTCCTTCACGTGGTGGTCGGCCTTCTCGGCGAATCAGAGGAGCGTGTGACCACCACGTGCTATTCGAATAGCCGCGCGTGGTGGCCACGCGCGGATAGCTGGCGGGCAGAAGCTGGAGGGTCGGCGGCCGGTTTGGTTGGAAGGGTTAGGGTTTAGTTAGGGTAATTAGATTAGGGTTATTTTTGGGTCATGAGTTGTAATATTTGGTGTTGGGCTAACCGGTTATGGGCTTGTAATTATTTAGGCTATTGGATTTATAGTTTGCTGGGTCAGATGTTTTGTATATTGGACATGGATATGAATAAAATGGGTTTTGATTGCTTAAATGGGTTATTACATTGGCTATGCAAATCTGAAATCGTCGTTCGTTTGGCAAGAATCGTACTGAAATTCTTTTTTTGGCTCTGTGATTTCGCGTTGTGGTTGTGAAATTCGGCATATTTCTTTGTACAATCTAACATTTTTTTGTTGTTTTGTGCACGTACGACCGCCGGAAAAACGAGGGGACCGCCGGAAAAACGAGGGGAGAATTAGCCGGAGAACGGAGACGGCGAGGGAGATGAATAACCTGTCGAGTATTCGAAAGGTTGTGCGTGCGCCACACGCGCGCGTGGGGGAGTCGACGAGCCGTGCGTGTGGCGCGTGTGGCCTCTGGAAACTTCTCCGCTCTCGTATCTCGACCGTTGATCAGCTCCCTCATCCGACGGCTGAAAATCAGCTGCGCATGAAAGGAAGAGGGGATTAGGGTTAATTGTTGTAACCGGATCAGGGCCCGATTTGGGCTTGAAAATTGGGCTCTTGTAATTAATTTGTTTGTGTTGTAATTATTTAAAACGTTTTGGGCTTGTATTTTAGTATTATTGGATTAAAAGAATATAATGGACAGTTATATTATTTAATAAAATAGGCTTTATTTTATATAATCTGATATATATAATAACTAATAATAATAATAATAATGAATATAATTATTATGATAAAATATAAAGACCGAAATAAAACAAAACAACAAAGATGATAATATTTACCAAATAATAATAATAATAAATAATATTAACATAACAGTAATAAATAAAAAAGAGAGAAACCGAAAAAAAGATAATAATATATACATAATATTTTTGGGATTTTTTTTAAAATAATAATAATATATGTCATATTTTAACAATATTTTTGAATTTTATGATAACGAATAAAACCAAAGCTCGTTATTCGAAAAATCATGAAAATTAAAACTCGGGTTTAATACCCCAGATAAAATTAGTGATTACAAGAATAAACTATGAAAATAAAGATTGCATTAATAACTCTCAAATAAAGTATACTTTCTTCCCCAACTACTCCACAAAATACCTAAGTCTCGATAGGAGTTTAGAACACGATGGTTTTGTCGGCGGCTAGGGTTTTGTCTATGAGAACCGACTTGTTGTTTCTAGCTTTAGGGGTTTGCTTTATATAGGCCAAGCATACATCAAAGACTTCCATAAAGGTAAGAGTTCTAAAAGGAAAAGAATAAATGTCCATATTAAGTTACAACTTTTTTATTCTATTTTCTAGTTTAACTCCTTAATTTCTGCGTTGACTTTGACCGTGTCTTGACTCTATTTCTTCATTTTCGTTTTGTCTCGCATAATGCCACTGGAATCGACATTTTATTCTCTATCTATTGCGCATCATTTGTCGTCTTTTCTCTTCTACCGCAACAACCAATGTGCTGCCGTGGCGGGTGCTTCCTTGCATTTTAGCTACAGTTTCCAACATCTATTCTTTTATCTGGTAGTACCTGCATGGTTATTTCTTGTCTAA
Source organism: Abelmoschus esculentus (assembly GCA_035048815.1). NCBI lineage: Eukaryota > Viridiplantae > Streptophyta > Magnoliopsida > Malvales > Malvaceae > Abelmoschus > Abelmoschus esculentus. The sequence goes on from JAUCBN010000031.1 coordinate 14,990,851, forward strand.
AAAAGTAAACCATTAACTATACATGTTTTATACCAAATAATAGATAAATGATAAATTACGTGTATGGATGTTGGAATATGGAAAATATGCACAATTATCCTTAATTGTCGTTAAATTTGTCTGTTTCAAGCAATAATCGAGTGGGAAACTGATATAAAATTTAGTACTTTTATGCACTTGTCAGTTGAATCCCGACGTTTGAGCCTTGTTATGCCTCGAGTTTGTGAATTATGCTGAGTTTAGGCCTTGGTTTTGGTGTATCTTTGGCCCAAAGGAGTTTGAAGGGCTTTTTGATAATCTTCTTGTGAAGACAAAACGATGAGAAAGGGAGTAATGAGTTTTCTGTAGAAAATTAGAGTGTGAAGTCACCCTTTTGTTTTTCTTTCTTCTCTATCTTTTCTCTCATCAAAAACTAGAAGAAAATATCTATCTTGTTGTAGTGGGTTGTGAATCTCGTTCATGAGCTTGAGGAGATATTGTAGGGCTGTTTGAGATCTATCCTTTGAGATAAAGAGGGCTAACTTTGGTGAATGAGAGTTTTTGGTGAGGTTGAAGAAGCAAATCCGAGAAAAGGGTTCTGTAATAAGATTTTCTGTTTTGGTTGTTGTTTTAGCTCCCAAAATCTCCCATAGATATGTCTAATGGTTGGTTTTACTCTTCATTGTAAAGAAAGAGTTGGGAGAGCCCTCAAGGAAGTTTGACAAGGAGAAAGCTTAAAGGAGTCGTTTTTTAGGTTTGGTTGATGATTGCTCGAGGTTGGTACTCTCCAACTCTTCCTTGCATCATACATTTCATGAGTAAGGTGCATTTGTGACACCCTTGCCCCGGGTTAGGAGACGGGGGCATCGACCGGACTTATAACTTGTAATTAGACCGGAAGTTGAATTCATTTCGTTGACATTTCGATTATTTGCAATTCATTACGAGTCAAAACTCGAGTAACACTTATCAATTTTGAGGCCAATTAAAACTTTTTCATACTTGTACAATTAACCATTTCAATTCTCAAAGTCCATTCATTTATCGAATTCTAATTTCAATTGAGATTGATCTAAACTTCTAACCAAATTTTATTCGTTTAATCATCAATAATTTTATCTTATTGATCAATCAATTTTTTTTCAATTCTCAAGTTAAACCAAGATAATTAGGGGTATCGATACCCCTCATAGGGAGGTATCGGAACAAGGGTATCTTACCCCAGTTCGATACAGGTCAACTATGTTGACTCGTTGACCAAAGCTGAAGAGCCTAGTTCGATACGGGTATCGATGCAATTTCGTTACTAGAAGCTCCAGTATCGAGCCGAGTATCGATGCTGGTCTTCCTCGTTGACTTGTTGACTATGACTGGGTGGCCTGGTTCGATACTGGTATCGATGCATTTTCGTTACTGGAAGTTCCAGTATCGAACCATGTATCGGTACTGGTCTACTTTGATGGCTCTTTGACTTAAGGCTATGGTAGCCTGGTTCGATACTGGTATCGAACCAAGGAGCCTACAAGAAGGCTTGGCATCGAACCATGCATCGATGCAATTTCATTACTGCCAAGGGTGGTATCGATACCTAGGGAATTGGTATCGATACCCCTGTTCAATTTGGTGAGTTTCTAACTTATTAAGTACTTAGACACTACCAAAAGACCACTTATATGGTCTCATCTATTCCTAACCCATAAGGGACAAATTCAACATGTTTAGGCATCAATAACACTTACCAATTCAATTGCCTATATCCATTTCATCACTCATACTATTATGCATATCACTCTTCAACCAAGCCAACCCCTATGCCATGAATTTCTCTCAATGGCAACTAGCATACCCATATTTTAGCTTTAAGGATTCACATGTTATTCTACTTAGTTCATGTTTATCATGCCAAGACAACTAATTACATATCATATGCAAAACACCAAGGCTTACCAATGCAACCATGAGGCAAAACTCAAAATATGCAATGCTAGCCTAAGGAGATCATTATGCCTTATGGCTTACATACCAATTGCTCGAGTGATCACACACACACACACACACATATATATATATATATATATATATAAAAACCATGAACCAATTATCAAAATGCATGAGCTAGTCTAGCATGATCACTAAGCCACCTTAATCTAGAAGTTATCAAAACATTACAAAATATCATACATTGCTTTCTTGGTGTCCTTGCTCCCGATCAATCTCAACCTAGCTCCTTAGCTCAATAACCTGTTAGTTGGTAAGAAGGAAACAACGAGTGGTAAGTACTATGAAGTACTTAGTGAGGCAGCCCTAGTCTAACCATATTAGACTTAACACAATAACAAATACAGCATACTTCAATCAATCAAATCTAATTCATAGCTATAGTTTAACATGGCAATTGTTTATCATGGCAATAGTTTAACATGGCAATGGTTCAACATGGCAATAGTTTAATCACTAATCAATTTTGTCAATAGCTCAATGTCATGGTTAACAAGCTCCTCATAATTAACATTTCTATCATGCAACTCAATATCATTATCTATATGCTCAAGCTAGCATAAAAATCAATGCATATAACTTATTAATCATTTTTCGTTTCTCAAGTTTCATAGAGCATTCATAACAAGGGCTACTTATAGTCATATAGACAATTTTCAATATCCATTAACCAATTCACAATTCAAGTGCTGCATTTAGCAACAATTCCATTTCAAAGCTCCATAGAAAATCTTATCAATTTTCAATGCTTCTCAAGCCAATTCATGTACATATAGTTCACATTTAAACCTTCAGTCTTTCAATTAAGTTCGTGTGATGCCTTGGTATAGTAGGACAAGGTAAGCGAGTCAACAAGAGTGTCACGAAGACACTAACAAGAGTGCCACGAAGGCACTAACAAGAGATACCCATGGTATCTAACAATTGGTGACTAACCACCAAATCACGGTACCCACAGTACCAAACAAGAGTACCGAAGTACTAAACAAGAGTGTCGTAGCACTAAACAATGAGCTCAAGACCCTAGGCATGCCGTACTACCTATGACCAACTATCAACCAAGGCTCAATAATATTTTCATTATCCATTTGATCATTTAATTCATATTTATCAAGTTCTTGTCATTAAGAGTAAAAATACAAGTCATGTTATCAAGCAAGGCATTTATATCATATCACAAGCAATAGGCATATCAAATTATCAAACAATTGATCATATCACCAATAACATACTCCATGCATGATTCGCGTACCTGGCATCCTTAGCCGCGTGCTATACTTACCTCGGCATTTCCGAGCTATGCATATGTACTAGGCTAGTACTAACCATTTAACAAACATTTCATATCAAACAATTCATTAACATTAGCCTCCTTCCCTTTTTATCAAATATAGATTAGTCCATTTACATAATAAAATCAAATCAAATAAACAAATAGATGGTTAGGACCCTAGGTCCTAACCCTAAGGTTTGCCACACTCACAATGTTTCCAAGCTATTAAGGGTTGTAGATCGTAATCCCTTTGCCTCGTTTTCTCGCTACTTCGAGCCTATCTTGTTCTTCAATATCCTCTTCTCTCGGATTCTCTAATAATCCATACACAATGTAGCATTCATCAAGACATATTCAATCATTTATTTCAAGTGTTCTTAATCTTAACAAATATAAACATGTGCATTTGTGCATTACGGACAGTTTTGCTACCCTATAAAGAATTGCTCATAACTCCTAATTCCCATATCCGATTTTAGTCCATTTTACCTCTTTGGAGAGATAGAAGAATTCTATACAAGGACCAATTAACCTTACATTTTAATTCCTAGTCGATCAACTCCAGATTTCATTCGAATCAGACACGTCCAAAATCGGGACTGTTCGGACAACCCTTTCGGAAATGCTTATAACTTCCTATACAAAATCCCGATCGAGGTTCCGTAAATTTTCCCTTAAACTAGATATACAATAGTATCCTACTGCAAAATTTCAGCTCCTAACTCCTTCAAACGTGGCCTAGGGGATTTTTTGAAGAAAGATACCCGGAATGGCATTTTCTAGGCGATTTCGACTAACTTTCAGTCCATGTCTTTAATCTATAATTCCAAACTTATTTTCATAATTTTTCAGCACTACTATCATGAAATTAACATCAACCAACCCCTAATTTCATCATATTATCAAATCAATTATCACAATCAACACATTTACAAATACCCAAATTTCCAAACTCATCAATCTATTGTTCATGCTTCAAAGGCTAAACCCAAGCAAATATAATCCTCAATTTAAATTTCTATCAACCTAATTAACTTAAAACATCATGGGATAATCAAAAACCCAAAATCCAAAACCCTAGAATATTCGGTTAAGGGAGGAAAAACTTACCAAGCCAATCGAATATGATTTCCTAATAAATTTTCCCTTCCATGCAAAGAATTGAAGCTCTATTTCTCAAGCTCCCATGAACATTTTCTCTCTTCCTTTTCTTTGGTATTCATGTGAGAATGGGGAGGAAGAAGAGAAAATTAGTTGGTTTTGTTTGATTATTTATTGAGTGTGGAATGTCCATTTTACCCTTAATGACATAACTAGTCTTGGTTTATTCTGAAGGGTAGTTTAGGGAATTCTTATGTTTATCATGCAACCTTCACCTTTCTCATTTAATTCAATTAAGTCCCTTACTCTTAATCCAATTATCACATGATTCGGTTTAATCTACAATTGATTCGAGTCATTTTACTAACCCGGTTTCAGGGTGTTACAACATTTCATGTGATAGGAATGCATGGTAGCTTGGTTGATAGCTTAAGGACTTTTACTGGTGATTTTTGCAATAAGATATGTTATGCGTTAAAACTGATTGAAATACACTTTAGATACTTTCAAAAATATGTAGTAATAAATTAGGATCGAATTGTTTAACTTTGGATAAGGTTCTAAGTAAAGTTTGAGTGCAAACTTGCATTTTTGTGCATGAGTATCGATACCGGAAGGCCGAGTATCGATATCGCTGAGAGGAAAAATAGGCTAAAGAGGCAAGCATTTTGGAACGCCTTACTCGTGTATCAAAACAAAAAATTCCACTAGCAAATCGTTTTGATACCTCTTTGGGGGAATATCAAAACAGGGTGTATCGATATGGGTTGGTCTGTTTGGTCTTAAGTCAACCTCTTAGCGTATCGATACACGAGGGGAGCGTATCGATACAGGGTCCATTTTGTTACCCTCTTTACAAGCGTATCGATATGCCTGGGCAATCTGCCTAAGTTTTAAAGGATGAGTTCAAGGGTTCCATAATTCATGTTAAAGGTCCCAATGAGTTAATTAAGACACAAGATGAACATTAAAACTTGATTTTGGTAATAGTGACTTCAATATGTTGTAAATGCTCGAGTCTCGGTTGTCGGCTTAGTCATGGAATGTTTTGATGTGAAGATCCTAGGTGGATCATTTGTGTGGTTGAGTCTTTATGTGATGGAATTCGGATATCCAATTAGTATTGCAACACAGAGAAGGTCGTCCGATGTTTTATTCTGGATGATGTATCGAAAACTATTTTCTGAATGTAGGGCGAACTCATTAGAAGATGCTCGATGTAACATTCCGAGCATGGGATTGGTGGACGGCCTTAATTCCGGTGTATGGAGACTATTTTCCGAATGTAGGACGACCTCATTCGAAGATGTTCGATGTAACATTTCGAGCATAGGATTAGAGGACGACCTCAATTCTGAGTGTAAGATCCCGATGTTGTGTGGATGTGGGCCTCACTATATTGTGCTTTACTTTTTGTTGACATGTATATGTTGTGTGCGATAGTATACATTTCATTATGTCATGTGTTAGGCGATTATGATAGAGTCATCATATCATACATGATATTATATGTCTTGCTTTACTTTAATTATGATATACATGATGTTGGCCGAGTGGCGATGTACCCACTGAACTTCTGTAGCTCAACGTTTCAAAATGTGTTTTCGTGCGTAGGTTAGGTGAAGCCAGTATCTGAGGAGCACCATCAAAGTTGGAATTTCATCATCGACTTAGTGTCAGAGTAAAAATATTTGGTGTAGTGGGCTAATACTTGTCACACCCTATGTATTCGTAACTCTTATTTATTTTGGTTGAATGTTTTTAAATGATTTGTATTAAGTGGAGCTCCAACTATTTTGAATTACTTAGAATCATGTTCGGATTTGAATTTAAACTTTTATTGGACTTTTTTTTTGGAATTGAATTGTTAATTGGCTTTGAATTATTTTAATTAGGCTTGAAGCCAAAATTTTGAAATTTAGGTTTTGGGCAAAAAGCCCAATGTAACACCATATCGAGGGTATTACATAAAATAATAATAATAATAATAATAATAATAATAATAATAATTTCATATACGACAAATTTTTTCGAGAAATATAAATTTTTTCGATGTTATTTTGATAACTATAGGACGTAAGGGTGCTAGTTTACAACTCAACCAATCCAACTGAAATAACGTCCCAACTGTTATTGATATCCACTTGTCCTATTTTACAATCTCCATTAATTGCATAGAATAGAGAAGACCCAAAATTATACCAACTTCTAAGAATCCTGCTGGGAAATTATTGGCCCAATTCAGTCTAAAGTTGGTTCACCATCCTTAATTCTCTTCGATCGAAAGTTCTCCACGTTCACTGCACCAATTATTGATGATAAATTTTGAACACCGCTATTGCACATCATGAAGACGATACAAGGAAAGTAAGAGGCAAACCATTAATCTATAACTTTCAGTTAGTACCTCCAAACAAATCCTACAAACTATAAATTTTGCATACACAACCGGAAATCGGCTCAACGGCCGGAAAGAAACATATAAACATTTTGGGATGTGGTAGTAATGTATCACACACAAGCTTCTCCACCTGTTGTCTTTACAATCCCGAGATTCCGGGTCTTCTTAGCCGACTTAACTGAAAGACCGGGTGCCTGCATAACCGGAGTACACCTTTTCTTAAACTTGGTCGGTCCTTATTATCGTCCTCAACAGACCCTGTATCATATGCATTTGGCGTGCTGCTACCTGAAATGGACTTGAATTCCTCTTCTCCCCCAACTTTCCCAGAGCTCCATAGTTTCTCTTCTGGGACACATTCTAGTCTACTCATTGTAGCAGCCCGCACAAGCTTAGCAGTAGAAGCTTCCTTACATGGACTTTCTCCCGGAACTTGCTCATTGGATATCCTACTGTCCGTAGTTGTAGAGTGGACGTCGATAATGCCGGTAGGAGAATACGAATGCAGCAGCCTGCCCTTGGCAGCGGACTCCTCCCTTTCACGAAGTGTCTTTAAGATCAATGTCTTGAGGAAGTTCATTACTTGAACAGCATGAATCAATGCTGTCAGAGGATCAGCCATCTGGACAAGATAGAGATATATTATGATTTAGTGTTCACCAGGAATCTCTCCCCTAGAACTATATGATTTTGTCGCAGGACACACTATTAATCAGCCAGACGCCTAACGTTTTCCACGACCAGAGAGTCTAAAAATGCAAGAACTGAAAGTAAAAGAAAACCTGAGTCATGTTTGGTGCAAAAACCATGGCGATGTTTCGTGCGTTCATTTTGTTGTATTGTTCATCCTGCACAACATCAGCCATCAAATTGATAGCCCAGTCAAGGAGAGCAGCTTCTGTTTGAGGAAGTAACTTCATAAGTTCAGTGCAGTCATCCTCGGTGTTGCAGTGCATCACCTGCTCGGGTGTGAGGGAATCGAGTACTCCACTAGGAAGTTCTCTAAGCCATGCCTACAAATGATTCCAAATACAGGCACCAACTGAGGTATAATATCAAAATAGTCGAGCATGAAAGCAAAATGTCGATTCAAAGAATGAGTAACAATTCTTGTCAAAATCATGGGAAGAAAAAGATAAAACATAAACTTATATTCTGGCATGTAGAAACTACATAGTATGCATACCTTTATCAGACCTGCCAAACAATGGACATCGATTCCACGTGGTACTACACCTTTGTTTAACTTGTCTCGGACATACTCTTCTTGACTATTCTCAGCATTAATCCGGAATATCCCTTCAGCCTTCAATCAACATAACCAATCTTTGTCAAATCCTCAATCATTTAGAACACAGTTTAGTCATTAAACCAAAACATAGGCATAGGCTTAACCTTAAGGCCTCCTTCTGCATACAAACGTTTCTGCATCATAAGAAGAATAGTTGGCACACTGTTCCCTCGGTCATCATAAGAACACTGCATTGACTCGGCAGAAACTCCAAAAACGCTTGCACTGCCAATAAAAAAGATACATCGTGCATGTTCAATATACGATAACAAATATCGAACAAGGAAAAAATCATGCAAGAAAAAGGTTACAACAGAGTATTTCTGGTTTTTTCGCCTTTTAAGCAAAAGAACTAGCATGAAAGAAAGAAATAGCTTGCATAACTTTTAAAATCAATAGAAAACAATGGCCAATATCCGGACTAATCCTCAAAACCTCCGCATCAAATAATCAATTGATTTGTCTTAGAGCACATGACATGAGCTTATCTGGATCTAAGTCAATCACTACTCCATCAAATAGTCCTTTCGATCGAAGGCATGGAAAAGGCCAAGGCTTAAGTTAAAGGATCCGTTTACCCGAAAACCGTTTACCCTTTAACTGCGAAAATTAACAACTAAACTTGCAGGGTGGAAAGCACACACATCCTAATTGATGAAATGAAAGCACTATCCTCCTAGAATTTCTATCATAATCAAAGACTACAATTTTCTGAGAAAAACATTTATTGCAGTCTGCAGAACAACAACAGCTTCTTCATCTAACATGGCAAAAGTAGTTGGAATGTCTCTTTCTCGTAGTGCTTTAATCAAAGACATGAGATCTCATCTTTGACAAACAAGAGAATGACTCAATTAAGTCTAGACATAACAATCAAACATACAGATACAGATACACCTCCAAGAACAGCTGCAATTGAAGAAAAATTACTATTTTATTTGCCAATTGAACAAATTTCTAAACCAGCAATGCAAATAAACTGAATTGGACATCAGTTTGGATGGGAAAAAAATCAGAACACAAACCTGGCACTGGGAACCCTTTTGGGAACATCATGCTGGAGCTCAGTAGGCAAGCCGAGGAAACCATTGAAGCGGTCGAATGTCACGTGCGAGACGTGTCTGACTTCAGTCGGCAAGCTAATATCCATGGAAGACACGTCGTCGGTATCCACGCTGCACGTGACCAGCGTCTTCCTTAACAACGCCGCCAAAATGTCCAGAAAAGGGAACTGGAACTGGTTATTGTCTTTTGACGTTGAATCACGGCTTTGACCCTGACCCTGACTACTACTAAAACTACTACCAAATCTCGACTTGGGGGTTAGAAACGGTGTCGTAGCAATGGGATTTCCATCATACCCGTTTTCTTCTTCCTCCTCGTCGTCCTCTTCAAACTCTGCTTCTTCCTCCTCTTCATCACTGGCATCATAGTCGTCGGTTTTGGCTTGATGGAAGAACGGACTCGGAGGAGCATGACCGAACTCAGTGATTCCGACGAATCCACAAGATTTGGATCGAAACAACCCACTCATCTTTATCCTTTAGGATACAGAGAAGAAAGGAACATACAAATACAATAAAAAATAGAAGAAAAAGAAGAATAGTAATGAAGAAGAGTGGAATTGCTTAAGAAAGGTGACACAGTATTATTACAGTAGCACCCCAGGAATCGAAGAAATAAATGATTTTGTTTTGATTAAAAACACGACAGATGACAAGGGGCTGAGGTTGCTTGAGAGTAGAGCTTGTAGATATGGTAAGGGAATTGATAAGGACATGGGGGTGTCAATTTGGTGGGAAGGGAAATGAAGTGAAACCAAACACTGGACCCAAAGCTAATCGACGACACTCGCCGCCGGACAAACCAATGGCCATGGTCAGTCAGCCAGGGGATACATAAGACTGCGGGAGCTTTGAGTTGGATGGTTGTGGAGGACAAAATCTTTTGTGATTTGTAAACTATAATTTCCATAATCATAAAGATATTAAGATGAAATCTTAGAAGATCGAATATAAATAGTAATTAAATGTATAGTTATAGTACAATTATTAATTTAAAATTTTAAAATAGGAGATCATAATTTAATTTATCTAATTTTAAATTTTGTAAACAAATTATTAAATATTTAGGTAAAAATTGGATCTTGATTTAATTTTAAAATCTACTATTAATATTAAACAATATTTAAAAGAAACCTAGTCAATAAAATCATAGAGTTACTGTGTTTTTATTATTTTCTCATCACATGGGACAGAGTGCTGGAGTTGAGAACCGAGGACTTTGGATGTATCTAGACAGCTGAATTTTATGTCGTGTGTTGGATGGTTAATGTTTTTGTAGGGTTATACCCAATCCACTCACGAGGTGAAATTATATCATGGGTCCGGCCGATCACGTCAGTTATGGTTTCATCTAATAATAATTATATATTTTACTATTAATTTTTATCTCATTTTTTTCAACCAATGAATTTTCACTCAGAATTTTTATGTCATTTTAAAAATATAATTTCCAGAAATTACATTAATTATATAGTTGATTGGTGGCGGAATAAATAGTTTTATTAGTTACGGACCACGACTGACGTAGTAGATCAGGCCTATGATATAATCTCCCCATATATAAGGTTTGCTTTATTGTGTGAGATAAATTTTAATACAGTTAAAATAAAATAATTCTATATAGTTTTTTTATTAATTAAATATAAATTTATATAATAAAATAATGTTTTATTATATAAAAGTTTATATAATTACGTACATTCTTATACGTTTGATAAATATTTTAGTTTTACCAAAAATTTTACTCGTCCTATATAAATTGTCCCCATTTTTTATAAGAATTAATGTTATACATCGTAAAACTGTGGTCCAAGAAGTTCTGACAGCAGGAGCACGTGAACCCTTGAACAGCTACCATGCAAGTCAAGTACAATTCAGCTACTCTAGCTTTCGTAGCGATGGCAAACAGCCGGGATAAGTGCTAATATCTATTTTTATATTTATATCAATTTAAAATTTTTATATTCATCGTTTATTTATGGCGGGTATAATTTTTAAATTCACACATATTCATACGAATATATTCTCAAATTCATCTTCATATCTACCATTCAAGTCGTATCTATTTGTACATGCCTATAAGCTACCATTAATATCGAATTATATAAAAATAAATCAGATTTTGGGAAAGAAAAGTAAAACTTTCATATTTTATTAATTGATCAAGTGTATATATAACATATTTATATCAATATAAATTTAATTATATCTAACTAACTAACGATAGCTAACTTAAGTAAAACATATTTTTATTGGTATAAACTCTAATTAATTACAACTAACTAATTATATATAACTTAGTTAAAGCGTATTTATACTTTTATAAATTTTACTTGTCAACACATATTATAAATTTATAATCTGGTTAATTCAATTCGATCATAAAGCCGTCATTTCTTCAAACTACATTAATTAAGTTCAAAGTTTATAAGCTTAAGAATTAATGTAAATTTTAAAATAAATTAATATCTTAGTACATAAAATATCATAATAAAAGACATAATTAAAGTCTATAAATACAAATGATTCAAAATTCATGTGGTGGGCGAATACGAAGTGAACAGATATAAAACAGGTGGATACGGTGTGGATAAGGTCTTAAATTTATCATCTACCTACAACCCACAATGGGTATGACTTTTAACATTCACACTCGTTCACCACACATTAAACTCATATTCATCCCTACTTCAACTGAAACAAATACGGTACGTAATTCGTAAAATTATATCCGTATATCATCTTTAAGTAAGATTTTCTATTTGTTTTTTTCTCCCAAATGGGAGATTTGTGACCCAATACATATTTAATATGAATTATGTAACTGTTAAAACCTGTGTGTCAATGATCTCAGCAACAATAAACAAATGAAACCGAAGCTAATGGTAGGGCATCTTGTTGTTAGTTTCGTTGGAACAATTCCAGAACTGTTGTTTGGCGTATTCATTTCCTGTTTCCAAATGTCTTGTTGAAAGAGAACAGGATCAGTGAACAGACAAAGTAGTTGTTGTCACTTGTCAGGGTAAGAAAAACAGTGTGGCTATGTTGTATTATAAATTTCTAATGTTTTGTATGGATTAGTTGACGACAGACTGATTAACAGAACATTAAGGACAAAGGGTTTAATTAATTCAAATAAAAAACAATTCATTCGATATGAAACAAATTAATTAACGTGTGATCGGAGTTTAATTTAGGAATATAATTAAGGTATAAAGTTAAAAAATCTTTTAATGCTTAGTAAAATAATTACTTTCGTCTATATTTTTTCTTAAAGCAATTAAATCCTCAACGTTTTATTTTAAGTTAAAAAAAAATTTAATGAAAAATATTAGTTAGTTGATGATTAATGACTTAAAATAATGTCATATACTTATATGATAGTGTAGACTAATATGATATTATTATATAAAAAATATTTTATTTAAAAATTATTATATCGGTCAAAATAATATTTTTATAAAAGTATATAAAATAATTTTTCTGTTGATTTATCATATTATAAAGTTATTTTAAATTGTTTATTATTTTTTTTTAAAACTGTGATAAATATTTTTACCTAAAATAAAACATTAAAAATTAAATTATTAAAAAAAATAAAAGAATATATCCATTTAATCAAGGGTCAAAACTATTTTTTTTGATTTTATGCCTATAATTAATCATAACAGACATTATCCCCAACTTATTTTTTTCTAAACATACGTACTTGTATTTATTGAAAAATATTACATAAACCCTACCGTTTTACGTCTGGTCCAATATTTTATCTTATTTTATATCAGTATTTTATATATATAATTTTTAACATGATTTTTAAATGTCAAATATACCCTCGTCTTCTTCGACTTATTCTTCCCTAATCGCCGCCTTCGACCACATATGAATAAAAAATAGCATAAAGATAATTTTCACCCTTAATGTTTATAATTTTTGTCATTTTGACCCTTATTTTTTGAAATAAATTTAGCCCTTAATCTATGTCTTTTTAACAAATAACTCATTTTTTAACTATCATAATAACTGAAATGTTAAAAATTTAATAATGATAACATGTTATATATATGTGATAATATATTTTAAATGACATAGAATCTAACCTATTAAATATATGCATATATATAATATATAATTTTATTCTAGTATAAAATATAAAATAATTAAAATTTAAATAAAATATTAAAAATTAATTAAATCCAAAACAAAAATTTATTAAATATTCTCAACCCTAACTAAACTAAAATATATTTATAAAACCCTAAAACTTCGATTTAGATTAAAACTAAAATACCTAAATTCTAAACTAAAATAATAAAAATCCAATTGATTATTATCAAAATCATTTATCTTTGATTCACCGATAACAAACTATACAAAACCCTTTCTTTTCAGATTATGTTCATACCTTTTTAGATAAAATTTTGATTTTACTATAGCTAAGATTGAGAATGTTTAGTAGCCTTTTGTTTTAGATTTAATTAATTTTTAATATTTTTATTTGAACTTTAATTGTTTTATATTTTTAGATTGGAATAAAACTATATTCCACGTGTATGTATTTGATATATTAGATGTTAAGTCATTTAAAATATATTATTACATATAGATGACATGTCATTATTATTAACTTTTTAACGGTTCATTTATCATGATAGTTAAAAATGAGTTATTTGTTAAAAAATCATAGGTCAAGGGCTAAATTTATCATAAAAAAAGAATAGGATCCAAAATGACAAAATTATAAACGTTAAGGGTGAAAATTATCTTTATACCATAAAAATTAAGTTTATAAATATTCAAGATTTTATAATGAATAATCGTATGAAATTAAGATATACTAATTAATTTATCAATAATAATCTAGTTTAATGAAATGTGATACTATATCATTTAAATAAAATTAAATATTTAAATTTTAATATTATAAATAAAAAATTAAATTATATATAAATTAATCGTTCAATCAATCGAAAACTAATGATTAAATAAAAAACACAGTAATTACTTTAATGCCAAGTATGAGCCACCAATTAACAATGCCCGAGTAGATGTTTGTATAAAAACTTGCATGAAGTTTCGTCATTCCTGGTCAACCATCCCATCTACTGAACCCTAACCAGTGTTTCAATTCAGGTACTTAATAAATATATGTCACGGTCACAGTTGATTGGATTCAAACTGCCGAGACAGAACAAATGTAATGGGACGAAACAAAAAAATATTTATGAATTCAGTACTCCATGGAACATCAAGGACAAGAATAAGTCGTAACCAGGAGGCAGGGTGGGAAAAAAATCTGATTATCTGATCTCGGATTTGGTAAGACCTGATAGATTTTTATCTGGTATTAGTTCTGGTGGGATCGAGACTGAATCCAAAATTTAGGTCTCGGTCGTAACCAGGACTGAATATTGATTTTTTAGACCTGGTACCCGGTGGGTATCCAATAGAACTGGGACCAATACCAAATATCCGGTATTTGTTTTCTTTTGTTTATTTTTCTTTTCAAAATTTCTCTTTATGTACGAATATTATGAGTATGATTAGTATTAAAACTTTAATTTTTAAGTCTAAAATATTCTAATTTTATTATTTAATATTAATTTTGGTGGTTGAAAGTTTTTTCTCCAATTACTCAAAAAAATTTAAGAATAAACTAATTGACCGGGTACCCGATATTAGAACCAGTACCCACCAGTAATGAGACCGATTCTTAAAATATAGGATCGGATGTGACCGGGACCAAGATTGATTCTAATTTTTAGGAACCGATGATTACCGGGACCGAGATTGATTCTATTCAAATTGGTCGGGTATCTGATCTTGTCCATCCCTACCATGAAGATAAGAATCAGATACGATGCATGCACGATTTGTATTAATACTTTTAAATTTCGGGATTCGTAAATCATCATTTTAACAATGTTATTTCATGTTGAATACTTTGTCATATGTTTAACTCATCATTTTAACGATGATATCTGTTTGAATACAATTTTTTATTTATTAGAAGAATAATATACTTTGTCATTACATTTAATTTTTATTGCGTTATAATTTTAACATTCATTTATTATCTCGTGTTGTGTTTATTTTATAATCTATAAATTTATAGATTTTTATTAAAGATTTAAATATATGAGTATTAAATTATTTATTATTTTATGGATTTTTTACTAAAGATCTAAGTATGATTATAGATTTTTTACAGGCCCAATCTTGACGCAGAGACCAAGCTCACAGCCCAGTTACCTAAGACGTTTACTTGGGCCCGTTCATCATTGCTTTAGAAAAATATTATTGGATTAAAACCACTTTTAAAATCATTACAATGCCTAAATAAATAGTTCGGTAAAATAAATTATTTAAAAAAAAAAAAATTTAATTCAGATACACGACTTGATTTTTTTTAAGATTGAAAAAGTATAACTTATAAATTTATAATTTTTTTACCAAAGATATAATTATATTTTAATTTAAATATTTTTATTAAATTATTTTTGCTAAAAATTATTTATTTATTAGTAAAACATTTTAATCATAATTTAAATTGATACTATAATATTAAAAAATTTAATATCATTTAAATGCTACTGTAACGACTCGGATTCGAGTGTCGGTTTAACCCGTCGGGTTTAGGCTTTGGTTTTGGGCCACGGGTTAGTGTGGTTTTGGGCCTTAGGCTTGTTGGGCTTGTTAGGATGTTGGGCTTATGAGTGGTTAGTGAGAGCTTTTTTGTAAATGTCAAAATAAGATGACAAAGAGGGGGTTGGAGAGTTATTTTCTCTACAGAAAGTAAGAGGAATGAGGTCATTGGTTCATCCTCTTCTTTCACTCTTCTCCATGGAAAAATCTTGCTAAAGGTGAAGGCTTTGAAATTTTGTTAAGGATTCACGTTTTTGAGGTGAAGAGTAAGTTGTTGAGTGGTTAAAGATCTATCCAAAGAGGTAAGAATGTCTTGGTTTGGTGAGGATGGAAGTTTATGAGTTGGGTTGAGAGGAAAAAACGGGAATGAGGTTTTAAGGGTTAAATCTCAGTTTTTAGTGTCTTTGATGTTCTGAGAACCTTCCTAAGTGTTGTCTAATGCTTAGTTTAACATCTCTTGTAGAGAAGGAAGTTGGAGAACCTTCTACAAGTCTTGGGAAGAAGAAAGCTTGAAGAGGAGTGATTTCGGGTTTTGGTTGTTGTGTTGCTTAAGGTTGGTACTCCCAACTCCTCTAATCTTTATGCGTGTCATGGTAGATTGCATAGCATGTAGAATCCATGTATGTATGCTTGATTTGCTTGAAAGAAGTCTTTAATGATGAAATTCATATTTATGTGTTAAATGTCTTAAAAATGATGTTAAATTATCCTAAACACTCCTAATAATGTGTAGGAACACTTTAGGATTGATTTGATCAAGTTTGGGAATGAATCCTTGAAATTTCTAAGTGCAGACTTACATTTCGTGCAGGGGTATCGATACACGGGCTACCGGTATCGATACTCATGAGTGAAAATAGGCTAAGTGGCCAGGTGTATCGAACCATGGTTCGATACTGGGACCTCTAGTGGCATAATGGCATCGATACCCGTATCGATGCAGGAGGGTCCTCTTTCGTTGACTTTGAGAATGGTCAAAGGGTATCGATACCCGTGCTTCGATGTCTTCTTTGGGTGGGTATCGAGGCAGGGTGGTTCGATACCCCATATAAGGGTATCGATACCCCTGCGAAAACTTGACAAGCTAAGTATTGTTTGAGGTTCGATAAGAGAATTAAAGGTCATAATGAATCTTATAATTTATGAAATGAATGGTTAACACAGGATTGGTGTCTTAAACCCCGAACGACTAAGTTATGAGAAGTCTTGATATGTTTTGATGTGAAGATCCTAGGTGGATCGTTTATGTGTGTTGAGTCCTTGTTTGATGGAAATCCGGATATCCAAAAGTGTTGCAACACGTCGAAGGCCATCCGATGTGACATTCCGGGTGATATTTTGAAGACCATTCCGGATGTAGGGTCCTGATGCTGTGTGGACGCGGGCCTCATTCGATGATACTCGATGTGACATTCTGAGTATGGGATTTGGAGGATCCCGATGCTGTGTGGACGCGGGCCTCAAATCCCGGATGTAGGATCCCGATGTTGTGTGGACGTGAGCCTCGTCCTGAGTATGGGATCCCGATGCTGTGTGGACGCGGGCCCTGCTCGTAGTGTAGGATCCCGATGCTGTGTGGACGCGGGCCTCACTACTTTGTGTTGTTGTTTGACGTGTATATGTTGTGTGCGTCATTATACATTGTTTACGCCATGTGGTAGGCAAGCATGCTAGATCATCATATCATGCATGATATTTTATATGTTATGCTTTACTGCTTATAATATGCATGATGTTGGCCGAGTTCGGCGTATCCACTGAGCTTTCGTAGCTCAGCGTTCGAAATATGTTTTCGTGCGTAGGTTAGGTGAAGCCGGTTCGTGGAGCACCATCAAGGTTCGGATTTCAGCATCGACCGTGTTGTCAGAGTACATGTATTAGATTTAGTGGGCTTGTATTATGTCGAACCCTATGTAATGTAACTCTGTTTATTTTAATTTTGGTCGAATGATTTAATGGTTTGTAATATTTTGGAGTTCCGATTACTTACTATCATTTTGGGCTATGTTTTAACTTAACGGATTTTATGAATCATATTTGAACTTGAATTTGATTTTATTTATGGGCTTTGAAAAAAAATTTAGAATACATGTTTTGGGCCGGAGACCCAATGTGACATCTGGGTCGGGTGTTACAACTACGTATATAAATTCATTACCAAAACAATTAACACGAATGATTAGTAATTTGTCAAGTAATTAATAACATTAACTTTTTAATCCAATGAGATTAAAAATTATTCCTTTTAAAAACATCTTACCTAATCCACTACTTAAGTACAAAGAAAGCGTTTAACATCTAATCTTTTATTTGTTTCTTTTAAAATATAAATTTTATTCGAGTTCTAAACTAATTTATTTTACATAAGATATGATATAAACTTAAATATAATAATTTAAATTTAATTTAAAATAAATTAAATCGAATATTAACTGAATTAGAAGTAACCCAAATCAAAAGTTTGATAAACTTAAACTAATTCTAATTATTATTTTTTATTTATTTGACAATTTTTTTAATTACAAACCTCTGTTTTGTCCTTTTTTCTGTGGCCTGTGTTGCGTCATTAGCCTCATCCTTATCGTCATCGTTTTTGACTCTGCTCATTCGTATTACTTTACCTTTCCAAGTTTGATGAGAAAAACACACACATCAAAATCTAGTGACATGGAATCGCTCAGACATTAAATAAATGGAAATGGTTGAGGGTAAGAAATAGGGTAGAAATTGTTTATCTTTTAATCGTATTTTTATTGGTATTTTTATTTTAAATTGATAATTTAAAAAATTAGTGTTAAAATATATTTTTAGGGTGTAGATTTTAGGATGTGAAAAATTAAGATTGAGGTTTAGAATTTAATATTTAAAGATTTTTTAATAAGAGATATGAAAGAAGACACGATTAAAAGGTAAGAGATTTCTATTATAAAAAATTGTTTAGGGTTAAAAATTGTAATAAGAGACATGAAATAAGACATGATTAAAATATGATAAATTAGAAATTGTTAGCTGAGATAATAAAAAAAGACAAGTTTATAATGGGCATCAAATACCGCTGAATATTATTAAATTAATTTTTCTTTGCTTTTACCTTTGGATTCTGGATTTAAATTGGTATTGAATTACACTTTGTTTACTCGAGTCGAGATGGATTTTTTTTTCAAATTTTAAGGTGCAAAATAACATTATTGTGGGTTATTTAAGTTTAATTCAATTAAAATTTAGTTAATATCTACACGAACAATCCTTCACCAACCCAAACAAGTCACTTGTTCATTTTAGGTGTTTTTAGTTATTTATCTATTCTAAATAGGGTGAGTAAAATTTAATTCAACTTAAAAAAGTCGAATAATTTAATTAGACCTGAGGCAAAAATACTTTATTCGTTTTAACTCGATTTGAAATTTTATAAACTCGCTCAACTAAAAAAAATTCAAATACGATTTGAGTTGTAAAATAAAAAGATCGAATAATTAGAATAACTTAACATTTTTAATAATTAGAGATTTATTTTTAAGTTTAAGATGGGACCTCAAATTTTTATGATATATATATTAATATAAAAAAATATTATCACATAAAAAATATAAAATATATATCTTTTATATGATTAAAAAGTCGTTTAAAATAAAATACGTTATCTCTAATAACTAAAAAAATTTAATTCGATTCAATTAGATCGAACCTACCACAACTATACTTCCAAACATCTCCCACTGAAACTCAGAAAACACGGTCTGTTGCATCCCAACAAGCATAGAATCAGAACTCTCGAAACCCTTTTTCTGATTAAAGATTAAAATAATACAAATATAACGGCAAAGAAAAGTAGAAAAAGACAAAACGGGAAAAGGAATTTATACGAATAAAAGAGAAAAGAAATTTGCCTATTTTGAAAAAAATATGATTTTAAAAGATTTTTTTGTATAAATTAAATAAGATTATATAAATCTAACATCTCAAAAATAATCATAATATCTTTTTTATTGTTTGTTCGATTTTTCAAGATCTTGTCTTGGTTAATTCAGATTGACCCACGTCGTACACCTAATTTTAGTAGGTGAATCTTCCTGCAAAGATTTTTTACGTATATATTTTAAACCCGAAACCTGTTTAAGCAAACCTAAAATACTTATCACTTGAACCAACCCGATAAATAGTCGTAACATTTAATCCTCGCTGTAACATTAAATAATAAGTTTTCATTTCCTCAACCCTTCTCTTTCTCTGTGTCTTTGTCTCACTTTTCTGTTTTTCTGTTTGCCTGACTCGAATTCCTATCTCATTCTTTTCTTTTATCGTTTTCTCGCCGCACTTCTCTTCCTGGTAGCAGATCAGGTGGGGAAGGGAGGAAGGGTACTGGAACCGTCAGATGTGTGGACTTTTGACTTTGTGGTGATCGGTGGGGTTAATTCAGGATGGGACAGTGTTACGGAAAAGTTAATCAATCGGGAGGAAATGAAGGGACGACGACCACGGTGGTGGTTTCAGCGGATCGGGATGAAACATCGGTACAATCGGGTAATGGTGCTTCTAATGTTCCTTCAGTGAAGAATACTCCAGCTAGGTCTTCGAACCAGAGTCCATGGCCTAGCCCCTACCCACACGGGGTGTCTGCAAGTCCGCTTCCTCCGGGTGTATCGCCTTCTCCGGCGAGGGCTTCGAGGGGTTCGACTCCAAGGAGATTCTTCCGGCGGCCGTTTCCTCCGCCTTCTCCTGCGAAACACATAAAGGCTTCTTTGGTGAAGCGGCTTGGTGGTAAGCCGAAGGAAGGACCGATCCCTGAGGATCGCGGAACTGAGCCGGAGCAAGCGTTGGATAAGAACTTTGGTTATGGTAAGAATTTTGGAGCTAAGTATGAGCTTGGAAAAGAAATCGGGAGGGGACATTTTGGCCACACTTGCTCTGCTAGAGGTAAAAAGGGTGAGCTCAAGGATCAACCACTTGCTGTTAAGATCATCTCAAAAGCTAAGGTACACTGCTTGCTCTTCTACTAAGTTACCCGTTTTAACATTGTTTGTATTCAGTAATTTAGCTAATTTTATATATTCTGGAGATATTTAGATTGTTTTCTTAATGCATTTGAAGGTATTATTCTTGAATTGGATTTCAGTACAATATTCTTAAGAAAAGGTTCTTTAGTTATGATGGTAGTGTTATCTTATAGAATATTGTGGAGATATTTAGCTAATTTAGCAAATTTGTTATATCCTGGAGATATTTGGATTTCATTACAATGTTCTTCTTGATTCAAGTAAACTGGCTGGAGTTGTTCTTAGTTGCAGAATATAAGTTAGATGAGCTATTGTAATTATAGAATGATCACGATCATTGATATTTGGAAATTACATCAGCTGTATAGGCTATACGTGAGTTTAAAGGATACCTGCTTTGATTACCCGTATCTTTTTTGTCGGTTAGGAGAAAGCGCGATCACAACTATAATTCTGGAAGACCGAAAGAAGACAAAGGCGGATTTGTCTTTATTTGATGATCATTAGAGAGATGTTTGTCTTTTTATTCAAGTAAACTCGGCCGGAGTTGTTCTTAGTTGAAGAATATAAGTTAGATAAGCTATGCTAATTATAGAATGATCATGATTGCTGATATTTGGCAATTACATCAGCTGCATAGGATATACATGAGTTTAAAGGATACCTGCTTTGATTAGCCGTATATTTGTTGTCGGTTAGGAGAAAGCATGATTGCGATTGTAATTCTGGAAGACCGAAAGAAGACAATGGCGGATTTGTCTTTATTTGATGATCATTTACTGCTTGTGGCAATAATACGGGCCGGCTTGAGATCTTTTGTATCTAAAGTCTAATATGGAAACACAAACTGTAGCCACATCAAGCACAATAGAATTAGGTTGGAATGTAAAATTTGTTTCTTCAATGATAGATTTTAGGTGTATATCCACGTCTTATCACCAAAATCCTCAGGTCATTTTTCTGCCTACATAATGGCATTGCAGGTGATTGATTCTGCGGTTGATGACCCTATTTTTCCTTATTTTGTGTCAGAGTAAATCTTCTAATTTTCTGACTTGGTATCATTCCAGTTTTTCATCCTTTTTCTCATAACTTAAGTAGAGAATTGTTCTCTGCATTATACTTGTAGTTAACTTTCCTATATAATTCTTTTCTTTCTCCTTTTGATTTCCTTTTCACAGTTAAGGTCTCAAAACAGAGAGAAAAAAGTGATCAAATGTGTTGATTAACCACAGGGCTTGGCCTGGTGGCTTCTTCCCTCCCTTTTTTTGTGGTGGGGTCTTTAATAGGACTAGGGTCAAATTCTAGGTCCTGTACCCCTATGGGTTATGCTCTTTTTCCTCAAGGGAAAAATTATAAAGTACAAACTGTTGACTGCAATGGCTGTGTTTTAACTAGGTTTATTTGACAGATGACAACAGCAATATCAATTGAAGATGTTCGGAGGGAGGTGAAAATATTAAAGGCACTATCAGGACATAAGCATCTGATCCAATTTTATGATGCTTGTGAGGATGCCAATAACGTGTACATAGTCATGGAGTATGTATTCTCTTGATTTTGTTACTATTTGTTGTAGGAAATTGGTTGATCTTGAATTATGCTGAATTGAAAAAATAATAGCAGGCCTATTTTTCACTGTAGCAATTCATGGAATATTCCAACTGCAGCATCATAAAAATTTGTATTGCATTTTTAAAATTTTGGTCTGACACTTGTGGAATTCCATATCTTATCAGATTGTGTGAAGGTGGAGAGCTATTGGACAGAATTTTGGCAAGGTAAGTTTTTTTTTATTGTTTCTGTGATTTAGACCAAGTTTTTAAACATTGTGTTTGAATATAGTTATCTTTATAGAAAATAGAAGGTTAAATAAACGTTTTTGTTTGTTTTTATCCTACTAACCTTTTTGTTCACTGTTCCCACTTCCCCCCTCTCCTCTTCCCCTTTTATATATAACATATAAAGAAGATTAAAGACCTCTAATGTGATTAGTTAGTTATATGGGACACTGAGATGAAAAATTCTCTATTACAGAGGAGGAAGGTATACTGAGGAAGATGCAAAAGCTATAGTTGTACAAATCTTAAGTGTGGTGTCATTTTGTCATCTTCAAGGAGTTGTGCACCGTGACTTAAAGCCAGAGGTTTTTACTTTTGTATTTGACTTTTATGGATTGTGAAGATGAAAAGTATATATCCTGGCTTATATCACATTTCTGATTCTATTCTTTGTTGCTTGAGCTACAGAACTTCCTTTTTGCTTCTGGTGGTGAAGATGCTGACATGAAACTGATAGATTTTGGTCTTTCTGACTTTATTAGGCCAGGTAATGGCTTGATCATACCTTAAACTTTAGCATTGGTCACCAATGATCTTTACCTTCATTACTTCTGTCATGTTATCAAAATGAAAGCCTATAATTAGTGATGATAATCAATTACTTATTTTTGAGGTCAAGTAAGTTTAGACGTGCAAATTTTCTGTAATGCATTAGCACCTCTTTTTGGCTGGAAATTGGATAACAAATTAAGTTGTTTTCATGCATATAAAACCTTAAAGCCCTAATTCCTGTTGAAGAGGAATTTTCTGGTTATTACAATTAGCGTTTAAGTATGCCTGCACATGAAGCGGAAGAAGTCATGTTGGATGTCCATCAATTTCATATCCACACTTCATTATATGGTGATCGTATGTCATTAGACTGGATGTCTAACCTCAGCTATTTGTCTGTTTTCTTTTTTAACTTTTGTGTCATGTATGTTTGTAACAGATGAAAGGCTCAATGATATTGTTGGAAGTGCTTATTATGTTGCTCCTGAAGTTCTGCATAGATCTTATAGTCGGGAAGCAGATATATGGAGCATTGGAGTAATCACCTACATCTTGTTATGCGGAAGCCGGCCTTTCTGGGCACGTACTGAATCTGGAATTTTTCGTTCTGTGCTAAGATCTGATCCTAATTTTGATGATTTGCCCTGGCCATCCGTCTCACCAGAGGCCAAGGATTTTGTTAAGAGACTCCTGAACAAGGATTACAGAAAAAGAATGACTTCTGTACAAGCTTTAAGTAAGTTTGGAATTTGTGCTTAACTAGTGAGCACACGGTTTGTACCCCATTGTGGAAATGATTAATTACATTTTTCCTACAAGCTAGTCACTTTTGGTGGTAGGATTAGCCTGTATCTGATTCTGATGCATAATGATACACTTTATTATAACATTTTGCCCTATTTTTGAACTGATTAATTACATTTGTCTGGGAAGCCAGTCACTTTTGCTGGTAGGATTGGCACAAATCAGATGAATTAATTCACTTTTATGACATTTCAGCTCATCCTTGGTTGCGTGATGACAGTCGTCCGGTCCCTCTTGATATACTGGTCTATAAGTTAGTTAAGTCATACCTGCATGCAACACCATTCAAACGTGCTGCTCTGAAGGTATTGTTTTTCTCCCTTATCTTTTCATGACAGAAATGCAACTTTTTTGAGCGTTTGCTTTTTTTTCTTCTTCTATGTGTCCAGCTGATTTCCTCTCTCTTAGGACATCTTTAAGGGTATTTCTTACTCTTGGTTGCCAAAATGCTTTGCAGCAAGTTGCAAAAACCCTAGTTAAAGCTGAAGATTGTTATAGAAAATAGCTCAGTTGAATTAGTACTGATTTTTCTACTATCCAATTTTGTAAAACTGTCAAACATCCTTGTCAACTGTTTTTGTTGATGGTAGTGGTGGCATCATGTAGTTCTAAATTAAAATTGGTATTTTTAGGTGAGCTTTAGCTTATTTAAGATTATTGTTATATTATACTGGAAACATTTTCAGCA
Source organism: Abelmoschus esculentus (assembly GCA_035048815.1). NCBI lineage: Eukaryota > Viridiplantae > Streptophyta > Magnoliopsida > Malvales > Malvaceae > Abelmoschus > Abelmoschus esculentus. The sequence goes on from JAUCBN010000031.1 coordinate 15,015,422, forward strand.
GAATTAAACTCCTCTTGCATTTCATATATCATGCAAGTCTTTAATTAATTTTGCTGGAATGTTCAACTGCGAAACAATTGTAAAAATCTTTTCATTCTGAAGCAATTAAGCATGATATGATTGTTTTTAACTTCATAAAGCTTGTAGAAGTACATACATATGTGTTTATATGTGCGCTCATGGGGAACAGTTTCGTGAACAGGCATTTTGGTTTCTGTCACTCTCTAACTTGTGTTTGTGCATATTGTAGGCTCTTTCAAAAGCATTGACCGAAGATGAGCTGGTTTATCTCAGAGCACAATTCAGGCTCTTGGAACCAAATAGAGATGGGAGTGTCTCTCTTGAAAATTTTAAAATGGTTATTGACTGCCTCTATGAACCCTGTCAATTCAAATTTGAAGACTAAAATGGCTAATGATTTCAAGCTGATCTCTGTCCAATTCTTTGGCATCACATGTTGACTTAATTAGACAATTATAGAGCATCTAAGTTATCTATCATTCTCCCTCTTTTTTAGGGCACTTATCTTTGATCTCTCTGTTTTTCTATTTGGTTATTATTTATATAACTTATGGAATATTTATATGACATTAGCTTACGAATATTTCAGGCACTTGCTCGAAATGCTACTGACGCAATGGGTGAATCAAGGGTACCTGACTTTCTTAATAATGTAAGGCTCTGATTAGAAGATCTCATGGGTCTTATGTTTTCTTCTCACAGTTTAGTCTTTTGGTTTAGACATTTTATCTGTCTTCATGTCATAAAATTGTTTTGTTAAATGTTTGAAATTCCTCCTTTTAGTGATTGTGCTTTCTTGGAATACCACATGACAATCTCCCCGTCCCCCTACTTCGATCTTCATTTGCCATGTGAATTTCAGTTCCTCACCATTGCATTGCCTTCTCAGCTGGGAACACTCGCATATAGGAAAATGTACTTTGAAGAATTTTGTGCTGCTGCAATTAGCACACATCAATTGGAAGCAGTTGAAGGTTGGGAGCAGATTGCATCCACTGCTTTTGAACATTTCGAGCACGAGGGCAATAGAGTAATTTCAATCGAAGAATTGGCGAGGGTATAATGCTTGTTTCTTCAATGGATCTCACTACATAATCTTGACTTCTTGTTATGCAGTTTTGACTCATTTTGATTTGATTGCAGGAGTTGAATGTTGGCCCTTCAGCTTATTCATTCCTCAAAGACTGGATCAGAGCCTCCGATGGAAAGCTAAGTTTACTTGGATATACAAAATTTTTACATGGTGTGACGCTTCGTAGCTCAAATACGAGGCAGCATTAATCTATAGCCTTTGGATATATACAGTTCGTAAAATTCATGGCATCTAGAATGACTTGCGATAAATTATTTCTTCAAGAGTTATTTTTGCATTAGGAGGAAAATTGTGCATAGGTGAATATTGTTAGTGAGATTGTTCAGGAAAATTTACAGTGAGAATTTGGTTTTTGCTGGTTCCATTTTTCCTTATTGTGCATATATGTATGTTGATTTGAGCCAAAGACACGATGCTGAAGCTCGTTCCATTCTTTGGCTTCTATCTCGACAAAAAACTAGATCTAAGCTTAAGTGGACGGCTGTTCGGTCTCTGGCCACTGGCTGTCCAATCTCCTCCTTTGTTGCTCTTGGCAAAATAACCTCTCCCGTGTGTTTTGTGATGGTGCTGCCCCTGTTTGGATCTCTCCGGCAAGTTGGTGATGGATGGGGGTGTCCATGTAAATGAGTGGTCAATGGAGACTGTGTGCTCCTCCCTTCCTGCCGCCAGTGTGAACTTGACTTCTGTCTGTTTTGTTGTTAAGGTGTGAATTCAAGATTTAGTGTGAATTAGAATATAAAGCAACACAGATTATTTATCATTATTCCAATGATTAGTTGATCTAGTTAATTAAATTGTGTAGCACAAAATACTGTCTTAATAATTAATTAAACATTGACTGTAAAAATTCCTAAAATTCTAATTACACTGGTTCATTTCTTGTGGTGGATGGTTTGGTATTTATCCCTCCAGCTTGGGCTGGGTTCGAGAGGTGGTAACTGAATCAGAATAATCTACTTATGATAATGTGTAGTTAGATGCCTACTATAAACATTAAATTTTAGGCTGTAGTGTTTGTTGTCAGGTTAGAATATATTTTATGTTTTAAGGTTTAGATTTTAAAAATTAGGGTTAATTTGTCTCACTTGATTTGTCGTGGCATAAGATATCCGAAGACTTAAATGAAATTTTTAGAGAGTTACTTTAAAATTTTTCATGAAAATATTAAAATTAATTTTAATTTTTTTGGGAATTGAGGTCAACGATATTTAAATTGTAATGGTACGAAAATCTTTGTACCTCATGCTCTTATCCCGTTATATGAAAGGAACATGTGTTTTTTAATATTTATTTATATTCTGGGGTCTCAAAGGAACATGTGTCTCTTAATATTTATTTATATTTTTTAATCCTTTGATAAGATAATACACCTCGTATACACGTGATGTGTTCAGACCCGAGTCTCTTAGAATACATCTTGCATACACATGTCATGTGTTCATACCCGAGTCTCTTAGAATAAAGACTTTACCTTTGTCTTTTTTATAAGGTAGTTAGTATCTATTTATATATATTTTAAACCTTTTGACAATATATACATATTAAGAACAAATTCTTTTGATTCCAACTCTGTTAAGATAAACATCATTCGTTTTTTTTTTTACTGGGATCACTTGTTAAATTCAAATCCTAACCTAAAAGAATGGAGCCTCGATTCATAACAATTTTGTTTATCCTAATTACTGAATAACAACATAAAAAAATGGATCAACAATATGAGTTGATTTACCAAGAAACATGAAAAATACATTTGAACAAACAAAACTTTTCTCTCCACTACCCATCCCTATTTTGATTACAGAAAAGAAAAGGTTTGCAGGAAGAAGTTGTTTACAGAAAAGAAAAGAAAAGGTTTGCAGGAAGAAGGGTCTTTTGCAATGGGTTTATTCGAAGATGGTAAGCTACTAAGCTTAAGACATAGGCTCAGTTGTCATAATCTATGCCAACATGTAATATGAAAATTTTGGAAGGATCATTACCTTCCACTGCTAAGGTAATTTTGTCTCAATAATCATCTGGTCTAGCGGGATGAGGCGTTAGATTATTTAAGTAAGGTCGGGTGTTTGAGTCTCGATGTTGGGTTGGAAAGGTCATTCCATATTAAGTCTTTGCAAAATCTGATACAAATTAGTAAACTAAGGAATCGAATACTAATGACTAAAAAAATAACTTTACCCTACGTACGACACAGGAACAATAATCCATAACAAAGGCTAGCTTTAAGAAACCAAATTTATTCTTGTTATTATTTCCTTGTTAGTACACGATAGTTTTATCTGAGAGAGCTGCTGTATAATCTGGGAAAATCAATGGCGAACCCTTGTTTCTACATTGGATATCGAGGAAATCGATGACTAAATTGTACGACTTGATACAAACAACATCGACAAATGTAAAAAAAAAAAAAAGAATCCTTTTCAAAGACAAAGTATCATCAAGCCAGATTTGTATGCAGAACCAGAAGATGGGGTTGACACTTGACAGCAATTTCAGATGTCTGAATTCTGAAACTTCATGAGCTTTGCAAATTGATTATTTTTGCCAAATACATTACTGGAAAACTAAATGTTGAACTATGTTATCCTTTTGATCACAGAAAGCTGAATTCCACAGGCCATTTGGAGCTTCAAGGATTCCTCAAATATGACCATAATGACAGCAACGTAGAAAGGATTCAACTTTATGTATTGCAGTCTGCAGAGATGAAAGAGATCCAATTCCCCAAATTTCAGTTCTTTAGGGGACAACATTTCATACGACTGGCTTTTCAAACAACATGAATGGAAAGGTAAACCGGCAAAAAGTAGCTTAAAAAAAGGATTCATGTCCAAATCCAGTGAGTTAAACTATAGAAACATGGTGAAGCTAAAGTTTGAATCTTGGGTGTCATTCATATCATTTTGTCTTTTAGAGAGTTCAATCTGGTACGTAAACCAATGGTGAGATTTGTTTAAACATCGTTTTAATCACTATTCCCTGATATGTTTATGTACTGAAGATGCAGGGACATGGGGAAAAGCTCCTTTTCTTTCAACTGGTTGTACTTGCTGATTAAAGCACATGTTTAACTGCAAAAACATTCATTACCAGTGCTGTAAGAAACTGATGAACTCTTTAAACCGCCAAGGGGAGTCATTTTTACTAAATTTCAACACTCAACAAGGACACATCTTGGTGATCAAATTTAGGGTTTTAGATAAGATGTCTTGATAAAACCATGACAATGGAAGGTTTTGCCTTTTAATTAGACATTTCCATTGTCATAGCTCTTACATGTTGCAAAACCTGTCATTGTCCTCTGCTGGCTCTACAAAAACATGGAATAGTAGTTACCAATTAAAGGAACCACTATTCTTTCAAATACAACAAGCTATTACTAGACATAAACTAGTCCCTTTGCCCTGCAAACCAGGTTCAAACAGATATACATTACAGAAGGTAAACATCATTACAGAATCAAATACATTGACTTCTGTCATGGAAATTTCAAACAGATGAAGAAAGCGCAAATCTTTTTTTGTTTTTGAGCTTTGGTACTTCACCTTGGTCAAGCTCTTCATATGGAACCCTAGAGGAAAGGAAAAAGAAGATTGAAAGAAGGAGAAATCAATGATTTGCCGAAGTTCAAAGCGAGATCTGAAAAACAGCAGAAACAGACAGATCAGATACTTGAAACCAGCATATGGAAACATCTGCCTAATGATGAACCGGAAAGGACATATATAATTAGGGGCTGTCTGACAAAAAAACACATAACGTTACAGAGAAAAGAGTAATGATGAACACCTTTTTCTCTAGCTGATGAAAATAGAAACTGGTCAAAACTCTTCATCACTGGTTCCTACACTGCAATCTACGTTAAAAAACAACATATAAACCCCAAAATAACCATAATCAAACCTTTAGATGCTGCCTTTGGAACTGAACCTCGACATGGGAGCAATAATTGGGGGGAATGAAGCCTGGTCCGACAACACTAGCAAACAAACTCAACCCCCATTCATCAAGGATTGAGAAACCGGTGTCCTCGGGCCAGACAACGTTCCCCTCAAGGGAGAAGCTCCTTTTAGGACCATCCCGATCAAAATAAAACAACATCAATAACAACAATAATAATACAGATCTGATTGTCTTATCTCTTATCCCCTCCCCCATGAGTCTCGCCTGTGTTCAAGGGGGGCTGACCCTGAAACAGATATAAAGAGAGAGAAATGGGAGAGTGATGGAGCTGAGAATGATACAAGTGAAGAGGGGTTTTTAAGACGAGTGAGAAGAAACAGTGGGAAACGAGAAGAGGGGTAAAAAGAGACAAAACATAAGTCGACCCTACCACCTGTTTTCTGAGTTACAGAAATGACCACGACCCCATGCACTCTAATCTATCCTACTTTTAGGATGTTTTTACCTACTCATCAGCTGAACTTAGCCCCTTTGAACTCCTTTAAGAACCGTGGATTCCCTAGATGATTACGATGTTAAACTCCTCGTCCAAGCAACTTTGACCTGCTAATGACTCAATTAGACCTACAGCGCATAGGATGGTTGATGCTGTCACCAAAAACACAAAAAACAGTAAGAAAACTGGTTAGAAATTACTGTACATTTGTTTTTCTGTAGGAATCTAAACATCCTTAAGAAGCGCAGGATTTGTGAGATGTTGTTTTGCTACAATGATGCTAAGAAAACTGTGCATTGGCCATGAAAATATAATGATGACATAAATAATTGAATGGAAAAGGAATCAAAGTAAATGAGGGACTCAAAAGTGAGTCAGAGGAGTAGTTGAGTTATTGATCTGCCCGATAATGGAAATACATATTTAATATCCCTATACTTTTCTGCAGACCATTCTTTCAAAAATATTAACTGTTAGCCTAGTCTTAACACATTTTATATTTTAAAAATTTGAACTTTAAGTATTATATATAACAAGGAAATGATGAATTCATGATATATGTAATTTGGAAATTGTTAATTTGTTGGGAAAGAAGAAACCCTCGGCAGGTGTGTCACCTTTGGGAATGGGAATGTGATTTTAAAAGGAATAGAGAGAATAAAATTTGTAAAATATATTTGACATTATTAAATGATAAGTATTTTTTAATTAAAACGAAAGTTAATAGATTAGATTACATAGTAATTATTTTACGGTAAGAGATTTTTAATATCTCTAAATAATAAGATTTTGAAAAAATTCTGAAGAAGCGTCATTGAGAGTGAAATCAAAGTGAGTCAAAATGATATTTTTAGTCAAAGTATCAGCAACCTGGATGGTTTTACGGGAAATTGATGTAAAATCTACTTCTCAACCTCGATTGTGTAAAATCGAGATGGCTCGAACAAGAGAGATGAAATTATGGCTTGCGTAAAAAAAACTTTATTGCTTCAATAATACTTGTTGAATAAGATTATACCTGCTCTACCTTCAAAATGTTAATTGTGTTTTCAGTCGTCTTAAATACCAAAAAACCATTTTAAGCCCTTTTACACCTTTAATTAAATATTTTTTTTTGGTTATTCCTAAATTTAATTCTTTCATTTAAGCTTGTTAATTTTTGTTAACTTTGTCTTGGTCAATAACTATTTGGGAGGTAGATTAGATTATCTAATAAGTAAAATTACTGATGAAACTAGAATTTCAATACATTTAAATATATTAATCATGTTTTTTAGTATTGTTATTTTGTTGACCTATTAGTTTTCACGACTTCATCCTAAGTAATTTATGTTTATAAGTTTATCTGTGTTGTATAACTGATTTCAATAAATGAATCCCTCAATAAATTTCTTTTACATACATAAAATTTAAAATTTATTTAAACGATATTAGTTTACCTCTCACATAAATCAATTTATTTATTATTACCCGTATTATTTAGGTAAGAAATACTAGTGCCTTTCATGAGATTATGATGGTTTGTGATTCTTGAAAAAACAGACATTACTTTTGAGTGTGTCAGGATAAAGACTTAACGAAATTAGTATCATTCTACAGTGCATGCAGATTAATGCAGGCAGTTTTCCTGCCACACCTCTCACTATGTATCCAATGCCAGTGATTAAAAATATTCATTCTATAAATTCATTCGACCGTAATTATAATCGAAACTCATATAATTATCGAATATAAAAAAAATCTAACATGCATAACAGGTTAAAGGATGATTAAACTTACTAATCTAAACGTGGGATCTGGCCTCTTATGGGGGAAATAAATCTTGACTCCTGAGGTTACTGTATAAGAAAGCTATCGTACATGCTGCTGAAACTTGCAGGTTGCAGCTATGGCTCTAGTCAGTATTCACTGTTTCAATGTTGCAGTGCAAAACACTGTTCCCATAATTAAATACTCAAGCAATTCCAGGAAATCTAGGAAATTAACTAACTCACCATACACTATAACCAGTGAAATCATCTAAACAAGATGATTATGGAAGATGTTTTCCTGGTTGATCAGCAGCATTTGTGCCCAGAAGATCTGCTGCCATGCAAAGCAAAGCAAGCACCAGTTTTGTTTCTCTTTTCACAACTGTACATCGGAGTGGACAAACGGAGAGGACGCTACTAGCTACAGATTTCAAAGCTTTTCTTTACAGCCTTGAAACTTGTGTCAAGAGAGAGCAAGTTGGAAAGAAACAACACGTAAATGTCAAATCCTGAGTCTCTCCAGCACAGCTTGTCGACTCTGGTTCATTTTTTTACTGTAAAAAACAGGTGGTAAAGTTTTAAGCAAGCTTTAGCTGCACCGAGTGAACTCGGTGTCTGAATCGAGAAATGGAGGGAAATCTCTACTCTATAAAGCAAAACAAAAGGTACAATGGGGAGAGCTTCCATGGGTTGTATTTGTTTCAGACTCAGTACAGAAAAGTATTTGCAGCTTCTTCTATGTGATTCTCCATCAACTGCAACTTGATACCAGGATTAGAAGATTAAAACCTCAAAAAATATATCAGAATTAGTGAAAAGTTTCAATTTTCAAGTCCATACAGACATCTCTGCATGTTTTTCTTTTGGTTTAAATATGTCACAGTTCACTGTGATGTTTTAAATTTTAAAATGTCATTTGTACTTAATTTTAAGACATTAAATTTATGTTAATTTTATGGTGCACGTCCTCGCTCGCTCTTTTATCGTTTTTTAGTGTTTTATTTTAAAATTATAAGTTTAAAATTTAAGGTTTAAGATTCATAATTTGAGATTTTAATTAGAATTTAAGAATTAGAAGTAGAGTATATTTTTTAATGAGTAAGATTTAAAATATTAAAATTAAGGTTATGATTTAAAATTTATTTTTTAAAAGATTTTTTTAGATAGAAGACATAATTAGGAGGCAAAATTTTTTTATTCTAAATTTATTTAAATTTAAGGTAAATTTATTTAAATATTTTTTTATATAGATGTGAAGTTAATAATTGCCGATAAATTTAACAAAAGTTAAAGGAAATACCAAAAAATTAAAAATATTATTAAGGATCTAGTGTCGTAAAATTAAATCATGAATACTAAAATATAAAAATAATCTCATTTTAGTTTAGCCTAAACTTTTTAAATGTTATAATTTTATCCTCACATTATCGTTTATTTCAAAATATATTATTACATAATATATATATAGGTGTTTCATGATAATTATTAAATTTTATAATGATTTTATTATCATAAAATGTGATTAGTATATACTGATAATTTAAAGATAAAATTATAATGTTTAAAAAAATTGAAGTATCAATTTAGAATGAGAATAATAGATTAAGGATTAGATTAGAATATTTAAAAGTTTAAAAATTAATTTAAAATAAATATTATAATTTAAAAAATATTTTTTTAAAATAAATAATGAAATAGATTATATTTGTCGATGAACATGGACTACATTTGAGTTGAAGGCCTTTTGATTCAATGGCCCAAAATCAAGTAAAGGATAGATTTTGAGATAACCCACAAGATAAACTATGGACCGACACATCTAAAGACGACGAGGTGTTGCCATTACATATATATATATATATATATATATATATATTAAATATAATTAATAATTTTATTTTTAACAATCCCCTCCCCTCTTTCAATTAAAAATAATAATTTTATTATTAAAGTACTATACCTTTCACTTTTTTATTTTTATTTAATTTTAAAGAAAACTATTTGTATGGGAATAAAAAAATTACATTTCCCAATCAATCAAAGTTTTAGAGTTTAGAGATTAAAAGTATGTTTGGCTTACGGAATATAAGATTACCTTTGGTAATAGAATTACTGAAATATAATATTACTTACTATATTACTGGAATATTAGGTTACTTTTGTTTGGTTTATTTGACAGAAATGTAAGTAGATAGTGTTTGGTTAGAAAATATAAGATTATTTAAATAATTCATAAGATTACTTTTATTGGTAAATAGAAAATATTTAAATAAAAATTCATAAGAATTTTTTATTTAAAATAATTTTAATATAATTAATATTAAAAAAATTATATTTTTAAATATTTTTTATAAATATTATATTTATGAAAAAATCATAATATAAAATTGAGTTTAAAAAGTAAAAATTATTGTGGATTTTAAACATAATTTCAACAGAATTTATCGGTATAGTAATATGGCTAGTAATTGTGGATTTATACCTATGTATTTAGGCTTTAGAATAGGCTTATTTGAACAAAAAAATTAAAGAGTTTTGGGAAAAAATAAAAGCGTTATTGTTGAGAATTGCCTAATACCTAACAAATACAAGGGAATAACGTTCTAAGGAAAATCTTCAAAAAAACGTTACTGTGGAGAATGTGTTATTACCCTTACTCAAGAATGTATCTGAATCAAACATGGATATGTGATTCTAGAAAAGATTATTATCGGAAAAGATTATTCCCTCCGATTATTACTTCCGCGAACCAAACTAAGAGATTAGATTTGAATATTTAAATTTTAAATTTTATAATTTAAATAAAAAAAAATTATATAATTTTTTACATATCAAAAAATATAATCGATGACACCTTTCAACGACTTTAGGGCTTAGTCTGACTAAAATCTATTTCCCACAACTTCCTTAAACTCGAAGCGACAAAACTCCTTGACTGTGACTGCAATATAATCCATTCCATCTCCAGGACCAGGATCAAGATTAGAACAAGTCAACAAAACCAGACACCACAACACGACTGGTGGAAGACCACATGGTGCGCTCACAAAGGCCAGTCTTGGCCGGAACTCTAACATTTCATGTTGGAAAATAATGGATGCTAGCTTGGGAATTATGAGGCTTTATTGATTAATTAAATTAAAAAATTATAATTTTACATTAACCCTTTAAAATAATATATATTATACTCAAAATAGTTGACTCGTAAATGAAAAATCAATGCAAATATTCTTAAAAAAAATCTTCTAATTTTCATTTTTATTGAATAATATAGCAGTATGTTTACGTCAAGTGTCCACCTTCTTCCTTGACCGTTTAATTTTCAACCTCCCTTATTTCACCTCGATTACGATCCACACCATAAAAGCTTTGCCACTCTGAGTTTCCTCATTGGTTCATTGTCTTGATCTTACCCAGACGGAACTAAAAGGTAGGAATCAAACTTCGTGTTTAATCATCGCCTAATACAGATAAAATTTCATGTCTTTTTCAAACTCTAACACTGTGTTCTGCCTCTTCCACCCACCTTGTTTTAACTATTAGTAGAAAAATTGTTTAGAGTTGCTTAAACAAAGGGTTAATTTGTTGCTTTTTTTAAAGGGAAGTTTGAGTTTTTGATAAGGGTTGTGTAAAGTACTACGTAAAAGCATGTCATGGAAGAGGAATCTAAGGTTCAGGAACATTAGCCTTTGAGTTGTTTGACAGATTCAATGGAAACATAAAACTGAGATGTTGGAGGAGTCAATCAGTTAAGAACAAGAAGATGCAAATTGGGACAATAATTTTTAGACGGAAATTGTGTCTCTTCCATGTACTCGCTTTAAAATAATAGGTTTAAAATTTAGGGTTTAGGGTTAGAGTTTTAAGAATTAGGTGTAAAGTTTATTTTTTAGGATATAAAATTTAGAACGTATGATGTGAAAATTAAGGTTAGAGATTAAAATTTAATTTTTAAATGTTTTTTTTATTGTGGACATAGAAGAAGATATAGTAAGGGGATAGAGTTTAAACCCCATACCTTTAAAATTACACCGTATTCTTAATTCTTTAAATTGTAACTATAGCACGAATCATCTTGTCTCAGTGATTAAAGGAACGATTTAATGTATTTGAAAATCACGGGTTTGAATACTAATATTGCAGCACAATGATTAAACGATTAATTTATTTTTCATCGACAATCTTTCTCATTTATTTTTCAAAATATCTCATTGTTTATGGATTTAAATACTTTTGTTACCAAATTGATATTAAAAAACTAAAAAATCAATTTTTATTTTAAAAATTTAGCATAGATTTTTCCCTTCATATTTAGAAAATTCAAAAACCTATATTCTTCCTGCACGTGCTTCCATTTCTTCATCAACATTTAAGTGAAAATGAATATTTGTCTGGGTTTTTATTTGTCATTTCGAAAAAGAATGTCCCACGTGTCAATCAGACAACCAGACTCTCTATCTGATACGAAATTGATCCAATCATCGGCACGTGTCCACCGTATTAAATCAATCTCTTCTAATATAGAACCACAAGCTTAGCTACATGTCATTACCAGGACAGAAGACAACGTATGGGTACAAAGTTTTGACTCGGTGCAGGTGGCGAACGCTGATTGGATGATGATTGACAGCTGAAAGATATTTGTCCGTGGGCAACTGTTCTCATGGAAAAATTATTAGGTAAACCCTTTTCACCACGTCATTTATAATCCTAAATAATCAGGACTGTTGATCTTAATTTTTTTTCAAGTGAATCATCACCTTTTTTCTACATGTACTTAGTGGGTGGGTAGTCATTAGATAGTTATTTAAAAATCAATGGTCCAAATTACTTGAACCATAAATAATGTGATGAACAGAGTTCACCTAATAATCTCTCGTTCTCATGACCGATTCCTTAGGTTTACTTGTAATAAAAATTGTTTGTATTTTTAGTGTAATAGCATTCTAATGGAGAATCAAAGTTAAGTACGTTGCGACGGGCTTTGATAGAGACGCCGGGGTGACCAAAATCGTTTGGACTCAACCTCAATTTACGGATAATATAATCGAAGATTAATCTTAGACAGTTCAACGATGATAAAAATGATGAAGTTTTATCGAAAAAACAACAAACAATTACGATGAATTTGATATTTTCTCCTAGAAACATGGATATCTACATGGTTGGTTGTAATGTGAATTTATATCTGAAACTAGAAGATGTAATATTTTATTTGATCGTAAGTGATAGAACGTGATTCATGCAGCCGACACCTTTTTATATATATAAGAAAATATATGACATGACGTCAGTTATGACGACTATGATTCAGACAATTATATTTTAATGTATACATGAAGTATAGGGATGGGAATTGGGAACTCTGGAAAATGTGAAATTATGATAAAACATGCACATTAAAATTCAAATTGCCAGTGTATCATTACACAATATATAGTTGTTAGGAAAAGGGGATGGCTCGGACTTAGATGCCGACATAAATAAAAACAGCATTTTACATTTTTCGGTATATTTATTTATGTTTTAAATTTAATGTCCGAATATAAGATAAAGATTTAAAGAGGTTTTTAAATAATCGAAGACTTAAATAGAAATTTTTAAAGATTTTGAGAGTTTAAAATTAAAAAAATTAATAATTTCGAGAGATTTCATAAGAATTTTTAAAAGTTATAAGATGAGATTTAATTAAAAATATTTAAAAGTTTAAAAAGTTTTATATACATTTTTTTTAAATTTTTAGAAAGATATATTAATTTTTTTAAAATTTTAAGATTAAATTATAAATTTTTAATTTTTTGAGTGTCACGCCCTTTCTAGTCTCCATTGCTTAAGCCGTAAATCCTTAAAAATATATTATATTCATAACTTTTTAAAGGGTGAGTCTACAATGGGCGTCGAACACCGCTGAACATCGTTAATGTTAAACACTGTTGAACATTATTAAATTAATTTATAAAGAATAAAAATCTAAAGGATCAATCATACAATTATTAATTATATATTAAGCTTATCACTCTTTTATTAATTACATATTGACTCCTTAAGAATTTAAACTTTTATTAATTAATTTAATGGTGTTCAACAATATTCAACATTAATAGTGTTCAACAGTATTGGATACCCGTTGTAAAATTTTCCCTTTTTAAAACCTAATCCTAAAAATTTTATTTTGTGATTTTTTAATAGAATTTTGTATGGTTACGTCTAATATACATATCTAATATCACCTCATTTTTATGATTATATTTATTTTCACATAAACTAACATTTAATGTTTGAATTAATAATTAAAATAATAAAAAAAATTAATAAAATTAATACGACAACAAAAATTTAAGTTATAATTTAAGATATTTAATACTCTAAATGAATAATAAGAGAGATGGAAAGAAATATGTTAAACAGAAACAAGGCAAAAGGGGAAAAACACTGTACCTTATCACTTATCATTTCCCCCAGAGACTTTGGATATAAAGCAGGGAATTCGTGGCATTTACAAAGCCTATGCCAAAACCAAGCACAGATTCTGGGGATTATAAATACTGCCATATTCACAGCTACAAACGTCGAAAAACATTCCATTTTACAGGATTATAATCAGCTTGTACATGAAGGACAAAGATTTGCAGAAGGAAACTAGGAAGGATGGTGCAGGCAAAGATGTTGGAGTACACGGAGGAGATGGCAGAGCCTTTTTCCTGCGTCACTGAAGTCACTACAACGATGACCAAGAAGAAGAAGAACAAGAACAAGAGGAGGTTCAGCGATGAACAAATCAAATCTCTGGAATCCATGTTTGAATCCGAGACAAGGCTGGAGCCTCGGAAGAAGTTGCAGGTGGCTAAAGAATTGGGTTTGCAGCCACGACAGGTTGCGATATGGTTTCAGAACAAGAGAGCACGGTTTAAATCCAAGCAGCTTGAACGAGATTACAGTATCCTACAAGCCAATTACGACAATCTGGCTGCTACGTATGGAAGTTTAAAGAAAGAGAAACAGGCCTTAGTGATTCAGGTAATTAATGTCTTAATCACATTCTTAATCCAACACAGTTTGCTTTTAGAAAAACAATGAAACTTATATGTTTTTTACCCTTAATTTACAGTTGCAGAAGCTGAATGAGTTGATCAAGAAGCCGAAAGAGGAAGGCCAGTGTTGTGGACAAGTTACAGCGACGAACCACAACGATGGAGATAAGGGAGAGACGACTGTCAAGTCTGATTCCGAAGGGCAGCTGAGTTTCTCAATGGGAAGATCGGAACATGCACACGGAGTCCTATCGGATGACGATAGTGCCATAAAGACAGACTATTTCGGACTGGAAGAAGAGCCTAACCTCATGAGCATGATGGATCCAGGTGATGATTCTTTAACATCACCGGAAGAATGGCGCAGTTTCGACTCCGATGGTCTTTTCGATATGTCCAATTGTAGTTATCCCTGGTGGGATTTTTGGTCTTGAAACAACACAAACTATTAGAGTACTTGAGACTGTATTCAAATAATCTTTCCTTGTGTACAGAAGGGAAATCATGAATATGTATGCATTAAATTTCATATGAAGAGAAGTAGATTTTTCGGTCTGAGAACACATGAGTGCAGATTGATCTTCCTGTGTCTAAATTCAAACAAATCTAGACATTGTGTATATGTCTGCATAGCAGATAAGATTCCCCTGCTCACTCTCTGAAACTAGAACAGAGTATAAGCGATAAGCATAGTACTATGAATGTTGGAATCTTGGACCGTAGCAGATAAGGTCGTTTTTGTTTTTTTCTCCTTAAATTCTTAGTTTTCTTTCATTTGCTTTTGTTGTGCATCAGAATTCTGCTTGCTTGGGATAAATATAGAACAAAGTATCCAAAAAATGGATAGGTTGGCACCTGGAAAATGTTATATTTGTTCCTATTTATATATGTTGTTAACATTTTTCTGGGATGAAGCTGGGCTGGTTGCTTCAAGTATCCTGCAAGCGAATGCTACAGTTTTAAGGTAATTAAAGTTTGTCTAAAGACACCAGTCGAGATTCTGTGATCAAATCTGTGTAAAAACATCTTGCAATCATCATTGCATGTGATTGGTTGGAGCAACATTTTTTAAAACAATTTATACCGAACAGAGGACGGGTTAATTTATTTCTAATGGATTTTGAACCCACAACTTAGAGAGAAAAGATAATTTGTCAATTGAGAACTTTTAATCACTTGTTCTAAAGATTATTAATAGGAGCGTGTTAAGCTAACAAAAATTTTAACCATTTACTGGATGGAAATCATATTCATTTCATAGTTTGTTACAACGGATTCTAAAATTCATATACCCTTTATATTACTCTTATATTTCCCTTGCTTCTTCAACGTCTGAAAGCTTGAAAACACATAATTGATGACGAAATGTTTGGAACTGAGCAATGGAGAGGGACTTGGTGAGCACATCAGCCACT
Organism: Abelmoschus esculentus; assembly: GCA_035048815.1. Lineage (NCBI taxonomy): Eukaryota > Viridiplantae > Streptophyta > Magnoliopsida > Malvales > Malvaceae > Abelmoschus > Abelmoschus esculentus. The sequence goes on from JAUCBN010000031.1 coordinate 15,031,129, forward strand.
TGATTATTGGCAGGAACATAACTGATCTCTAGAGTTTTAGAGGCTACCTTCTCACGTACAAAAAACATATCAAAATCAACGTGTTTGGTCTTGGCATGCATGACAGGATTAACTACCATGGTTACAACACTTGTGTTGTCATTCCATACCACTGAAATTGCTTTCAAGAAAATAAATATGTCCTGAAGAATTGCTTGAAGCTATAACACATCTGCTGCTGCATCAGCTATACTTCGAAACTCAGCCTCAGCAATGGACCGAGATACTGCTCGTTGTTTGCGAGAATTTCAGGTGATTAAATGAGCGCCAAAGTACGTACAACTACCCGAAATTGATCTTCGATCATCGGGATCACTACCCCAATCAGCATCCGCAAAAGAGTGAATTTCTTGAGTGATGGTTTGGTGAGATGAAAACCATAGACCATAATCAATTGTACTCTTTAAGTATCGAAGAATTCTTTTGACAGCAAGCCAATGAGTCTCAGTAGATTGATGCATGAATTGAGCAACTTTGTTCACCGAAAAAAAATGTCTGGTCTCGCATGGCAAATGTATTGAAGCGATCCTACAATGCTTCGATACTGCTGAGGATCAACAAGATATTCTCCATCATCCTTTCCGAGCTTGAAATTTGCAACCATAGGTGTAGGAACCTCACTTACATCTCTCATATCAAATTTCACCAAAAGTTCAATGATATATTTTTGTTGTGACAGGAACATACCTCCATTGACATGTTTGATCTCAATGCCAAAAAAATAATTCAACTCACCTAGATCCTTAAGAGTGAATTTTTGATCCAGTTGAACAATAACTGAATCAACATGTGCTTGAGACTGACTTGTAATTAAAATATCGTCTACATACACTATCATATAAGTAACAATATCTTCAGCATTGTACACAAAGAGTGATGCATCAGCATTGGATGACTTAAAACCCAAAGAAATCAGAAAATCATGAAGTTTAGTAAACCAATTCCTTGGTGCTTGCTTAAGCCCGTAAAGAGCCTTCTTAAGTTTGCAAACCAATACACTTTCATCACTTGCAAACTGATGAAAACCATCTGGTTGAACCATGTAAATATCTTCACGTAAGTCCCCCTTAAGAAAAGCATTATTCACATCTATTTGTCTAATTTGCCAATGATGTGTCACAACCAAAGAAATGATCAAATTCACTGTAAAAGATTTGACTACCGGACTAAATGTTTCTCTGAAGTCAGGTCCAGCAAGTTGAGAGTACCTCTTAGCAAGAGGCAACTAATCTTGCTTTGTAACGATCAACAGATCCATCAGCATGCCTCTTTATTTTAAATAACCATTTGCAACCAATAACTTTACGGCCTGAAGTAGAGACACAAGCTCCCATGTATCATTGTCAATAAGGGCCTGATATTCTGCAAGAACAGCTTTCCTCCATTCCGAGTGTGCAAGTGCAGAAGACACATCAAGAGGAACCTCATCTAGTTGGAGATGATACACTTTAGGTTTAAAGATACCTGCCTTGCTCCTGGTTTGGTTTACTTGGGGTTGCTGATCAGCAACATCATTAGAAGACTATATAAGTGCTTCTGATGAATGTTAAGGATGAAAATCATATTCATTTCATGTGTATAATACATTGAGCAAAGGGTTGTTTATATAGTACAAGAGGGCTTCTGGAAATGAGCGCCAAAGCTAACAAATTTTCATAGTTTGTTATTCTAAAATTCATATACCCTTTATATTACTCTTATAGAGCGGACATGACTGACCCAACAAAACTTTGTCTCCTACCCGCTCTGATAGAATTATGACCATCAGTGATAGGCAATGGTGGTGTTTGGCTCCTAATGACGAAAAAATTTAGTCAAATTCAAGGATTAAACTGATATTTTATATAAAGTACAAGAATTAAAATGATCTTTCATCATTAAATTTGTATTCTATCTAAATTTTAACATATTTTACTAATATGTTACGTCATTAAACTAAAAATATTTAGATTTAATGATCAAAACTTTATAAATCGATAACATAATTGACCATAATATTATTTTCTTTGAATTTGTCGAATAAAGTTGACACTTCTTCAAGATAAGTGAGCAATGCTATATTTTTTATTTCCTAATGGATCAGAAACCCACAATATAACCCTAAAACCTGGGCTAAGGTAGTCATTTCGGTCCATTCTATAAAACAGTGGTAAAAGGCCCAGTTTTTTTTTTTTAAGAGATGGTAAATAAAATTAGTTGAAACTCGAAAATCGATAAAAAATGTTTTAAAAGTTGAACATAAAAAAGAAAACCTGATTTTAATTGAATCTAAAATATTCATCAAATAACAATTTTTTATCTTATTTTTTAAATAAATATTTATTTTGAATCTTCACACTTTTTTATATATCATTATATAATAATTTTTATTAGATAAGATCATAAATAATATGACAAATGAAAATCATGTTATAATTTATCGTTGGTTAATAAACAAATTATACTTATGATTACATCTCCCCTCATTTTCATCTTTCAAACTCTTCTTGGTCAACAAACTTAAAATAAATCTTATGTATTAGTCAAGAATAAAACAATTTAAATGATTGAAGAAATGATAATAAAAAAAACTTTGTTCCATAATTCATTACTAAATTACCAAATTAAAACATAATTATTTGAACTTGAACACGACCAGAAGTTCCCTTTGAGAAGATAAATCTAAAGTGTTCCTAATCCAAACAAAGAATGTCATGTCGTGTTGTTTCTGTTTCTTTGGATTTCATTTCTTAGTCACAGTTTATGCCATAAAGGGTAGGTGAAGGTGATCTCAAAAGTACGATACGATTAATATGTACCGATAACAATAAATATTTAAAAAAAATAAAAAAATATATTATTTTATGAATATGAGATACGATTAATACATATTAATAATTTAAGATTTTTTAAATAAAATTAAAATATTTAAAAATAAAGATAGGGCTACATTGAACAAGATCTAAATCCTATGATACAAAGATGATGTCTGAATCTCTGTAGTTTTGGTATGTCATGGAAATGAAAATGTCAAATAGATCTTATCATTGATATAGATAACTCTCCTCTTATAGAAATGAAAAATCATTTTAATATACCCATTAAGATGGGGATTTTATTTATAAAAAAAATGACTATATTTATGTATTTTCTGTATTAGGAAAATATATATTTTTTAATCCTGCAAGAATCCAAGAGCAATGAGTCGGATGATGTGTCTGCTATATATATTTTCTTGGAAAAGTTGTGACCAAATTTATATTTATTGTTGAAAAGGAAATCATTATTTTCTTATTGTTATTAAAAATCATTTTCTTATTATTTTCTTATTGTTATTAAAGTTCATTGACTGATTCAGACCAAACCTAATTTACAACACTCTCGTTTTCAACTTCCGTGCCCTTTTCATTATGTTCCGTTAGATTCGTTAATCAGGTCATTTGATTCGAGATCGATTTAGGTTATTTTAATTCAAGTAATTCTAGATTTGATTATATTTAGTTTAAGTTTAGAATGAAATGATTATAATTTTGTTTTATGATGATTTTAGTTCGGATATCGGATTAAAATGTTGTGTCAGATAATTTTTGGTTTAATTAATTTTCTTGTCTGTTATTTTTGGGTTAATTGATTTTAAGTCAATATCGAGTTAATGTAAGATCAATCGATTTTAATTGAGTTTTTAGGTTAAGTTAGATTTTTCTACTTTATATAGTATGCATATTTGATTTTTTTGTTGAATTGTGTATCAGTTCAAGTCTCATCCTTATTTGTTTATTGTATGATAGTTTTTAATTTTAGGTTTCCTTTATTTCGGGTTATTTTTTGATTGAAAATCAGTTCTGATCTATTTTCTTGTTCAACTAAAATTCAATTCAATTTATTTTGAATTTCAAATCATCGTATTTTCGTCAATTTTAAATTTTAATTTTTAATAAATTAATTCAATTCTAAAATCTTGAATCAAATTTATTAGGTCTAGTCTCTCCCCACCACCTTCTTCGGACACTGTAGTTTGTATATGAATCGAAAGCAGCTGATGTCTCTATTTTTGTTTTGTTTTTTTGTTATTCACGATCTAAATTAAAATGTCTTGATGGTTGTCTTAAAACATGTGATGGAGAACTCTGAAAGCGGAACAGAGAGCCGCGCAAGGAGTTGAGACAAAAATCGTATATTTCCATAACCATACGGCAAGGGATTTGTTCAGTGTTTTAATCAAGAATGACATGTGGGTCAAGGGAATACAGAGTTTTGTCTTTGTAGTATTTGTATTTTTAATACATATTTGGATTACATTACAGGAACATCCGATCATGGCAGAGGGACATACGTACAAAGGAAGCATAGAGTCTAAAATACTAACTACTAGGTCTTTAAATTTACTATAAACGACCGATTGATAAAAGATGATATAATTTATTTATTGTTAAAGTATTAAAATTATACCAAGATTTGACTATATCCGAGATAAAGTTGGTAATGAAATAGACATAAATACTTGGGAACTTGTCTTACTGTCACAGGTATTTACAATGGTTAAAACATATATGACAAGTAAGAAGCTGAGACTCAAAGGGACACGACCATGACAACGTTATCAAGGGTTTGGATTTTAAAACCCTATGGATACTACTTGTATGTTCTGTCTTTCATTCCCATTTTATTATATTACATGGCTATAAATTATCATTTTCCACCAAGAACCTTAGAACAGGCGTCTGGGGAGAACAGTAACACATAAAGGGTTAGACATCTCGCACGACAGCTTTAGAATCTCCGATAAGTCAATCGGGTTTTGATCTGACGGAAGCCATTCAAACTCATGCAAAAGAGACGCCACCCAAAAGGTGACAGTGGTCAAACCCAGGTTCTTTCCCGGGCATGTTCGCCTGCCAGACCCAAATGGAGCCAGCCTAAGGTCGGAACCCAGCACCGAAAACTCCACCTCACCTTCCTTCGTGACAAATCGATCGGGTATAAATTCAAGTGGGTCAGCCCACTCTTGTGGGTCCCTCGTGATGGCCCACATATTTACCATTGCCGTCGTCCCCTTCGGCACGTGGTATCCATCAATGGTTGTATCGGTGATAGCTAGACGGGCCCAGGAAAGCAGTGGACCCGGCGGGTGAAGCCTCAGAACCTCCTTGATCACAGCCGGAAGATAAACCATGTTCGTTAGATCAGACTCGTAGACGGCTCGTGATCTGCCAACGACCTTGTCTAGCTCATCATGGACCCTTGATTGAACATCAGGATGAAGCACAATCCTGGCTAGTATCCACTCGATCAGCACCGCCACAGTGTCAGTTCCCCTGAATATCATTTCCTACATATAAAAAACAAATAACAATATTTAGTACACTCAAACTCAGTACAGAAATAGCTTCGAAGTTCGAAGGCATACCCATAGAACGGCGATCATATCGGAGTCTGATAATTGATCGGCACCTTGGAGAGAGAGTAAAACGTCGACGAAATCTCGAGTTTCCACGTTCGTTCTATCTCGGTCTCTGTGTTCAGCTATGATTCGGCTGACGAAGCAGTTAACTTTAGGTACGAGGTTCGAGCATCTGACTCTGATTTTCTGAGGGTCAAAATCTGCTAGCCATGGAAGATGGTCGGACCAGTTAAATGCGCCGAGTAAATCATACCCTTCATCGACTAGAGCTCTGAGTTCTTCAACTTCTTTATTGATGGAATCCAACTTATATTTTTGTCCGAATATCGAAACCATAATATTGTTTAAAGAGGCTCGCTTGAGCAATTCGCGTACGCGGAAGCTTCGGTTATTTTGAGCGAATAACGTTACCATTTCAGAGGCAATCGTGCGTCTCTGCTCCTCTGCACCTTTAATTTGTTTAGGACAGAAAAGGTGCGTTGCCGCGATTCTTCTCAGTGTTCGCCAGTAAACTCCATAGTGAGCGAACCCGATTGCTCTGTTGAACATCAGGCTATAAGCAGACTCTTTCACCGGACGATCAGCGAAGACAGAGCTGTTAAGAATCTCTCGTGCAACATCTGAATTGCAGGTGACGATAACACGAGTATCGCCGAGGCTAAAGGCCATGAGCCTCTTGGCTTTGCATGTCTCGGCATGGGACGCAATCAGGTGATGAGCCAGGGAGCTGGCCATAAGGTTCATGCTACCAATTAGAGGCAACCCTCTAGGCCCTGGAATTGGCTTGTTTGCAACGGAAAGAGAGGAACATTTTTTGAACCTATATTTTCCCCAAGCTGGACCACCGGGATGAACCCAGTACAGTAAGATCATACCTATCCAAGCTAGAGCGATGATCACAATTGACCATGCAATACTTTCTTGTGAACAAGCCCGACATTTGGATACAAGGGCAAAGACCCACACACTCTCAATGCTACTGGTCATGGTCTTGGATACCTAGAACTGGGATGACAGTAGAAATAAAAAGCTCTCAGGGGAAATGAAGAAATGATCAATGGCTTTTCGATTTTGGAGCGTAAACGAACTACTCTACCGGCTATTTATAGAGGGGGAAAACCTTGGACATCCAAAAAAAAAATGATTTATATATATAAGTTACAATCATCATATTTAATTAAACTTGTAGTCTGTTAATCTATCAATAATTATCATTAAATTTGGTACTGTCTTATCAAATACCACTTTATCTATAACTCGAAAAAGATATAAAACCTTCGGAACCAAAAATAAAAGAGACGACTCCATAATTTTCGACGAGGCGCTATCGCGCCCTTGCTCGACATCAACCTCTTCCCCTCCTTTCTATTATGATTATGATCGATTATCCCACATAGTTAGTGTCTCCATAAATTTTCATATGTTGATATTTTTATTTTTTTAATTTTAATTTTAATTTATTTAAATATTTTAATTAAAATTTATAAAATATATACTTAAAAACTGTTTTTAAAACATAGACATAGGATCTAGGGATGGTAAACGGGAGAGATGGAAGCGGATACCTCCTCCCCTATACGCATACTCATATAAAATTTTTATATCTATGGTTTACTCATCACTCACAGTGGATACAATTTTCAATTCTACATCCGACCGCACGGATATATTCTCAAATCCATCCCCACACCCACCATTCAGACTATATCTACTTGTACATCTCTACGAGCAACCACTAATATCGAATTATGTAAAAATAAATCATAGACTTTTATAAAGAAGAGTAAAACTTTCATACTTTATTAACCGATAAAGTATATATATAATATATTTACATCAATATAAATTTAATTACATCTAATTAACTAACTAAGATAACTAACTAAATTAAAACATATTTTTATTGATATAAACCCTACTTAGTTACAACTAACTAATTATATATAGTTAACTTAATTAAAACATATTTACACTTTTAAAAATTCTATTTACCCATATATATTACAAATTTACAACTTGATTAATTCAAGCTCAATCATAAACCATCATTTTTTAAAAATTAATTTAATTGAATTTAAAGTCTATAAACTTAAGAATTAACGTAAATTTTAAAATAAATTAATATGTTAATGCACAAAACATCATCATAAAATACATAATCAAAGTCTACAAATACAAATAATTCAAAATTCATATAGTAGGTGGATGCAGAGCAGACGAATATGAAATGGGTGGATATGATGTAAGTATGATCTTAAACCCATCACTTACCCACTACCCATCACTTACCCTAAATAGAATATCGATTAGTGAACATTGAAAAATAAATGATCACTTATTGATCATGTTTTCGAGTCAGATATTTTTAAATATTCTTAAATAAAATTTATATCAAATCAAATTAAATAAATTTTATAAGTTAATCAAATTAATAATTTTGTTTCCAAAAACAAAATTTTCTAGTCAAGCATAATATCATTTTTATTTGCTAATCAACTTACATGTCACGTAAGAGTGGATGGTAGGTTTTTTAGAAAAATTAAATCACTGTCAAACGTGAAAAAATCTTACTATAAAAATTGAAGTCAAACATAGTTTATGAATACTAGGGGGAACGATTTTATATTTTTCGTTTCGTTCTCGATATTTATAGTTACGATTTTAATTTTTTTATATTATTTTTGTTTGGATTTCATCCCAAAATAATTAAATAAATTATTATTTTTAAAATATGAAAATTTACTGAGACCAATCACAATAAATCGTCTTTGTTTAATTTAAGTTTAAGCAATATATATCTGAGAACCTTAACCAATGATATAAATTATTATTAAATTGTACTATCCCCATGAAAATATTGACTCCTTTATAAAGCATGATTAAGAGTAAAGCAGCATTCTAATCCAAAAAAGTAATCTCCATATCTCGAATTAAAGCTACTTTAAATACATTAAAGGGGAAGACAAAAAAACAAATCATATATACCGATTCTTCATGTTGCTCTAACAGCCTTGGACATGAAAAATTATTAGGTGAACTTTGTTCATTACGTTATTCGTGATTTCAATTAATTAGGACCGTTCATCTTAATTTTTTTTAAGTGAATCATCATTTCTTTCTTACATATAATTAGTGGTGGGTAGTTATTAGATGGTTATTTTAATATGAACGGACCTAATTGTTTGGACTATGGATGACGTGATGAACAAGGTTCACCTAATAATCTCTCATAGTATAAACATATTTAGACTTCGTTCAATATAGAATTTATATTATTTTTTTTATCTAATCAGACATTTTTAAATAAATTAATTAAAAAAAACAAACGTTTGAGACGTAAAATCAAGAAATTTAACCCACATTTTATTTATATTTTAAATTATTTTTAGTTTGATCTAAATAGTAGTAAGTATACCAACAATATTTATTTTATTCTCTTTGATGGACAAGTGAAGCATCCTTGGAATCTTCCCTGTCTGGTGGGCTGTCAAAGACAGACAAATTACCAGAAACACAACATGTTAATTAATTAAGCATTAGATTAATGTAGTTTAATTACTACCAATAAACTTCATATTATATCAGTGATGAGCAGATAAGATTCCCAGGAAATATAAACTTGATGTGAGCCAGTTAGCAGGTGGGAGGGTTGAACTTTGAATCTCCTTCTCTAGTTTCCAATTACAAATATACAAACCGACAAGCTGTTGATCTCGTAGGAAACTGGTAAGGAAAGATAATCAATATTACTATATATAATGTAGAACGGGATTTTGGACAGACGCAATAAGAACGACTGTACAAGGTTTTCAAAAAGGAAGAGATCCAAATTTTGATAAACTCCATTCATCAGATGATGTTAATCTCGAAAATCATTGAAAAATTTTGAAACACTATTAAAAAAGATGAGTTATAATTGTTAAAACGTTATAATTATTTTTTAAATATGATAATTGATTATAGAATCTAGTATTACTATTACTATTGTTTCAATAAAACTAATGAGGTTTTGAACAGACGCAATAGAAACGATCACACAGGGGCCCCTAGAAAGGACATTTGCTTCTAAGAGCTACAATTTTATAACTAGTGGAAGTCATGGACATTTTACTTTTAAGATCATATTTTAATAAATTGTACAGGCCCCCCAAAATCGTTGAACCGCCCCTGATAATGTATATAGGAAGATTGGAGCAATAGGGAAATGATAGAGATGGACCGAAAGAAAGATGACACGAGTTTTCTCTTAAAAATTTAAAATTTGTATATGATTTTTATTAATTATTTTTATTTTTTTAAAATTTTATATGTTCGACCTACGTTGATGGGGGAATCTGATTATATGTAGTAAGATCTTTATTTGATTGTATGATCTCTCCCTGCACTAATCTTCTTCTACCTTTATTAACTGGCATTGAAACAAAAGTTAAAGGAAACCCCAGTATTGGTGCTGCTTGGAATCAACTGCTCGTCATCTCGATCTATCAAGTAATAAAAGTTGTTGGGTGGAAAAGAATAAAGAAAAAAAAATATAATTCTTGTGTTTTTTTTATTTAATTTATTGATTAATTAATTTGAATCAGATATTCTGAATTTATCGAATGGTAGGGTGATGGTTGTCCTCCGCAGGGACGGTTCAAAAATTTTGGAAGCCCTGTACAATTTATTAAAACGTGGCTCTTAGAATAAATTGTCTATAACTTTCACTAGATCTAAAAATGCGACCCTTAAAAGCAATTTTCCTTTCTAGAGGTCTCTGTACGGTCGCTTTTATTGCGTCTATTCAGAATCTCATTGGTTTTTTAGAAATAATAATAATAGGAATAAATAATAAGATTCTATAATCAATTATCAGGAAACAATTATAACGTTTTAATTATTATAACTTATATTTCTTAAGATCATTTTTAAAATTTTTACAATGAATTTCAAGATTAATATCATCTAATGAATATAATTAATCAAAATTTTGGGATCCTCTTTTTTAGGTAATCGCTCATATTACACTTATCCAGAACTTGGCCCTCCGTTTCTACATGTTTGAACTATATTATAGTCAAACATGAAAATAATATTAAATCTCTCCTAAATATTGGGACCAACTATCTAATTTAAATAAATAATCAGACTTTTAATGAAAATTAAACATATGCTTCATTTTACATAATTTTTTTTAAGTCATAGAAAGAGAAAGAAAAATACGTTTACCTACATGGTTTTATCTTGGTCTTGGTCTGCATATATCAAAATCAAGTGGTACATTCTGAATTCAACACCAAACTCTTTTGTACACTAGAATTTCATATAATAATAATACACTTGGTCCAGATTTTAATATTTAAATTTTATTTAAAAAAATTATATATTAGTGGATAGTTAAGGCCTAACCCATTGTCGCTTAAATACCTGAAATATGATTGGATTTCATGCCTAACATTCTGTTTAATATTGTTTTTACATAATCTAAAAAGTGATTTAAATATATATAATATATTGTTAAAGAATTAAGAAAATCTATAGAAATATATATTATAATAATTTTAAGATTATTAAAAAATATCGTTTTTTTTAAGAAAACAGTTTTAAAGCTAAAAACATTTTTAAAGTTGGAAACAAGGTTATACAAATATATTTTCCAAATGTAAAATATTTCTCAACTCAAATATAATAATAATAATAATTTTTATATTTAAAAAGTGCTTTTAGATTACTGCACTTTAGGTTCTATACTTGTAATATATGGTATAGTAGTTTTAAATTTTATAAATTTATAATTTTTTTATCAGATATAATTGCATAATTAATAAATGGAAAATACTTTTAAAAGTTTTTGAGAATAATCCAACCGAAAATTTTATTTTAAAATATAAGTAATTCTCACATATATTTAAAAAATTTAAGCCAATTCAAGTCAATTTTTATTTATAGCGGCGTTTTAAATAAAACGTCACTACAGATGCAAAATTAGCGACGTTTATTTTAAAAATGCCGCTAAAAGTACTGCTAAAATTCTATTTCACTGTAGTGACGCCATGTGCAAGTAACGTTCTTCCTTCAAATTTTATAAAAAAAAATAGAAAAAAATTAGAAAATGTCACTTGCACATGGCGTTTTCCTCCCAAATCGTCATACACAGGTAACATTCTTCTACTTGCACCGTAAAAATTAGCCTAGATTCTAAAATAATCTCCAAACATCCTATTTTTTAAATAAAAACTTCAAATGAATATATATCTAAGGAAACCAAATCCTTTGATACCAAACAATCTCTTTCTTTTCCACAATGTTCCATTCTCTTTTAAATGAATTCAAAAGCCATATATTTGTATTCTTCAGCCATACTGCATCACAGATTGCCGACGGATCACATTGCCAAATCGACGGCCATTCCTCATCTTTTGACCCAGAAAAGTTGTGCAGATGAAGCACCAAGAACTAAATTTTGGCCCTACATGGCTACACCTTAGATTTCCTGTATCTATCTCTATACATATTTTATTTATATAATCTTGGAAAGTTTGTGCTTTGAATGTCAACTTCTCTCTGTCCAATTACAAGGGAATACTGATCTCAAAACGAAAGCTCCAAGGTTTCCACTCATATCTCAAAGCAGCCGAAGAAATTACATGCAGATTTCAGGATTTGACCACACTAGGAGTTGGATACTTAATTTATTACAATGATTTGGATTTTAGACCATGATTTTATTACAATAGTTTAATAAGACAGAGACAGGGAAGCAGTGTGTTGGAATCCCATGCACAGTATGTAGACTTGTTTTAGAATAATAATATGAAATTTGGTTGGTGCTGAACAACTCAGTTTGCAGTTTGTTCATAGACAGCACAGATGCCTGAATTCTTACATAAAATAATTTTAAATAAAAAGGAGTTGGATGTTTGTTTATAACCAGTTAAATTATGTATTAATTATGTATTAAAATATCAGTGAATTATATGATTGGTGTCCCTTCGATGAGGTAGGGACTGAAGGGTTAGGTTAGGAACTTAAAGATTTAGATAATCTTTAGTTATTTGGGAATCCAATTACCCGTAAATCCTACTAGATTTGAATCTTTCATATTTATTATTAAAATGGGTTGGAAACTCTTTTGTGTATATTTTTTAAGACAAAAACTTATGTACATAAGACATGGGTTAACTTTAGTTTATATAAGTCTTTTAATTAGTTTTAGAGTTAAGTTTAATTTAAGGTTTAAAGTGTGAGGTTTTGAGTTATAATATTAAAATTTAAAATTAATATTTAGGATTTAAAGTTTAAGACTTAATTTTTTAGAGTTTAAGTTTATTAATTTAAGATTTGAATTTATAGTATAAATGTATAAGTTTGTGTGAAATAAATTTTACAGGCTATTATTACATGCACTGGAAAAAAAATCACAAGCATGTTTAATTTTAATTTAAAATTAAAATTCTTCACTTTAAACACTAAACTCTATTTTCAATTTTCTAAATTTAAATTCTTGTAATAAATCTAAAATTTTAAACTCTAAACCTTAAATTAGACACGACTTGTACCAAACAAAATTTTTACTACCAAGATATAAATATTATTTTATAGATATATTTTTTATTGACAAAGTATGATTTTTATTAATAACAAAAATCATACAAAAAATATTATAATTTATCTCATTAAAAATATACTACAATTATAATACTACCAATGAGAAAAACGTCTATAACACAAATCCCTAAACCCAAACCCTATGCCTAGGCAACACCCAACCCGATCATGTCCAACACTCCTATCAACACCACAAACCATGACTAAATCCAACACCTGGAACCGATCTAACCCCTTCCAACTTATCAATAATCATTGCCTGTACGTCCAACATCACATTGATTGAAGCCAACCCCTACCATAAAGATACAAGACAATACGACCAGAAACCATACAAAAACAAAACTCGAATTCCCATGGGCGAACATAAGAGGTTTAAAATATATAAGTTATTTTAAAAAAATGTTTTTTTTATCTTCATCAATTAAAAAAATTAAAATATATATTTTAATCTCTTCTAAATTTCTAATTCTACCGTGCACATTCGTTCTCTTTGTGGCCAAAGCATCCACAACTTTACAAATGTCCCTATTGGGCTGTGCTCTATTCGCCCCCTTAAACATAAGCCAATTTCGCAAACTACCCGAATGACCAATCGACTGGATTTGTCAATAGAAGAAAATCACATAGTTCCATATTTTACATACATGAATAACTTGATTAATAACATGCATTGTCCATAAATTAAGGAAACAACACATTGATGAAGTCATCAAGCAAACCTCAAGTTATAGCAGCATCTGCAACAATAATATAGTCAAATGTCAGAAAAATCTTCTGAAGAATATAGTGAATTCAGAAATATTTTTGAGGGTCGGACACATATATATTATATGTGGATCTAGAAATCTTAGGACAACCACAATCAATAAAATAAGAGATTTAGATATCAGAGTGCATACTATTAATAAAATGAATAGCTAACACTTATTCATCTTTCACTGCGTATGGATACGTCATTGTTCGTTGCTTGGTCAAATGTTTTGATGCTAATAATGAAGGATAATGGAAAATCGAGCCCTCTAATTTTATTTCTAGACATCAGCCCGGTGAGGATATTGTCACGGGGACAGAAAACAAGACTATATTGGTAGGACGACAGTGTTGGGATTAAATGGATGGTTTCCTTGTTGGTCTTATACTTTTGTAGTGTTGTTTTCGAACAAGGGTGATGATTATTATCCCTATCCATTGGGAAATGACAGTGAGGACAGATTCGGCTTCTCTCTTCATGACCTAACCATGCAACGACGGAGTACGTACAACAAGAACCAGCTGCAACGCTCACATATAGGACAACAAGAAAAGGAAAGCAAAGACTAGACAGAGAACCATTTGCTGTTAGGACATCGACATTACAGTTGTTTTTGTTGTTTTTTAATGTCATTGGTAGCAGAACCAGAAAGTTTAGATCGTGCATGGTGTAAATTTTGTACCTGGGGATGAAGCATAGAGATGGATTCGGTGGGTTGGCGTGTCTTTTTAGCGAGAGCATCCATTACGGTGGCCTTGCAATTCCCCTCCTTTTTATTTCCCTTTCCTTGGAGCTCTGGATGGATCTTCCTTTTCAACATCCTCTTCATCATCTAATCAACCCAATCAAATTTGTTCAATCCAATAAAATTTTGATCAAATTTTATTGCTTTGTTTTGTAAAATGTTATGGGAACTTTTTGATGAATCAAATGATCTGTTTCAATACCATCTTTTCTCTTTTTTTTTACGTATAACTATTGAATTTGAATTTAGGACACGTAATAATATCTTAAATGATTTGTAATTTTTTCATTCCCGATCAAATAATTACTTAAAATTCCCATTTTTTACTACCCAAAGCTTTATTTTGCATGTAATTTTATCCTTAGTTAAAAAAAAAAGAGAGAAATGGTGGATTGAGAAATTGAAAGGAGGCAGAGAAAAATTTATAATACTCACTTTGGTAGCATTTTGATGGGACGTGATTCTTCTCCAACTTGAGGAATGAGTTTCTTGGCAAAAGAAAGTCCATTTTTGGTACGAGCATATGGCTTTTTGCATGAATTCGAGTCCAATTCCAGAGGGCAGGGCTTGTTTTTGATGTCAGACTCCTCGGAGAATAGCTCGGCCAGTGTAGTTCTCCTCAGCTTCCCCGAATGGCCCTCAGTGGCCTCCAACTCTAACGTAATTTCGTGATCAGTAAACCCACCGACCTCATCAACCATCATCATCACGTCGGTTTCTCCATACGTCGCATGATCAACGTCCTCCAAAGCACTCAACATCAGAAGGTTCACTTCTTCATCACCATCATTCTCAACAGCTTCATTATCGTCATCGTCGTTTTGTTGAGCGAACGATTTCAAAGGATCGAAACCAAAAGTTCCGATTGTTAAAATGCCATCTTGCCAACCATCCAGCATGTCGGAAAATGCTACCTGTTGGAGTAAAGCTTTCGCTTCGGAATCGAATAATCAGTCTTCGTAGCATTTCCAGCAACCCCACCTTTGAGGACGTTATGATGGAACCTCTTTTGCCCCCAGTTGAAGATCTATTAAATCAACATTAAACACGAAAACCCATTCTTTTCATCAGAAAAGGAAGATCAAAGTGAAACAAATATATGGGTATGTTGTAGTTTACCTTCATTTTCTCAGCCAAGCGAATGTCGTGAGGGGTGGTGGAATGTTTTTATGATAGAAGCAGAAGCAGTCAAGAAATGGAAATGGAGGCCGGGTATGGAGAAATTATGTTCAATCATGTCATTCATGGAGAAATTATATGATAAATTATGTTTATCATGTTATTTATAATTTAAGAAAGGGTAACTATATTCGTTCATTTTAAAATAATTATTTATTATTAAATAATATATAAGAAAAAATGATGATTCACTTTAAAAAAATGAGATAAATGAATTTGATTGATTAAGATTATGAACGACGTGATAAACAAGATTTATCTAATAATTTTTTCGAGATACGAGAGTTAAGTGGCGTCATGTGACAAAAAGGTGTGGGGCCTAGATATTTGAAATATAAATCTTCTACCTCTTTATCATGCCTCTTGTTAAAAAATTTTAAAAAAATAAATTTTAAATCCTAACCCTTATTTTCTATATACTAAACCCTAAACCTTACGCCCTAAAAAATGCACCCTACCATTAATTCTCTAAACCCTAACCACAACCTCTAACCTAAAACCCTACACCTTAACCCTCTGATTTATAACGGTAGCACAAATGGAGACATAAGAAAGAAGTACACGATTTGCACCCAGAAATTAGGACAGTTGCTATAGTCTATAGAGTAAAAGTGTCTCCCTTTATGCCTCCTGTTAAAAAATTAAAAAAAAATTTAAACCCTAAACTTTATTTTTATATCATAAATCTTACATACTAAAAAATACACTACACACCTAATTTCTTAAACCCTAACTATAACATCTAACTTTGAACCTTAAACCATCTAATTTAAAACGAAAACATAAATATAAATATAAAAAAGAAGTAAACGATTTGCATCCTAATCTATATGTATCGGGTCTATGTGGCTTGATCGATGCGTAGAAATTCCATTTCCTCAGATTTTGCTTGCGGAATTTAGCAAGGGGTCCACACTAACATATTCCAACACCAAATGGACAGTCTGTGAGGGTGTTTTATTCTGGGGCAGCATTATCCGCAATGAAATTATACAATCAATAGTACTATTCCACCATGGGATACTCATAATTCAACCACCAATCAGGCCAGGATAGGATAACAAAACGAAAACGACGGGAGAGTATGTGTAGGAAAAATATTTCATTGAACTGAAAGAAAAAAAAAAAAACTTATAAATTTATATTATCCTGATGATATTTTTGTTTTAGATTTTCGAATGAGATTGGATATAAGTTCACAAGGGGAGGAACAATTTTTTTCCACCTCCGAAGATTTTTTTCCCACATTTGTTCCTTTATTAAGTTCTTTTAAATTTTTTTTATGAATTTACCTTTTACTTTTAAACATTTAAGTTTTATCTAATTCAACCCTAAATCTTAATTCTATCCCTGATTATTTTTGTTCACGATTAAATTATGATAATAATCATGTTGTCAACCTGTATTATTAATACAATAACAAATTTATTTATCTCAGTTATAAATTATTATTATATTTTATATTTTATTTATATTTAAAAACTATTGTGAAAAATTATTATTTTTTTATTTTAAAGATCTATTAAAACAAGTACAATAATTAATTCTTTATGCTCTGTTAATCTAAACTTTAAAATAAAAATATTTAGGCTAAAGCTATACAGAAAGGCTTAAATGAGACAGAAGTATTTGAATATATTTTGAGGCCCAATCCAAAACTACTTGTAAAAGAAATTATTCACGATGGGTCATCTAGTTATGAGTGAAGATCCTACTACGGCACACCAAACACTTCATTAATAAAGAATGAGTCTATAACGGGTGTTGAACACCGCTGAATATCGTTAATATTGAATACCGTTGAATATTATTAAATTAATTTATAAAGAATAAAAATTTAAAGGACTAATCATATAATTATTAATAATATGTTGAGTTTATCACACTTTTATTAATTACATATTGAGTCTTTAAGATTTTAAATTTTTATTAATTAATTTAATGGTGTTCAACAATGTTCAACATTAGTGGTGTTTAGCAGTGTTCGACGCCCGTTATAGGATTTTTCTAATATAAATCTAGGGATTTACTCTATGAAACTTAAAAAGGTTAAATTCATAACTCTAAACACTAAAATTTAAATTCTTTGTATTTTTTTTGTTTTTAATTTTTAACTAATCATATTTTATTAATAAAATATTTTGATACACAAGCTATATAAAAATTATAAAATACTTTATATTTAAACTATAAAATTTAAAACCTAAATGTCTAACACCTTAAATCATAAAATTTAAAACCTAAGTTTTAAACAATATAACCTAAACACCAACATGAGACCCTAAAACTAAAACTTAAATCATAACACCTTAAATCATAAAATTTAAGATTTAGAATTTATGTAAACTTTAATTGTGTATCAAAACATCTTCCTTTACTAATATTGATAGTTTAAATTAGTTTAAATATGTAATCTCTAAAAATCAGATAAAAATCCTCTATCTCTTTTCGGTGTTTCTTTCTATGCTCTAATATTAAAAATAGTTAATAACTTAAATTCTAAATCTTAATCCTAAATTCTAAATCTTAAACTTTACACCTAAAAGTACACTATACCTCAAATTTCTTAAATTGTACCCTTAAACCGTAAAACTTAAACTTTAAACCTAATTTTTACTTTGGAGGCATAAATACAAAATCGAAAAAGGTAAATAATTTTTATTCCTAAAAATCTGTCGTACTCACATCAATTAAACCAACAAAAATTTATTAATCGTTGTTCTTTTCTAATACCCATATCTATACTCTAAGGGTGCGTTTGGATCGTGGAATGTAATATTATCTCTGGGAATAGAATTACCGGGATGTAAGATTACCTGAAATATTACTGGGAATATTACATTACCTTGTTTGGTTTGTTTGACAGGAATGTAAGTTGACAATGTTTGGTTGATGGAATATAAGATTACTTGAAAGTAAATTTTACCAAACTGTTCCCGTGATATATTTTCTTTTTGAGTTAAACTACTATTGGTAAATTGAAAAATTTTGGATGAAAATTCGTAGGAAAGTTTTTATATTAAAAATATTTTTAATATAATTAATATATTGAATTTATATTTTTAAATAATTTTTATAAGTATTATATTTATTTTATATAAGTATTATAATTTTTATATATTTATTTTATAAAGAATCTATATATTTATATTTTTCTGGCGTTATTTATAAATTTATTTATTATCTTATGTTTTAATTTTATGTCTTGCTTTTTTCAATATTTATTATTTATACTTTTAACTTATATAATTATATCTTATTTTGGATGAAAATTTATAGGACATTTTTGTCCTAAACACAAGGAATAAGCTAATACCTAAGAAAAGGAAGTGAATGAGATTCTCAGCATAAACCCCAAAAAGCACTATTGTTGGGAATGGAGTATTACCTCAGGTTAGGAATTCCGCGATCCAAACGTGGGTATGAGATTCCCGAAAAAAAAATTTCCCCAGTAATTATCTGCGATTCAAACACACTCTAATATTAAAAAATTAAATTCTTAATCCTAAATTTTATATCTTTAAATCTTAAAAAAATACACTTAATGTTTAATTTTCTAAACTCCACTCTTAAATCAAAACTTTAAATCTAATTTTTAATATAAAGAAAAAAAATCTTTTTCAACTAAACTATTATAATTTATGAAGTTAATTTCATCTAATAATTGTTTTTTATGGCAAGAAAAAAATCTGTTCCATCCGATTGAAGAAGGGAAGAAAAAAATAAAGGAGTTCTTCAATGGAAAAGCATTCATGGAACTTATTCATTCTGGTGATGCGACCATTCTTTAGGATGCTCATTTAAAGGGTAGAAATCCATATTTTTTTTATGTTTTATTTAAAATTAATTTTAAAATTAAATTTTAAATATCAACTTTAATTTTCATATACTAAATCTTAAATCTTAAAAAATATATCATATTCTAAATTTTTTAAACTTAACTATAACTCTTAACTTTAAACCTTAAATTCTAAACCAAATGATCTAAAATGAGATATAAAAAAAGACATAATAAATAAACAGATAATTTGCATTATAGTATATATATATATATATATATATATATATATAAATTGAAATGTGCCGTTTTGCATGAGAAGAAATTTCCGCATTGTGGTATAAAAACAGGAGAAATATTATTACACTCAGAATTTAGCATATATACTCCCAGTCCCAGAGTTTCTCAATATTAAAAGGCCTGGACATGGAGGGTCTTCAATCAGGCACCGCAAATGGTATTGAAGAATCCGATTCCATGGACCCTTTAGCCATCACTCATATTTTTGTTTATTCTTCAAAAACATGTAAGTAGTGTATGCATAAATTTATTTAAAACAAACCAAAGCAATTGAAAATTCAGATGATGCTTTGCTTTTTCTTTAGCTGTTGTAGCCATTGCTGCGTTCCTTGACATGGAATCCACCAGCAGTTGGCTTTCTGTGGAGAGAAAGGTGCACACCAGGGTCATGGTGAGTGCAAGAAGAGTTGTACACGATAGAGTTGTTAACGCCTTGCACATTGCTGTTCATGAATGCAGTCATTGGCAGGGTGTTCGATCCGTTGCTATTGCCCTTCATTTTGCGGTCCCCTTCCTCGCCGCTGCTGCTGTAGCTATGGTAGTTGCTGCCGTCGCTGCTGCCGGTCATTGTCTTTTGGAGTCGATGAGGACTGCCCTGGAAACCGTTTCTGTGGGGTGATTTGATTAGCTCCATGAAAGCACCTTTGTTCTCACCAGCGATTGTTATGACCCTCATGCCGGAATCCTCTGAATCTGAAGAGAACTTCTTGCCATTGCCTTTCTCCTTGGTTTCACCATGCTTGGATGGTTCTTTCTGTCCGTGAATGCTAGGATAGCGAGTGTCGTCGGGATAGTTTTGAGGGGCACCGAAAAGGCCCTTGGGTTTGTCGATCATCTTTTGAACGACCACGGTCTTTTGCTCTGCCTCGACAGGGATCTTCGGTTTGAGATCAGCTTGAGATCTCATCTGGGGAGGTGGGAGGGTTAAAGGAGAAGGCGGTGGAGCTGTTGTTGGTTTGATCTTTGGTGATTGAACTGGAGATTGCATGGCGGGTTTGATTGTGGGCACGGATGCTTGAGGACTCGCCACACGATTCGTAGTGGTCGTAAAGGTGGCCGGTTTTCGGTCTGGGAAGTTAGTCACCGGTTTTGTAGGTGAGACTGTCTTGGCTGGTGAGGTTGAAACCGAGGCAGTAGTGGGCACCGTCTTGGCTACGGAAGTTGGACTTGGAACTGTGGCAGTAGTAGTTGCCACTGGCTTCGCTGGAGAAGATGGAATAGTAGTTGCCACTGACTTAGCTGGAGAAGATGGCAATGACGAAGTCTTCGCCGGTTTCAGTGGAGAAACAGGCGACCTCGCCGCGGATGGAGCCGTTTTCACCGGGGAATTAGTCACCGAAGCAGCTCTGGAACTAACTTCAGTCATTGGTTTTTTATCCGAAGGCGAAGACGGCTGAGATCCTCTACCAACAGACACAGGAGATGTTGGAACAGAGGAAGCACCCCCCGTAGGTCGAAATGCAGGTCTAATAGTGGTTGATCGTGGCAAGGCTGGAGCTGGTTCAGGTGTTGGAGCAGGAGCTTGAGGTGCTGGCCTTGAAATGGATGCTAAACGAAACCATGGACGAGTTGGAGCTTGTTGGTTCGACATAATGAAGAGAATTTGAAAGAAAAAAGATAACAAACGAAAGAATTGATATGCACTGAAATGGCTACCAGAAATGTGCTTATATAGTAATCTAGGCTCAAGAATAAAATAACAAACAGGAAAAGGATCCCACGAGAAAACGTCCCGAGCCATAACCCATAGGAAGAAAGAAAGGCATCCAACAATAGCAAACAACAGCTGACAAAAGTTAACATTCTTACGGTAGGTATCGAATGGAGTAATTTACAGCTTGAGATTCATTGAATTCGTAAATGTAATCACCGGAATTCGTCCGGGGAGTCGCCACCAATCGTTTTGTAACGGTGTGATTGGGACACCAAAAATAGGGTCTGCGAAACCTGAGTTGAGTCCGGGAGTCTGTTACGCGTAGGGAAGGGTGAGCACCCCTACGACGCCCGAAATCGGCACCTGTCGGTTACAAAATATTTTATACGAACGAAAATATTAATTCGGTGTTAAATCAGTAAAAAACAGGTAATAAATATTTAATAATAATAATAAAATAGGAAAAATATGATTTTCCAGGGGCTAATCTGTAAAAACAGCAAGCATTTGGGGTTAAAATAATAATATTAAGGGTAAAAATCGAATAAAATTGAAAATATGATGCTTAATTTTAAAGAACAGTGACTAAATTGAAATTTAAAACAAACTGGAAAACCACGGTATGAAGACACTAGAAATGCAGGGACCGCGGGTGAAATTCTCCTTTTTTTTCGGGTTGCGCGCGGGTCGAGTCATTGGATCGGGTCTGGTTCGGGGCTCCTAGAACAAAACGGCACCGTTTTGGGCCATAATACTCGGCACCAAAACGGTGCCGTTTGGACCCATATATATGTCCTCTTGCTTTGTTATTTTCTTCATTTGTTCTTCTTCTTCAGACTAAGAAAAACATAGAGCTTCAATGGCTCTCTAGGGGTCCGGCCGGTTGCCTTCTCCGGCCACCACACACGGTCGCCGGCCGTCGTGCCGGTGGCCGGAATCGAAAAAGAAAAAAGCTTTCCGGCTCTCCTTGACGTGGTACACGGATCTAACCTCCGTTTTTCAAGAACAAGCTTCTATCAACGTAGATCTGAAAGGTAAGATTCGAACCAATTTTTTTATCTTATTTTTTTTGCTTCGGTTTGATCCCGATTTGCTCTCCTTTTCTTTCCCTCTTTTTTTTGAATATTTGTGTGGCTTTGGTTGTGATTTTTGTGGACTAGTTTTGCTCGAATAACCCTTTTTCGATTGCTTTTTTTTTTGCTCCGGTTTCCAACCGGTTTTACATGCATGTCAATGGGTATTTATACCCGAGATTTTTACATATTATATGAAAAAGTAATAAGAGTTTCTTATCCTATTTTTAGATCTGAAAATAGATCTAATAATTTCTCCACCTTTTGCAGGTTGAGTAGACATGGCCGGTGGAGTCTGGAGTTTCACGTGGTCGGGGCGGTGGCTGGCCAGGAGGGCCAATCAAAGGGTGCGTGACCACCACGCGCTTATTCGAATAGTCGCGCGTGATGGTCACGCGAGGACAGCTGGCTAGGGCAGTTGGATGGTCGGTAGCCGGCCGATTAAGGTTTGGTTAGGGTCTGGTTAGGGTAATTAGGTTAGGGTTGTAATGGGTTGTAATTTTGTTTGGGTCAGATTAATTTTGATTGGGTTTGGATTGTATTGGGCTACCGGGTTGGATTGTGGGCTTGTAATTATTTTATGGACTTGGACTTAATATTGGATTTGGGTAATTATTTGGGTTGAATTTAATATTTAAATGGGTTATTACAGTTGTCCCTCTTTGCTCATTGTTGTATAACAAAAATAGAGCAAAGATAAAGAATAACCCATTTACTCTGGCATGGTTTGAGGTTCTTCTTTGGTAAGGTTTTGGCTTTTTGGTGTGGTTGAGGTTCTTTTGGTAAGGTTGGGTTTTCAGTGACCATCGCCTTTTCTTCTAAAGCTTCAACTTGATCTACTCCACCGCCCTTGTCGACAAAATATTCAAAACTTGAGGATCCGTTGGAGAAAACGGCACAAAACTTGAGTTATGATGATGCCATCATTTGTGATGAAGATTTGACCTGGCTGCAACACTATCGAGAAGCACGGTCTGGTACGAGCACTGATGTCTGATCTAGCTTCACCATTGAGGAAGCGAGATCTGGCAAGGAGTTCTGATGCTCGATTAAGCTGTAACACTGACGAAGCACAATCTATCTGGTTCATCTGCAACACTGACGCTGAGATTGAGATCAACATTTGATTTGCTTGCAATACTGCCGGAGAAGCTAGACCTGACGACGAATTTTGTCATTCTTAAGCCGTAACACTGATGAAGAGGCATGGTTTGTCTGATCCATCTGTAACACTGCCGTGAGATGGGAAAGTGTCATTTGATCCACTTACAACACTGCCGGAAAAGCGAGATTTGACAACGAACTCTGTCACTCTATTTAGCTGCCACACTGACGAATAAGCGTGATCTATCGGATCCATCTATAACACTGTCGTCTAGATGGGAAACACCTTTTTGATCCGCTTACAACACTGCCGGAGAAGCGAGATCTAAGGACGTCGAGTTCTGACACTCAAATTAGCTGCAACACTGACGAAGAAGCCTGTTTTATCTGATCCATCTACAACACTGCCGCCGAGATGGGAGATGTCAATTGATCCACTTACAACACTGCCGGAGAAGCGAGATCTAGGGACGTCGAGTTCTGACACTCAAATTAGCTGCAACATTGACGAAGAAGCATGATCTAACAGATTTTTAATGCTGCTACACTGACAAAGAAACACCATTTGAGAATGAGTTTGCATGCTGCTACACTGATGAAAAAGCGCGATCCTTACTGGTAGCCTTGACTTTGGGCTAGTTGTACTATTTCTTTGAGTACACTCGTGAGACTGAAGTTTTTCAAAGGATTTATTTCCTTTGACCATTTTTGAAAATGGATTTTAAAGGATATTTGAATAATCCTCTTTTATGCATTTTTCCCAAATGCACAGGGATCAACGGATTTGACTTGCCTTTACCGGTAGTCGTTTGCCCCGGGCTAGTTGTACCATTCTCCTGGGTACAATCAGTTGATACCAATCCTGAGATTGGATTTATTCAAAGGGATTGATTTCCTTTGACCATTCGTGAAAATGGATTTTAATGGACATTAGAATAGTCCTTCTTAATGCATTTTTCCCAAATGCACAAGGGTCAACGAATTTGACTCGCCTTTACCGATGGTCGTTTGCCCCGGGCTAGTTGTACCATTCTCCTGGGTACAATCAGTTGGTACCAATCCTGCATTCCTCAATGAAGGGTTATAGTATGTATTAGAGGTGCACTTATTCCGTCAAAGTGCTTTTGATGACGATATGTTCGTCTGTTCCATTGCTTGCTGAAGAGACAAGATCTGTAATACTTTCGCAAATAGATTCAAAGTGTTAAGGTTAGCATGTATCACATGATTTTAATCTTAACATGTATGATGTATGCATGCATGCATGATCCTAGCACGAAATGCAAAATGCACATGACGATGATTGTGTTTCGAGATTGGCTCTGTTGATTGGCCTGATTGTTTGTTGAGACTCTGATAGTCGTGCCTCTTTCTTCGGGCAAAATATCTGACTCACGTTCTGTTCGCGGAGTGTCTATCCTCTTTTTGAGGTGTTTCTTTGAAATATTTCATTTTGTAAATCAAAGATTGCTCTCGGTCCTCGTACTTTCAGGAATGTTTCCGGAGCAATGTGGACAAAGTTCACGCAGTAACCATTGATAGTTATTCAGACTAACTGGCAACATGTGATGCCCCACATATCTTGCTAACAAACTTTGTAGAATCTATCGAGGCAACATGCATCTGGAAGACTTAAAGTGCAAGTTTTCCTTGTTTCATGGGGCCTCATATCTAGTTGGATTCATTTTGTTTCATCTTGCTTTATCTTTGTCAAATCCATAAAAAATGATCTTTAACTTCTACAGGTGATATAACGTTTATCCCATAAACTGGAAAAAAAGAGGTTGCCCCAATAGAAGTTTTGACTAGTGAACGGCGAATGAGGGATCCTTATTCCCCTTCCATGATTTTAGATTTCTACGGGTAATATCGCGTTTATCCCCTAGACTAGGGAAAAAGAGGCTGTCCCGATGGAAGTTCTAGCCGGTATTATGTAGGCTTATACGACAAACGGTAGCTTCTCGTACCAATCTCTGTAGGACTCTACCATTTCCACTGTTCTTATTAATGTTCTTGTCAACTTTCGTTGCCCCATTCATCTGTGGACGGTATGGCAAGGAGTTCGTATATTGAATTGTTTGCCTCTGAAAGTGCGTCATTTGTTCAACATTTGTGTTTAAAAAGAAAACAAGAATGCTCGTCATATGTAGCACAAAAGGTTTCATTTCATACGGAGAGCTTTAAACCCCTTTCACAAAAAAAAAACTCTTGTTACTCACGGGCTAGAGTAACAAGTATGTTCTGTACATAGTTTCAAAATATTCCAAAAATAAAAAGGAGCTATCTAGTAGTCCGGCTGTTCCGAGTAATTACAAGATGGGAAATTCTTCAAACCAAAAACTTCCAACAAGGGAAATCAAGGGTTCCCGACCACACTAGCATCCGTAGAGTCCTCGAATCGTACAACTCCCATTTCTATGAACTTTTCAACAAGCTTCTTAAACTTAATGCAATTCTCAATGGAATGTCCCGCGACTCCGGCATGATATTCACATCGAACATTAGGGTTATACCATTTTGGGTAAGGAGGTTCCAATGGTTTCGAGTAAGATGGGGAAACTACGTGTGCATTATATAGAAGCTTATACAACTCGCCGTATGAAATAGGGATAAGGGTAAACTTCTTCTCTTCTGCATTCGTCTTCTGGCTTGATTTCGCTTTTGGGAAATTCGTATTTGCTTTCACGCCAACCGCAAAGTTCCGGTTATGGTATCCCCCTGAGGGTTTCTCTGGCTCCACAATTCGCTTTTTCAGACTGATATTCTCAGATCTATTACGGGTTAACTCTTTTTGCATAAGAGCTTGTTGTGTCTGTGCATCTTTAAGTTTCTTCTCCCAGTAATCAGCTTTCTTCTGGACTTCAACTTTCTGATCAGTAAAGGACTTCTTAATTCCCGTATATTTATGATCGCCTTGCAGATCACCCAAGTCTTCTTTAGCCTTATTTTTGCCCCTCATTAGCCTTTTCATTTCTTTTTCTCGGGATTGTACCTCAAAGCTCAACTGGTTCCTTTCGTTTTCCAGCCTCAACATCCGCGTCTCCAGATCAGCACATCTTACTTCAAAACACATTGTATTTGGGTTTTCTTTCTCCCTTTCGAAATCTCTCTCGGTCAAGATCTTGGCCATTCTTTTGATCAAGTCATCATGTGATTGTGAAATGTATACATGCATATTCTGCTGCACTTTTTCTAACTTGTTTTCGATATCTTGTTTGATGTCGTCGCATGCTTTCTCAAGTTTCTCCAGTCTTTGTTCCATGTCTTCGGCATTGCTCCTAGCAGAGTAAGAATGTTGCATCTTAACGGTGTTTGAATTACCGCAACATGCATGCCCCATCAATGTTAGAATCGTGATAATAATGATGCAAAATGATATGCTTGATGCAACTAGAATGATGTCATGTACGTGTAAAATGCTACAAAATATGTTATAAAAAGGTGTTGACTCAGTACAACTTTGAAAAGGAAGTTCGAGTCAGAACGAAGCTTTCTCTACATCAAATGAGTCTTGTTTAGCCTTCATCTTCAAAATTTTGATTTTCTGGGAAAGCATTATCGGCTTCTTGCCCCAAATAAAAAATTTGGTTCGAACATCTAGAATCCGTAGATATTCGACCATTTTCTTGGACTTGCTTCAAAGCTTCGATCATGGTGCAATCTTAATCTTAAGAAACCATCATTGTGAGAATGAACTATCTCGAACTTTGTTGTCTCGACATCATTAGTGAAGCTCATCTGGTTGCCCCTCACCTTATCGAGAAAACGGTTCTGTGTGACTGTTCCTTTCTAACAGTTGTACTTTTATCAACATATTTTTTTATTATTATTTTTTATTAAGAAGTGTGAATGCAAAAACGAGAAACGATGCAACACAAGGATATAAAAATATTAGTATCAAACTAAATAAAAATAATCGTGCGTGCTTTATGATGCATGAATATGCATATGGCAAATATATCGTGAAAATAAATAACGAGAAATAAATAACAGAAATTAAAGGGCATAAATAAAGATAAACCCCCCGCTCGCTCCTTTTCTAAAAGGAAAAACCCTTCAAGGGGGATCCTCTAATCGGGCAGAGGTTCGGCATGACGGCTCTAAGGGTAGGCTTCTAGGGCTCACTATATGCAGTGTGGTTCTAGTAGGTACCCGAACAATATTTATTATCCTACTAAGGATAATAAACACGATTCAGGGGGATACGTTTCTCTAAGTCTATGCGGAGACGTAGGTCTCACGAAGACAGAGGGAAAAATATCCCGAAAGCAATTCACCATCCTACACGGAGGCGTAACCTCACGAAGGAGTGGTTTCATGCTTCCACTTAAATGGACGGAACCCGGGCTGAGGGTTCATGAAATGGAAGGTCCTGAAAAAAAAAATTTGAAAAAATATTAGTAAAATATTTTAAATAAATAAATAAAATAATATTAAAATTAACCGAATTTATATTTTCGATGGTTAAATAAAGTGTAACCGATTTTGCGGCTTGACTCGCAAAAATTTATCCCCAGCGGAGTCGCCAGCTGTAATCACCGGAATTCGTCCGGGGAGTCGCCACCAATCGTTTTGTAACGGTGCGATTGGGACACCAAAAATAGGGTCTGCGAAACCTGAGTTGAGTCCGGAAGTCTGTTACGCGTAGGGAAGGGTGAGCACCCCTACGACGCCCGAAATCGGCACCTGTCGGTTACAAAATATTTTATACGAACGAAAATATTAATTCGGTGTTAAATCAGTAAAAAACAGGTAATAAATATTTAATAATAATAATAAAATAGGAAAAATATGATTTTCCAGGGGCTAATCTGTAAAAACAGCAAGCATTTGGGGTTAAAATAATAATATTAAGGGTAAAAATCGAATAAAATTGAAAATATGATGCTTAATTTTAAAGAACAATGACTAAATTGAAATTCAAAACAAACTGGAAAGCCACGGTAAGAAGACACTGGAAATGCAGGGACCGCGGGTGAAATTCTCCCTTTTTTTCCGGGTTGCGCGCGGGTCGGGTCATTGGACCGGGTCTGGTTCGGGGCTCCTAGAACAAAACGGCACCGTTTTGGGCCATAATACTCGGCACCAAAACGGTGCCGTTTGGACCCATATATATGTCCTCTTGCTTTGTTATTTTCTTCATTTGTTCTTCTTCTTCAGACTAAGAAAAACATAGAGCTTCAATGGCTCTCTAGGGGTCCGGCCGGTTGCCTTCTCCGGCCACCACACACGGTCGCCGGCCGTCGTGCCGATGGCTGGAATCGAAAAAGAAAAAAGCTTTCCGGCTCTCCTTGACGTGGTGAACACGGATCTAACCTCCGTTTTTCAAGAACAAGCTTCTATCAACGTAGATCTGAAAGGTAAGATTCGAACCAATTTTTTTTACCTTATTTTTTTTGCTTCGGTTTGATCCCGATTTGCTCTCCTTTTCTTTCCCTTTTTTTTTGAATATTTGTGTGGCTTTGGTTGTGATTTTTGTGGACTGATTTTGCTTGAATAACCCTTTTTCGATTGCTTTTTTTTGCTCCGGTTTCTAACCGGTTTTACATGCATGTCAATGGGTATTTATACCCGAGATTTTTACATATTATATGAAAAGGTAATAAGAGTTTCTTATCCTATTTTTAGATCTGAAAATAGATCTAATAATTTTTCCTCCTTTTGCAGGTTGAGTAGACATGGCCGGTGGAGTCTGGAGTTTCACGTGGCTGGCAAGGAGGGCCAATCAAAGGGTGCATGACCACCACGCGCTTATTCGAACAGTCGCGCGTGATGGTCACGCGCGGACAGCTGGCTAGAGCAGTTGGATGGTCGGCGGCCGGCCGGTTAGGGTTTGGTTAGGGTAATTAGGTTAGGGTTGTAATGGGTTGTAATTTTGTTTGGGTCAGATTAATTTTGATTGGGTTTGGATTGTTTTGGGCTACCTGGTTGGATTGTGGGCTTGTAATTATTTTATGGACTTGGACTTAATATTGGATTTGGGTAATTATTTGGGTTGAATTTAATATTTAAATGGGTTATTACAATAAAAACTGCAGTTTCTGCAGAATCCTATGCTCCCCATTAATATCATGTTTAACAGCTTGCGATAAGAATTTCTTTGCAGTGATTTTACAGGTCTTTTTGTATGAACTTTTAACCATACCCCCCCCAAAAAGAAATAGTCTTTTAAGTTTGGAATCTTTGGGTAACTGATCTTATTGGATTGGACGACCATTTTCAATTACTCATCCAACAGGACAACTTCAGTTCCATTCCTTGCTGAAATAGATTATATTCTTGCATGAGAAATCAACGCCGTTGCTGTCTGTTTCTTCCCTCTGACTTTGCTTGCAGACATTACTTAAGAACATTACTGTAATGTATATAGTGGTTTGACCTCTTTTACTGAGAACATTAGAGTATGCTATTGTCAGCCGTTTTCCTGTCCAAAACACCAACTCTCTCTTTACCAATTGTCTCAAAAGAAAGGAAACGAATTCTTATTGTGGGACCTTGGAATATCAATCTCTTTTCTTTTAGATCGTTGAAGATGGAACGTAGTATTTACTAAGCCTATATGCCATATCATCTTTTTGTACGGATACTAAATTCATGGACTTCATTTTGCAGGAATCAATACTCTGGCATGAAACACGACTAGCTTTTCGATGTTGAGTCTTTGGTCATCGTTTAAATAAATAATGATATCGCAGAATAAGAACTTGTAGTGCTACAGAAAATACTTAAGTAATAAAGATGTCAAAACCTATATATCCATATAATCTGCACAGGGCCTGCACCTGCAAACGATAACAAGTTCGGCAGTACGAATTCTTGATATGGACTCATGCTATTTCTCAGAGCATATAAGCATTTCAATCATGTGATTAGGTGCCTTAGAGGAATCCAAGAACCGAATAAGCATACTGGTATTTATTCCATTAAATTTCAAGGTAAGGAATGGAGCACAACCATGCAAAGTCTATATGGTTCATGATCAAGGCCATTTGGTGAACTCAAAAACTTTGAAAACTATTTCTATACCTATGGGGATTTGGCAGATAAAAAGAACAACATTAGCTGCATTCAAAGCAATGTGAAAGCATTGCTCATAGCGCTGTATTGCGGGTACTAGCGCTGCAGCTGCCACCCATAACACTGTAATAGCTCATAGCTGTAAAACAGAACACCGAGACAGCAAGGTGGAGTCATTTCCTAATTCCTACACACTTCAACCATTGAGTTCGGTAATATTAATTTTGATTTCCTACGCTTGTTTACATACACTGTGAAAGATAACAAAAGGTGTACCTGCTCCAGCAAACAAATGGGGACCTGGGAAAAGCTTTCCGGTTCTAAACCATGTGTTAACACACCTATACCAATAGATTCAAGAACCCCAAATCCTAGCAGTATTGATCCAGCATTGAAGTGTCTATCCCTTTAAGACCCTTTCACCAACTACTTCCTCTCCTGAAAAATCACAAATGATCAGATGGTTTCGGGGCACATAAGGTGATACGTAATCTCCAAAACAAATTTGCTATGTATGTTAAGTAGACTTATCCCATATTATTAAAGTTTCACCTTATATTCAAGTTGAGCATGTCTACTTATTGCCAATTAGTTTTACCCCATTTAGGTTAGATGTTTATCATCCCATTGTGTTCATTGTAAGAAAATCAGAGCCTAAAACAAGAAAAATAAGAACAGGGCTAATTAAATTAGATGCTCGAGCTGTGTCAGTAGACATCGCTATCTTCCTAGCGATTCTCGAATTAGTACATACTGCATACAACACCAATCTAGGAACACAAGAGATCCTGTTCAGTAAGACTAACCATCCACAAAAGCCATAGATAAGTTCCAATAAATCAAATTTCATCCCCAATAAATGAACCAAAGAAAACTACTACTATTGAATTACTGTTTATATAAGTAGAGATTTATGTTTCTCATACCAAACTGATCCGCTTTCAAACACAAGAGTTGTGTTGTGTTGTGTTGTGTTTATAATGCAAGACTTGTCTCTAATCTTGAACTCTCCTAGAGGATGTGGAATTTAGTTACACCCTAAAGTCTAAACCCTTGTAAACTATTACCATCATAATTCATGAATACGACACAGCACTTCATACTCTAACATTTGGTGTGATAAACAATTTATAAACCACATAAATGGTCTGCCTAACCTGGCCGAAAACAGATCCGACAAGTGTCACAAACATTGGAATCCGAGGTGTTCACAGAACAAGAACTGTAGCAGGTACAAGCAAAACATCAAAAGACAACCGGAGTTCCTTTGACCGATGGGGCATTGCTTGGTCACTCAAGTGAAACAACAGTTTGAAGATGCTGTCAGAAAATCCCAAACCACAAATCTGCTTGAAGATGATGTAAAATGCCATTCATAATCATACATGTTCACCACTTCAATACCCAGTCCAATTTTTAATTCCTTGATTCAAAGTGTTTGCAGGTAGAGTGCCATTTATTCTACAATCAAAAAGGGATTTGAGTAAAATCTCTCCATAACCTTTTTACCAGAAACCATTTTCTGTATATACTTATATCCATTATATTAATAAAATTTACACCAAAATGTTTTAATTACTATCAATTACTAGTATTTTAAGTTTTCTTAATCTTCAATGCTGTTAATTAATAATTATTATACTGGAGTATGCTTTTAGTTTCCAGGAACCATTTTCTCTTTCTTTCTTTTTTTTGGTTAAGTTGTTGTTTATTATCCAAGAAAACAGGGAGACCCTGTGACAACCTCGAACAAGATTTCTATATGCGAAGGAACCATTCTCTTTACCCAGTCTTTTACTCCCATAAACTGGAAACGACCAAGAAACTTTGATGTTTGACATAATTGACACCCAAGTTTGAGAGCACGGTTGCAGCCAAAACATCTCAAACCTATATTTTATATATGTTTTATAAATACAGCCATTTTAGGAAGAATACGGAGCCTGGTTCGATGAGTATAGATTGGTTTGGAAAATATTATACTGTAGGTTTATAGAATTAAAATATACTTTACAAACTCTTTAATCAATAGGGTATATAACTCAAATAGTAGAGCGCTTGCTTTGCATATGAGAGGTACAGGGTTTGATCCCCCGCATGTCCATTTCCCGGATTTTTCCCTTGAAATCCTCGTATCCTCTAATGGATGGGCAGGGGATGCTTTGATAATTATTTTTAAAAAGCAAAAAAGAATGGAAAATCCAAAAAAAAAATATCTTCAAAAACTGAAAGAAAAAAAAAAAAAACAGAATTTTCTGGCCTTTTCAAATTTTTTATATTTTAATGGTTTAATGGATTTTTTTTAAGTAGACATAAATTATAATTACCCTTAAATTAAAATAAAATAAAAACTAAGTTCTTAAAAAATAAAACAGGACAATATTCAAAGAGTAGGGGAATCTTAGCACATCTTAACCTAATAAAATTTTCTTTTTAAATAATTTATTTTTAATAAAAAATTCTTTTAAAGACCTAATAAATAACTTAAAGAAAATTCTTTTGTGAAACTAATTTGAATGATTCCATATGGTTTCAACTCTTATGTCAACATAAGGATGTCCGCTTAAAAAAAGTAATATATTAATATAATTAATTTACAAGTAGATTTATATAATTATCATTGCCCTCTAATTATATTAAAATATATATATATATGATAATCGGGGACAAGTTAAGATTCAATATTAAAAGGGATACAAATATATTAAACCTTTAAATTTAATATTTAAGAGAATAAAAAATTATTTAAACTATAAAGGACTAAAAATAGAATTATACTAAAATATTTAGGGGCAAACAATTCCTCCCTCTCCTTGTATGGTTTCGTCTCTGATAACAATTATATATTTATTTTGTGAAATATTTTTCGCTATTAGTATATAAATAATAATTCATAATAAAATGATTTCAGTGATAAACTTCAGTTGCATACGTATATGTCCCTAAATTTTTTAAAGTTTATATATTTACCTTCAAATTTTTAAAATTTTATGAGTTAATTTTTAATTTTTTTTAATATTTATAGGTTGTAATAATAATTTGCTCAAATTATATATTTGAATTAGTTTAAATTTTTAATATCTTTTATAATTGAATTAAATTTCGAATATTTCATTATATTGTTTTTATTGCAGTATAAAACTAAATAATATATTAAAGATTTC
The DNA here is from genome assembly GCA_035048815.1 of Abelmoschus esculentus. Classification (NCBI taxonomy): domain Eukaryota; kingdom Viridiplantae; phylum Streptophyta; class Magnoliopsida; order Malvales; family Malvaceae; genus Abelmoschus; species Abelmoschus esculentus. Next base: position 15,064,903 of record JAUCBN010000031.1, read on the forward strand.
TTTTATAAATCATGGTTTTTTGGCCAACCAATGGCCACAAAAAGCAAAATTAATAAAAATAAATGGTGGAAAGTGGAGGATATATCATCAGATTCTTAAATTCAATATATAATAATATTTTTTTATTTATTATTTATGTTCCGTGGGCATATCGTGTAGGGATAAGCCAAAATTAATGTTGTTCAACTCCAACTCCTTGTTAGGACCGGTCATTAAACGATGACCCAATTTATTAAGTAATATTTAGTATAAATGTAATATATAATATGTCTTCTTTAACTTCAATCTAATCTCTATTTTAATATTCAAAAATCAATAAATATTATTTAATTGAATTATTATTATTATTATTCAAATAATTTAAAGATTATGAATTCCAATGTACTAAATTATGTAATTTCATTTAATTAATATTTATTATAAATTTAATATATACTTCTTCCCTACAAATGAAAATTTCCCCTTTAAATATCCCTTCTTTAGGTTTCAGACCTTAGATTGTTGAAACAATGGCGATTCTGTATAATTTATTTGTTTTAGTTTTTTCCTTGGTTCTAACTTATATTGTCATTTTTCTTTTTCGGATTGTTTTGATCAAGACTGGGTGGATTTATTTTGGCAAGAAAAAGTGGAGCTCCATTGAAGATTGGTTTCATGTCTACCAGTTATTCAAAGTCCCAGAATTCAATGAAAGTATGCAGAGAAATCAGTTTTATCGCAAAGTTTTGGTTTATCTGAATTCCCTCACTTCGATCGAAGATTCCGATTTCACCAACCTCTTCGCCGGAGAAAACCCGAATGAAATCGTCCTCCATCTCGACCTAAACCAAATAATCGAGGATGATTTTTTGGGTGCCAAGATTTTCTGGATTAACGAAGAGAAAATTTTGGTGTTAAAGATTCGAAAAGCGGATAAACGGAGAGTTCTTCGGCCTTATCTCCAACACATCCACACGGTTTCCGATGAATTCGATGAGAAGAACCGGGAATTGAAGCTTTACGTGAACGTCGTCGATAATCACGATGATCGAAACGGATGGTGGAGATCTGTTCCTTTCACGCATCCTTCGTCGTTTGAAAATCTAGCCATGGAAACGGACCTTAAAAACAAAGTCAAATCCGATCTCTACTCTTTCATGAAGGCCAAACAGTATTATCATCGGTTGGGTCGGGTATGGAAACGGAGCTACCTTCTTTACGGTCCTTCAGGTACCGGAAAATCAAGCTTTATTGCTGCCATGGCTAATTTCTTGAGTTACGATGTTTACGACATCGATTTGTCCAAAGTTTCTGATGATTCCGATCTTAAATTTCTCTTGTTACAAAGCACGGCCAAATCGTTGATCGTTATCGAGGATCTCGACCTGTATTTGACGGAGAAATCGACGGCGGTGAGTTTATCGGGGATTTTAAGTTTCATGGACGGGATTTTAACCTCCTGTTGCGGCGAAGAAAGAATCATGGTCTTCACGATGAACAGCAAAGATCACGTCGATCCGGCGATTCTTAGACCGGGAAGAATTGATGTTCATTTACATTTCCCATTATGTAATTTCTCTTCCTTTAAAACGCTGGCCAATAGTTATCTAGGGCTCACGGATCATAAGTTGTTCCCGCAAGTAGAGGAGATATTCCGAAACGGGGCGAGTTTAAGCCCGGCTGAGATTAGCGAGTTAATGATCGCCAACCGGAACTCACCGAGTCGAGCTCTGAAAACGGTCATCAACGCATTGCAAACGGACGGTGACGGAAGAGGGGCTTTGAATATGGGACGGCGGTCGGTTGAGGAAAATGGTGAACCGAGCGGGTCTTTTTATAAAGAAGGTATAAACGCGGTAAAGGAGTTCAAGAAATTATACGGTTTGTTGCGGGAGAAAAGTTGCAGACAATCTCCGTCGTTGGATCTTATTAGCCGCCAAAACGAGGGGCGACGATGAACATTGGTCACTGTTTATTATAAGCTTAGCTTTGTAGCTCCATTAGATCCAGCTAGAAATTTTGTTACCTCAACTGTAAATTTAGAACCTGATTCTGTTAAACAGAAAAAAAATATTATATTATTTTTTTAATATGTTTCAAAAAAATTATGTTTTTATAAATTATATAAATTTCAATTATATTCAAAATCAAATTAATTCTAATTTTTAAATAAAAATTTATTTATATTATTTGAATCTTGAATCACTTGATTCTATAGGCCTAAGACCACTTAAACATGGTCTATATTTGCTGTGTCTGTGTTTCCCTGTTCCAGCGCAAACGTCCCGGTTAAGCAATTTTCATGCTTTTCAGCTCTCATTCTTGGCCATGATGTGATTGAACTTCCAATGCTGTTGGACCGGCTTTGTCTGTACTGGTTGGAGCCAATCACCAACAAAATAGCAATGTTTTTTTCTTTTTTAATTTTCAAATGTTGGTGTACTATAAATAGAAAACCCACGTTGAAATTACATAAAATATTACTCACCTATACCTAAGTTATATTTACGAGCATAGGGGTGATAATGAGTCAAGTCAAGTCAGGCTCGGAAACATGTATATATGGACTCGGTTCGAGGCTCGTCAAGTTCAAAATTTTAGGTTCGAGTTCGGCTCGAAAATAATATTATTGGGTTCGGCTCGGGATCAAAGCTCGTCAGACTCAGTTCGGGCTCGACTCAGTTTGGCTCGAAATGGACAATTTTCTATATTATTGTGTTTTAGTTTTTATTTTATTTATTTGTAGTTTTTTTTATTTTTTATTTGTAGTTTTGTAAATTTGTTTTAGTTGATAATATTCAATTTATTTTATTTAATTTATTTTTAATAGATTTATTCCCAGTTATTTTATTATTTTTTTTCGCTAAATAAATTATTTTTAATATATATATATATGTTTATATATAATTATTCTAAGGTTGTTCACGAGCTTTTCGAACCGAGCTTGGGTAAGCTCGACTCGGCTCGTTTAGATCCCGAGTCGAACCCGAACCCAAGTTTACTCGAGCCGAGCTTTGACTGAGCTTTGATCGAATCGAGCTCGAGTAGCTCGCGAGCCGGACAAGCTCGTTATCACCCCTATACGTAGGGATGACAGATGGGTACAGCTTTGCGGATTCCACACCGCACCCGCACCAGTTGGAGTGGGGATGGATATGAGTTTGGTAGGTAGTGGGCGGGTGTGGATGTAAAAAGTCATACCCACCATGGGTAGTGGGTAGGTGATGGGTTTAAGACTTTACCCGCACCGTATCCACCCGCCCCATATCCACCCGCTCCATATCCGCCTGCCATATGAATTTTGAACCATTTGTATTTGTAGACTTTGATTATGCCTTTTATTATGGTATTTTATGTACTAAGATATAATTTATTTTGAAATCTATGTTAATTCTTAAGTTTGTAGACTTTGAACTCAATTAACTTAGTTTAAAAACTGATAATTTATTAGGTTAAAAATTTATAATGTGTGAATAAGTAAAATTTATATAAATGTAAATATATTTTTAATTTAGTTATATATTAGTTAGTTGTAGTTAAGTAGAATTTATGTCAATAAAAATGTGTTTTAGTTAAATTAGTTATCGTTATTTAGTTAGATGTAATTAAATTTATATAGTTGTAAATATATTATATATATACACTTAATCAGTCAATAAAGTATGCGAAATTTTACTCTTTTTATAAAAATATATGATTTATTTTTACATATTTCGATACTAATAGTTGCTTGTAGGTATGTAAAAGCGGATACGTTTTAAGTAATGGGTGTGAGAATGAATTTAAAAATGTAGCGAGCGGGTGTGGATTTAAGAATATACCCGCGTGGGCAGGTGTGGATTTGAAATTATACCCATTATAGGTGATGGATATAAATATTTTAAGTAGGTATGAGTATGGGGGAGGGGGTATCCGCACCCGTCCCGCCCATTTGCCATCCCTACCTATACGAGCAATTTAATTGTAATGGAAAAGGATTTGGTCCATTCAAAATGCCAAACCCTCCTTATTCCCACATGGTGGATAAACCAACCATACAATTTTTTTTAAGATTATTCTATTCACAATCCTTATATTAATTTCCATTATTAAAGTTTATTTGACTTTTTAATAAAATTTAAAATAATATAATTAATTATATTTTTAATACTTATCTTTCATTAATTTAAGTTTTTTTAATACCGTTGAGTTCCCGCTACCGCACTCTAATGTTTTTCTACACAGCACACCGTAAATTTCTTCGAGCAGCTTGAAAAATGCTTTATCTACGTTGTCACCGCTGAGGGCGGATGTCTCGATAAAGAACAAGCCCTGATCCTCCGCGAACCCAACCGCGTCTTCGGTTGAAATCGCCCTGTGGTCCACTAGATCGGCTTTGTTCCCGATCAGCATGATGACGATGTAGCTGTCGGCGTGGGCACGTAGTTCCCCCACCCATCTCGCAACGTGATCGAAGGTCTGCCGCTTGGTGATGTCGTACACCAGCATTGCCCCCTCTATAGTACGCACTAGTGACTGCTCGGTACCTGGCTAACCCAAATTGCCAAAATAATATACATAAAGACGTTATGGTTACATATTTAATATCTTGAATGAGAAATCTGCATAATATATGTGATTTTTTATCGAAATTCGATAACTTTTATGTTTTATATTCGATTTAAATTAATCAATTTAGTGAGTTTTAAGTTCTATATTCTATCTTTAATATATAACATTCTTTGATCCACCTACTAGTACTATGAGATGTGATCCGATTAGTTTTGATATTTTTCCCTTAACATTCACCATGATGCAACAATGTCTTTTCCCTGTCTTTTTGTTTACTTCAAAAAGTGACAGAAAATTGATGATTTTGTTACAAGAACATGATTTGCAGTTAAAGAAATCTGAGTTACAGGTGGAAGGGTGAAAGAAACTAACCTTTCTTGTCCAGCAGTGTCCCATATCTGGGCTTTGACGAGTTTGTTCTTGATGGTAACAGTCCTAGTCTGGAACTCGACCCCAATGGTGGACTTGGAATCAAAGCAAAACTCGTTCTTGGTAAACCTGGACAGAATCTGAGTCTTCCTAACAGCCGAGTCACCGATCACCACCACTTTATACACATAATCTATTTTCTAAGGAACATCACCTCAACACCAGTCATTTCTTCATTCATTTTCACTTATGAAAAAGAAAAGTTTCAATTTTGACACGGACCCTGTCTTCTCTTCTCTTTGCCAGTGACAATTAAATAAGAAGCTTCAATTTGGGTGTTGTTGTTGGCCTCTAGTGTTGGGGGCTAGTGGGAGTAAGTAAAGAAAAATATAGAAAACATGGTATCAGTATCAGACAAGACTGCTGTTTCAAGGGTTGTAGTTACGAGCCACACACCCTCGTTGATGAAAAGGAAATGAAGTTATGGCAATACGGTACTGTCCTTGTTTCTCCATTACTGTTTTATGGTGTGTCTACCATTTGTTATTTTCATTATTTTACTTCAAAAACTGAAACTTAGTTCTAAACACAGACACAACAAGGATCTCATAATACATTCGAGGTACAAACAAATGGAGGTGTTTTTCATTGTCATTTTCTGGTCTGAATTATTTTGCACTCTGAAACATTAATGGATTCCCTTAAATTTTCGTAGATCCTTTTTCTGGTGTTTTTTTAACTTTGGGGGATGATTTATTATTCCATGTGCATAATTAAAGCATGTATGTAAACAACACGAAAGGGAGTGAAGTTTCTAATGATTTTCTTTTGCCTTGGTGGACCTCCCATTGTTTTGCACCGACAAAAACTTGAGCACAGTAGCTTCCCCCAAGAACAAAATGATGAACGAGAAGACCCTCTTTTCTGTTGCCACTGACACAAATTCCCTTCTTACAATCACTTTAAAATTAAATGAATTGCATTGCTTCACTTTAAAACGACATAAGGTGAGTGGAAAAGGACAAATATACAGAAAAATAAACAGAACAAGATCCTGAAACAATGGTCAGTGTTACTGTAGGGGCCACCAGTTATGAGGTTCCAAAATATGTTGGTTCCTTGAGATACTTGTATTAAGCTTGACAAACAGTGAAATAAATATTTGAAATTCATGGAACTCAAACTATTAGCCCAGTGTTCAACAGAGAAGATGAGTTAAGAGAGTTAAAATCATCATTTTGTTAATTTTAATGTCTAAACTTAACTAATGAGTTGGCTATCAGATGATGAAATGAGCTAAGACTACAAATTAACCTAGTAACAGTAACTGTTCCCTTGTATCTTCTCACTTGATTGTAAACTTGATGCTGCTTTATTCTGCCTTCTCCTTCGTTCTATATCTTCGATTCCTTCCGATAAATTTAAGAATCTCGTCGATGAGTATTACAGGTAATGAGACCAGAATCACCAGGAACCATTCTTTTAGTGTTAATGGGACAACACCGAACAGATCTGACAAGAATGGAACGTAGAGTATAAGGCAATGGAGTCCGAATGAGACTGACATGGCCACCAGAAGCCAAGGGTTCCTCCAAGGTGGCAATGTAAGCAGGCTGCTGTCTTCAGAAAGTGCGTTCAGGGAGTTGAACATTTCAATGGCTACTAATACAGATAGGGACAGTGTCATTGCCTTTACTTTACCAGCGGTGAAGTAGTCGCATGGGTTTGAGAAAGTGATCAGTCGGCCTCCACTAATTGTATATGGAGCCACGGAGAAATTTGACCATGTAGGGCACTCTCCCCAGTTGCGAAGCTGAGACAGTTCGATTAGTGTGTGCCCGTCGCTCACTAGGTCGATACCTATAAAAGAAGCCCGAGTGTACCACAAGATGAAGATGCCAACAGTTGCTATGCCCACATAAGAACCTATTATCTGCAATTGAACATAAAAGTAAAACAATAGTACATATCCGACTATACTTTTCCGAACAAAAGTATAGGTTAGAAGAATGTGTTCATCTCTTGCGGTCTTGCTTTTAGACAGCATGAGTCTTAGAGGGAGATGCATGTAGATTGATACTAACCAAGTAACGGAAGAGGATCCAGGAGTTAATGAGAGCATCATCACTTCTGCGTGGTGGTTTATTCATTATGCCAATATCTGGCGGATTAAACCCAAGAGCTGTCGCGGGAGGACCATCAGTAACCAAATTCACCCATAAAAGTTGCACAGGTATCATACATTCTGGCAACCCCAAAGCAGCAGTCAAGAAGATAGATATTACTTCTCCAACATTGGATGATATCATGTACCTGTGAATTTAGGATATGAATAAGTAAGGCATCTCTTAATTGCTCAAAGGAAACTAGTAGAGATGATTAACATACCTTATGAAAGCTTTCATGTTGTTATAGATCGAGCGACCCTCAGCAACAGCTGAAACAATGGTGCTAAAGTTGTCATCTGCTAAAACCATATCGGAAGCTTCTTTTGCAACCTGGAAAATTGAATGCTGAACATGTTGAATCTAAAAGACAACAAGTATGAACATTCCATTTTCAAGCATAAGAAATAAAGTGATATACTTACCTCCGTTCCAGTTATTCCCATGGCAATTCCAATGTCAGCTAGTTTGAGGGCAGGTGCATCGTTCACACCATCTCCAGTCATTGCAACAATTTCCCCCATCTCCTTTAGCATCCTAACAATTTCTTGTTTATGCCTTGGCTCGGCACGAGAGAATATCTTCCCACCAGGCTTTGACAAAGTCTCGGTTTGTTGGGAAGATGAAAGAGCCGTGAATTCTTTACCAGTAAAACTCTTCCCTCTAAGATCCTCTCCCTCCGAAAACAATTTAATTTCACGACAGATAGCCTCAGCTGTGGATTTATTATCTCCAGTTATCACCATTACTCTAATCCCTGCTCCTTTACAATCTTCAATCGCTTTGTGAACTTCGTCTCGTGGAGGATCCTAAACGATGAATATGGCAAATGACATCACTGGAAAGCATTTAGAAATATAACTAAAACAATGACAAGCTGTTTACATAGGCTTACCCTGAGACCAACAATCCCTACAAAAACCAAGTCACTTTCAATAGAAGAGTAGCAAGCTGGATCAAGTAACTTCTTATGAGCTGGATGATTCTCGGAATAGTAATCTGAAAATTCTCCCAGTTCATCCTTATAAGCTATTCCTAAGCATCGCAATCCCTTTGAACTCATCTCGAACTGTCTTGAAAGCAACAATTGCCTACAAGGTTCATCCATTGGAACAAGAGATCCATCTGCAAGTTGCACATGTGTGCTACGCTCTAGTAAACTCTCAACAGCACCCTATAGGCAATAAGCATTGATTAAAAATCATTCATAATATTAACTTTGTTAAAACTAGATAATAGTTGATAGCCAGAGTAGCAATTGCAAACCGAGCAATATGCATAACAAAACCAAACGTTCAAACATGAAAGATGATTGGAATCAAGGCACCTTCCTCACAGTTTCCAGATTTGCATTTCCAGTTCTTGTAAATCATACTCACACATTCATAATTATTTTTCGTTAGTTTTCGTTATATCAGTCAACTATATAGAGTTTAAGAACCGTCCAGTGAAAAAAGGACATTCTGAAATTGAGAAATATAGGTTGAATAATATAACAAGTTCAACCAAAAGTACTGAACAAACACCAGAGAAGTCAGCTTTGTCATGTTTTAGCTCAAGCAACAACTCATCAACAAACACTTGTGTATACTTTTCTATGTTCGGAAAATATTGAAAAAGAGAAAATAATAAATAAAATGTCAAAGCCATGCAAACTATTTAAACTCGTTTCTTCTGTTTCACACTTGCAATCCATTCAAGTTTAACATAACTGTCTTCAACTTGGGGGAAGTTAAATACTAAAACAGAAAAGATGGTATTCATAAACATATGATTCATTTAACCAGGCAGCAGAATGAATTGTGAACAACATGAAGCCTAGGAAAAAGATTTGAACCAGAAAAGAAAAAGGAAGCATATGACAGTCACCTTGACAAGGAGTCGGTTATGCCCAGTGGTCTCTCTAACAATAATGCTACTAGATTTCCGTACACGATCAAACTCCAATGTTGCAACCCTTTTTGATCTTTTAATCCACCATTCACAGCAAGCTAGATTTCAAAATACAATCATAAATCAAGGTGCAACAGAATGCCTAACAAGTGACCTATAAAGAACTAGAAAGGTTTTAGCTCACCTAGTTTAACTGTGCTTCGGTCAATCAAATAGTTTGCAGCAAGCTCTATTTCACGGATCTTGTTCCTCATTTTGGCATCTGGGACTCCCATCTTCTCAACCAAAACCTTCAAAGCTGCTTCTGTTGGCAAACCAGTGGCTCGGAAAAGACGACCATCACAGAAAATCCCAGCATCATTACAAACTGCACATGTTTCTGCCATGATTTGTAAGTTAGCATCCATATTGTAGCAGGTCCAATCAACAATTCCACCATCCTTAGGATCATAGGTTGTGCCTTCAACATGGAAAACACGAGAACTCGTGGTTTTTCCACCTAGGGTAAAGAATTCTGCAACTGACATTTGATTCGTGGTCAAAGTCCCAGTTTTATCCGAACAAATCACAGTAGTGCATCCTAAGGTTTCAACACTAGGAAGCTTCCGAACGATTGCATTCTTTTGAGCCATTTTTCTTGTACCAAGAGCTAGGGATGTTGTGATTACCGCAGGGAGGCCTTCAGGAATTGCGGCCACAGCAAGGGCAACAGCTATCTTGAAATGATAAGTACATTTCTCAAAAGAAAAACGAACATTTGCAGGCCATCCATCCACCATTTCATATGAGAGGAAGTTTTTGTAATTGATAAGCCACACAATAAGACAAACAATCCCAATTGCAGTTGTAAGCCTGCCCCCGAATTCATCCAGCTTCTTTTTCAAAGGCGTGTCACTTTCTTCCAACGAGGCCTCGTGTATTTGCTTCTGGATTTTCCCAATCTCAGTGTTCATTCCAGTGCAAACAACAATACAGACACAGCTGCCGTTCACCACAGTCGTGCCTGCAAAAACCATATTTTCTTTTCCCTGCAACTCGCAATCCTTCTGGAATATAGGATTAGTACCTTTCAAAACAGGCATTGCCTCTCCTGTTAGCGCACTTTGCTCTAATCTCAAAGTTGACGTTTTGAGAATCGCTATTCTCATATCAGCAGGAACCTTATCACCGACCTGCAATTCCACTATGTCCCCAGGGACAAGCTCCCATGCTGGCAAGTCTGGTACAAGGAACCCATCTCTTAATACCTTCCCGGATTCACATTGCATCTCCTTAAGGGCCTCAAGTGCCTTCTCAGCATTAGTCTCTTGCCATACTCCAACAATGGCATTAAGGACTAAAATCAATACAATCACTAATGGCTCAACGTAGGCCTCAAACCCTGACTCCTCAGATTCACTTCCATGCATATATGCTAGAATAAAAGATATAAAAGCTGCAACTAGAAGTATCTTTATGAGCATGTCATCAAATTGTTCTAGCACAAGCCGCCATAAGGGCTTCCCTTTCTCTTTCGCAAGCTCATTCCTACCGTACTTCTCGCGCTGCTTTTCCACCTCGTAACTGCTTAAACCCTTGTCTAGTTTCACATTATACTCTTTCAAGCAGTCCTCAACAGACCATGCCCACGCAGGAAAAGGTCTCTCATCCATTGAATCCTCAACTTCGGTTATCACCCCAAAAGTAGAAAGTCCTTCAATTTTTCCTTAAACCAGTGTCATTATCCTGTAAAACAGATAAAAAATAAGAACCTCGAACCATGTAATGCAAAAAACTTTAAAAGAAACCTTAGTGCTAAAATAGAACAAAGAAACAGAACAGATCCCCAGCAACATTAACTTCGTTCAACTAGTATCAAATTTGGTCAAATTACAACATAAAGAGGGCTATTAATTACCCAACAACAAAAAAGGCAAAGTTCTTTTTCTACATGGTCTTTAATTATAAAAAGACCAGCCACCAACAAGAACTAACTAGTCACCAGGACAATAACTGATCCCAACTGAACAGAGGAATTACAATACAGCAGTTTTAACATAGACCCAATAACCCAGACGGGAAAAAAAACGCTTGGAGTGACAATTAACCGTTAACCATAATTTAAAAACCGTAACTTGTAGTTAACCATACGACAAACAACCAAAAGAAAAATATTAAGAAAAAAAAGTGCAAAGTTTCGAACAAACCAACAGAAACGGAGATGAAATGAGTGAACTCCAAGGCAAAGAGAACTTACTAAACGAAAACTTCAGTATGTATAACAACAAACAGAATGTAATAAAGTAAAGAAATAGAGAATAGAACCTTTGAATATGAATTAGACCAAGAAAAATGGTTGCTTGGAAAGAAAGCATGAGTTGAAAGAAAATTCTTTGGTTCCCTATTTTCTTCAGTTTTTGTTTCAAGAGATAACCTTTGTAGTGGTTGAAAAAGAAAGGTGCTTCTTGTTCTTGGTCAGGCTTTTAATCTTCTATATGGCTCCTCTGCTTTTATTGGAGCGTGACTCCCTGCAAGTTTCAAACTTGCTTTTAGAATTCCTCCGTTTATAAAAATTAACACAAGTTCGTTCCATTTAACTTATCTCTTTAGAAACTGTAATAATGTTTTTTAGATTTTGTTTATGGAATTTTCTCCTTTATTAAAAAAAAGCTTTTACTTTTGAGTTTTCAGCATCAAATTTATTCTGGCAGAATTTTCTTTTTCACTTTTCCGGAACAGAGTGTTACAGTAATTTATATTCTAATTAAAGAGATTTTCTATACAGCTGGTTAAAAATTCTCAAGCATTTATTTAAAAGAAATGAATTTCTACTGAAAATATGTTTAAAAAATGACTCTTTTTAATCTATGAACCCAAATTCCAGGAAACTTCGTTTGATTTTACCTGCCTGCCCCGAGTGGTGATCTCACGTTTTATTCAGCCTACCGAATCCAATGATAATGACAGGTTTTGGTCAATGGGATGGAATTGAGATGCGTCTTATTGAACCACTCTTTTATTTTTAAAAATATATAAATATTTAATTTATTAATTAATTTTATTTAGATCAAAAATTATAAATTTTTATTATAGGGTGATTATTATAATTTATTTTATTCTATTTATAATTACATGATTTAAACGTTTGGTTTTATTTAAAAATTTAATATTTTAATCTTCAACTTATTAGATCAATAGTAAAATTTAAAGTACTCTTTATTTTATTTTAATTTATTTTGATAGATCAATAGTAAAATATAAATTCTAGACTTTAAATTATAACTATAAACCTTAATTTTTAAACCTTTATACTTAAATTCATAAATCTTAAATCTTAAAACTAAAACACTAAAGAAAAAAATATTTGTTTTTATTATGAAATTTCATAAAAATCACTTGAGAAATAAAAGATGGATGGATGGATAAATGGATGGATGGAAAACTAAAACACTAAAGAAAAAATATTTGTTTCTATTATGAATTTTCATAAAAATCACTTGATAGATAGATAGATAGATTAGAATAAAAAATAAAGTATTTTGATAACCAATTTATATAATCTTTCAGTACACCTATACCTTCTCTATATACTCAAATGATTTCATAAACAAACCACAAAAATCACGCTAAGCTGTTGATTTTTTTTTTATGTGTCTCTTTATATACCTGAATTGTTGACTTAATTAATAATCGGTGTCACGTCCCTAATAGATTTCCCTAATTATAATATTTTTTTCGCATGGTTATGAAAGTTTATTTTTTATTATTTAATTGACATTTTTTTGTCACTTATCATTGGTTTTAAGAAAATACTTTAATACGACCATTTAAAGTATTTTTAAGGTTTAATGATTTATATTGTGATTTAGGATTTAGGGTATAAAATTAATGTTTATGATTAGATTTAAAGCTTAAGGTTTGTGATTTAAAATTTAAATTTTAAGGCGTTAGAGTATGATATTTAAGTTTTAGATTTTATAGTTTAAATATGAAGGATTGTGTAAATTATTTTATACAGCTTGTAAAAATATAATCGTTAGTTTTTTATAATGTGATATCTTAATTTATATATTTTTTTAATTATTTTCCATTTTGTTTAATAAAAATAAAATAATTATAAAATATTATATCTCTATATATTAAATCATGTGAAGAATTGTTGCAATCAGCGCAAAACAGCCCATTGGGCTTCATGTTTCCATTGCACACGGCGCTTGTCATCCATAGTATTTTTCTGTCCATCTGCCTAGTGCCTAGCTCAGCTCTGTATTCCTTTCTGCTTTACCCTGTTTTGTCACTGTGGTAGTTCTCAAGTCAAACCATTTTAACTTATTCAAACGAAATGATCTGCCCCAGTTAAGTCTTCTGCATTTTGGTCAATATTCATTACAAAAATTAACATATCAGGATGGAGAAATCATGTAAGAAGAACAGATGTATTGAACTTGTCTGTGTTCATTTTGGGGGTTGGAGAGTATTTGATTTGACTCGAATCATAATCATTTTCATTAAGAAATAGAACTTTTGCAGTACAACATCTTAATGCACTAGATGCAACAAAAGACAAAGTCAAAAGAAGAATCAAGAGGAGGGATTCTTGAGCTCCTGATCAATGGCCTTCTGAAGCCAAGTCTCAGCATTATCCATCATCTCAGGGCTAAGCCTGACCATGAGTATACAGAACTCAGTCTGGTTAAGTGCCCCATCGCCATCAAGATCACCTTCTCGAACCATCTCTTCAGCTTCCTCTCTGCTCATCCTTTCCATGCCCAACACCCCCGAATTCATCCTCAGACTCTCTGGCGTAATCAACCCTTTTTCCCTGTCAGCTAGAACACGAAACCCTCCACATAATTCACCCACGAAAGCTTCCACGTCCAGCTTCTCGGCCATCACAGGCAACAAATCCTCGTACTTGCTTGGTGTTGTCTCCGTTCCACTCCGGTTAATCTCGTTGTTTTCCATTAAGATGGGTTTCTTTTTGTCGCTAGAGGAACTGGATTACAGAACTGAAGGTGCGCAGGTTGGACTTTGCACCAAGGGTGCGTGCTATATAACCCCATTTGCCATCGTTTTTGTCTCGTTTTCCATGAACCATTTGATTGGAGTTGGATGTGACAGTAACAGAAATTAATCATTTTAGCCTAACGTGAGTTCAATAATCAAGTGCATATGATGCAATCACATCAGTCGTCTTACAAAAATGAACGGTTAGATTCGTATTTTTATGGTCGTCTAAGCTCTTTATATTTTGGCTTGATTAGTATTAATATGAATTATTTTTTTTGGTTTTATATCATTATTGTCAATTCTACAGTTTCTAGGAAGGTTCAGTTGCAGATGGAATAGGCCAAAGGGGATTCGGTGGATAAGACGTAAACAGTTCGACGGAATGACTCGTGGTATTGAGTTTTGTTTAATTAGTCGAATGGATTATAATTCGACTTTGAATAGTATTTTATATCGAAGTCTAAATCTTTTCTCACGGTTTTTAATATTTTTCATTGAAAAAATAGGCTTTGCCATCATCACTGTCGTCATGCACATGCTATAATTGCAACTTGGAAAAACCAAAACTCTCGATGGAATAGTTTATCCATTGAAGAAGACAAAAAACAGTTAAAGTTGGAAAGATACATGGGACCAAGGAAATTTCTTATTTAAACCGAGTCATATCTCTTTCGGTATTTAAGCCTAAGGAGTGTGGGTCGGAGCATGTGACAGAGGTGGTCTAGGCCCGTGATACGTGACCACTGCTCTCCGGACCACCGGGGGATGCACCCTTTAAATAGGGTGGGTCCGTGTCCATACTGAACTTTTTAAAATTCATATATTTACTCTTAATTTTCTTAATTTTTATGAATTGGTCCTTAAGTTTTTGAAATATTTAAGCTTTGTGCCCACCTGAGATTTCTAAATTTCATATGTGCCCACCCTCAAATGAATTTCTGGATCCGCCACTGCGTCCTGACACATGCTTCCCCCCTCGTCTTGCAGACATTCTTAAAGCTCTGGCCTTTTTTCCCAAGGTAAAAGCTTTCATGTCTGAAATTATTTCACCCGGAAATAATATTATTGCCAAGATATGTAGGGAAGAGGTTGCTTGTCTGCATATTCATTCTGCAATTACTTTTCCAATTAATAAAGTAATTAAAAAATCACAAGCTCCATAGTTGTTAGTGCATTTGCTTTGATCAAGATTGTCCATGTAATAAAACTAAGCATTTGGTTCATACAAGATTTATTTGCCCTACTTAATGGAAACATATTAACAGTGAAATGAGTTAATTAATGGCGCAGTAATGCATACATGAGTTTCCTGCTCCTTTTTTTATGTTGGAAATATGATTTCAATGCATTGTAATTGCTGCATACATGCTGCTCAACTACCATACCCTCCATTCTTGTTGAAATAGCATATCTGGTATTTTTGTTTGATATATATTGGAACATGAATATGATCTTCACTTCAAAATATACAGAATCAAAATTGAGAATACTCATATTGAACATAGATTAATGGTCTACATTCATTTCCAAATTGATTAACGTAGTCTGTCGTAAAAAAAGGTATATGCTGGCTGACGATGCGTTCCATGATGGTGGTGTAGTCTGTAGAAGGACAAAAGTTTTAAAAGAAGGAAATGGCTGATGCTGATACTGTGTTCCAATTGCATCTGTCTGCCATATGCAGGGATGGGCATAGAGCAGCATCTTGGGAAACTCATAACATTGAATTCTCTGCTTAATTTGAAGTATTCACCAAATCATTAACTTGGTATTACATCTTCACTTGCATTCATCATAATAAGGTATTGTTTAGAGTGGTATATCAACTAAAATTAGACAGAAGAAATAAGAATTATTTAGATAAAAAATAATAGCAAATATACAATAATTTATTGACAAAATATCAAGGTGTCGTGGTGTAATTGGTTATCACGTTAGTTTAACACACTGAAGGTTTCCGGACTGAGTCCGGGCAATGCCATCCTTTTAAACTATTATCATCACATTTGTAAAAAGAGTTGAAGTTGTCGAGGAAAAACAAAAGGGAAACACATCAGTAAGAATAAAATGGTGAAAACTCAAAAAAAAAATGTTAATTTCTAACCTGTCAACATTTTAATGCCTACTCCCTCATCCTGGAAAGCTCTTGAAACCAATGCTGATATTGTACCTCAATCTAAATACATGGACGTTAAGAAGAAGCAACTTGGCAAGCTCATAATACTTAATTCTCTGCTTAGCCTTAATTGGTTAGTCTTCATCTGTTTATTGACTGGTATTACATCTTCAGCTGCATTCATCATAAGGTTTTGTCCACAGTAATGTCAACCAAAATCATAGTTTTACAGATTCCATTTATACCGAGTCAGCAGCCTCACATGATCCTGCATTCATACTACATGTCCCTTTCTCAACCAGTGTCACTGAAACAACTGACAAAAGAATCAAGATTTGGTTACAGAATAAAATATCTTTTTTTCAAAAAATCTTATATCATCTGATAATTACTTATAAATCAATGCTTACACATGGCAAGCATGGTGTTGTGGTCGTGGTGTAGTTGGTTATCACATCAGTATAACACACTAAAGGTCTCCGGTTTAAATTTTTGTTGGCTGGGTCTGTCTTAGCAGCCATGGAAACATGTGAGAAGAAGAATCCTAGCCTCCTTGGGGATTACTTTACAAGAATACTAAATTATATATAGTATGTGTTAAAAAAGAGTACATATTCAATTCTTGTAGTAGATGGCTTTTTCTTTCTTTTTTTCTTCTTTTAGTCATCAACGTGTTATACACTGAATAATATATATAGTGCTTTCTGGCAAAAACGTTCCTTAATAGGAGTATTTTTCAATTTTTTGACTGGCAACACAGTGCTTCCTATCAGAAACACTTAAATTCTCCAGCACTACAATTCTCTAGTGATATGTTCCTATTGTGTCCATTTACAAAGGGTAAAAATTTACAAGAAAAAAAAAAGGAAACAGAAGAATAATAAGAAAACGGGTGATGTTGTTAATCCCTTAACATTTTCTTTACCATTGATGCATTTCTTTTCTGTAGGCCTCCAGGTCTGCATAACTCTTGAAACCATTGTCGATAAGGTGCTTCCAATTGCATCACTCTTCGACTTTAGTTCCAAATTCCAGCATCCAGAAACTTTTCCTTCATATACAGGGATGAGGATTGAACAACTTGGATAGCTCATAGTATTTGTGCTTTATAAAATAATGTTTATCTGTGTAGACATGGTGTTGTGGTGTAGTTGGTTATCACATCAGTCTAACACACTGAAGGTCTCCGGTTCAAGTCCGGGCAATGCCATAAATTCTTGTTTCTTGTGTACCAATTTTTCTTTTCCTTCTTATAATATTCCCATGGGCCATGACGGAGCGCTGAATGACACATGAATAATAACTGTTAGAGGCAATGCCTGTGTGCTTGTTCTAACCAACGTTGATTTCAGAGCCCTCTAAATATAGAGGAAAACTACTAATTCTTATATTGCTTTGCTACTACCAAATTTGGTGGTCATACCAGCTATCTTCAATTACAAGAACTTGATCCACATTTATTCAACTCTATATGTAGTTTTGGAGAATATTCAATCTTCATGTAATTCTAACAGTCTCCAGCTTTTTATGCATCCTTGTATGAAGATGTTTTTACATTTTGGAACTTCCAAGTTTAGTTTTGGATCACCTTATTGTAGATGATCCAGCAGCATTTAGTTATAGGTGAAAAGATACTTATGTCCAAACCAGCAAGAGAGCAACCATTGTGTCAGACATTGCTGCATGCACCTACTGTTGTTCTTTCTTGTAAAAATTGCAGCTGGTGTATGGATTGATAAAAGATTATACTAGTAAAAACATTTCAATTTTCAAGTGGCTTACACCTTGGTTCCCAATCGATAATTGTTGGTATTAATTTTCCAGAGAACGATGCTCCCTGACAGCCAATACCAGTGTACTGAATGAGTGGTTGTTTTTTGTGGCATCCATGATGATAACCCACAAAATTTTCTTACCAAGGATGAGACATATTGTTGAAAGTCATCGTTGTATTTGTCCCTAGAAGTTTTTTTTTCTTCTTCTCAATGCTCTAATACGGAGGGTAGTCGAATGACAACAATGTGTCGGGTACGCGGAATTGGTGTTACATGTTCCAACACTCGAGATGTTCCTCATTTGACTATCCTCCTTACTAGATTAGAGTTGAGAGACAAAACCCCTCAACCACATCAAATGTTGGGGACCAAGAAGTCATCCAACAATCAATCATGTACAAAATTTGTAAAGGCAATGCTAGAAGGTTGAATTACTTCATGAGATATCCAAAATGTAAGGTTGAAGCAAACATCATGGTTTGCATATAAAAGGTTGGGTAAGGTCTAGGAAAGAAGGAAACTTCGTAATGTATCAAGGAATCCAAAGCAGCCCTTTGTCGTTTCCTTGTCTTTTTCCCAGGGCAAGGGAAATCCTTTACCTTTGATAAGCTTCCTCGATGCCTCATAATGGTGGGTTAAATCCCAAACCTACCCTATCATATTCATAGTCAACGGTGAAAAAGAAAAGAAAAAGCTTGATCATCATTGTTATTCCATAATGATGGTGACGTTTTGAAGGAAAATAATACAAAAAAGAACCGATATATGGTCTTGGTTCGGTGAGCCAATACGATTAAGCCACAATGTTCAGAATAAAAGCCTTGATTATGTGGGATCTACCGTGATTAAGCCACATTGTCAGAGGGAGAGAAGCAGCGAAGAAGAAGAAGAAGAAGAGAAGGGTAAAAATGGGTCTGCTTTCAAACAAGGTAGAGAGGAATGAGATCAAACCAGGAGACCATATTTACACTTACAGAGCTGTTTTCACCTACTCTCACCATGGTATGTTTTCTCTCCTCCTTTGACTTCAATTTGAACTTTCGATCCTTTGTTACCCCAGAAATGTAAAGACTTGGTCAACAATTTGCATTCTGATTTGTGCATTTGTCTCTGTTTCTCTGGGTTTTTTCTTGTGAATTTGACTCATGTTCGATAATTTTCCACGTTACCCTCTGCAAGTCTTGTTTTTTTTTTTTGGATCTTTTGACTGTTTTTGTGCCGATATTATTCTTGGGTCTTCGATATTTAAGGTGAATCCTCCATTGGAATATGAGATGTAGTGTAAGAAAATCAGGGGGGGACCCCTTTAATTCCTTACTAGATCTGTCGGTTGAACTTCTTCTTGACAGTAGAAGAGAGATAATAGTGGTTTAGAATTTCACCATTCTTAGGTAATCTCTTTCTTAAGCTGCTGGAGAGTGTTTTCATTTGGCTGTTTTTTTTTTTCAATCTTCTTTTGAATCAGGACTTTTCTATGATAGTTTGATATGAAAAGTCTTGTATAAAGTGATTTGTAGGGGTTAAATAGTTGTTTCATTCACTAAAGCATGTCGAGAACTTTTGAGGAGTAGAATTCTTAGCTTGCAACAATTATTTAGAAACTATTAGATGTTTTTAGCTCTCTTCCTACTTCTTGTTAGGATTTGGCATTGTTATCGAAGTTCCGGTCCCAGTCGGGATATCTTTAACTGTGTAAAACTTGATTTTTTTTTCTGATGTTAGTGATCCCATTGATATTCATCTTGTTGGTGGTTAGACTGATGACCGATCTCGTTTCATCATCAACTGAATTATGTCTTTTGAAGTCACACATCTCTATCAAGATCCCTTCGCTTTGTAGATTACTGCCTTAATCTGATTGCTGAGATTCCTAAGCATATCACCGCCTCCTGCTTCTGCTTCCAGTGTCAAAAGCTCCATGCTTTTGTAATTGTTAACCTATGAACTTGTTGGATGTCATATCATGTAGGCATCTTTGTTGGTGGAAGCAAGGTGGTCCACTTTAGACCTGAAAGGAACTTGGATTCCAGCATTGAGTCATCTTCTGAGCTATATGATCCTATATCCCCCCAATCAGCTTGTCCGATCTTTCCTGATTGCGGCTTCCGGCAGCCAAACAGTGGGGTAGTACTCTCATGCCTGGATTGTTTTCTTCGGAATGGATCTCTCTACTGCTTCGAGTACGGGGTGACCCCTTCAGTTTTCCTTGCCAAAGTGCGTGGAGGCACTTGCACCACAGCAGTGTCTGACCCTCCGGGCATGGTTATCCATAGGGCAATGTATCTTCTTCAAAACGGATTCGGAAATTATGACATATTCCAGAATAACTGTGAGGACTTTGCTCTGTATTGCAAAACTGGTCTTCTGATTATGGAAAAGCTTGGGGTTGGAAGAAGCGGTCAGGCTTCTTCGGTGATCGGTGCCCCCTTGGCTGCTCTCCTTTCTTCTCCACTAAAACTATTGATGCCAAGTCCTGTAGGTGTGGCAACGGTTACAGCCGGGATGTACTGTATGAGCAGGTATGCGACCGATATAGGCGTTCGAAGCGATGTGATAAAGGTGGCCGTGGAAGATTTGGCTGTGAACCTCGGCTGGGCAGCGCCCCATGATGAAGCAGCTCAGGAAAACGAGGCTTCTGACCGACAACTCATGACATTGTAACATGATGTAATATTTTACTGAACTCACTATGTGAAGGTCTCTCTCTCTCTGTCTGTCTTAGCTCATAGCGTATCATCGTTTTCTAGCAGTTTAAGCTGTGTATTCAGAAACAACTTCTAAAAAGAAATAAATGAAATCAGGGACAGTGGTTGCTTGTTAAATGCATTGTTAGCGTTATTTGTTTCTTCTTTCAGCTCCTATAAACATGGCTTTTATAAAGTAATTGGCAGAAAATTCAATGAATGGGATACTAAATCGAGTATAATCGACTTATCAAATGCATTAGCTTTTTAAACCAAAGAAAGTCTGCGAAAAAGAATGAGTCTTTCGAGTAAACGAGAGTTTAGGATTTTGTTGCTTGGTATTCAAATATAAATGGTGTGCCTGTTCGTGAAAGCACAGCCACCGGCGGATATGAACCCTGGAGTATGGACTATCTATATTCTAATCCTCTTCTTCGCTTTGCTGCTTGTTCTCTCCATCTTTGGTTGCTCTCCCGGCATGGCATGGACCATCGTCAACCTGTCTCACTTCGTTGTAGTTTCCTACGTTCTTCCTACGTCACTTGTTGAATGTTGAATCAGGTTTCTTTTTCCGTGTTCATTCTTACAACTTTTGTATTGATGTACAGACTGCAGAGTACGGCCAATCTGCTTAATTGTTGTCTTAAACCAGAATGGTTCATATTTTCAGGTGACATGCCATTTCTTTCACTGGAAGAAAGGAACCCCGTTGCTGAAGTCAAGGGATGTACAATGGCTTGACTTGGTGGGAGCAGATAGACAATGGAAACCAGCTTACACCCAACAGAAAGTTCCTCACTGTTGTACCTGTTGCGCTGTAAGTCTCATATGATGTCATGTTCTCTTCTTTTTTGCTGTTGTAATATTGCAACATTGTTCTCTCTTGACAGGTACTTGATAGCCTCACATACAACAGATTATCAACATTTGATCCTCTTTTTCAACACGGTTGCAGCGATCATGCTCATCGTTGCCAAGTTCCCCGGCATGCACAAGGTCCGAATCTTCGGAATCAATTCAGAACACTAAGTTGGCATCCGATTTAAGCACAGTTGATTATGCTGGCTATGCTAAAATAACATTCTGAAGGTGTAATTTTCTTTCTATGCTGAGTTTATTACAGCTCTAATAGATCAATTTAGACTACTAATTTGGGCCCTTATCAACTCTGGCACGCATCTCTTTAAACATGATTCGGTCCAGTAAAGTACCTTTATTGTCTGTACAGGCAAAACCAATAGAAATTCAGGCGTTATGAGATTAGATTCCCAGTCATGTCATTGCCTCCCAATCTCTGGGACATGTCCAATTCCCATGTAGAAATCAACTACAGCAAACTTCAACTGTTCTGCCTGGTACCACATGTGTCTGTAATTTCATATCGACACTGACATCAAACTACAAACAGTTATAAACACTGTAACTCCCGAACACAATCATTATCCATTTGCACAAAAACTGCACATTCCCACCAGACACTACGTTCATGCACCGAGAACGCTTCGATTAAGTGGCTGCCATGAATTTGATCATCCTTTCCCTACAACATAAAGTAGGCGATAATAAGCCATTGCAGAAAAAGGTAAATGTTTTGAATGTGGGGCAGACCGCAGACTGCACTATCATTTATCTGTCCATTTGTGTTGGTGTAAGTTTGCAGGCCATGGCTTTGATATCTGCAGTGACGTCATGTAGGGGTCCGACCAAACAGTTTGATTAATGGTTTGGCCGTTGATTAGACGTGAGGCGTCTAATCTTGGTGTGACGAAAGAAAAAGGAATTTAAGAAAGAGAATCTGTTATGTACTTATAGCCACAAGATTGGATAACTGTGATATCTTAATTTAGTTGGAACCTGCAGCCTGGAGGGATATGGTTATGGTTTTTATTGGCTAATAAAGCAGCCTTTGGCATGAATGACTTTGCAGCTGTAGCATTTGGAATTTTCGAGTTTCAAAAGGTTATTCCTATTTGTTGGGGGCATATAATATAAGATATTGTACCAATCTTTTACGCCTATGGGTTTGCTTGATTGAGTATATTATCAAGGATGTGCATAAATTTAGAGTTATGCAAAACGTAAAAATTTAAAAGTAGAAGATAAATTTATAGGTAAATAAAGGTTTTAAAAATTTAAGTAAGGCGACAAAAATAAAAAAAAAATCTTTTAGGAATAAAAATAATTGTTCATACACACTCTCATTTGATTTTGTTATTGTATATTACAAAGTCGTCCCTAAACCTGACAGTAAGAGTGACCGCCCAGGACCTCAAAAGAATAGAGACTCTAATTAATTAAATTAAAATAATTATTATTGTTGAAATTACTTAAAAAAAATTTTATCGTTAAATTATATTAAAAATAGGCTAGACATATACTAGTAAACTTTTTATACTAAAAAATTAGTAACAATTAAAATATAACAATAGTTTTTAAGAAACTTAAAATTAAAGTGGGCTCCTTCACTATAATTTTTTTAAATTTAATTATATTTTTATTATTATATTATTAAATAAACTTTAAAAAGTATTATTAAAAAATTGATAACTTTTATAATTAATTATAAATTTGTTGATATTTGATTAGTCCAAGTATTAATGTATTATAGAGTCATAATTAAGATTATAATAATATTTTTTATTTTAAATTGAAAATATAAAATTTATATACACCTATAAATAATATTTTCATTGTTCTTGTTCTCCAAGTCTCAATTTCTCATCACACCACCTCTTTTTATATTATTTTCTTACAATTTATTTTAAATTTTTTATTTATAATTTCTAATTCGATATTTCAAAAGGCAATGATTCGTTTATTCAAAAAAAAATTATAGTTTATGAGATTTATTGTTGATATGCTATAACTAAGTTTAAGGCAAAGCTTTAACAACAAAAACTCGGTTACTATCACTCTATACTTTTTTCTTTATAATTTTTCATTTGATAATTATTGAGTGTAATAAAAAAATAATTTATAAACAATTTAATTTATTTTTTATACTCTTTAAATTTAATTTTTTAATATTTATTATTAGGGGTCTTATTTTTAGATTTGCCCATGAGCCACCAAAATCTCAAAAACGGCTCTGGTATCTTATTATTCAAGTAAGAGAAATATAGTATTTGTTATATATAATATAATTATTAGTATTTAATTTATTGATTGATTAGTCTGATATAAACACTTAAATATATTTATACGAGACAATTCTAACAATCAATTATTAGTATTTAATTTATTAATCGGTTAGTTTAAATTGAATATCGAAGATATTCGTTATAGAGTAATCCTCTCAATCTATTCGTTTCCAACAAATTAGTGATATGCCATATAGAGAATGGTACACAATAAGGACTCACAAAAATAAAGGAAAAATATTTTTTTAAAACTAAACGATAATAAAATTATATTTTTAATCTCTTAAAAAATAAATAATTCATTATTAACCTGAATATATTTTTAAAAACAATTACTTTAATAAATAACGTTAAATTCTAATATATGCATTCTTTTGACAGTACAGAAATATATATATATATATATATATATATATATTCTTTTAAAAAAAATCAAATTTGGTGGATGCATAGTATGAATATTTTATTGTGTGTAAGTGGAAAAATTATATCATGGGTCAATCCTATTACCTGTTTACGGGATCAATCAATAAAAATTGTTCACCTCATCAATTTTTTCATATCATAATTTTTCCTTAAGTGAATCTTCACTTGAAAAATTAAAAAATAATGAAGTGGACAATTTTTATTAATTGGTCCCATAAATGACGTGGTGGAACAGACTCATGATATAATTTCTCGTGTAAGTGGGGTTTGTCATGGGGCAGTCGGCACGATATACATGAAAAATAATTAAATTAAAATATATCAAGAACGAATAATTAGAAGGTAATGCGAAGAAAATGACGTTAAATTAAATATCAATCAAACTAAAGGTAAAATTTTGTTGTTAGTCCTTGTATTGTGTAAGTTACAAATTTGGTCCATGTACTTTATTTTAATTATCTGCAATCGTTATATTTTTAAATAATTTAAATTTTGATCTCGACTTCAACAATAATTATTAGATATGTTAAGTTAAATTATAATTAAACGAATACATATTTTATTATTTTAAATAATTGATTTAATATTTCACTAATAGACCTTTTATTTTATTTTTGTTAAAAATATCTTAATTACTACTAAAATAACAAAGGATAATTGATAACTTATAAGATTACCATTTAAAAAATTATTTGAGTTATAAAAATAAAAAAACAGTCCCTGAACTAAATCTTGTGTTTTTGCCATAGACAATTGCTCCCTATTTTTTATATTAAGATATAGAAAAATTAATAATTTAAACTTCAAATTTTGATTTTATTCAAAATTTATTTCTTATTTATATAATATTTATACTTTATCCCTTAAATTTTAACTTTTTTCCCTTTATATTGATTATTCTATTACAATTCCTCTCTATATACATGTTTTGTATAATCTCGTGTTTTGTGTTTACAATTAGGGATTTATTTTTATATTTTAATTAATATAAAGTTTTGTAAGAGCTTGAAAATGGGGTTAGTTGCTGCTTCAACGACAGATAACTGCATGCATGCATACGTAGAATTTAAAGATTTTAATATAAAGGTTTAGAATTTAGAAATGATAGTTAGAATTTAAGGTTTAAGGGTTAGAGTTTAGTTTTTAAGGTAATATACCGAGGGTTTAGGTTTTAATTTATAAACCTTAAATTTTAATAATAAACCCTAAATTTTAATCATCATTCCTAAATTCTAAATTCTTAGACTTATAACCCTAAATAATTAAAATTAGTTGAGTTGACGGGTACTATTTTATCATACAAATTTTTATTTAATTTTTTTTAAGTAAAATCAAGTTGTTCGATTTTTTAAAAAAATTAATTTTAAATATTTATAATGTTATATTACAGATGGTCGGTAAAATTTATAATATTATATAATTTATTTGTAATAACATTTTTCAAAGAAGGGATTGAGGGATAAATATCGATAAAATATAAAAGAGTTAAGAAATTGATGTACATAAATAATTTGCTGAGAATTAAAGTTAAGGAATTAAATTAAATAAAATATAAATTTAAAAGATTAAATTATAAAATAATATTCATTCAAAATTTTGAGTTATTTTAGTTATATTTTTTATTTAAATTTTATTAAAAAAATTTATATTGAGTTTATAAATTTTAAATTGAATCAAATTTTTTATTTATTTTCAATCGAATCAGTTTTGTTTACTCTTAAAAATAATTCCTTTTTATAAGGAGAGTTTGAGACAAACATCGTTAATTATTTGATCAATTAATAAATCTAAAAATTAATATATAATTTAATTTAATTTATATTTAAATTTAAATTTTAAATATTTTAAAAAAAAAAAAACTAAACTCACATTATCCATTTAATTTCGTTAGTGTCCGTAATTCCGTTGAATTCAACCAGCTCTCCACTCTCCGGTCTCCACCAATTATGCTCTTTGGAATTGTCAGCGGCACGCATTATCAGCTAGGTCAAAGCTTTAGAGAGCTAGAAGAATAAAAAAATAATAATAGTAAAATATTATCTTCTTTAAAAAAATATTTATTTTATAATTGTAGCAAAATTTTTATTATTATTTAATTTCCGATATAATTAGTTTTAATATTAATGGTTAATTTTAAAAAATATTAATCGTTAACGATTTGTGTTTATTATTTATATTTTATTTTTTAATTTTAATAAAAAATTGTTGGTACGTGTATCTTTTATCGTTATAGTATATTTTTATTGACCTTATGATTTATTTCATCTGTCGTTTGATACGATTTTAATAGATCTTAACGATCATTTAATGTTTGTATAAAGATTATCAGATATATTAAAAAAAATAAACGCGTCATTCCGGGACGGAGCCACGTGGGGGTGGGGAGGGGCAATCACCCCTACCCCGAAGAATTTTTCCACTTTTGTTCTACTATTTAATTTTTTTTTAAATTGATTTTTTATGAATTTGCCCCCTACTTTTAAATATTTATGTTTTACCCCCTCAATCACAAAACCTGGCTCCGTCTAGCGTCATTTATATCTATAACTTTAACACCGTTCTTAATCATATTCGTGAAAGAAAAAATGTTTTCTAAGTAGCATTGCACTATATAACATCTAAAAATAACTACATAACATTAGTGTATAAAAATATAATTAATGAATTAAGATGATTAATTACCTTAAAGTGAAGTAAATTAAATATATTTTTATATAGGAGTACCTTAAAAATCGCTGTTTAAACTATGTATATTTTTTAAAATAGATATTTAATATGTTTTTGGTAAAAATAATTGTCTAATGTTTTAACGTAAACACCGTTAACAATTGTCTTAATTCAAAAATATATGTCCAAACTATATATATATATATATATATATATAAAAGATAGGTGACTAATGATATTTTAGCTAAAATAAATACCTAAAACTTCATTCCGTCAGTGTTTTAAGGTAACATCGTTAAAAAATTCAACCAATCATAAAATAATATGTATTTATTTTAACTTTTTATAAATAATAAACTGAAAAAAGAAGATTGATTTTGAAAAATATATTTTTTTAAAAAAGTCTCAAATCTTTAAAACGTCAATGTAACACCCTAAAAATTATTCTTAAATTTAAAACCTATTTTTAAAATTCCTAATTAAAAACCCTAGTTTTCAGATACCCAATTTTTGAAACTCTACTTCTTTTTGAGGTTTTTAAATTGATTTTCTAAATTCAAGGGAATTTTTTTGGATAAGATTATAAAATTTTAAAAGTTTTAAATGTAAATTTAAAGTTTTAAAGTTAAAGTAATATTTTGAATTTTGAGAACCGTTTATTTTTAAATTAAATTCTGATTCTACTAAAAATAGTTATTTTTTATTAAAAATATTACTTTATTTTAATTATTGTTTTATCAAAACTCTTTATTTATTATAATATATATTATATTATATAAAGTTTCATATAAGGAAAGAAAATCTCTTTAAAATTCTATAACTTTTTTATTAATATTGATTATATTTATAATGTAATATAATAGAATTCTAATTCCTATTGGAATTAGTTTTTTTCTCTATAAATATATATTATGGTCTAAGAGAAAACTTTACATTATTTTCTTCCATCAAGATTCTTTAAAGCCTATGTATTCCTTGTTTATTTTTGTTCGAGTTTAAGATCAAGTTATTAGTAAATTTCGTTGTTTTGGCTAGGGTGTGTTCTCTTGCTGGTGCTATATATGTTTTTCTGAAAAATATATTTTGTGTATGACATGCTTAATATTTTGTGTTTTGAAAAATACTCGTTTTGCTAGCATATCTAATTTTTGTACTGTGACTTTGATTGTGTACTTGTGTTATCATGCATGCATGTCATTGTGATTTGAGAAATATTAAAATTTTCAAGTTTGAGATTTTATACTTTTGAGAGTAAATATGATTTTTATATCTTGTGAATTTGTGTTTTCGGATAAATTAAGGTTTCGGATTGAATTGTGATTGTTTTTGGATTTCATGTCACATCATATTGTGTGCATGGGATGAGATTGTGTACGGAGGAAGTTGTGACAGCTTTTCGAAAGCCTAAGACCATTCTCGGATTTTGGTGACGTTGCAGGTGAGGATTCTGGGGAACTACTCCATTCAGATTGGTGACGTTGTAGTTGGGATTTGTGTTGTGCGTATGATATCATTCGTACATCTTGATTTGTATTTTTCTAAAATTTTACTCTTGACAAAATTATTTATGTGAACCGTATTTTATTTTTTTTGAAATATTACTTTTGAAAAATAATTTTATAAACCGTGTTTTATTGTTTTTATCTACACCTTAGAGACACGTTAATTTCTTTAGCTTACGCCTCTTAGTTTTTCTTTTACAGATCTTTGAACTTTAGGCGATGCGATACTCGGAGGATTTTAGATTTTATTCAGTTATATCATAATTAAAACGAAATATTTTTATATATATTCAGGTTATTATTTATTATTTTGAAAAGATATTTATGTTATCACTATGGTTTTATTTTAAATTAAAGTATATATATATATATTTTTAAATTGGTTTTCTTGAGGCTAAAGTTTTCAAACGTGACTTCCTAAATTTGATTGGGTCTAAGGGTTACATCCCAAAACTTAAAATCTCAAAATTGACACAATTACCGTTATCGGTAGTCTCACAAGATCTCACTATCTCCTAAGATCACCATCTGTTTTTTCCTACCACTCGTTGCCAATAATCGACGAAAGACATTGCAATCAAATGTTGAACAATTAATGTATTTTGTATTCAATGTTCGATTGAAATCTCTTTTGTTGATTATTAATGATAAGTGATTAGAGAAAATCAATAATGATCTAAAACGATGGTGACGTTGAGGTCTGACGAGACTATCAACAATGATAATGCCACCAATTTTGATTTTAAGATTAAAATCTTTTAAAATTTTTGGGATTATATTTTTAAAACATTAACAAAATAAATTTTTAAAACACTTATTTTAACTAAAAAAATATTAAATATCTATATAAAAAAGTTATAAAATTTAAATACCTATTTATAATTTAAGCCTTTTATATAATATCTAATCTACTTATAACTTCAAACATTTAATGTATTTAAATCTACTCCCACTAAAAATATTAATCAAATTAAAACTTGATTTAAATGGATTAAGAAGGCTAATTAAGTAAAAAAGAGACAGAAAAAGGCTGGGGAACTAGTACGGGGCAGGACAGCAAGGGAAGGCAAAGCAAACACTGCTCGGTTCTCCAAATCTTGTTTCTCGGGCCAGAGTCCACCCGTTTTCACGCCTTTCGAGATTTCCTTGTCTATTTTGTTTCCCCTCAACTTTTCTACTTAACTACTTTCCATTTAGTTCTTGTTGTTTTGTTTTTCCAAGTAATCTTTGTTCTCTCTGTGATTCTCCATATGGGAATTGGGAAGGTGATGACGAGATATGATGAATAAGCCGTTTCTTGGGCTCGACGGACTTTTCAACGAAAACCCCAGGTCCCCAAATCCTTACCTATTATATCAATTTTTTACCTTTCCTAGTTTCTGTTATACTTTTTTCAGACCTAAAAAAGCATTTTTTTTCTGTTCAGCGAGAGTTTGTTTTATCTTTTGTTTGTTTTTCTTATTGCTTTACATGTTTTTGGCACTGATCTGTTTGTTAACAACTGTTTTTGAGATTTGGGTTTTGTTTTAAAGCTGCTAAACGTTATATTATCTTATTAGTTGTGGGGAGTTTTAGTTGGGATCTGTGTTTTTCTGGATGTTAGTATAGTAGTTCTGAATATAAGTAAACATTTTTCTTCCCTTTGTTCTTTTTATTTCTGGGGTTTTGATGTTATGTTTCTCACGTTATCCTTGTAGGGAATTTAGAACGTTGCCTAGGGTTTTTGTGAGAAGACAATTTAGGCCGGAGGGTAAGTTTTCATGGGTTGAACTGAAGAGTTGAAGATGATGGGGAGTTTAAGTGAAGAGGAAGATCAATTTTTTGATACCCGTGAAGATGTCACCTCTGTATCTGAGTCGGGATCTGATTGCCCGGAGAATTCTGATTCTGAGTATTCCACATCCATCAATTTGATGCCGGTTAATTTTGGATTTGAAATTTGGATTAAAAACCTCAGTAGCATTCGTGAACGACGTGATAAATTCCTGAAATGGGCGGGTTTAAGTGTAGATCAGACTCCCAGGGAAGGTCCCTCTAACATGTGTCGTGATGAAATTGAAATAGAAACTGATAGAATTATGGAGAAGAGTGGAGCGGTCTTAGGATCATCAATTTCCGATGGTGGCTTTTCTTCCAGTCAGTCTCATGTGACTTGTTCATCAAGTGATGCCAGGGAGTTGTTAGATGTGGCATTGGATGATAATCTTGCATGTAGGATTAAGAATCTGGATGATGGGACAGAGTTCATTGTGGATGAAGTTAGTAAGGATGGAATGCTGAGGAAACTACGGGAAGTAAGGTCAAATCATTTGCTTACAGTTGATGAATTTGAAAGGATGCTTGGCTTATCCCCTGTAGTTCAACAAGCAATGCGACGGGAAGTCAAAGATGTTTCTGGTTTAGTTCCAAAAATACAAAAGGGGAAAAAGGGATGGCTTAGAAGATTAGGTGCTATTGCTTGTGTCGTTGATAGGCAGGTTGTATCTTCCGGTATGATATCCAATGATTGTCATCCAAGTGCAAAGATCCAAATGGTTCGAGTTAGATCATACAAGAAACGGTCAAAGGAGTTCTCAGCTCTTTACATGGGGCAAGAGATCCAAGCCCATGAAGGGTCAATCTTAACAATGAAGTTTAGCCCTGATGGTCAGTACCTTGCAAGTGCAGGTGAAGATGGTGTTGTGCGTGTGTGGCAGGTTTTGGAGTCTGAACGACCAGGGAATTCTGAAATTCATGATGTCAATCCTTCATGTGTCTACTTCACAGTTAATGATTTTTCTGAATTGGTTCCTCTTAACGTGGACAAAGAGAAAAATGACAAATCAAAGAGAGTGAAGAAAGTTTCGGACTCAACTTGTGTCATTTTCCCTCAGAAGGTTTTTCGAATTTTAGATAAACCTATCCATGAGTTCCGCGGGCATTGTGGTGAGGTCCTGGACCTCTCTTGGTCAAAGAATAAGGTTCGTAATTGCTATCAAGTTTGAAACATCTTGCTATCACTTTCTAGATTTTATTTGGCTTGCAATTAAGATTTATTTATTGCAGCATATTCTATCATCATCTGTTGATAAGACAGTTCGCTTGTGGCAAGTTGGTTATGATGAATGTCAAAAAGTATTTTCCCACAATAATTATGGTAATGTAGTTGAATCCATACTTGAGTTTTATTCTATATTATTTTTGGTTATAGAAATGTCTATAAAGGAGAGCAATCACATTTGGCATTGTGATTTATACCATTATAAATGTTCTATATTCTCATTGCTCTGTGATACAGTAACATGCATTCAGTTTAATCCAGTGGATGATGATTACTTCATAAGTGGTTCCATTGATGGGAAAGTGCGCATCTGGGAAATTCCTGGTGGTCAAGTTGTTGATTGGACTGACGTGACAGATATTGTTACTGCTGTTTGTTATCGTCCTGATGGAAAGGTTCAGTGGGTTTTTTCTTAACCATGTTACTTAGCAATTGGCTTTTAGGATTTTGAGTTCATTATTTCCCTTTCTCCTATGCAGGGTGCAGTTGTTGGCTCTATGAATGGAAATTGCCGCTTTTATGACGCTTCAGGTTCGTCTTTAGTTTCCTGGTCCTCTTTATGAGAAATCAGATTTTGTTCAACATCTCCGATAATGTTATTCTGGGATCTGACAACTTTTACTCTTTATCTAGCGGTCACGACTCACTAGGACTATTATCACACTCTTCTTAGATTTGTCTATTTTCGATACATTGAAATAGAATGTTGTGAGATATCAATCTGAATATTTTTTTGGCTAAAGGAAATTAAAAACTTCAATTTTTATCCTTTTGTGTAACAATCTGTGTCAGAAATTTGTAATCAAGAGGAAATGAAAAGATTATCTGCTGTCTGCTAGTATCACTTGTTTTTTTTTTTTTTTTTTTGATGAAAGAGTGAGTCTTCTGCTAAAATTGCATCATCCAAGTTGTTAATAATTAACTTGGGTTTACTTTTGCAATATGAAGGGGTGTTGGTGAACATCCCTTTTGTAATTCCTTCTTTGAAGTTTGGACTTTCTGTGGAACCTTCTTGTTTCATATTTGTCACTTCCATTTTCTATAAGCTGAATATTTTGTACTTGTGATTGACATGGTAGTGCGGACAACAGTTAATTTGCATTTTTTATCTCATACCGAACACTATGCATTGTCTACGAAACCTATTATAGATGCCTTTTTAGAGATTATTTTGCTTGGGAAACACTAACATGTATCATTCATGTGAATCAGATAACCATTTGCAACTTAATGCTCAAATATGTTTACGGAGTAAGAAGAAATCAGCTTGCAGTAGGATAACTGGATTTCAGGTATTGATAATTACCACCTGTTTTCCTCAAGTCTGTTATTGAAATATCTGTCCTTAAACAAACATTTGAAAATTAATAAAGGGATTATTGTGTAGTTTGCACCTGGGGACCCTGACAAGTTGATGGTTACTTCTGCTGATTCACAAATTCGGATCCTCCGTGATGTTGATGTGGTCTGCAAGTTTCGAGGTAGGTAGTTTGACTGATTTAATTGGTATATGTTAATGATGCATTGAGATGGAAAATAAGTGTCGGAATTAGGAGATATAGTAAAAATTGATCGAAGTTTGAACTACCAAAATTGGAGTTTTTGAAGGAAAAATTCTCAAACTCTTAATGATATGAAGATCCTTTTCCCCTTGGGGTCTGAGTTGAATGAGTGAATGGAGTAAAGATAGAGGTGTACATGTTTTATTGGTTGGGAGGTGGGAGAAGAAAAAGAAACGAGTTAAAATTTTAGGCATTATTACCATTGTTTCCTTACCTAAAATCTGAGTGTTTTGGTTCACTTTTGAAACTCTTATTAGCTTGCTTTACTCTTTTATTACTTAGCTATATGCTATCTACAGGCATGCGGAATGCAGGGAGCCAGATATCTGCTTCATTTACCTCAGATGGAATGCGGATTGTTTCAGCAAGTGAAGATTCTAATGTCTATGTGTGGAACAATGTTAGCCGGGATAGGCCGGTTCCCCAAGCAAAAAGCAATTGGTCTTGTGAACGCTTTTTCTCAAATAATGCATCAGTAGCCATACCTTGGTGTGGCATGACATCTATAAGCTCTATTTTCTCAAATATGGCAGGAAGTGTGCCATCACCCAAAGTTTCTTCTAGCACACGGGCATATAATTGGAATACTGGGGTATTGCAGTCTGAGTTGAGCGAGAGCTCTCAACACAAATTACCATTCTCCTCTTCTGAACGTTTTTCTCTGGGCCATGGATTTTTCTCAGAATCTTTGCCCAAGGTTACTACAACCTGGCCAGAGGAACAGCTCCCCCCTCCAAACTCCTTGGTTGTATCATCTGCAATGTGTAAATCTCAGTACAAGTTGCTTAAGACATCTTGTCAGAGTGCTTCTCATTCTTGGGGCCTCGTAATTGTAACAGCCGGTTGGGATGGTAGGATCAGGTCATTTCAAAATTATGGATTACCAACCCACCATTAGCTTTATTGAGACGACTTCAAAATTTTGCCATGTTTGGTTTTATTAGCAAAACAAGAATGAGGTCACAAGTTGAAGCTTTCGCTGTCCAGATTTTGGGGCTAAAATGATTTATGCTTGGTTGATTTCCAATTTGTGTATCACCTGTCGTAAGCTACAATCAAAGGGTGTGGTATTGAACTGACATACATAAGCAGGAGCAGTAGATCTGGATATCAAAGCGGTCCTTTTTCCTTTTACCAGCCAACCAAGGTTGTCAGGTCCGTTTCAGTGGAACTAAATCTTAGTTATATTCAACATTCTTTTCCTGTACTGTATTCGAATCAGATGCCTGGAAATGGCCAGTTGGATTCTATTGGATATTATTATTTAATTTGTAAAGTGAATATCCAAATTACATGGTCATACAAATGATCGGTCCCATTTGAAGTTCGCTACATTGCTATACAACTGGAGATGTTTTGATGGGGTCTTTCAGGGAGACGACTCGTCAGCCGCAAGGAGTAGATTCATAGCTGGTGGTCAGGAGTTACTTCCAAAAAAAAAACAGTGGGGTTTGTTCACTTCCATGATTTGTTGGGTAGTTGAATAATAATTTACAGTCGTGATGCATTTTAACAGGTTTTGGACCATACTGTCGGCTGCTTGCATTTGTCAAATCCTTGGTCTGTCTATATTCCACTGATGTGCTACATTTGGATTGTTGTTCTTGTGGTCTTCTGTCTTCAACCTGTGAGAGGTACTTTGTCTGAAAAACATTGGCTTGTTAACCTCAAACCCATTGTGATGCAATTAAGTAGACAAAATATTTAAGTAGTGATCAAGTAGAAGCTCTGTATTGAATTCTTGATTACCCTTTGGAACCAATTGCAAGAATTGATTATAGAAAACAATTCTTTGCATATTAACTTTAACTCTTTTGGAAAAGAAATAGAAAACTTCAGTGTTATGAGGTGAAGACAGGATTTGTAGAATATATGACAATGCATTGAAGTTTTAATGGCTTGCGGATGTGCATTTTATCAGGAAATGGAATGTGGGGTTTTATTCCTCCAATCTTTACTTCTTTACAAATACAATTTGACCATCCCAATTAAAGAAGTGGAGTGGACCATATATAACACACTTGCACCCAAAGCAATACTTGGAGAGAAATGTCAAAGAAAAGAAATACAGCAGGCTTTTTTCCAATGCATGGTGCTCTAGCAGCGAGGCAGGTCTGCCGGAGGATGAGGCAAAGTCTCCAGCTCTCCCTTTCCGTTCTCCACTATCAGCACCGCACCTAATCCCCATGATTGGTGTATGTCTAAGTGACAGTGCATAAACCAAACCCCTAAATGCCACACAAATAATTGAATTATACTTTGTTTAACAGCAATATAAGAGTATCAGGGATCTCAATTTTCATTGTAATAAAGAACGTCTTACCTGGATTGTTGGCGACAAACCGAATTACTGCCCATCCGCCCACTGGGACACCGATTGTGTTCATATAAGGTGGATCGACCAAGTTGAAGTTTGTGGTCTGTGGATCGAAATTTCCTGTACCATATCCGACAACGTAGAAACTGTAGCCATGGAGATGAATCGGGTGGTTTTCGGTTGTGACTGTGCCGGTGTCCTGGAAGATAATTTGGACCCTGCTTCCGAATTTGAGGACCTTGGTCCTAGTTCCATTGATGGCCTGTGTGTTATTAGGAGCATTGTTTGGTGCCCCATTGACAAAGTCATAGAATTTAAGGGGTGCCCCGGGGAAGTCCTCGGTGAATTGGCCATTGATCTTCTTATAGTAAGCTTCCAAAATAGATACAGTGGGCTCCACGAAGGTTATATTGTTCATGGAAGCAGCAAATGTCCCATTGTTCGGGCCTTTGCAGTTCTGTTGCGGCGTCTTGGACCGGCATTTGTTGACATTTAATCCCACGGTGACAAACAGGCTAGTATCGATCTCTTTAGGAACATTAACAGGATTAAGGCTCCTAAGACCATCCATGACAGTCTTCACAGCAAGGTTATCGTTAAAGCTAGGTAAACTAGCCGGTAACAATAAACTGTTAGGGGCTGCACCTACGTATTGGAAGTAAGCTATGGCTGATATGTTTTGGAATGAAACGTTTTTGGCAGACATGTAAGGTCCCATGGCCATGGAGTACTTTCCTATGGGCCGATCGGCTGTGACAAGGACATTCATGGTCTGCCCTGGTCCCAGCATCACACGGTCCGTGGTGAATGACTTGGTGTACTCAGCATCGGCCTCCACAACCTTTAATTTATGATAAGCTATGGTAAAGAAGCTCTCCATGTTTAACGCTGCGTTGATTAGCCTCAACATATATATCTTCCCAGGAACCACATCGATCTTGTAGACATCTGTACACCATAATCAAAGCAAGTGACCAAATGTAAATAAGACGGCAAAGAATTTCTGTTTTAAGTATGTTTTATACCGTTTTTGGAGCAATTATAGTAAGGGCCTGGGTGACCGTTAATGGTAAATGCATCGGCCGGTGGAGCACTTCCTCCGCTTGCTAAAACTTGTTGCTCAAGTTGCACTACATCTTTTAGCCAGTACTCCCCTGCCACATTTGATCATCATAACCAAACATATTCAAACACAGTATTTTAAGTATTTTTGTATGTCGGATCGAACATACCTAGGATTACGATATGTTCTTCGTATGGATGCTTGAAAGGGTAAGGGACCCCAGTCTTAGGATACACAACAATGGCACCATAAACAGTGGCCCTAAGCCAAGAAACATGGGCATGCCAGAAAAGGGTTCCTTTCTGCTTCACCATCGTGAACTCGTACGTGAAAGTCTGGCCAGCTTGAATGGGACACTGAGTGATGTAAGATGGACCGTCAAACCAGCACGATAGCTTTTGCCTAACACCATGCCTGGGAAAACAATAGGCCAGAATGATTAATAATGATAGTATATAATTTGCAAACCTCTGGACTTTTCTGATTAATGATAATACCAGTGAATGGTAGCATTGTAGGGGGTCTCATTGGTGACCTTGATGATGATTCTATCGTCCTCTTGGGCGTAAACGACAGGCCCCGGAAACATCTTGTTAATGGTAACAATCTCTTTGGTGTTACACAGTTTAGTAACTCTCAAGGTTTGCACCTGTTTGCAATGACAAAGTACACTTCATAATTAGGGAAAAAACAGAACAGAGAATATAAAGATAATTGTATGACACATTATTTCATGCAGACCTTGAAATCATAGAACCTGGTCGAGCCCCCAATAGGCCATTCATGTTCCATGGCATGAGAAGCTTGAAGATAATATAACATCGACAAGCTTAAGCATAGAAGACGGAGAGCGGCAACGTTGGCCATTTGGGGAGAGAAGAGAAGCTGAGAGAGTTGAAGGTAGGGAGTGGAGGTGAGGAAGGGGCCAATTTAAAGGGTGAAGCTATACAATATTTTAAGATTTTAACCATGGAAGCTAAAGTAGAAACAAGAAAGACCAATAACTTGGTCCTAAAGGTAAGTCGCTTAAACAAGTTCCGGATATAAGAGTTTGAATCTTAACATTATGAATAGAGAAAACGAGTTAACAAAATCTCTCTATATTGGATTTTTTAAAAATTAATCGAACAAGTCGAACACGGTTGATTAAACGAAAAAGTAGAAACAAGAAAGGGTTTTTTGTGTTTGTAGGTGAATTATGTTTGTCAGCTTTCATGATACCTCTAACGTGGAATGGTGATAATGGTGTGTTGGGGGCGTGATTATTCAGTGTGACCCCATTGTGTGCAAAGGGATTTTGTTTTTGATTCGTAATCTGTCAACATTTTCCTAGTTAAATTATGTCGTTGACCGACAAAAATATACACTTTCCAAACATCTAGATTCAAACCCCACCCAACAGCTACCTCTCTACTCTCTCTGTCACTATGTTTGCCTTGTATTATTTTAGTTCCCACGTATAAATAAGCATGCCGGCTTATATTAGACAACTGATATCACTTGAAAACAGAATAGAAAACGTTTATTTTTTTACCAGACACCGGAAAGGAGAATAAGATTTTTGTTCTTGAAAAAAGTTATTACAAACGAACAAAATCCATCTTTCATTTTTCTGTCTCTCTTTATATGCCCTGTTAATGTTTTATGTGATGTGTATTAATGATTTTTTTAGACGAATTCTACTCGAATTCTATTCGAGCGCTAAAAGTCTCACCATTAGCTGCTTCGATCTTTTTGCGTTTAAGGCTTGAGAATCTTTTTATTGAGTTCGAGCTCGGGCTCGGGCATGTTTAATTATAACATTCCCCACCATATTCACCATCTCACTATGCATGACTGGAAATGGTACCCTGCAAGCATGATTTGATCATTCAGATTGTGGAATGAATTTTCCCCCATTGGTACATTCGTTGCTGTCACTGTACAATCATCACTTTGGTTAACAATATTATGTAAAAGAAGGTTATGTTGGAGACCTGGAGTTATGGGAAGGCTTGCAATGGCATGATCGCGGAACTTCGACACAACGCTACGATGCTATCTGTCCGCTGCCACTGATCTTGAAGCTACGGTATTCTTCACAGTTCACAAGTTTCAAGCAGCGGTCGGTCGGCTCAGCTGCTTTGCTTAAGTTTTTGTTTTCTCCCCTATCTTAAAAAAAGGAAAAGAAAAGAAAAACTGGGTGTAAGCTTATCTATCAACATCTTAATCTCAGTCAACATGGCATGCATACATTATTTTTTTTCTACATGACGCTTATGATTGTAGGGATTCTCAGCAGAATGCAAGGGTGAGCATAAGACAAAAAATATAAATAAATAAAAGTTTAGCTCTATCGAGTTGATTCTTTATATTTTAGACTGTAAAGATGGATGCTACATGCTAAAGCATAACATAATATCGAAAAATAAAATAAGGCGCTTTCAGCTTACCAGAAAACTAGCGAGACAGAGTGATCAACTATAATTCCATGTCTGCGTGTAATAAGTAGCAGCAGCAATAAGCAAGAATCATCAGTTATCATGATCATCATTTAAATAAAGAAAGAGAAGAAAAAATGCAGAAAAATGGACAAATGAAGGAGAGAACATGTTTCTCTTGGAAGGGTCATTGTCTTTATGATAGCAAACACAAACGGAAAAGCTGTCCTGGTCTGCCAGCTTTCTTGGTATAACACAATTCAACTGTGAGTCATTTTATGTTAACTAAAAACTAATCAATACAGATGGCAAGCTTCTATTCTGCAAAACATAAAAATAAATGGTTACTGCAAGGAAATAGTTTAAATAAAGAAGAAA
Organism: Abelmoschus esculentus; assembly: GCA_035048815.1. Lineage (NCBI taxonomy): Eukaryota > Viridiplantae > Streptophyta > Magnoliopsida > Malvales > Malvaceae > Abelmoschus > Abelmoschus esculentus. The sequence goes on from JAUCBN010000031.1 coordinate 15,103,939, forward strand.
TAACAAAACATAATCATCATTAAGAAACAGAAAACATGATCCTCACTGTAATTTCAGTTTCATTTCCATAATGATAATGACCCCACCCGATATTAGCAGTTTCATATCTGTTTACTGACAAATACAAACAGCTATTAGCAGTTCAAAATGGTTCATCAGTTTCAAATACTTTTACACCGGACCTACAAGCTGACATATAAGCTTCCTACAATAAAAGCAAACTGGATTCAAACTGCCCCTGCTGTAGAGAAACACTTGGCTCGGTTTGCTCAAGAAACAGATATCAAGAAATTCCATTTTTGAAGTTATTCCAGTGTAGTAAATCATTGCTTTTGATTGCAAAATCCAGTTACATCGTGTGTAGTGGAGATTCCAAGGACGACCATGGGCTACATGTCGTAAAAAATTTAATAAAAATACAATGATACATGTAACTTTCAGCACCAAGAGACAAAATTTTGTAACCAACCTTTGTAACTTCCTCAATTCTAATATGCATTTCATTAATGAAGAAATTACCCTCTATCTATTAACAGAATAGGATAACTGCACTTAATTTCGTTCCAGTCTCTGGCAATTCAAGAAAAGCATTACATCCTTACAGGAAAACTCATGGCAACAGGATGTCTTGCATTTTCAGTGAGGAAACAAGGCAAGGTTCAGTTACCGAGAAGTAGCGAGTGAGGCTGTACACTATCCAACGTTGTGTGTTGGTGCTGATTTACTGGAGAGATGCCGAGGATAAATAATAGCTTCACCTGATTCACCTGATTTTCTTAAGAGGCGTAGATGAGAAACCAAGAGATAGGCACTGTAAATTCAAACTCAAACCACCGAAGTTGGCTTTTCTATATCAATATGTTTTTCATTAACTCACCTTCAGTCTGTGCAGAATTTTCTCTTTCCTTTCTGCTCTTTTGATTTTTCTTTTATTTACTATGCAGTTTCACACAGAACACATGCTGAATCAGAAGCACCAACTCAGAAATCCCAAGAGTAGGCAGACAAGTACACATATAAAAAAACCTGATGCCTATGTAGAGGAGTAAGAGCTAGTACTTTCGAACGAATTAATTTTTTTCTTGTATGTTGAAGGTCTGATTTTTCTGAGCATACATTATGCCTGCCGTAGTTAAGTCCCCAGAGATATAAATACAATTTTGTAGACCAAATATTAAAACAATGGCTACAATTTCAACAGATAATTAAGTGAAAAGAGCTTTCATCAAAGTATCCAAAAGAAATATCTAGCAGTGGAATTTCATCCTACCCAGAGAATCATTTATAAATAGTAAGAACTATAGCCACAATAAATTCTACCAAAAACAAGAAACAATGAACTCTGACAGATACGTATTCAAATTTAAGAAATATATCAACTTAAAGCATTAGAATTCCAGGTCAGGCACAAGGGTCCTAGCTAAACCAAAGTACCAAACATGGTAGCTTTCGTGGGAAGAAAGAAATGTTCCTGTGGCATGCAAAATGAACTGAAAAAGCAAAGCAAAGTTGCTAATAACAAAACGTTAAGAACACTTTCACTACTGCATCTCTTCCCTCCTGGTTTCATTCATTGAATAAGATTTAAAAAACATGTTCGAGAGCTTAGTGAAAGAAGAATATAATTTATGCGCCTGGTATTTTTCTCTGTTCTTTTCACTAAGCTCAATTAAAAGAAGAAATTCATTAACATTAAACATGAACTAATTCATCAAGTGCACAGTCCCAGACGAAAAAGAAAGTTCGCGAAATCCACAAATTCCATGGAAATTCCATTCAAATAATAATTAAAAAGGAACCAAAATTACATCAAATTATAAACCAAAACATACGAGAATCAAATACAAATTAATTTCATACATTCTTGAAACGAATAAAACGAAAAGAATAAAAAGTACCAAAACATAACGAACAAACCCTAGAAGACGAAGTGATCAACAACGTTGAGCAGATTGACAACGGAATGGATCTAAGGGGATGGTTTAGATTGCGGTTCAGTTTCATATTCTTCAGGGAGAAGCGGCTTGGTGAGCACGAGAGGGCGATCATAATAGGCTTCCTCATCCTCATCAAAATCGGTGGTGCTGAGATTAATACAGGAGCAGCGCTCCAACGATGCGAAAAACGCGGAGGCCATGCTGGTTCCAACCCAACTAGCCACACGATCTATCTTGTCGCACGATATGAAGCTGTATCTGTTTTCCATCGCCTTATTTGATCAAATTATTCGTCGTTTGAGATTTATTAAACCGCGAACGTTAGCTGATCAGCTTTATGAAAGAGATGAAGGAGGAAGACGGTTAGTTGTAAAGTGGCGCGACACTTTCCTTTCGTTAGTTGCTTTTATTATTATTTTTAATATATAGTATGTGTCGTGCCTTACACAATTCCTCCTTTTGCCACTTGTTTGGCCTTCCTTTTTTTTATTTTTTCTTTAAATAACGGGGTTTTAGCTGTGATCCTGACCGTTGGTTTAATGTTAAGCCGGCTGGGGAGAAAGAGCAGTGGAGCCGATGTTATGAACCCGAATATATAATGGGCTTTGATGCCGTGCCGTAAACTGTAAAAGTCTTTGTTAAGTACTTACCACTATTCCAAAACGGTTGGAATCATAAAATTCCAGGTTTCAACCTTTATTTCTTGACCCAAAATTCGTCATCTTTTATGTAACAAACATCATTCTGAGAAAAAAAAAAAAAAAAGAAAGAACATATGCTGATATAAAATGTGCAGGAATATACTTTCACCACAATTCCATGGTTCTTAAAATGAGATGGAGCGGGTGAGCTTTGGCTTGGAGATTCTTTTATCTTCTTCAAGGGAGATTATGAGAAGGTTGGCTGGGTTCTCGATCATCAGCTTGGCAACCAAGTAGCCGGAAATGCTCCATGTCTGATATTTCCTTGCTTGCTTCCCGACATAACGCCCAGTCTTACCGTCATAATACTCGGGCCATCCATCTTTGGAAAGGCGCTGTTCCATCAGCTCTATGGCTCGTTTTGCAATTTGAGGCCTTCCGGTCTTGATACATGCTGCTGTGAGTAGCCATATCAGAGCTGCTTACAATATTCAAAACAACAAACGAAGACTGTTAATTACCTATGCAGGTAGTTTATCGGGACATAGAAAATCCGTATTTAAAATAAACACCTTAATTGCGTATGTAGTGCTATGGAAATGACGTACTTGGGACTCTAATTTAATGACACATACCTGGCCATGTTCCACCATTATGGTAGCTCCACCGTGTATTCTTTGGATCGAATCCAGTGACAGTTCTCCAATCATGACCCTCCAGCGCTGGATAAACGATCTTCAAAGGCATCTCTCCTATCAAGTCCTCCCAACGCTCCTCAATCAAATCCATAATTGCCGTTGCTTGTGCAGGTGTAACTAGTGAACTCAAGATCGCAATGCAGTTCCCAACCAAAAACCAGCGGAAGTCCATTCGAGCTGGGCTGACATTACCAATCAGATATCCACCTCGAAGTGGCATAAAATCAAACACCCAATCAGGAATGGACTCGGGGATGACATTGAACTTATTGACAGCAGTGTGGGAATATTCCTCGGTTTTGTAACGATATATGTTGTTTAACTGTGTGAAATCAAGCCAGTAGTAATTTTGGATGTGATAACTGAGAGCTGTTATCCGCTTATCAATGCGCTTGATCAGTTCTTTGTCATCTCGTTCTGGTTTCAGCATCTGCCTCGAACACCTCAGAGCAAAATAGAAGAGGGCTTGGATTTCGATAGGATAACCATAAATTCCCTGCCAAAAGTGCAAACACGTTAAAATCCAAAAAAAGCAGTAACCAACCAATAGCTGAAGCAACAGTTTAGCACTCCAGTACATAAAATGAGTCCAAAATATATATAAATAAAGCTATAATTCCTCTGTTCTAAAACCATGCACAATTGCTGGCATAGTTAAACGGGGTCCAGAACAAAAGAAAATTATAAAATGACCGATATACCTTCTCTGCTACTAGACAAGGGCCAGGATAAAATCATGCACAGAGCCACGGACATATCACAGGTTCCAAGGGCAATAGAATATTGCCAACTTAGATTGGCAAACTATATGCTAAACAGTTAGACCAATAATGACTCCTGATCTTTTTTCAAACAGTTATTTCCACATAACACAAACACAGAGAAGTCAAAGGATAATTTCATGATAACACAACGACTTACCATTCTCCTATCAATCATGCTACACCCATCTGCACACAGAAGAGTTGGAAAAGTATCAAATCCATCTGAAAGGCAAAGGTTTAGTATCAGCTTCATTCCTTTCTGCACCTCAGGCATTTCTGAAAGTGTGTAATCATGCGTGCACTTGGTATATGACCTTAGCAGTATGATCCACCAGAACCCAGAGTCAACAGGAGCAACCCTCCCTATTGCACTGCCACCAAAATCCGCAACCAATGTTTCCTTCTGCCTATGCGAATCATAAAGAACTTTAAAACTGGCAGGCATGACACCTTCTCCAAGTGTAAAGTTGTCTATCCTTTTCTCCCAACCTTGGAGGTGGAGAGTCTTTAATAGGAAATTCTTTACTATCTCTGGATCGCCACCAGCACTGGCTGGTCTCATTAGACAGGCTAAACCGCTGGGAACAAAGTCTCTTACAAAAACCTGCAAGATAAGAATTGTGCAAGTTTAGCCGGAAATAAAAATTGTATATTTGTTTTCGTTACTGTAAAATAAACATTCGCCAACTCCTCTCAGTATTGGCATCTACAACAAGTGTCAAAGTTTCACATGTATGGGAAAATATATTCGACGTTTGTTTTAAAATAAATCAGGAAAATGTAACGACACAAGTACTCAAACTAAGTTTCAACTAAAAACAGTAAAGAAAACAATATGACTCCAATTCCCTGCATTATCTTTTCCCACTAGATTTGCAGATCCACGTAGGGCTGGTAGTGAAGTGCCAACTTCCATCGCAAGTAATATAACAAGTGTAACCATATATCATCTTGGTAAACAATATGGCTAAGAATTAGATTAATGGTTCTCATAAATACTAACATCATTCAACAGTAAAAAAAATGTCTTAATATTCTATATAATTTAGAAAGACAAGATTGCTAAGAGTAAAAAATCTGATCATACTCAATAGCTCCGAATTAGCTTACTAAAGAAAGGTCCAGAACATAAACATCTAAGAGAAATGAAGTTTCATTTTCAAACAAAAGAAAAGAATAATACTATAACAAAACAAGGAGGTATTGAATTTGACGAAACAAAAAGATAACTAAGAACTAAACAAATTATACCTGATTGTAATTCAAAGCCTCGGCTGTAGGATCCATAGCCGCTAGGGTTCCAACAGGCCTTCCTTTGTAATATACGTAAGATTTCTGGAGCGTCTCCCACGCTTCTTCCAACATCGCAGTATTTTCTGCGTTGTTCAATTTGATCGCAGAATATATACTACTCAGTTCAAATTTCTCCAAACTTGTACCTACACTAGCATACGACTTCAAGGGTATATGATCCACGCTGGCATTATCAACGATTTTCTCGTAGCTCTGCACTCTCACCTTCTTCTTTGACTTTTCCGATTTTTCAGTCGATTCGATTTCTTTCTTCAGAGCCTCCAGAAGCTGTTCCTCGATCATAGTTATGCGTTCTTGATTCTGTTGAATATCGATCAAAGAATCATCCAGATCCACCTTTTTTCCCGACAAAGAAGCTTCTAACTCTTTCTCACCGTCTCCGCAAGACGAAGTCGGAGAAAACGGAGGAAAATCCGTCCCTTCCACATCAACTCCCAAAATATCCCGCAGCGATCTGAAACTGTAAGAAGGTGACATCCTAAGGAAAGAAGAAAAGATCAGCACAAGATACTAAGAGAGGAACAAATAACATTGTCATATATAGAGAAGGAAATATACCTTTGAGCGCTCTTCGTTCTTGGTTTGGTAGAGGAGAGCAAAACTGCTACAGAGACTAGGGCGAAGATAACAATGAAGAAAACAGAGGGAGAAGAGAGTGGGAGCTCTCAGCTATATATATATATATATATATATATATATATATATATATATATATTATAAGTACGGTAAAGGGGGTAATCAAGAGAGGAATATTATGCGATGAAAGAACCAGAAAGCATATTGAGCGGGAATGTGTACTGTGTACTCTAATTCTGTTTTGGCGGTTGAGTGAAGAACTGTTTGGGTTAGCAATGAGACCTTAATATCTGATTTATTAACGAATATGCCATTGCCATTTCAAAACAGAAAATCATGTGCCTGACCTTGCTAAATGATTTACATAGAGTGGAATCTGATCCAGTGGCTATGTAAGTGTTTTATTATAATTTTGTAATTATTTAATTATGATTTATTAAATATTTTTTTAAAGTAGATCTAATAATTAATTATTTGACTTCTAATATCTTATATTAGAGGTAAATATTGATTATAAATTTTAAAATTATTTTATATTTAAATATCAATTAATATATAAAAAAACTGTTATTATCTTATTTAAATTCTTATTTTTTAAAAAGAATCTAGTATCACTATTGGAAGTATATCTAAAATTTACTTATCCCAAAAATTACCAATAAAGTTATGTCTCGTGAATTATTATTTCGTATATTGTTAATGGAATATTTTAATTTAATAAATGGTGATTAAATGTTATTACGGTTTTTATGTGATATTAGAAAAAAAAAATGCCAACGAGACTTATGAACTTATCTCGCAATCTTTAGATCTAATTAGAGGTATAAATGAATAGGGTGTTCAACAAGCTGTTCGTGAACCGTTCGTATAATGTTTGTTTATGTTCGTTTATTAAGTTAAATAAACAAGTATGAACAAATATTTTATGTTCGATTAATAAACGAACGAACACGAACATAAGTGCGTTCGGCTCGTTTATGTTCGTTTATAAGCTCCTTTATATACTCGTTTATAGGCTTGTTTATGTTCGTTTATATACTTGTTTATAAGCTTGTTTATGTTCATTTATTAACTCGTTTATGTTCCTTAATAACCCGAAATTCAAAGTATATAAACGAGCATAAACGAGCATGTTCACAAACGTTAAACTGATATGTTCGTAAACGCTAAACAAACATGTTCATAAACACTAAACGAACATGTTCATGAACGCTAAATAGACAAGTTGATGAATATATACAAAACGAACTCGTTCGCGAACGCTTAACGAACATGTTCACGAATGTTAAACGAACAAATTATCGAACATATAAATGAACACGTTTGTGAACGTTAAACGAACCGAGCCCGAACACGACAAAAAATAAAACGAACCAAGCTCGAACATACCAGTAATAATTTAAACGAACACGAACAGAGTTTGAACACCTTAAAAATAAATAAATGAACCCGGACATACCCTTGTCCATTCAAGCTCGGTTCGTTTACACCCCTAGATCTAATTTTAGATTAGATCAATTAATGTTTAATGATTTTGTTGAATTTCGATTATTGATTAATTCGATTAATTAAACGAATTAATCAAAAAAAATTATATATTTTATATATTTATTTTTAATCATTTAATTTTTAAAAATATAAAATAACAATTAAAATTATTAAAGTATAAAAAAATCATCATTAAATTTTTTTTAATATTTATAAATAATTTATGACGTATAATGAATCAATGATCAATTTGTAATAATTCGATAAATTTAATGGTTGTTATATAATTTTTAAAAGTCTAGTGGCTAAAAATCATTTTAACATAATTTAGTAATCATTTATATAATTTATCCATTTTTTATTTCAGTTCAATTAAAAAATTTCAAAAATATTAATTCAATTAATAAAAATTTAAAAATTCGGTTCAGTCAGTTAACCAAACTAATTGTTTGAACACACCTAATTAAGTACATATATTTAAAATTTAGGGTTTATGTTAAAATTTATTATGATTAAACTTTAGAGGATACGATTTGAATTTAAAATAATATGATTAAAAATTTAAATTTTAACTATTTAAATTTAATACTCATTTATTTAAATTTTTATATACTAAAATTTAAATTAAAATTTTAAATCTTAAATTAAAGTGATTATAAAAAAATTAAATAATAGACTTAACAAATATCACAACATCCATAGACGTAATTTCCAACTCTCACGCTTCACAAAAAAAGGGGAAAACGAATGAACTGTTCCAGCTCATGAAAGCTCTGAACCTGTAATTCTATCGTCCAAATGGATTTCTTCTCTCTTTTCCTTCCTTTTTTCTGTCTCAAACTCTTTATCAAATTAAAATATCCAGATGCTTTGACCTTGGGACGCTTTCTCCAAGCAACACTCCAACACCATCGATATCATCTTCATACATATTCATCATTCTCTCACATGTTCTAAATTATATATGATATTCTTTTTAATGTACCAACGATTTTCATGTTGCCATGGATTTTTTTCTTAGCTAATGCGGGGTCAAGTTTCTGTTGAAATTTCACCGAGTGTGACGCCGTTTGGATTCTCTTAGCTGGAACTGATAACGGAAGCGGATCCAAGCGACTCCCTTCTCCCACACCTACGGTTTCACGATCAAAGCTAACGAGAAGGGATAAAACTCATATTGATGATTCCTCCCTCGACAATTCGGATCCGGGTCCGTTTCTCGACGGAGATACGATTACATCCCGTGATAACCCGAATGTGGCCTTGGATTATGCCACGAAATCGATCGAGAGGGATCCGGGTTTGGAGCTGGGCATGAGCTTGCGCGTTCTGGCGGCTATGTTTACTAGCTTGGGGAGATTTGAGGAAGCGGTTCCGGTCTTGGAGCAGTCCATCGAGGCGCCGGTTCTCGGAAATGGGTCGGATCATGCGTTGGCTAAAATTTCCGGGTGTATGCATCTGGATCAATCCATAATTAAGTGCTATGACTCTGGCTTGAGGATCCGGATTGAAGCTCTCGTGGATTCGGATCCTAGAGTTGCTGAGACTAGCAGGTAAGGTAAATAACCTTCCATTTTTTTATTGATTTTACCCTATTTTATTGAAACTCCTAGAATCCCAAGCGCCATGTTTGAAACTTTCTTAATACATAGTACATTGTAGCAAGCAGACTGGGTTATGCTTTCTTAATTGTTTGAACTTTGATAAAAAAGTGTTGTGATTAGTTAATTATTAGCACTACATTTTGATGAAATTCTTGTTATTGGTTACCTAGATGTTTTCCTTTTGCTCTTCATTGTAGAGCTAGGAATAAACCCTCTAGTGGTTATCTGAAGACTGAAAGACCATTGCTTCAGCAGAGAAATAAAAAATGGTGTTAATGGCTATAAGAGTTCACTGAACTTTTGATTTGAAGACATGCTTGCAGACAGGACATTGCTAAATGTGAATCAGATTACAGGTTCGGATTGATAGTTGAACCTTACCGCATAGTATTGCTAAAGATATTCCAAAAATAAGTGGTTCCTTGTCTTCCTTTGTTGTTAACAAACTGGGTGCGGAGGTTTATCTTACAAAGTTGTATTTTCCACACTGCTTACTGGTTAATGGCTTAATGCTACTTTGCCGGGTGAAAACAATAAAGCCATAGGTAGAGCAATTAAGGAACCAGGACAGGGAAAAAATAAGATGTTGCAATTTGGTGTCTTGAGATATATATTTTTTTGACGATATTGAGACTGTTACATTAATCAGCATAAGTGCATTCTGAAGTCTGAACTTATTGAAAATTACAGGTGATGCAATTTGATGAGGGAATGAGGCACAAAATCTCTGCAAGAAGACCCTTGAAATCCACAAGGCACTTAGTTCACTAGTGACCTTTGAAGACGCAGCTGACCACCGGCTTATGTCTCTTGCGTGTGAGGCAAAGGCAGATTATGAATCTGCTCTTGTGCACCTACTTGTCCTTGCTAGCATGTCCATGATTGCTAACAATCAAGAAAATGAGTCGGCTACTATTGTTGTTGGCATTGGTAACATTTATTTGTCCCTTGGCAAATTTGATGAGGAAAATTTTGCCTATCAGAAGGCACTTGCAGTATTTAAATCGACAAAAGGCAAAAATCAACCTTCTGTAGCATGTCTTTATTCATCTTATTGATCTCTATTACAAGACATGAAAGGTAAGGGAATCAGAATTCTATTATGAGAATGCCTTGAGGATATATTCAAAAACCTGTGCCTGGGACTACATCAGAGGAAATTGTTAGCATGTTAACTGAAGTATTGGGTATATATGAAGGTTTGAATGAGCCTGAAAAGGCTCTGAAGCTCCTTGAGAACATGATGAAGTTACTGGATGACACTGATGGCAACAGAAGCACCATTGCCGGAATTGAAGCACTGATGAGCATGACGTTTTACTTGGTTGGGAGGTATGGGGAAGCTCAAAGCTCTTCCGAGGGTGCTGTGGAAAAGCTCCGTACTAGTGGGAAGAACAAATCTGCTTTGTTTGGAATTGTATTGAACCAGAGGAGACTAGCAATGTGCTACTGTGCAGAATAGAAGAGGCCATAGAGTTGTTTAAAAATGAAAGAAAGATATTGGAACAATAATGTGGTTCATATCACTTAGAGACTCTTGGAGTTTATAGCAACCTTGCTGCCACCTATGATGCCATGGGAAGGGTAACATTCTTCTACATTCTTTCATGTTCATGTGGATGTAATCCCTGTACTTTGTTTTAACTGCTCTTGTATCTTGCTTTAACCATGCACTGCATGGTCAGATTGTCTAAGAATGCATTTATAACAGCATACATAAATTGACAGTAAATCTCTCATATCAGATAACAGCATATAAATTTATCAGCAAAGTTCCTGTCTTTTTACGATCTCTTTCATGCACGCAAATTATATTTACTGAGACTGTGAAAGCATGATGATGAGGCTGAGCCTCTATTTACGAAACTACATATTAACTCTTTTGCACAACACAGAAAAAAAGGGCCCTTGAACTACATATATTGAACTCTTTGTATATAGTTGAACACTTGGACTGCATCCACCTCATCTCTGTTTAGGTTTTCTTTAATCTGTGATCATTGAACTTCTCTATCGATCTGCTTTATTGAACAAGAACTTTTGTTGTAAACAGGGTTGAAGATGCAATTGAGATATTGGAGTATATTCTGAACATTAGAGAAGAAAATCTTGGAACTGAACATCCTCTCGCTGATTATGAAAAGAAAAGGCTAGCCGACCTCCTGGAACAAGGCGGAAGAAGACGGAACCGAAAAGGAAAATCACTTGAAAATCTTCTTGACACCAACTCCTGTGGATTTGATTTTAGATCTTGACTGAACCATAGCACTCCTTATCTACACTTCTATATTTAACATAAGAAATATGGTAAATATCAAGGATCTCAACTTTGTGGAGCCTGCATGCTCCTTGACACGTATATTCCAAGTTTTTCTTCTTCTTTAACCTAATTAGATTGTTGATATGGATTGCATAGGAATTGACAGATTATTAGTTTTCCACCAATGAAAATGCTAAGAAGAATTTGAAATTTTGATTGAATCTTTCATCTCAGCTGTACCATGGATGAGATTTTCTTATTCACATACAATTATCAGTTGTCTATTCTTATGACACCAAAACAATGAACTTGAAAAGCTAATCTAGTGTTTTAGGGTCAAATTAGCAATATCTATCCTATATTGTGGTATATGTATAGTATAAAAGAAGTGATTCCGTGCACGGAAGTATTAAATCACTAGGTTTGGAGACAATCAAATATATGGCTTTGTGCAAATAAAAATTATTAAGAAATTATATTAGAAAATTATTTTAGTGAAATCATAAGATATGGTGACTTGGTGAGATAGTTGCACATCTTATTTCTTAACTATAAAATTAAAAGCTTGATTCCTATCGATGAAAATAAAAATCATTTTATGATTAATCGTTTATCTTTTAATGAAAGTACCTGTGATAAAGTGATTAATCATTATTATCTAGGATGAATAGTAAATACTTTGGTTCAAATCAAAATTATTGATAAAAAATACAAAAAAAATATTTAAATGTACTCCTCAATTCATGGGTTTTCATATTTCAGGTTAGAGAAATTATATCATGTGTCATTTTCGTCACGTCATTTATGTAACCAATCGATTAAATGCATCTATTTTCTTAATTTTTCAACTCATTGTTTTTATTAAGTTAATCTTCTTTTATTAAAAACTGTTTTTAAACTTAATTTACATTAAAGAACTAAATATTAGTGAATATTTACTTGGTAAAAAATATAAATTAAAAAATAATAAAATAAATATATTTAATCGATTAATCTCATAGATAACGTGACGAAAATGACCATCGATATAATTTCTTCCTACGTCGGTACTTTCCAAAGAAGTTGTTTCCAGGAAAAGTCCCTAGAGCAGACAAATGTGGGGAAGTGTCGTATCGTAACTGTCATGGGATCAAAATATCAAATACACCGAAATACAAGTCAGAAAACAATATAAAAGCACGTGTGAATTGAATTCAATGAAGTTATAGAGATTTAGGGTACCATTTTTCTGTATAAATTAACAGTGATAAGCACTAGAAAGATATGAAACAGATATATCTAATCCTGTAACGCCAAAACTATAACCTGTTTCCTTAGAAACCCACCAGTATTGTTAGGTCCACCGTCCCAACAGTGAGTTCAACATTTTTCAACCATGCCACCATCGTGATCCTGTCTTCAAGTGGCCGCCTCACCAACTTCCCAGCACCAACATTTGAAAATTTAGACCCTACAAAACAAACAAAACCAGTCCCCTATCTTCATCTTATATAGACATCACTTCACATTACACAGCATGCAGTCCTAAAAAAATGGGTTTAGAATCTCTTGCAAGAGCCAGGACCCATCAACCATGTGCTGCTTGTAGGATGCTACGCAGGAGATGCGACAGTAGTTGCATTCTCGCCCCGTACTTCCCCTGCGACGATATCGACCGGTTCGCCAAGGTGCACAAGGTTTTCGGTGCTAGCAATGTAATCAAAATGATTCAGGTTGGTAATATTAAACTGAATCTTGATGTTGGTAAATCCAAGGTATTAATTTTTTCTATGATACCAGATGGTGGAGGAAAGAAACAGGGAGGATGCTGTGAAAGCTCTGGTGTATGAAGCAACAGCAAGGATCAGAGACCCTGTTTATGGCAGCACGGGAGCCATTTGCCAACTGCAGAAGATGGTGCAACAACTTAAGATGCAGATTGAATCAACACAAGCTCGGGTGTTGGAGTTGCAGCAGCAAAAAGAACAGTTCTGGGGCATTCTTTTGAATGTTAATAATCTTGAGCTTCTCTCCACCATTAATGGAGGCAACTTCTCATTAGATTACAATGATTCTATATCATATGATCCAACCCAGTTCCCTAAGGAAGGTGACGACTGGATCATACAAAATCCATATAGCCTATGAACTGTAGAGTTTTAGATGAATACATGTATACAGATACAAAGAGATATGGAAAGTTGGAAATATCTTATTATTATATAAAATTTCTAAAATCAGAAAATGAAAGGGTAAATATACTTTTTATCATTTTTGAAGATAAGTATCACATCATCAAACGAAATTGAATTGGAAAAATTATTCAATTCCAACATTAGTTTTAAGGACCAAGTTTGTAATATTGTTGTTATTTTTTAATAAGTTGTTTGTTACTTTATTGTGTTTTTATTGATGTTTTTATTTTAAAATAGTGGATTTTAGGGTTTTATGATTAAAATTTAGGGAATCTGAGATAGGGTGTGAGGTTTACGATTTGTGATGAAAAATTAAGGTTAAAGTTTAAAATTTAATTTTTTTAATAATTTTTAGCGTGAGACATGAAAGGAGTCATGATTAAAGTACAAATGATTTTTAGGTTATTTAGAGTTTTTATTTGTAAAAATAAGGTGTTTAAAGTATATTTCGGGATATAGGTCAAAAGCTATGGTGCAGGTAGGAGAACGTCACCTGCACATGGCGACTTGGGGGAGGACGCCACTTGCAAGTGATGTTCTCTCTTTTTTTTTTAATATTTATTTTATTAATTTTAAAGGGAGAATGCTACCTGCACATGACGTTCTCCCATCTGTATCGTCGAAATTGACCTAGAATCCAAAATAAATCCAAAATATAAGTGTGGATCTCATATATTCTAAAATAAAAAATAAATTGAATTATTCTCATAATTTTGACTAATTTTTACTCTTATTTTATCTCACAAAAAGATTTTATTATAATTGATTCGAATTAGTTAACTAATAAATTAAATACGATGATTATACTAAAAAATAAAGTGTAAGTCACGTTGTTTAATGTTAAAGTCCTCATTCATATTTGATCATCAATTCTTATTTATATTTTATGTATAATTGTTATAATTTCAAATTATTTCTTTTAATATATTTATTTTTGTTAATTTATTTTAGTATTTTTAATATTGTAATGGCCTAGTTGGCTTTCTTTCTTTTAAAAAAAATATTTCAGTACTTTTTAATTACTATTTAAAATAAATAGTTTTAATGTATATTTATTATTTAAACCATATTTTAATTCTCATATAACAAGTATAGTTTTGATTATATTTTATTAACTAATGTAAATATAATAATTTATACGCATATTATATAATCTAATACAATTTCCCAATTTAATCTCAGTAATAATAAGTAACTAATCTCACAATTTATCCAATTTAAAGTTGGGAAGGTCCCAAACTCCAGGACCAGCTCGGTCCGGAGTTGGCACTTGGCAATTCGGCCGAACCGAACCAACGGCTAATTTCAGCTAGACCTAATAAATTTGGTCCGAAAATTGAACTTCCTTTTACGTAACTTGAAACTTGATATATACCAGGGGTGCTTATAGAGTGAGTCGATCGCGAGTTAAGAATTGTTTGATTTGTGCTCGTTAAAGAATTTTGTTGCTCGACTTTACTCATTACTCGTTAAGCTCGTTAAAATTATGCTTGATTTGTGCTCATTAAAATATTTTATCGCTTAATTCGACTCGTTGCTCGTTAAGCTTACTAAAAAACTTACATTATTTTAAATTAAAAGTAAAATTTAATATTACCATATGAAGCTTAATATTAACATAAATTAACAAATAATATCAAAAGAGTGTATAAAACATTTTTAAAGTTTAAATTCAAAAATAACAATCCATACATACACCAAACTAACATATTAAAATTAAAATAATAATTCACAAATTAATAATTATTATTTAGATTTATTTTTTAAATGAAATTATGTAAAACCTAAATTTGATTTTGATATAACAAATAAGTTAAATGACTATTTTGTAAATAAAGTTTTAAGGCCAAAACAATTTTAAAGTCAACAAAGTTTTTACAAGTCAAAACAATAACCCAAAGTTATTTTTCTTAATATTTTTCAAATCAAAACATTTAAAAATGCTCAGGCGTTTCGATACCAATTCCCTTGGTATCGATACCAGACATAAATTTAAAAAAAAAATGTTCTTGAGTTTTAACGAGAGTATCGATACGGTCAAGACCCGTTTCGATATGATTTGAAACTTTAATTTATCGTTTCGAAACCTTTTCTAAGCTGTATCGAAACCACCGTTTCGATACTACAGCTCAACGTTTCAATACTTGGGTTAATTTTTCAAGAGTCTTTAAAACAATAAATGTTTTGACCGTTGGATGTCAGTTGAAGTTTTAAAAGTTTGTTGACCAATATCGAAACAACTACAGTACGTTTCGATACCCCTTGTTTTAAAGGCAGACCCGTTTCGATACCATCATTTATGGTATCGATACCCTTTGTAAAAATGCACATAACAACTCTTTTCTCTTTGGTAGCGTTTCGATATATGTACACCATGTATCGATATCAAAAATTGTAGAAATGCATTTATGGTGGGAAGATGAACTCCCAACGTCTTAATTTATGTTCCCAACCACCACAACGGCTAGAAATCAAAGAGATGGTATAAAATAAAGACTCAAATGCTACAACAACACCTAATGATCCACAAGAAAACATTCTAGCATCAAATCCAACTCCTTGAGCTTAATTGCAATATCTTATACACCCAACTCTTGAGAATTTCTTTGTAATCTTTATTTCAGAGTTTGGGGAGTGTTTTGATTGTAATTGGGGCAAAATCTTCTATTAGAAAGGGTTTATTTTTGCCATTCCTTTTCTTGTAACCTTGTGAGGTTGAATCAATCTTTGGATAGAAAGATTGATTCGGTTTGTAATGGTTATCCCTTGAACCGAGAAAAAGGTCAAATTCTTTAGTGAATTGGTTTGAAAAAACTTAGTGGGAGCTAAGGTAGTGGATGAAGATCGAACCACTATAAATCTTGTGTTCTTCATTTTTCATATTTTTACCGAAATCTTCTACAAAATTTTAAATAGCCAATTCACCCCCTCTTAGCCAACAACATCGATCGATCAATTCAACAAATTATTTTAATGTAATTACTAAAAAATATTTTAAAAGATTAACGAGTTGCTCGTGAACTTATCGAGTCGAGTTAGACTTTGCTCGATTTAACTCGTTAAGGTATCGAGTCGAGTTCGAGTATAACTAATCCGATTCGAAACCAGCTCCAAATCAATCCCAACGATCACTAACGGCTATAAGCTCAATTAAGATGATGAAAGGAAGGCTCAAACATCATGTAGAGACTAATGCTTCCATTGTCAACATCTTATGATCAAAGAAATGTCTTAGAGATTAATTCTTATATTTGGATAGACAACACTTGTGAGCTTAATGTATATGTATGCTCAAGTGTCTTAGGAATTGGGTGGGGGGTCTAGATTGCAAACAATTAGCCTTATTAGAAGTATTAACAAGTTTGCTAAGTTTTATCTTGTTGAGTGAATTTCAAAGTTCGGTTGTGAATTTTGGATGCTTGATTCGAGATTTAAATCTAGGTTGTAAGGTTACCCCTTTTGCTTCAAAAGATTGAATTCTTAGTGAATTTGGGAAATCTTTGAGAAGTTAAGCTAGTGAATATAACACTTGGGTTAGAAGTCTGAATCACTATAAATCTTGAGTTCATTGTTTTATATTTTTGTTTCCTCCAATTTTCATCCAAATTAGTAGTTCCCCATCACTTAGCCAAATTAAATCGGTTGTGCATCGAATTATTTCAAGCTTAACAGTCGAGTTTGAACAGCTCACGAGCTACTTAACTCGTTAAACACCCCTATATACCTTAATATAATAATCTAATTTTGATCCAAATTCGAATAAAAATCGATATAAATCAAAATTAATTTGAATTTAGTTAAACCGAAAGTAATCAGAACAAAAGATTAACCTAAATCGAAAGAAACTCCAATCAAAAGCAATCATAATAAAAAATCAACCCGAATCGAAAGAAATATGAACTAAAAATTAATTAAACCGAAAGTAATTCGAACTTAAAATCAACCCAAGCAGAAAATAATCTAAATTTAATTTTCTCAAATATGTACGTTTTATTCTTATTTTGTATTATATTACTAATTAAGAACTACTTTTAATAATAGTTTAATGTCATTTTTTTCTTTTTTAAAAGATCATTCAAATTAAAAACTAAAATATTTGTTATTGATATGAATTAAAAAATAATAATTTCGAGATTGATTTAACCCAAAAGTTAATTAATATGACATTAACCCAACTAAAATTCAATTTATATAAGATTAACTCGACTCGATTAAAATCATATTAGACTAAACTAAATCTAATTCAAACTCAATTTAAATATAAATAAAAGAATAAGCTAAACCGAAAATAACTCAACCTAAAATAATTTGATCCGAATCCGATCTAAACGTTTGCCCCGTTAAATTTTCAGCACCCCCCAAAAAAAAAAATGGAGAAGGTACTACAGTGTATAAATACTTAAATAGCTCTGTCTCCGTCTTGAGCTTAGCAAGGCCATGGAAGGGGCAACTTCCACTTCTCAAATCGCAATCAATTCCGAGGTGGATCCCAGTGATCACCTCCCGCTTTCCATCCTTAGATCGGAAATCATCCCTCCTGCCCCGAACCGATCCGAATCCGCCATTGATTGGTTGCCTGACTTCGCAGGTTACTCATGGGTAGCTTACGGATCCTCCTCTCTTCTCGTGATCTCTCACTTCCCTTCTCCACTCTCCTCCGAACAAACTCTTATGGGCCCGATTTTCCGTCAAGTTATCGAGATCTCTTCCGTCGCTTCCTCCCCTGTCACTGCCGTTTCTTGGTCCCCGGTCACTCCTTCTGCCGGCGAGCTCGCGGCAGCTTCAGAGAATTGCATTTGCTTGTTCTGTCACGACTCAGCGACCTTAAATTCAAAAGGTATGCTTGTCTTTTGGAGATCAATTTTGGAAGGTGCTTGAAGATACTATCAATGTTGAAGTTTGAAATTTTTTTGTTCTGCTTGTTGAATTAATGGGTTCTCGTGCATTTTTTTCTTTTAAATTCTTAGCTATAAAGCTATGATTTTGTATTTATTTTAAATTATAATTAGCTTGACTCTTGAGTATCTCAAATTTGAACCTCCTGTTTTACTGATTCAGGTTCTTTTTGTTGGAGTCAGAATACTGTACTTTTACAGTCTATAAAAGTTGAGGCAGTTGGATGGACGACGTCTGGGGATGGGATAGTAGCATGTGGATTGGAGGTTGTTTTGTGGAAAAGGAAAAATAAATCCTGGGAAATAGCTTGGAAATTCAAAGCAGATCAGCCTCAAAACATGGTCTCTGCCACCTGGTCCATAGAAGGCCCTTCTGCAGTTGCATCTTGTTCAAAGGATTTTCAAATTGAAGGAGGGGCCAATGAGTCTAACAAATCTGTTTTGGTGTTTTACGGTGATGGAAGTTCAGGATATGCAAAAACCATGCTAGGCCACCCTCAACCTGTTTCAATGCTTCAATGGAGGCCATTAGCAGGAAAACAACTGTTGAGAGATGGAAAGCATTTGCGGAGACATATTTTGTTAACATGCTGCTTAGATGGAACTGTAAGGTTATGGAGTGAGATAGATAATGCTAGAGTAAAGAAAGCAGCTGGTGGTTATGATCAAAAAGCTACTAAGCGGTCATTTTTTGTTGCTGCTGTAATTGAGATAGATAATGCATTGCGTGGAACTTTAGGTGCCAATATATTTTTGACATGGGCATTGGAAATTGGTGGTATAGTTAAAACCAGTGAAGAAACTAACCATTATTTCCTTAGAGAAGGATATAACAATGAAGCTGGCAGCTGTGAGTGGTTAGTAGGCTTTGGTCCTGGAAAATTGGTTAGTTTTTGGGCAATTCATTGTCTTGATGACATTTCACCAATGAGATTCCCTCGAGTTAGGTTGTGGAAGAAACTAGAGCCTCAGGGCCTTGAAGTTGAACATTTTAATAGAGATGGACTTTCAACATTAAAACAACAATTACTTCTTAAAAAGGTTGTTATCATGAGAAGTTGTATGTCTGGACCCCCCACTGTATGCTCTTCTATCCATTTATATCCTTGTAAATATTTGTTCTGGTCTACGTTATATACCCAAACAGTAAATGATGCAGAGAATGAACCTCGTAGTGAACCTAGGACAGAAAATTTCTTATCATGTTCAGTAGGAGGAATTTTAGATATAAATGGTCATACCAGTAAAATCTTACAAGTTAGTATTCACCCCTATGTTTGTGAAGTTGATCTGGCTGTTTCTTTGGATTCTAATGGGCTACTTCTGTTTTGGTCACTTTCGAACGATTCAAATGGCATTCTTGACCATCCAACATTGATTCCTGCATGGAAAATTTGTGGAAAGCATGCAACTCGAGATAAATGTTCTAAATATACAAGCTTGAGTTGGGCACCTATAGTATTGGCTGAAGATCGGTTTCTTCTTCTGGGACATGTTGGAGGAATTGACTGCTTTGCGGTAAAGAATTTTCATGGTGAAGATGGTATTGGATGTTACTACATATGCACTATACCTTTTACAGGTCACGATCCTTTTGAGGTTGGTCCAACCGACATATGTACAATACCATTGTCTTTGTCTTGTAATAGAACATCTATGCGGAATGAGTTTTTACTTTTGGGCATATGGATGAAAGAGTTTCAGGCTCTTTCTTGGGAAATAACCATGCATGCTTATGATCTGACAAGAAGCTACTCTGAATGTAATTTCAATGATGATAACATTGTTGAATGCAGCACAATGAAATTTGAAAATACTATTTCTGGTACAAGATATTGTCTTCACATTGTTCCGTTGTCAGCGCAATTGCCTGATCCTCATCTTCATGATCAGGTCACAAGTTTTGCTGTGGTCTCTCCTGGTGGTTTGACACTGGTGCAGCAAAAGTTACCTTTTGACAACAATCCCTTTAGTGGTAAAAGGCCGGCATATGTTATGGCCACTGGCTGCTCTGATGGTAGTATAAAATTGTGGAGATGTGGATCCAGTGAACCATCAATTTCTTACAAATCATGGGAGCTTGTGGGCATGTTTAGTGCACATCAAGGTCCTGTCCGTGCTATACGATTGGCTAGTTGTGGTAGGAAGATTGCAACCATTGGCTCAGATAGTCCGTCAAATACTGTCTGCAATCTTCGTATATGGGACTCTATTCGTCTACCAGACTTGGGAACTTTTATGTTAGAAGACTCATTGTCCCTCAATGAAGATGTAGTTGTTTTAAATTGGTTAGAGCTAGGAAATGGTCAGTTATTGCTTGCAGTTTGCATGAGCAATGAGTTGCGTGTATATGCTCGGAAGCGATGTGGTGGTCATGCTTTGTTAGACTCTAAAAATTCTCCAGGTGTGCAAATCTGGTTTTGCATTGGGATCAGTCATACTTTTTCTGCTATTCATGATTTCTTGTGGGCCCCGAGGACTACAGGTGTGGTTGTCCATGATAATTACTTGGGTCTTTTAAGTCCATGGTTGTTTCTTTTAGATAACAAACATCAGACTGAATTCTATCAAAAAATTACCCCTGAAAGCCTTGATTCTGATATTGGCACGGGTGAGGGCATCTTTTCTGAAATATTTAGTGATCCTGATGTTCATCAGGAAGAAACATTAATTGCAAATGGTAATGGAGGATACAAGCCTGACCTTCTTATGAAGTTAAATACAAAAATGGGTTACCTATCCAGTGCATTTTTAGATCGAAGGGGTCAAACGAAATGTGAATCAAAGATTTTACTTGGTTACTGGAGTATGCTAGACATAGTGGAGACCTTAGCAAGAGTTTTGCCTGTGTATCATCCTGAGGCACTCTTTGCAAATATATATTCAGGTAATAGTTCACTTTCTGTTTTGAATTCTCATGTTTGAGGCTAAGACGAAGAAGAATAAGTTTTTTGCATTATGTTTCTTTGACTATTGGAATACCGTTTGCTTTTCCATTTACCTTTGTTTCTTAATGTATATCTGGTGTTACTTTTCACTTGACTAAGAAGGTTAAAAAGATATTGGCTAATATTTCCACTGGACTGCAATTATATTTAGTTGATGTCAAATGCATTTTTACTAAATTAATTACTCATGGGTATCTGACTGTGCCTCTCCTCTCCTCCCCTCCAATTAGATTCTTAGAATTCCTTTATATAGCTGTAGAAGAATTAAGCATGCCATATTGCTCATACTTATTTTCTTTTATTTTTTAAACTACACTCTGACTTAGCTGATAGAGATTTTGTTACTCTGATAGATGAGAATTGCAATAACAAATTTTTTTTTTCTATGTTTTAAGCTGTCTTTGAAGATTGCGTTTTCAGGTTGAAATGAGTTTTTTTTTTTCTGCTTCTCTTTCATTATATTGTCTTTGTGCATACCCTCTGTTATACATTATATATGTATGGTAGCTAGCATTCTTGGAGGGAAACAATAATCTACCCATTAATTTTAGCTAAAACCAATTTACTTTGACAAATATATCTGGAACATGTGAGCACTGGACCCTTGTTAGTTATATACCTGAAATTATCCTGTTTATTAATTCGGCACAGTTGTTCTTTATGTTGGCTTTTATAAATTGTTTTGTTCAGGCTACTGATTTCAGGATACTTATTCAATGTGTTTAGGCAATTGGAAACGTGCATACATCTCCGTGAAGCATCTGGTTGAATATCTTAATCCTACTCAAATTTCTGAGCAGAGAGGTCACCATCCAAAGATTGGTGACATCGTTCCTCAGATACCTTTGCCTGATTACATTGAAGGGATTCTCTCCAAGAGTTCAACTGGGAATACACTCCAATGGAGTGAGAATGCTAGTTTGATGACATCATCTTCACAATTTCAAAGTGGCCTGATGCAGTTTGCCTTTGATTTCGCTCCCAGTGCCTCCAGTAATATGTTCAGCTCGTCTTCAACAAAATCTGGACTTAGGGACTTCATTGAACCTATTAATAAGTTGCATGAGTTGTCAGTAATAACTTCCACAGAGAAGATGCAAATCCTTGCAATTATAGATCTTCTAAATGAAGTTAGTAATCCGCAGTCTGCTTCTGTTTATGAAAATCTCGATGAACTGGGTCGAAGGTAGTGCTCAACCTTTGCTATCTTTATAAATTATTCTAGGAAATCTTATAATTATCTTATAGTTTTATATTCAGTTCCATCACAGTGAATGAGCTTGTGAGGTGGGACTGGATATAGGTTCAAGATTTTGCTTTTTGCTCTGAAAAGAAAACATGTTTGTTTCTTAATTGCATTCATTATGCATAGCTGAGAAGTCTAAGAGTATGGGCTTCTTCAATGTGCATTGTGCTAGGATCATTGGAAGCTGCAGGCATCAAAGATGCACTTACCCTGTAGAGGTTAACTTGGGGTTCACTTAAACATGGCAACCACATTATCTTCAAAGGACTAAACTGAAAACAAGATTGTTAAATATCACAAAAAGTATCATATAAGAAGCATGCCATGAAGATGCTTCATGGAAAGGTTTCCCTGTTCATATATCTCAGCCATCATATTTATCACAAATTATCTTGCTTTTTTTCCTTCCATTTTAGAAACGAAGCTCCTTTTAGGTTCTGTCATCTCAAATTCATGGGTTTGCACAAAATTGTGTATATGAATCAATTTGTTGTGAGTGGGAATTAATTAAAAATTTAAAAGTGAATTGAAAAATAGAGGCGATGAACCTATTATAATAACAATTGTGCAAATGCATAGTAAACGCCATGATGATATTACTATCAGTGCCATACTGAAAGTTATTTCTTTCCTAAGGAATTATGTGGTTCTTTACTGGCTATGGATTTCATATTTATTGTGGTTTCAATATCCTTATTCTTTTAAGTTGTATCTCAGTAATGTTCTTTTCGTTATATATCTGCAGGTTTTGGGTCACATTAAGGTTTCAGCAGCTGCTCTTTTTTCAAAGGTTTGGTAGATCAGCATCTTTGGAAGAGCTTGTGGTTGACTCAGGGCTTATAGCGTGGGCTTTCCACTCTGATTGCCAGGAAACTTTGTTCAGTTCATTTCTACCAAACGATCCTTCTTGGACAGAAATGCGGGCGTTGGGTGTTGGATTTTGGTTTACTAATGCAACACAACTGCGCACAAGGGTAATTGTCAGAGGTTCTGATTTTTAGGAAACATCTCTCAATTGAAAGAAAGCATGTCTTTAATACTGCTGGAGTAATACTCGTTACATAATATCTAAATAAATCTAGCAACCAATTATCAATTATGCTTTCCTGTGGCACCTATTTATTTCACTTAACTGTTTAAAAAAGGGAGGGGATGTGGCAGGAAGGAAAAACACTTGAAAGTGAGGATCCTGTCATAAAGGGATCCTAGGTGGTCTACCTTGAAGGTGCTGCAGCACTTATTTGCTAGTGGGCTCAGATTTGTGATACTCAGTTGCTAGCTTGTATGCCAAACTTAATGCTGCAAGACTGTTGATCACCCTGTGATTATGTAAAAATCACAAGTTCAGTGAATTGTTAGTCGTACCAAAAGATCCTGTTGGTAGAAAGCTAAGTGAAATATCCGACAAAATCGGGTTGCATTTGGTTAAAGTCCATTGAACTGTGTTCATCATTAGATTATTTTTGCATTCCCCCCCCCCCCCCCCCTCAAAAAAGAAGAAGAAAGAAGAATGTACTTAAGATGGTTCTGATGGTTTTCGTCTACTGTAGATGGAGAAGCTGGCTAGAATGCAATATCTCAAGAAGAAAGATCCCAAGGATTGTACGCTGCTGTATGTAGCATTAAATAGACTCCAGGTTTTGGCCGGTCTGTTTAAAATTAGCAAGGATGAGAAGGATAAACCATTGGTTGGATTTCTTTCACGCAATTTTCAGGTATATTGCCTATTTTTGTTGTTGACTTCATGATTTAGTTTGTTGGAAAATATAAGAACAGTTCGATAGAAATTATCTGTTGCATCAATTTCTGTGTTGTATCCAATTTGGTTATTGATACAGGAGGAGAAAAATAAGTCAGCAGCTTTGAAAAATGCTTATGTCTTGATGGGGAGACATCAACTAGAGATGGCTATTGCTTTTTTTCTGCTTGGAGGTGATACTTCTTCTGCAGTTACTGTTTGTGCAAAGAACCTTGGGGATGAACAGCTAGCATTGATAATATGTAGACTTATTGAAGGGCGAGGTGGACCATTAGAGCGTCACATGATTACTAAGTTTATACTTCCATCTGTAATTGAGAGAAATGACTATTGGCTTGCAAGCCTTCTAGAGGTGCTTATAAATGAACTGTTGATTTTTCACATTGTTCTTGCTGAAATGTCGTGGATATTTCTCCATGGTTTACTTTACATATAAACTTTCAAATGCCTTGACTTTTTGAAGACTCTTGGTTTGCAGTGGGAATTGGGGAATCATTCTCAATCTTTCCTGGCCATGCTTGGTTTACAAGTGGATTCTGCTATTGGTTCATCCACTCTTTCATCCTGTCATGTTTCTTTCACGGACCCTAATATAGGTCTCTATTGCCTCGCATTAGCAAACAAAACTAGCCTGAGAAATGCTGCAGGGGAGCAGAATGCTGGAGTTCTTGCTAGATGGGCATCTTTGATGACTGCTACTTCCTTGAACAGATGTGGACTTCCTGTAAGTTTGGTTTGCTGCATGTTTGCTTAGATGGGATGAGATGATAATATCAAATAGAAAGTAGGGTGCTTAATTGTTTCTGTTTTTTGTGAGCGTGCTACTACTAATCATGGATGAGAAACCATAATTGATATTTTTCCTTCTTTCTTCTTTTAAGCTTGAAGCCTTGGAGTGCCTTTCATCTTCCCTGAGTATGCTGGGGGGTATGGATCGAGAGAATGTATCAGATTTTGCATGTTCTAAAACTTCATTGGGAATTTTGAAACCTTTTATTGGTGGTTCCTCTTCTTGGCTCCTAGGTGATGTTGCTTCTCATCTTGAGTCATTTGCTAAATTTGATTTGGCCCTCCAATACATTTCAAAGCTGATGAGGGAGCATCCTAGTTGGCCTAGAGCCTCCACAGGATCTGTTAGAGGGAACACATGTTCTGAGGATTATGAGAATCAATATGATAAATTACTTGAAAATTTTCAGCATAAGTTGCACACAGGGATTGCAAAGTTTGAGCATAAGTTCTCATTGGTTCCATCCCACCTAATTAATATGGTATGCTGTTTTCTCAATCTGACTATGAGTGTTTCTTATTTGGTTTAATGTTTATGTATGATTTGTTTATATTTTTCCTTTCTCAGATTTTTGTCTCATTATACAATAATGGCTTCTGGTTTCTTGGTTATGATATATTACATGGATTTTGTCATGAACGCTCCCGGAACGAGAATCATATGGTTGACAATGCCCTTTGGTATCCTATTTTCCACAAGCCATTTTTGAAGTTGACTGAGGATATCTCCTTTTTGATTTCGCATTTTCTTGCTGCCTGCAGCATAACTTGGTCCCCATCGAAATTATGTTATGCTGAAAATTGTGTGTCACATGAAAGCATATCCAGTTTGGGAGATACTTGGGGGTGTTATTTTGAAGAGGTCAAACTATCACTTTGGAGTTTAAGAGCTGCTATTAGGATTTTCTCTAGCATCTTCGAAGATGCCATGACCACGAAACTTATTACTCTTCTTGATTTTTATGAATACTATGCAAATTTTGCATATGCTTGGCTTCAGAAAAATTCAGAAGGTTTAGTTTTGATGATGCAACCCCTCATAATTACATGTACTAATGGGCATACTCCTTATGAAGTTGATATATCGGCTCTGAAGGAAATCTTAAACCAGGTTTCGGATACAGTGACTGATGTTTTAATAGGTGGTGTTGAGGTTGATAGATGCGTTGAGGACAAAGAAGTTGGAGAGCTGTTAAATTTGATTCCAGAGGATGAGAGATGGCATATTACAGGAGCTTTTTTGTGGCAACACATGTCCAGATTCATGAAACATAAGTTGAATTCATTAGCCATTTTTGATGAAAGTTATTCTTCTGTTTTTTCCCTTGGTAAACTTTCTTGTGATCCTTGTTCATTAGATTTTGAATCTGATAGCAAGAACATAAGAGAGAATATTAGGTCAGCATCATGGATGTTAGCTAAGTTACTGAAAATTGCCCTTGAACATATGTCTTCTTACCATGTGAAACAACTTGGGTTGTTCTTGCAGCAGAAAATAGATAATGGATTTGACCCTCCTACTCTTAGGTGGTTGGAGGAATATAGATTGTCTTCTAGTACTCTACATCAGCATCTGGGCCTGGCTAAAGATATAGCAAACAGCAAAAATCAACTTTCTGCTTCTGATATCTTATGGAATATCTGTGCTGATCCTACTATGATATTGGAAAGTTTTGCACAAGAGAAAGTAAATTGGTCAAGTTATTTTAATTTTAAGCTTTGCAAAGGATGGGATGAATTATACAAAGACATTAGGGGGGAGCATGAAAGTGAGGATTCCCCCAATCGTGAAGGCAAAATAAGCAATAGCTCTTCCGGTGGTGATGCTGGATCACCTTCAGGGAGTGTGTTTCAGAATGGACATACATATCGAAGTTCCTTGCAAAAAAGGACAAGCACGGAAAAGGAGGTCACACCTTTCCAAAACCCTAAAGAAATTTATAAGAGAAATGGGGAGCTTCTAGAGGTAGTACTTGATTTTTTCCCCTTACTGCAGATTGAGTAGAATGTATTTCTGGATCTTAAATTTGTAATTCTCGTTACAACTAAATGCTGTGTTTTCCTCAGGCATTGTGTGTCAACTCCATTAATCCAAGGCAAGCTGCAGTAGCTAGCAACCGAAAGGTTAGTCACATGTTCTACTGCTGTTTTCCATCATCATTAGATGTGGTTTTTTAATTGTGAAAAGCACTTCCTTGTCAGAATATTTGCTAGCAACCGAAAGGTTAGTCACATGTTCTAGTTTGGAACCAACTGGTTTTTCATTGTGCTCCCTGGTGGATAGTCCTGCTGTAGAAGACCTTAACTGTTAAGAGTTTTTATTCACCTTGGAATTACTTGTAGGCCATTTATACCTTAAAGATGACATGCAGTCATATCATTGTGACACTACTCGCTGTTGGAAAACAGTTTTTCTTGTCTTATCCTTATGCTCTAACTTCTTTAAGTTTATGATACATTACATGCATGTGCGCATGTGAGAAGTTCTTACTATTAAATTCTATCTGGTTCAGGGTATAATTTTTTTTAACTGGGAAGATGGCATTGCTTCCAAGGACCAGTCAGATTATATCTGGTCCGGTGCTGACTGGCCACACAATGGTTGGGCTGGTTGTGAATCTACCCCAGTTCCAACTTGTGTATCTCCTGGCGTTGGTCTTGGTAACAAGAAAGGGGCTCACCTGGGATTGGGTGGGGCAACCATTGGCGTGAATACTTTTTCTAGACAAGACAGACGCCTGATAGGTGCTGGAGCATTTGAAATTCCAGGTTATGCTGGTATAGGAGCCTCTGGCTTAGGGTGGGAGACACCAGAGGATTTCGAGGAGTTTGTTGATCTGCCAGCCACTGTAGAAAACATCAGTACCAGGTGTTTCTCTAGTCACCCCTCAAGGCCTTTATTCTTGGTCGGTTCTATCAACACACACATTTACTTATGGGAGGTATGAAACTTTGACAGCAAAATTATAATGTTTCTAAGAGTATATTGCCAACAGTATTCATAATCGTTTCTTTGGACATGATTTAGATTCATATTTGGTTTCTTCTCTTGGAAATTTGATCAGTCTTATGTTGTTGAAAATGAGTTTTTATTTTTATTTTTTAGTTTATATGGGTAAAATCCAGTAGGACCAGAAAGGAAATCGTTTTTTTTTTCTTCTTTTTCAAGATACCTTCTCTGAATGCATTAGAAATGTAGATAGTAAGATGGGACTTATGTACCTACATCAGGTACTTAAGTGTCTTGACCTGTACTAGACATAAAAACACAATGGATTAGTTGTCCATCAAACTGCAATCCATGAATCTTCATTTCTTTCCTTTGTCAATTTGCAAGGTATTGAGCTTATGTATAATGTTATACTTGCAGTTTGGGAATGATAAAGCAACAGCAACTTATGGAGTGTTGCCTGCTGCAAATGTTGCTCCACCTTATGCTCTTGCCTCAATATCAGATTTGCAGTTTGACCATTGTGGACACAGATTTGTTACTGCTGCACTGGATGGTACTGTTTGCACATGGCAGCTAGAGGTGGGAGGCAGAAGCAATATCCGTCCAACAGAATCATCTCTCTGCTTTAATAACCATGCATCGTATGTATTCCGCTTTTAAATGATTAAAGAAGCATTGTTGATCCCTACTTTAACATGTATTTTAGAACTGAAACATGCGTATCTGAGATAGATTAATTTATCAGTGTCCAAGGATTGTACTGTGGCCTTTGTGGTTTTGCTGGCTCCTGAGTTCCAACTCTGAACTTTCTATTTTATTTCCCTGAGATTGTCACTTTACATTGTTAAATATTTATTCCTGTTATTAAGATCTTATAATGTGTGCCTTCTTCTGTGGGCTTCTACATTAGTGGTGATCTATAAGTTATTCTCTGTTGCAGGGATGTCACTTACGTTACTTCAAGTGGATCAATCATAGCTGCTGCTGGATGTAGTTCCAATGGTGCTAATGTGGTTATATGGGATACATTGGCTCCGTCTGCAACCTCTCGCGCTTCCATTGTTTGCCATGAAGGTTAGTTCGATTCTTCACAATCTCCCGTACGAAAGTGATTCCATGAAGTTCTCAAGACTGCCTTACACTATAAATCCATAAGCAGAGTAGTTAGTTCTGATTTGATGTGAACTCTGATTTTAACAACTCAGCATGGTAACTTATAATTATAAATGCGCTACATTGTTATTGCATCCCCTTTTCTATTATGTGTTCAAAGTAATTATATTGATTGTTTCGTACTCAGCATTATAATTACATTGTTATAATTATATTGATTGTTTACTCCTAATTAGTTTACTACATAAGTGCTTTGTGCATTTACTTGATCACTTCAATCTATTATGATAGCTATCTACTGCTGCTTTTTGTGCAGGTGGTGCCCGCTCCATTGCAGTGTTTGACAATGACATCGGAAGCGGTTCTGTTTCACCCCTAATAGTAACTGGTGGTAAAAATGGTGATGTTGGACTTCATGACTTCCGATTCATAGCTACTGGAAAGACTAAAAGGCACAGGCACCATGATGGTGTTGAAACAAGCGTCAATTCATCTTCTCATGCTGATACGAAGGGAGGAAACAGTAAACAACAACGGGATCAGAATCACAGTGGGATGCTTTGGTACATACCAAAGGCTCACTTAGGTACACACTTTTCTTATTGTCCCCAAGTAAGAGCTGTTTATGCATGATTTGATTTTAATCTAATGCATATTTTATCAAATGGTCTGAGTGAAGGTAGTATCACCAAAATATCTACCATCCCAAATACCAGTTTGTTCTTAACGGGAAGCAAAGATGGAGATGTTAAACTTTGGGATGCCAAAGCAGCCAGATTGGTTCATCATTGGTCAAAATTGCATGAAAGGCACACCTTTTTGCAGCCAAGTTCTCGTGGTTTTGGTGGTGTTGTGCGGGTAATTATTTGTTACTATAGCCATGTTTGATTAAATCTCCGCAACGTTTCTTGATTGATTTTTTTTTACTTATGTTAAAATAATTGTTTTTATGCAAGATTTGAATTTGCACTGATGCCATAGTTTGCTTAAATGTCACAGGCTGCTATTACTGATATTCAAGTCGTGTCGCGTGGTTTTCTTTCATGTGGTGGAGATGGGTCTGTAAAACTGGTTCAACTCAATGATTAACAGCATGGAACAACGGAATTAAGATGAACTTTATCCAAATCCGAAAGATGTTAAGGTGAAAAGAAGTTGTATATTCCAAGAAATTTGTTCCCAATGTATACTCGAAGTTTATCGTGTGTGCTTTTCAGAACAGGAAGTTGATATTGTGAGCTCCGGTTTCTTTGATACCCTGTTGTCACTTGGCATCACCCTCATTTCCCTCACACCAGTGTTGAACTCTGGCCAACGAAAACCCGAATCATCAGGGAAAGAGAATCCATCTGCAAACGACATCCAGTCTATCTTCACATCGGTGATAACCGACGAATGTGAGGCTTCACATTTCAAGATTCTCCCGTGGAGATTCATCTCTGGGTTTTCTCGAGGTGAGATTCGTTTGATCGTTTTTGTTACGATTTTGCAGTACATACATATATATATATATATATATATATATATGTATGAGAACAACCAGGATTGTGAGTCGGGTTCTTGTAAATGAAGTTGCATACTGGGAAGACTTCCAGGAGAGCCGAAAGCTCTGACCCAAAGCTTGGCGTATGTGCCTTTGAATGCGATTATTAAAAAGATGTCTTTTAATTGCTTGTTTAAGATTTGAATCCTGTTAAAATTGACTTCCAATATATATTAACTAATAAAAAAAAGCCATTTAAATTATGTTTTTGACATTAGAGTTTATTATAATTAAAATCAACTTCATGCTTTAAGCAAGGAATAAACACAAACCATTAACCGTTGCTTTACCATTAAATCAGGTTTCAGCTTTAATAATAGGGACACCTCATCCCCCAGTACTAAGTATAATCTGCCCCCTGGATTTTTCTTTTTGTTTTAAATTCTGTGTGTTTCTAAATCAAGTAATATCAAAACATTTTTGCAACAAATTGGCAATTGCCGAACCAGTGGGCACTTCCATTGGTTACTTCAGAAACCAACGTCTGCTTCTGTCTACGATCATTATTACAAAATAAGTGATCAAAGGTTTTTTTAGATAGATATTTAAAATATGTTTCGAGTTAAATAAGTGTTTGATATTTATAAGATCATTTAAGTAAATATCTGACGTTAATATTCGTTAAAGAAATTATTAGTTAATAAAAAATGGCATGTGATATTATTAAATATATTTAAAATTTTATTTTTTGGAAAAATAAATTAGAATTTTTTAAAATGTATTAAAATTTTTAAATAATTTTAAAATAGCCTCTAAATTCGCCAAATCCGATCACTCACTGATATTGTTCGTATTTTTGGCGAGGAATGAAATGGTCTTCGCTTATCAAACGACTCATGCATCGTTTATTGTCTATTATATCGTTATTTATTATAAATTATTCGAATGAATCATTCGACGATTACGATAATCTTATATGGAGTCTGTTAATTTTTTTATATGGAATTCGTTAATTTTCGACAGAAAGTAATAGGATAAATGATCATGATGGTCCGATGACGAATATGATGAATACTTGCGTGTCAATTGACAACAAAATCTAGTCAAATCAAAATTTGGGTTTTAGGTGTTAATGATTTCAAATTTTGCTTATTTTATTTTATTTATTTTTAAAGATAATTTTAAAATTTTGAGAAATTGATATATTATATACAAAAATTAATAATAAAAATTAAGAGATATTTACAATAGACACTCATTTAAATAACTTCATTTATTTAATACAAAACATAATCTAAACATCTATTTAAAAATATACTTTAAACACTTATTTAACGTTTAATCCATACTATAAAATAAACCATCAATTGCAGCTAAGTTTTTTAGGTGTACCTTCGACAGTTTTGATGATGGGAAACGGAAAACTTCCTTAAAAAAATAAATTAAATCTTAACTTAAAATCGACCATCAATTTCATTAAAATCAATAATCAACCCATAATTATATTTATTTTTTATTTTAATTCGTAAATCTTTTAATTTTTTTACCTCAAACTTATTTTTGTTAAATTAAACTATCCGAAGAAAAAATAACATATTTATTAAGTTAATATAAGTTATTTTATCTTTTTTTATCGATATTGATATTAGTTATATTGTCTATATAAATAAAATATTTATAAATATTAAAAATATTTATAAATAATAAAATATAATATATATAAACATATTTGATTTAATTGATAAATGAAATAAATTGTAGTATCGAAAATTATA
Source organism: Abelmoschus esculentus (assembly GCA_035048815.1). Taxonomy (NCBI): domain Eukaryota; kingdom Viridiplantae; phylum Streptophyta; class Magnoliopsida; order Malvales; family Malvaceae; genus Abelmoschus; species Abelmoschus esculentus. The sequence continues at coordinate 15,136,356 of JAUCBN010000031.1, forward strand.
ATATAAGTTTGATTTATTATACTAATTATAATTTTAATCGATAAAAAATATTTGCTTTATTATTTTTTTCTCTTATTATTTTTTCAACTAATAAATCTTCATTAACATTTTTACGTATCATTTAAAAATAATTATTTTAGAAATTATTATATCATTATAAATAATATAAAAAATAATGATAAACCATACCCATACTATAAATATTCACTCTTCTTAGCCTTACCTTCTTCATAAATCTATCTAAATAAATCCCAACATTACTTTCGGAATCAGGCAAGTTGGGATGCAACGGGACCCACCCCCTCTACAAAATCATATTTTCTGTTTTTATTTCTTTTTACATTCCATGTAATTAGGAAAGAATCAAAAATATGATTTTTCAATATTCACATATAAAAAATAATATAAATATATTTAATTATTCATTCAATTAATAGATTTTGATATTATATTTATGTTTCTTTATTAAATAAAGATTATATTTTTTATACCGAGATTCGAACCTATCAGTGAATCTCTTTAAAAGGGGAACAACACGAGGACTTCCCAAGACGTCACCTATTTTATATTACTCTTGTCCAAGCACATTTAATTACGAAATTTTAATAGGATCCGATGCATAATAATGATTTTAATTCATACTCAATAATATAAAGACATAATTTAACTTTTGTTTTATTATATTTCCTTGTGTTTTTTTAATTTACATATGAAACTTAATTACTTTTATTTTTATATAAAGATATTTCATAAATAATGAATTTCTTTCATTTATTATTCAGTAGTACCCAATATACAAGATTGAAATAGAAGATACATAAAATATTAAGGAATTACTATATATTTAATATTTTATCTTTATTTTTTCACAAAATAATATATAAAGTTGTATTATATTTTTATTTTAGTATTAATCGTTAAAAAATTAATGATATATTAATTTTAAAAAAATCATATATGACAGACTCTTATATCATTTTTTCTCTTCTAACTAACATATCACATATACTTATTTATAATTTCAATTAACATGACATATTAATCAAGAAAGAGAAAATGATATGACAGTTTATTATATATATATATTTTTTTAATCTCTTAGTTAATAATTTATAGTCAAAAATTTTACAATAAGATATTAAAATAAACAAAACATAATATTAAGGATTATTTTATTAATAAAAATACATGAGGTATCAAAATAGAAAAACAAATAAAAGTAAGATACTAAATATATAGTTATCCCTAATATTAATGTTAATTTGAATATTATCAAGATAGGGACCCACTGCCAACTCCCCTCCTCTCCCTTGATCCCGTAATCAACAGTCCAGACTCTACGTAAGTGACACGTCAATCTCTGAACGAGAAACGACGTCGTTTAATATCACACTCCTCGTTTAACAAAAAAAAATATGTAGAAGTTTGTGCAGAAGAACCAGACAGGTACTTAAAAATTCTGATTACTGAAGCCCGACAAAAGAACAAAAAAAAAGATCATTTTTTTTCAAGATTTCCCTGTGATGCCTTGCTCTTGTATCCTTCTTATCCATTGAAATCAAGCGGTTTCTCTCACCTTCTGTTTTGGCCAGCAACCGTTTCTTTTACTTTTAGTTATAAACTAGATCTATGCAGTCTCTTTTCAATCCTTCTTTCTGGGTTTGTAATCTGTCTCTTTTCTGATCGATCATAGCTTTTCTTTTCTTACTGAGTATGTTTTGTTTGTTGAATTATGTTATATTATTCAACCTTTGCGTGCACCCTTAATCTTATTTTCTAATTTCTATGAAGACTTTTGTGCTTATCCTTCTTGAATTATGCTTTGTTTCCTTCCTTACACTGTTTTAGTTTCGTTTATCAGCTATGCTATGTTGTGTAATAATTATAAGAATATCGGCTTTTTCCTTTTTAGTTTTTTCTAACTTTCCGATCTGATGGCGTTTATTGGTGTGGGGGGATTAGTTGGGATTTGGGTGTTTGGAATTTACATGCAAGTTGTATTGCCTTGCTTGCTTTTCTAGTTCAAAGTGTTTTAGGATCTTACTTTGAATTTGTCAGTTCCTGGGGAACTTTTCCGTTTCTGACACAACAAATATGATGTATACTGAAGTCCCAAGGCATACTTTTCTGTTTCAAGTTTGCCAATTTGTTCAGATTGTGAAGTTTGTATGATGGTTGAACTTTTGTGTAATCTGCTATTTGTTTAGGAATCATTGGTAGAATGTATTTGGATCGGTTTCATTTGCAGATTTGTCTTGAACATGTCCAGTTGGCTGGTGATTTTGTAATTGACTTACTGAAGCAGAGGGTTAGAAGAGCGTAATGATATAATTTCTAACAAGTAGTAGTTATTTTCGACAGTCGAATGTGTAGCAGAGAAGGTGAGTAATGGCAGCTGCTGAAGCAAGGGCTGTCTGGCAACGAACAGCTAATCGTTTCTTTGTCCAAGAAGATGCCAAAAGAGCTCCCAAGTTAGCTTGCTGCCAATCATCGACTTCCACTAAACAGGCCGATTCAAACCCCACTGGTCCGGCAGATACAAATCATTACCCTGCAACAGGTTTCATGCCTCTCAATGGGAATCCTTCCTATTCCAATCTACCCCCTGGTACGAGGTGGTGGCTTCAACTGCAGCCTAGCTATGGTCCCCAAATGAGTTTAACAAATGAACAGTTAAGTGCCTTGGAGGATGAAGTGGAAAGCTTGAAAGCAGAAATAAACTCCCCCTCCAAAGTAAATAAAGCTCATCAGCAGGACAAACATGATCTTGATTCAACGCAGACAACGGAGAACTGGGAATTTTTGGATATGGAATCCGCCGAATGCCACGCTTCCATGAAAACAAATGACTTCTGTTATGAACCAGAGTCTCCCTGGTCTGGCCATGGGAAGGCTGGACCATGGTGGCGCACGACAGATAAAGATGAGCTGGCCTCCTTGGTTGCACAAAAGTCACTGGATTTTATCGAGAATTGTGATCTTCCTCCACCTCAGAATGTGAATGTACGGAAGTACTCACATCCATGTTCTGGTTCTTTCAACCGCAATGAAGTATCTTCTTTGGTTTGGAAGCCCCAGACAGTGGTTAATCGCAGTTCGGTCGTTAATGCAAAGATGTCTCCTGATTCTATAAGAAAACACAGACCACAGATGTCTTCAGTTGGAGAAGGGAAGATGCAGTATGCTTCCAATACATCGTCCAGGTATTTATTTTATTGAATCCATTGCTTAATTCTCTGAATGGATAGGGTAAAAAAAGGTTCCCAAATTGACTTCTTAGATGAGCATTGTTTGTTTTACATTTATAAACAATCAATAATAGACTATACAGCTATTTATCTCAGTTTGTTGAACTTTATTTACTGCATTCTTATGGTACAAGTACAACCGAAAAGGATATCTTAGAGCAACTGCAAGTTACAGAGTCCGATCCTACCAAGGCTCAGCTGCTAGAAGCACTTTGTCACTCGCAAACACGTGCAAGGGAAGCCGAGATAGCAGCAAAGCAAGCCTATGCAGAGAAGGAACATGTCATCAGGCTTGTCTTCAAACAAGCCTCGCAACTCTTTGCCTACAAACAATGGTTCCAAATCCTGCAGCTGGAAACCCTTTATGTCCAGATCAAGAATACCGAGCAGCCTCTAGACCTTCCATGCACACCCTACAAAAGCCAGAAAATGCAGAAGGGCTGGAAAAAGACCGGAAAGGAGAGACGAGGAAAGCAAGGGCAGCCTAGACCAGACATAACCAAGTATGCTGTTGCTTTAGCATTGGGACTCGGTCTTGTTGGAGCTGGCTTGCTGTTGGGATGGACCGTGGGGTGGATGCTACCTTTCTAGACAAGAAAATGGATGAATACTTGGATAATATCTGATTTCCAGGAGTATGTCGAGTCGAGTCGATATTACTTGTATTTGGCCATGTATCATGTATGTTGGTATGCAAGTAGTTGTTGTGTTTCACTTTTTTTCGATTCTTGTCATGTTGATAGTATATCACATTATATATTCAATCGAAGTTTATGTATAGTTTTGATATTTACTCGAATATTTTTTTCCAATTCTTGTCTTGTTGAGATAGTATATCACATTATATATTCGATCAAAGTTTATGTATAGTTTTGATATTTTTATTCGAATCAAGATATTCGACACATTCAAATATCAAATTACTTCTTGCTAATTAAGATAAATGACACATTTGGGCCCTAATTGAACACATGCACAAACATTTGCCTCATTAAACGTTTCTAAACATTCAACGGGTTTAGTTCTTTTGTTCTATTTTTACCCTCCTTTAACACTGAAAATTACAGCCCAGCCAACTTTGGATTGAACGACTTTCAGAAGCTATTAAGGGTCTTTATGGAAATATAAATAAAAAAGAATATTCGATTTCTTTCGGATACCCGACCCGTACCGAGATTTTCCGGTGTTCCTCTTATTTCAATTTCATAAAGAGGAAGGATCATCTGGATTTAGGATTTTATTTTTCTGCTGCATTCATCGAAGAACAGTCGCAGAGTTGCTCTTCAAAAAGAATTCAGTGAAAAGCAAGAAGAAAATCGGTTAGATATGTCGATGATGCAGAAGCTGAAAATGTTCGTGGTGCAAGAGCCAGTTGTTGCCGCTTCTTGCGCCATCGCTGGATTTGGTAAATTTTTCTTCTTTTTCTTTGATCTAATCAATAGCCCTTTTAATTATGCTTTTTTTGTTGATTATTTATCCCTAATGTTTTGTTGTTTGGTTATCTATGATTTAAATTAGAGGAAATTTAGGGTTTATATATATTTTTCTGAATCGTCTAGGTTTTTAATCCAATTTTTTAATTAGCTTAAATTTCTTAGGAGGGATTCTTTCAATTTTTGGTTTCATTATTGATGGGTTTAGTTAGTTATTATCTGATCACAATCATTGGTGTAGCTGAACAGGAATCAAATTTAAATGCTTCAGATTTCAGAAATTTAAGCCCTTTTGTCAATGACATAGCAAACACGACTGGAATATTTGAAACTCAGATTATAAGTTATTATCCAATATATGGTATGCATGTAGATGTCAATGATACAGAGAATTCTAAATCTGAAATGATGTATAAAGTGGGTATATTCTATGTTTAATACCAATGCGATTGAAGTAGACATAATCAAAGAATGGTGGTAATTTTAAAGGTGGTTTTTGGGGAAGCAATAATCAAGACTTGGGCTTTTTAGAGTTGCTACCCTGAATCTATAGAAGCGAGAAATAATATTGTGTGGTGTCATTCTTTTTTCTTTGCTTTATGATGTTAGCATTTGAATTTCCATTTGTTTCTGCAACTTGTGTTGAGATTGCAACCCCCTCTCTTTCAGCTCACACTTGTATTAAAAAATATATGCAGGTCTCTTCCTACCAGCTGTTGTAAGGCCCATTCTAGATTCCTTGGAATCGTCAAAACAAGTCCCTCAGCCTGCTTTAAAAGATGTAAGTTCAGCACATAGCAATATGGATCCTTTTTAAAGTCTTTACAATTTGTTTTAAAGAAATTTTGGGATTATTTTCCTGTGTCGGAGAAGGGTAGTATTAATTTTGATCCTAGTTACTGGGTAATACCTTTCTTTCACATGGAAACTTCTCATCCATGGTTGCAATTTTTAAGACTTTTTGAAAATGGTGGATAATTTGAACAAGTAATGACAAGGGTTTTAGTCATGGTTTTGTGATTGACACCCTTGTACAACTGAGAATACCTCATTCTAGCTGGCATAAAGAGATCCGTTTTCAGTAGATCTTCCTTAAATTTAGCTTGTTTTAGTTGGATGACAAATTTTACTGTTAATGCCTGTTACCCTTGTGATTGCACTGCTGGTAGAATTGTATGCCTTGCTCATCTGGTTATAAGGACGAATTGGTATCATAGAGAAAAGAGACTATAATAATCACTGCATAAGTTTTGCAGATTGTAGTTGTCTTTGCATATAAGAGGAGGTCAGGCTTATTTTAACCCTTTTATTATCCATCCCGTGCTTCTTTCTCTTGTTGCACCACTTTGAGAAAAGAATAAACTGGCACAATTGGCTTGTTGGAGTTTGACATGCCTATGAACTAGACCAGCTACATAACATCGTTTGTATGTTATTAAACATTCTTGAGTTTGATATCCAAACACTTGCATACGCAAGGAGCTATGAGTACTCCCAGATGACATTTTCTAGTCTTAGTTATACCAGTCTTCTGTCTTCCGTTCTTGCTTTTAATATACGGTTGTGCTTGCTTCCATTGTGATTTGTGCAGGTGGTCGCAGGTGTGACTGGTAAAAACCATGGTTGATTTGACTTATGGATTGGAGGAAACAGCCAATTCAAATGTAGCTGGTAATGTAATCAGCAACAAAATAAACCTGACTTTTGAAGTTGAAGGCTTAAAGTGTTATTTGTGCTTTCAACCTCGTCTTTAGCATGAGAATTTGAATGTTATTTACTTTTGATTTTCAACTGTCGAGGATTGCTCAATGCCTGGAAAACTCATATCAGAGTTGAATATTGTTTCCCTTACATTAATGTTCTTTTGGTTGATTTGCTTCCTTTGTGCCTCGTATTTAGTTCTAGACTTCTAGTATGATGAACAAGAGTAGCTTGAGCAGTTTGTTATGAACAATATTGGTTCATTTCTTTGCCATGAATAGCTGCACCGAAACAGTGGATATTCTGTCCATCTTCCCCCCATCATAAATATAGATAAAGACAAAGACGACGGAAGAAAAAGCTGTTAATGATTAGATTAGAACAAAATACAGCTAGTAGTACTTGGAAAATGTTAATTATTGGAAAGAGCTAAGTCATAAAATTTCACATGTTCCAACTTCCCACTGCCTAGGATATGATAACGATGGCCTGCATATACATTTATTGCTTGCTACATATCAAAGCCTGCAATTTCTGGTTTGTGCAAACTTTCATATCTATTTACATCCAAAGGAGTAAAAGTTTGCAGCCATAGCCATAGACGCATAGCTGAAAACAACCCCACAGCTAGAGAAGAAAGGAAACAGTAATGGGCTTTGCTACTCATTTCCATTCAGGGCAAAATATCAACTGTCTCAAGCGGATTGGAAGACAGCAGCCTATCCTTCTTTCCTCTTTTTACTCCATGGAACCACTTGCATTAAGCCATCGTAGATACTTCCCTGTCATACCCAAACAACAAACCAAGTAACTTCATTGGATGTTGTAGAACAAGAATTAAAACAGAGTACAGTCTTAAGTAAATGTTTGAAGGATGAGAATTTGGTTTAATATTCAAAAGAGCCATCAAAGGATCAGAAACCCAATTTGTTCCCCTGTTGATTTCTGTATAGAATCAAGTAAATGGTGTGTGATTGAGTACTGATTTACCCTTGGCCTTGAAGAGTACTGAAAATATGCAAAGAAAATGAGGGAAAACTTACCCAGAAGTGAGACTTGGAATGAGAGAGACTGGGAAAGCTGCCGATCCTTCTGATTCTAGTGATCTTGACACTGTTGTTGCCACTGCTGTCTTCTCCTTCTCTGCCTTCATCCCCAGAAGATGCAAACACTAAACTATTGGCGCTAACTTCACTTCTAGGTCTAGCCTTGAAGGCCCTTCTCCTCCAAGAACCAAGAAACCATTTCTCTTTGTACCCTCTTTTGCTAAGGACCATAGTCCCAAGCTGCACCATCTCTGGACTATCACTGCCACTGCCAGTAGAACGAAACGATCCGTAACACTCACTTCCCATCCTGAATGAAGAAGACTGAAACCTAGCCCTGCCCATGTACGGACCTTCCAAGACCGTGGTGGGTGAGGGAAGTTTAGTAACCTTGGCATCTAGCAGCAACCTAGGAGGAAGTTCCAGGCACTTTTGAGCAGGCTCACTTGGGGGAGAACAAAAAGTGGCAAGCGTTGTACATGGCTTCGGCTTCCCCGGTTCCTCTTCCCAGCGAAATGGGACTGAGGCTGCCGAGACGTAAAATGGTGGGGTTGACGTTCCGGATCTCACTGGCGACTGCATTTGCGCATGTGAAACAGATAACAGCCGTAGCTTCGGCATGTACCTCGACTCCTCTGCTTCAGATCCCATTATTTTTCTTTCTCAACTAATCTAATTCAATAATGCCAATTATAATGAGAGAAAGAGCGAAGGGGGGTTTAAAGTAACGTACGAAAAGGGGAGACAAAAGGTAGCAAGGAAGGTCCAGAGGAGGGGGGAAAAGGCAGGGTTTCGAGTAAATCAGTCGTCGCTATCTAGTAAAGGTTGTTCAAAGGGCGTTTCCTTGTATTATTTTCTATCAAGTCTCGACATGGCCATGATCTTATCGTGCTACTGCTTGCTTTTTATGCCTTTAAAAGGTGTTGACTTGACTAAGCCACCCAACAGAACTCTCCCATCTGTAAATGAAACAAAAGGGTGGAGAAGAAACACCGAAATTCAACGATGAACAGAGAAAGCAGTTCAAAGAAGCAAGCAAGAATCTACCAACTTTGTGGTGATCTCAGCTTTATTCAACTGTTGTTTGCTGCATACATTTTTCTTCATTCAAATGAATATATGTAGCACCGGTTTCTGGAAAAAAAATAGATATATATATATATGAATAAAAACTGTTACTTAATTAATGATAAATGATTTAAAATGATATAATAAATTTATATAATAATTATATAAATAAATATATTAACTTTACATAATGACAGATGAATTAAAAAACAATCTTATAAATTTTATAAAATATAAAATATTTTAAATATATCTTAAATATATTTTTTAATTCACGATTTTTCAAATTATTATAATTGTGACAGAAATTAAATTAAAACTCAACCAATCCATCTTAAATATAATTAAATCATCAACAAAGCTTTGGATCGGACTACTTTTAAGTGAAGTAACTCGTCACTCCTTTGACTTTAGGCTTTTTTATTTGGAAAAACATCAATTAATTAGTGAAATTAAAAAAACATCTAATATAAAACGGTACGATTATTATACGATATCAATCGAAAATATTATAAAATTAAAAATATTTTAGATTGATGGTTAGTATTTAAATTTATTTCGAATGTCGATACTTATTATTTTATTACTTTAAATTTTTATAAGTATCAAAACTTATCACTAAATATCTATATTATTGCGAGACACCAATTAAAAATATTATAAAAAATATAATATTTTATATTTTATAATATTTTCGATTGGTACTCATACCTCACCATATAATTACTCGAATATAATGGTTTAAGCATCCAAATATGCCACTACCCCTAAAGCAACAAAGGAACCACCACGACTCTTTCTCCATTTTTCGTTCTTAATTATCCGATGAGGCTTAAGCCAAGGGCCTGGCCTTTTCGAGGGCCGAAAAATTAACTAACCAATAACTTACTGACAAGGGCTTGGGCCCTTACAGAAGCTATGTCTGGTCCATTTTATAAATTGGGCTTTCTTGGACAAAGAAAACAGGATAAACATATAATAATCAACCTCTTTTCATTTTTATTACAACTTCCGTCTTATCTTATATGTCAATTATTGATTTTTTAAAAATTAATATTTTTAAAGTTTGATTCTATTTATATTAAATATTTTAAATAATTAATCTTTATAACATATATATTTAAAAACTTTTTAATAAAAGGTTTTTAAAATATATTTTTATCAATAATATTTTTTAAATAATTGTGAGTTAAAATTAAAAAAAATAAAAAAAATCAATAATAAATAATTTTCATGGGACGGAAGGAGTTTATTATTCGCATGATCTTTTTTATTAAACAGTATTTTGACTTTTCGAAATTGATTTGATTTATTATTTTATTAGGAGCAAAATATCTAAATCATCGCTTAATTTTAATTTTTAGTCTATTTTAGTTATCAAATTTTAAAAATAATTAATTTACTCATTAAACTCTATATATTAATATATTTTGGTTTTTTCGATGATATGAATTATTTTATTATTATTTTTATCCTAACATATTTTTTTAAATATTTTAAATTTAATTTATATATATACATATATCACATGTCACATCCTTACTGTGTCGTGAGTTTTTTTACAAAATTAAAATAATAAGCATGAGAACTAGTTAAAAGGGTTTAAATTGTTTCTTTACACTTGTTTGGTATTATCTTAATTTTAAATTATAATAAGTTATTATAATATAATTTATATAACAATAAAAAAATATATGAATTCAATAAGTGATTTTAATAGAAAAATAGACAATGTTTATCTTATGAGACATAAACCTAAATACTTAATTGTTTTATCAATAAAATATATGAATTATTAAATAATTAAAAATATCAATAAAAATAAATATTATCTTATAATTATTTTTAAATCATTAAAAAAATAACAAGTAATATACGATGTAAAAATAAATATACAAATTATATATACAGTAATTAATGAAAAGCGAATGCATCATCAATTAAAATTATAATTGTACTAGTAAATAATATACTAATAAATAAAACATTAAAAATAAGCATAATGATTATAATTTGAAGTATAAGACTTAATTATATTATAGATAAAAAGTTATCGGTCATTTTTAATGTTTTTATTTATGTCTTATTATTAGATAAATTATGTTTAATATTTAAAATTATGATTAAATATATGTGCGAATAACAATCGATCGTTAAGGTATATTACAATATGCCACAAAGACAGACGAACCAAGCCCGAAACAAAAATAAAAATATGTCACAAGGAAAGAAAAAATTATGTTACAAAGACAAAAAAATAAAAGTTCTTATTAAAATAAAACAAGAAAAAGTAATAGATTCGATGGTCAACAATCAATACTAAAATTGATTATCGACCATCGATTAAAAAGATTGATCAAAGTGTAAAGAGGCTAGATGAAATTTTGGTATAGAGCGACAGCTAGGGTTGTGGGTATTTTTAAAGTTAAAGCTTAAGATTATTTTTTTTAGTGTGAGACAAAAACATGTTGGAAAATGGTATGATAATGAACATTTTGAAGATTAAATTTATATGGGTTCCATTAGTCAAAATAATTGGAACTAAGTGGATGATTAATCTATTATAAGAGTAGATGAAATTATATATTTACAAGCTCAAAATGTTCAATGGGTGAATGAGAAATTGTTGCTCAATGTAACACCCATGATGTTGAAAAAATAAGATGAAAAGTAGAATATCCTACACTTGTTGGGAATATAGATTTGGAAAGCTTTATATATAAAAGCTCTTCATGTTATTTTTCAACAGATATTATAGAATTAAATCATTTTTTATGGAGTTGCAGACCCTTCAGCTGGTTGTAACCTCCAATTTATTTGGATTAATTCTTTGATAGATACCATTTTAATTTCTGGGAGTTGTAACTCTTCAGGAATTGTTAATTACAGATTAATTCTGTAATTAAACATGTCCCCTGCATGAATACTATAAAAGGAGACCCTTTGTTCATATTTTAACACACTGAAAAAACCACAAATATCCTATAACCAGATAGTGTTCTGCTTCTGTAAAGTTCGTTGTTGCAGTAAGGTAGCGTTGCTCTCCTTATTGTACTCTACCGTTGTATCCTGGGAGACAGATGTTCAATAGTAACTCCAGCACAGTGAGGGGACGAATCTGTTTTAAAGACACTGTGATAGCACAGGCCTCGGTTAAAGTTTCAGAATAATTTTTTTTTATTTTGGTTTCTCTGATCTTTGGATTTCTAATTTATATGTTTTATTTAAATTTCGTTTATAGAATTGTGTTTAACATATTAATAACTTGATTTGTTTTGTCTAACAAAACATACACCAAAATGTGCAAACGAGTTCTATCGTATATTGTATACTAATATTGTTTGACTTTAATTCAACAGTATACAAAGCAACCTTTTAAAAGAATAATTATTATTCTTAGAGATCACGAATTCGAATATCAATAATGTTAGTATAATGATTAAATGATCGATGCCTAATGATTGAGACTATACCTTAGAACAAATACTATTATAACCATTATAACTGATTGAAAAAAAATTTAAAAAAATTATTTAGATTTTTTTTTGTTAGTTCATATCTTATCCCTTCTCAAGAATTATAAATGAATCAATAAATATTATTCAATAATAATTAAACAAATAAAATGCATTAATTCTTTTATTTTTCCCTTCACTTTTGTTTTAAGAGAGACTCCCTACTCCCTACTCCCTACTTAAACTAAACTGAAGTGCTGTTGTCTGCGCGACACTTCACTGTTGGTTGTTTTGTTACCTGAGAAAGGAGTGTAAGTTGAACCATATCAATAGGCTGTGTTAATATTTTTTTAATGTCATTCTCAAATGGATTTTGGACACAATGGTTGTTATTCTGAAATTGTGATGGCCCAAGAGCAACACGAAAACAACACTTGACGAGGAAGAGGATCAAAAAGGGACAGGACAGGACAGGACAGGACAAGACAGATAAAGCTACCACACATTCAGACATGTTAGGATTTAAAGAAATGGTTTATAATTTAAATTTATAATTTATCCACAAACAAAACATTAAATTTTAGTCACAACCTTTAATAAACCTTAAAATAGATCCGGAATAATTACCCATATTTTTAAGCTTTGATTAATTGTCAATATTCCTTAAAGAGAGTAGAACCAGTGAGCTTGTAAAGCTTGGTTGGATGTTGGTGATGCCGATGCTATTGTCATCGGACAAGTAAGCATGCATTTCACTTTCAGTTAAGCGTAACCTAACAAGATTAACCATATTATACTAGCTCGGCATCCATGAATGCCTGAAACCAGACCTCACCTACTGCCCTTGTCCCGTATAAGAAATTTGTGGACCAGGCGGTTTGCAACATAATTGAGAGGACATATAATGTGGATAAAACCTGAGCAATAGGGACCAACAGAGCAGTGGTGTTAGGCCATTTTAAACTTTATGACAGCACATTTAGGGCCCCTGGCCAGGAAGTGGCAGAGCCATCGAGATTGGTTCCCAGACATATCAAAACAAACGGAAATCTCAAGGCAAAACACTGAGAGTCTGAGATAATGCCTTGGTCGGCTTTTACTCAGAATATGCCTTTCACAGGAAACCAGCCAACAAGAACTAATTGCATATTAAATGCCATCATGCATTTATATTTTTACAGGCTCAGTCACTGGGTCAATGAAACCATGCCACCACCCAACAAACTCAAACCCTTACATTTCTAAGCCTAACAGACTAACATTAGTCTTTCTATTTTTTGTTACTAGTAACTAAGTTCTTATACTCTTTTGTTGCCTATGAGCAAAGCAAAGGACTCTTACAGACGAAACTATGAAAAATAAACTAGAAACAGTTTCCTTCCAACCAAGAACAAGGGTCTTCAAACTTTCATGTTTCGGACTTATGCCCCGAATCCTCACTGACAACCGCCCCTTCGGGTTCCATGGATGAGGTTGGAAATTTCCATCTTGAACAGATCTTTTTCAGTTCTTCACTTGAATATATGTAGATCTTTCTCACCATCTTGCAAAATTCCCTGTAATTTAAATAAAGGATGAGATTGTTTTCTGAAAACCAGATATGAAAGTTACACATACGTAGCACATAGTAGACGGGGATCGAAGTTACTTACACCCAGGGATCGTCGCCCACAAGCATCATATCACCCTCATCATCAGTAAAAACAATGGACCACTGACCACCTTGATGAAGTTTTCCTTTGATATCAAACATTTTCTCCAGCACATTTATGAGGTCATCGTATCCTTTCATTGCAGTCAAGTCAACAGCACGACCAACTGCTACCCCTTGCATGTGTACCTTTGGTATCCGCAAATATTTTCCATCATAACTCAAATTATGAAAGTAGTCGAAGTGTAAACTAGCTTAAACCATGAAAGTTTACCTTAGTACGAGTTCTCATTGAAGTTGCAGAACCATGTTTAGTATGTGTTTCCTGGGATGATGTCTCCGATGCAACAGATTTCTGCTTCTGTAAAGTTTCAGGGTTCTCATCGGTAAGAGATGCAGTTGGCATAGACCCTCCTACAACATTGTAATCAACAGTTGTGCTCACTCGCTCTTTGTTTGGGACGCTAGCTGCAGCAGTGTTATCCTTCAAATTAATCCCAAACAACCGGAAGCCTGAACTAGCCTCGAATTTTCTTTTTCCAACTTCGTCATGCGTCGGTCCCTTGGCATAACCGGTGAAAGCAGTTTGTGGTGGCCTGGTCTTTTCAGTTGGAGTCCTTGATTTATAAGCTCCAGTACTATTTTCAACTTCTTTCTTCCACATTGACCACGGAACTGGGCTTGCACGGCTTTGGATCTCAGGCATGCTTCCTACTTGAGTCAGTTCATGAGATTGGGTCGACCCCCGACGCCAGAAGGATGAGCCAGCTGAATTTGTTGGAACTTCTACAATTTCAATTAATCAATAAAAAGTACTATAAATTCAGCACTCAAAACTAAAGTAAAAATACTTGAAATAATATTTTTCCCACACCAGAAGATGGAATATCAACAAGTCTCGGTCTTTTGTTCAAGGCTGGTTGTACAAGATTCACAGACGCAGAAGCCGAAGCAGAAGGTTCAAATGGCTCTATTTCCCAAGGAGAAACTCTTTCTGGCCTTTTTATTGTTGCAGGTTCATCCCAATGAACCTAAAAGGACAAATAGTTGGCAAGAACTACTATCAGAAACAAGAAGGGTATTTCAGATCACTAATTCAAGACTATTTTTCAACCTTCAAGGACCGCCATTTAGAATCCGGCCAATGTGGGGAAAGATCACCAACCCCAATTATGGTACCTGTAAACCTGCTTTTAGAAAAGAAATCCCAGTAGGTAAAAGGAACAGAAGAACATGAGATAAACATTCGACAACATGCAAAGACAATCATACTTCCTTTCAGGAGAGTCTCCTCCCTCAAATCTCATCTTGAAACGCATGCCAATAGAGAATGCATTGCCAATAGCCTCCTGATACTTATTTAGTCCTATTATGAATTGGCTTGTCCTAAACAAGAGAAAAGGAAAGAAACTCGGTTTCGAGATAACCAGAATAACAAAACTGATACTGTCAAATGCGGATCTTGTTTATACGAAGTTAGAGTGTTAAACCTTGGCTTACAGTACACAACAAAGATGGTATGAGTTGTAATGGCATGAGCAGCGGTAGCAAGCACTCCTAAATGCATGCTCTGGCTGGATATCACAGACGAAGGCATTATGCAGTGGTGATGACCAAGACGCCGAACCCCAACTCTTAATTCTCCATTCTCACCTCTAGTAAACATGCAAGTACAGTTACGACCAACAACACTGCAAAAATGCCACAACTAAAGATCCAAAGTGCAATTACCTGAGAAATACAAAAGTATCTCCAGCAGACAATCTTTTGGAAGTAACAAAGGTGCTCCACCCTGTTGTAAGTAAATGTCTCCGCGGTTGACCTGATCGTTTGTAATTACAAGATATAATTATATTGAGGAAGAAAAGAGTTTTGAATTTCAAATTTGAGGTTTATTTACAGCTACCAAAACTATCTCATATTAAGAAAGTAAATTGCATGAAACTATTACCTCTAAATATATGCTTGAACCGCCACTCGTGCCCATGAAGATCTTTGGCAGCCAACTCCTGAGTAGGAATTGCTAGGTTCATATCCTGTTGAAAGTAAATAGAAAGAGTTTTAATCAAACAGCATAATGCTATTGCTACATTATAAAAGTTTAACAAGGATTAGTAATAAAAAGCAAAGTTTTTACCAAAGGAGGAAGGCACTCGGTCGCATGCTTTCGGAGAACCGAGAAGCCTCCATGAGTACTAGTGTCTGATGCCGTTAAAATCTTACAAAAGGAATGAACTGGCATCTTTGGAGCCTCAGCTGGGAGGGGATCATCATAATGAGGCTCATCTTGCTGTAATGATAACACAAGTTTGAATCGAAAACAACTCCGGAAACCACTCTGGTAAAAAAAAAACTGATCTCCACTCTTCGCCCTCGGAAAATCATGAAATAAAGGAGGGATAGCATTTACTTACATCGGAATCGGGCAGCAGAGTGATCTGAGCATAAACTTCATCTGTCTCACGTTCAGCCTATTCAGAACGAAGAAGAAAATATACAAATAACTAATAAATGATCCCTTCAAGCTCCAATAAAGAAAGAATGGAAAAGAAACAAAATCAAAGATAGAATACCAGCAACTCCACGTGAAGAACACTACATAGGATCTTAGAAGGAAGATTAAACAGTGGGGTTTGATTGACCAGTTCTTGATTAGTCGATGCTTCTATCTGCAGAACACAAACACACAAAAAAAAACATTAATTCTATAAACACAAACATGGTTGATCTTTGATTTCGCATTGAAATCGATTTAACCAAAAACAAGAAGGCAAATTACTAGTTCCATGTGACCCTGAGGGAAGTAATACACTTTCTGGTGCTGCCGAGGAATGTCCACCAACGGGCCTGCACATAACTTCCATAATTCTGCATATAGACCATCCTTTTTCAAACCTGTCAAACAAAAAATGAAAAGGAAATTCATTTAAAAATATTATATTCAATTACCAGTTCAGAAAGATAAAAAAAAAAAAGTAAGGTCAAACAGAGGGTCCAACCAACAGAGACCATAGAGGAAAATTAGAAAAAAAAATAACAATTTCGAGCTCCAGTCGGTTCCTGAGAAAACGCTAGAAAATACACAGGAAGTAGAAACAAGCTTCAAGAATTTTTCATGATTCAAAGCTGAAAAACTAAACTCAGCTGAGCTAAATTCATTTTCTCTTGAAAAAACACCAATGTCCGTACCTCAACGACACAACAGTCTAAAACTCGAAAGGCTAAAACCTTTCTCGTTTTCTTTTAGTTTCTCGGCAACCAAACAAAAGCCATTTTTCTTAAACACCAAAACAACACTCACCTGAATTCGTACGAACATCCGAGGAACCACTTGGATTACCCTCTAAAATAGCCATCAAAACGATAACGTACCAACGATATCGAGAAAGCAAAGCAGGAAAGAAGCAAAACAGTAGAGATGAAAAGCAAAGAAGTCTTTAACCCAGACAGAGTGGCTGAGTCTATCCCATTAAGGAAAGCACAGAAGAAGATCCCAAGGAGAGTCGAAATGAGGAAAGAAAATGAAAAAATTTGAGTGAAAGAACCAACAAGGCTTGACAGTTATATACGAATCCATTGTTGGTAGTTTCTGTGTAACGACTGCTAAGAATTATTTTTTTTTCTTTTCCTTTCCCCTCTTTTAATAATCTCTGGCCACGCTCCGTTTCAGTTACAAAACCGCTTTCTGCTTTTGTCTGGTCCCCTGAAAACCACCTTCCTTTTCAAGACCCAATACTGCTTTCCCTCCCTTTTTTTTAATTACATTCACTTAATAATGTGAGAATGAAGCTGTTCTTGCTGTTCTTGTCGTTGTTCTTTCCCCTTCCCTCTCTAAAACAAAACCCAGAAAAAAACTTGAATCCAAAACCAGTCTCTGTTTCTCCCCTGTTTTTCCCTATCAAAGTTGGGATTTTTAGACATAACTTGGCCATATTAATCATTAAAATTCAATCGATTCAATTACACCCTAATTAATGAGCCGAAAAAAATTACACCCTAATTAAATTTTCTCTTGTTAATTATAGTTCTAAATTATAATTTTCTTTTCTAAATTCATTTACCTAAAAAATCATTACTTCAGAAACGAACTGGATCATGTAATGCTAGTAAAACGTTGGCCGTGATTGCTTAATTGTCAGTACTTGAAGCAGTACTAGTATTCAATGTGCTTGATTATATTAAAATAATTAAAACAATAATTGTCTGATTACGTTTAATTAATCTACTTTAAAACTAATCAAGGTTGATAACTCAATGCTCTTTATGTATTCGATTTGCTAAATGATTTTTATTGGGAAAAATGTAATTTCTAGTCTTAGATTGATAATTCAGCTCATTTTTTATACATTTTTTTTCTCTGAACTTTATAGGGTTGATTTAAAGGGATTCGATCTCCATCAATTATTATTTTTATATACTAATTAATTAAAACAATAATTTGACATTTTTTAAAACAATCGTTTTTCTATCCTTGTCAATCATAAAAAATTTAAAATATATATTTTAGTCTTTTCTATAATAAAATTTTAGTTTCGCCCCTAAAGTATGATTTTTTTTATGAAAAATAATAATAATAATAATAATAATAAAAAGAGTTTATTTTTTAAAATGTAATTCGACTCAATTTGATTTTGATTTTTTTTGTGATTATTCAATACCACTAGTTCTTTAAAAAAAGTAACCATCGTATACATGTAAAAGAAAGTAACGGTTGTTTCATTTTGTTCCCTGGTTTTCTTGTTCCCTGGTTTTTAAATTTAACTGTTATATACGAGTGAGAGAAAGTAAACATTGTTGTATTTTGTGCAAAGATAAAAATATAAATTTAATCTTTAAATTTAATATATATTTTTTAATTTGATTCTAATTTTTTCTTCACGTTAATTTTTAAATTTAATGGTCATATACAAACTAGATAAAGTAAGCCTTTTAGTTTTGTTAAGAAATAAAATAAACTATAATCTTTGGATTTAATACATTTGACAATTTAACTCTTATTTTTAAAATCGAATGAAATCACATTTTAAATTTAAAATGTGATTCGACTCAATTTGATTTTGAATTTTATTACTTTTGTGATTATTCAATACTACTAGTTCTTAAGAAAAAAGTAACCGTCGTATACGCGTGAAAGAAAGTAACGGTTATTACATTTTCTTCCCTGGTTTTTATGTTCCATGGTTTTTAAATTTAACCGTCATATACAAATGAGAGAAAGTAATCGTCGTTGTATTTTGATAAGAAATAAAAATATAAATTTAATTTTTAAATTTAATATATTTTTTCATTCACATTATTTTTTAAACTTAATCGTCATATACAAGCTAAATAAAGTCAGTTTTTTTTCATTTTTTAAGAAATAAAATAAATTATAATCTTTGGATTTAATACATTTGAGAATTTAACTCTTATTTTTTAAAATTGAGTTGAATCACATTTTAAATTTAAAATATGATCCGATTTAATTTGATTTTGAACTTCATTATTTTTGTGATTATTCAATACCACTCTTTCTTAAGAAAAAAATAACCGTTGTATACACGTGAAAGAAAATAATGGTTGTTACATTTGATTCTCTGATTTTTCTGTTCACACTACTTTTTAATTTAACCGTCATATCCGAGTGATAGAAAGTAACCGTCGTATACACGTGAAAGAAAGTAATGGTTGTAAAATTTTGCTCCCTGATTTTTAAATTTAACTGTCATATGCGAGTGAGAAAAATAATCTTTGTTGTATTTCGTTAAAAGATAAAAATATAAATTTAATCTTTAAATTTAATATATTTTTTTAATTTAATCTTACTTTTTAAATTTAATAATAGTATATAAGCTAAATAAAATAAGTCTTTTCATTTTGTTAAGAAATAAATTGTAGTCTTTAAATTTAATCATTTCCGATAATTTTACCCTTATTTTTTATATATTAATTTTTAAATTTAACCGGTCATATACTAGTGAAAGTAACTATCATTCTATTTTATTAAGAGAGAGAATATATTTACTCTTTTACTTTAACATTTTAATTGACCCTTTATTTTTCATTATTTTTCAAATATAACTGTTATATAAGAATAAAAAAAAAAGTTAATTAACGTTGTTTTTTGTTAAGAGATAAAAATAAATCTAGTCTTTGAAATTAATAATTTATTTTAATTTAATTCTTAAATTTTTTGTTCACGTTGTTTTTTAAATTTAACCGTCGTAAACAAACAAAAGAAAGTAACCGTTGTTGATTCTTTTTAAGAGAGAAAATAATTTTAATTTTTAAATTTAATATTTTTAATATTATCTTATTTTTTATCTACGTTACTTTTTAAATTTAACTGTTATATACAAGCGAAATAAAATATATTTTTTTGTTTGTTACATTTTAAATTTAACCGTCGTATATAAGCGAAAAAAGTAACCGTCGTTCTATTTTATTAAGAGATAAAATAATTTTAGTATTTGAATTATATATTTTTTAGTCTATCCCTTAATTTTGTCTATATTTTTTAAATTTAATCATCATATATAAACGAAAGAAAATAATCGTCGTTGTAATTTTTAAATAGATAAAATAAATTATTTTATAAATTGTTACCACGAGATAAATTGGAATCGGAAATATTTACCTATTCCACGAAGGCTCAATGATCATAATCTGCCACCCGTATTCCACATAAGTGGGGCCCAGAGTACACGTCATATCTGGAACTCATATTTCTCATCCACGTGGTACGGTCGTTTTCTTATCCACGTGTCATTATCCGACTTGTCATTGCCTTGTCGGATGCAGGACATTCATTCTGCTTCCGATTTAAAACCAAAATTTTGATGTCATTTGAAAACAGGGACATTTAAATCAACAACATTTTTGCTTAATTACTCTCTTCATAGGGTCAGCATTTTAAGAATATTCCAATCGAATTGATTTAAAACTCGAATGTTTATTTATAATATTTTTTAATACGAGTCTCGTTTTTTTTAAACCGTTTTTATCTATTTATATTATATCCCTTAATAATTTATTTTTTCGGTCGAATTATATATTTTTAGGGTTTATAAAGATGTCACGAGAGACAACAAGTAGAGGTCATTTGAAGGTTGCAATAAGTCCATGCATGTTTGGTTCCATTGGAACAGAGAAATGATTATAGGGATTAAGACAGTACAAGAAATGTGAAAAAAAGAGAGTTTTCTTTCTTTACCAAAAATGGTGTCACGAAAAATACATTTTGTAATGAAAAATCTTATCATTCAAGCTTGCTTTAAGTAAAACATTATTAATTACATCAAAATTATTGATAAGTCTTGTGGATTAATTAATAATTATTGAATAATAATTTTTATTATCAAAATTTAATTTAGTGTATAAAGGGAAAAATATTTATATATTTGTTTTTAAAAGATTTTTTATGATTTTTATTTTTGAATTTATAGATTTATTATTAATTACAAGCACGTTATTAAGTTGGCCTCGAAAGTAGCACTGAACGAGTATTTCGTGTGAAACCGTCATAGTGTGAAAAGGACTTGAGTCACGTGAAAATTGTCGAAACTAGTTGGTGAGAACGTTTAATACGTGATGAGTCTACACTGGTAAGTAAAACTGGTCAAGAAAAAAATAAGGGAATCCGGGGAAAAAGACTTACCCGTTTTTGTAGTTTCGAGGTAACCTCCAAACAGACAAAATAAATAACACGAGAAAAACCCCGCAACAAAAAAATAAAAAAAAAAGTTGATAAATTCTAAAACTCCAATTGAATTAATTCAGCAATAGAATAAAAATCGATTTAATCCGACTCGACCCGGCCCATTGAAAAAGGGTGTGAGTGTGGGCCGACGGCATTTATATAAATAAACATTTCTCCATACAAACAAGGACCAAATTTTAGACCCATTTATTTGTATAATCCCAAGAACGTTTGATCATTTTTGGAAAATAATGGTAGTCTTGCTCTCAATATTATTATTATTATTATTATTATTATTATTATTATTATTATTATTATTATTATTATTTAAACTATTCAATTTTACACGTTAAACATGCTTAAATCCATATATATATATATATATATTACAATAATAATATCAATCGAATTAGTATTTGATCGATAATTATTATTACAATATAAATCTCGACCATGAGCAACATATTTATCTACACCATAGTTTGTAACAATGGAGTGTTCAAATACGATGGATAAGATTCTCAGGCAGCCAGTTTCAACAGTTTCAGACACATTTAGAAGCATTTCCATATATAAATAAACATTGCAGTGATTTCTACCATATATGGTCATCGCAGATACAGACATTGTGAGTAGTTGTTGTCGATTTGCTTTGGCCAGTATCATCGGCCACATGTTGCTTGTTGATGTACAAAAAATTTGTAGTTGGATTCTTAATTGCTCGGTCATTTATCTTTAATACTCGAATAACTGATCTTAACATATTACTTGTGAATATGAACCAACTTAAAATTTGACTGATTGTAAACTGGTCTCATATTTTCTTAAAGTGAGTCGTTTTTTTTTCAAACTTTGGCCACCTCAATTGTAACACCCCGAATTCAGGTGTTACATTTGTCTACAAGCTCAACCCGTTCTTATAAAATTTCTTACATTTTCAAGTCAAATCTAAAGTGTACCATCAAATACGACATAAAATTTAAAAACGACATTAAATACTAAAGGTAGTTTAACAAATTCAAAATATTAATGGGGCTCCAAATACAAGTTTAACCAAATCATTTGACCTTGACGACTTAAAATAAAATAGAGTTACAATTATAATAATGGCCCTATAAATACATAGCCAACTAATCTAGTAATTGTACTCTACCAACCAGTCAATGTTGAAGTCCTACGATGATGGTGCTTAGCCACGTCCGTCCGTCTACTTACCTACGCATGAAAACATATTCCAAAACGCTGAGCTACTAAAACTCAGTGGGTACACAACAAACTATCGACTATGCTTCAAGTGAATCATAATTATGCACATACTAGATGAGAATATGATGACATGATATGAAGCATTGATGCTACCGTAATAGCCCAAACACATGATATGGAAAATACAACCAAAGCATAAAAATAACCAAATCAGAAGTGAGGCTCAATGCCAACCTGACACTGGGAGACTCACCCGACCCGAAATCTCACATCGGGCTGTTCAGAATCTCTCATTGAGCTAGTATACTCGGAATCTCGCATCGAGTCTTCACTCTGAATCTCACATCGAGCAAAGTCATCACCTAAAATCTCACATCGGATGACCTTCAATACATTACTCGGAATCTCACATCGAATGGCTTTCATTATGTTGCAACACTCACTCACTGGGTATCTAGATCCCACCAAACAAATACTCAACCACACAAGATGATCCACCTAAGATCCTCACACCAAACTATACCACAACCAAACAAATACCAAGCATGTAAAGCATATTTCATCATATCAAAATAAATATCACCAATTCCAAGTTTTTGATAATCATTTTGTAACACATAGGAATTCATAACATAAATTATGAAACCTCAATCTCAATGTAACACCCGACCCGGATGTCACATTGGGCCTCCGACCCAAAACCTGTAAACCAAAATTTCTTTTCAAAGCCCATCAAATAAAATCAATTACAAGTCTAAAGACGATTTCATAAAATCCATTTAAGTTAGAAACACAAGCCCAAATAGTATAAAGTGACGGAGCTCCAAATATTACAAACTATTAAAAACATTTGACCCAAATTAAAATAAACAGAGTTACATTACATAGGGTTCGACATAGTACAAGCCCACTAAATCTAATACATGTACTCTGACAACACAGTCGATGCTGAAATCCGAACCTTGATGGTGCTCCATGAACCGGCTTCACCTAACCTACGCACGAAAACATATTTCGAACGTTGAGCTACGAAAGCTCAGTGGGTACGCCGAACTCAGCCAACATTATGCATATCATAAGCAGTAAAACATAACATATAAAATATCGTGCATGGTATGATGATCTAGCATGCTTGCCTACCACATGGCATAATCAAAGCATAATATCGCACACAGCATATGCATATCATATCGCAAAATAACACACAAGAGTGAGGCCCGCGTCCACACAGCATCGGGATCCTACACTCAAGATTGAGGCCGCCCTCAAATCCTATGCCCGGAATGTTACATCGGATATCTTCGAACGAGGCCGCCCAACGTTCGGAAAGGGGTGGAGGCCGCCAAACCAATCTCATGCTCGGAATGTTACATCGAACATCTTCGAGTGAGGCCGCCCAACACTCGGAATAAAAGTCTTCAAACATCATCCGGCATGTTACATAGGATGGCCTTCAACGTGTTATAACACTTATGGATATCCGGATTTCCATCAAACAATGACTCAGACAACACAAACGATCCACCTAGGATCCTCACAACCAAACATATCAAGACTTAACATAACTTAGTCTTTCGGGATTATAAACATCAAATTCATGTTAACAATTCATTTCATTATTTATAAGATTCAATATACCCTTTAATTCACTTATCGGACCTCAAACGAAGCTTATCTTGTCAAGTTCTTGCAGGGGTATCGATACCCTTATGTAGGGTATCGAACCACTTTGCCTCGATACCCACCCAAAGAAGGCATCGATACCCTTTGACCAATTTCAAAGTCAACAAATGGGGACCCTCCAGCATCGATGCCATTATGCCACTGGAGGTCCCGGTATCGAACCGTGGTTCGATACCCCTATCCACAGAGCTAAATTTCACTCATGGGTATCGTACCGGTAGCCCGAGTATCGATACCCCCTGCACGAAATGCAAGTGTGCACTTAGAAAATTTCTAAGGGTTTTTCCCCAGCATTAATCTATTTGATTGTAAAGTGTTCTATCAGTTCTTAGAGATGTTTAGGACGTCTTAACACAATTTTCAGCCATTTAACTCACTAATACCATTTTTACCATTAAAGCATACCAAGCTCAACCCAAGCAAAATCAAGCATACATACATGAATCTATATGCTATGCAATCTACCATGACATGTATAATGTAAGAACAAGTTGGGAGTACCAACCTCTTGCAGGCAAACAACAAAAACGAACTCCTTCTTCCCACTTAAGCTTTCTCCTTTCCTAAGCTTCTTGAAGGCTCTCCTTGCTCTCCAACTACAAAGAAGATAATCAAACCATTACCACTCTATCTAGATGATTTAAGGAAGTTAAAACAACCTTAAAAACATCCTAAAACTCTCCTACAAAACCAATCACGTTCATCCTCAAAACCCCCCTCTAAAACCTTACCTCCACCACTTCAAACCAAACTTACCTAGTTAGAAAGATCACATGAAGCTGAACAAAAACTTCTCTTACCTTAAAACGGGATTCTACAAGCTTGACTATCAAAAACCAACCTTTGATGGTGGTGTTTGGGGAAGAAAATGGGTAGAGAAAAGATGAAGAAGGGAGTGAAGAGGTGAGATCATGTTTCTAAAAAAGATGCAAAAAATTAAACCCCTCTCCTCTCTTTCCAACATCCCATTTAGCCTTTTACCATTCTACCCCAAACTTTAATTTGAACTCAAGCCCAACAACAACACTTAGGCCCAACAAGGCCCCCAAAAGCCCATCAAAAAGGGCCCACACTCTCGGGTTAACCCGACCCTCGGATCCGAATCCGGGTCGTTACAACTCTCCCCTCCTTAAAGAAAATTTCGTCCTCGAAATTTACCTGTCAGGAAGAGATGAGGATACTGAGCTCTCATGTCCTTCTCCACTTCCCACGTTGCTTCCTCGATTCCATGGTTTCTCCACAAAACCTTTACCAGAGGTATACACTTGTTCCGAAGCTCCTTAACTCCTCTATCCAAGATTCCTATAGGCCTCTCTTCGTAAATCAAATCTGCATTGACTTCGATTTCCTCAAGCTGAACCACATGCGACGGTTCGGAACGGTAACGTCTCAACATGGACACGTGGAACACATCGTGTATACGTGCCAACTCCGGAGGCAAAGCTAGCCGATAAGCTACCGGTCCAACCCTCTGAAGAACCTCGTAAGGCCCTATGTACCTTGGACTTAACTTCCCTTTACGACCGAACCGGATGATCCCTTTCCACGGAGATACCTTGAGGAACACTTTTTCACCAAGCTCATACTCGATGTGCTTACGCTTCTTATCCGCATAAGCCTTCTGTCTATCAAAAGCTGCTTGCAACCTCTCTTTGATGATCTAAACTTTTTCTTCGGTTTCCTTAACAAGCTCTGAACCCACTATCTTCCTCTCATTAAGCTCTGTCTAACACAAAGGTGTCCTACACCTACGCCCGTACAAGGCCTCAAAAGGAGCCATCTTGATGCTTGACTGATAATTGTTGTTGTAAGTAAACTCTACCAACGGTAACTGCTCTTCCCAACTACGAGAAAAGTCCACAGCACAACACGGAAGCATATCCTCCAAGATCTGGATAACTCTCTCAGACTGTCCATCGGTCTGAGGATGAAAAGTTGTACTGAAGTGTAACTTGGTATCTAAAGCCTCATGGATAGACCTCCACAACCTCGCCGTGAACCTCGAATCCTTATCCGATATGATCGATGAAGGTACACCATGTAGCCTCACGATCTCCTTGATGTACAATTGGGCCAACTTTTCCAAACTGTAGTCCATCCTTACCGGTAAAAAGTGAGCCGACTTGATCAACCGGTCAACTATAACCCATATAGCATCATGCTTCCTCAACGTCATCGGTAACCCGGTGACAAAGTCCATGGTCACTCGATCCCACTTCCACTGTGGAATCTGGATAGGCTGAAGCAAACCTGAAGGAACCTGATGTTCCGCTTTCACTTGCTGACACGCTAGACACCTGGTCACAAACTCTGACACATCTCATTTCATGCACGACCACCAAAAGAAGGGACGAAGATCCTGATACATCTTGTTACTACCCGGATGAATAGAAAACGGACAACGGTGAGCTTCTCTCAAGATACGATCCCTCAGATCCTCTAAAGCTGGTATACACAACCGACCTTGAAAGTATAAGAACCCACCATCTCGTACCTCAAAGTCTGACAACTCACCTCTCTGAACAGCCTCTAACTGAGCAACAAACTCCTCATCTAACACTTGTGCCCTCTTGATCTCCTGAACAAGCGTGGGCTCCACACGCAACTCTGCCAAAAGACCTTCATCGTCGGTCATCCTCAACCGAGCAAACAAAGCTCTCAAGTCCGACATGGACTTCCGACTCAAAGCATCGGCGACCACATTCGCCTTACCGGGATGATACTCTATGACACAGTCATAGTCCTTCAACAACTCTATCCACCGACGCTGTCTCAGATTCAACTCTCTTTGGGTAAGCAGATACTTTAAACTCTTGTGGTCGGTGTAGATGTAGCATTTCTCCCCGTAGAGATAATGCCTCCATATCTTCAAAGCGAAGATAACCGTCGCAAGCTCAAGATCATGTGTAGGATAGTTCCTCTCATAGGTTTTCAACTGCCTCGAGGCGTAAGCAACCACCTTACCCTCTTGCATAAGCACACAACCTAACCCATTCAAGGAAGCATCACTAAACACCACATAATCCTTTCCCGGTTCCGGTTGCGTCAAGACCAGAGCCTCTGTCAGATAAGCCTTAAGTTGCTCAAAACTTTGCTGTCTCTTTTCATTCCACACAAACAGTACCCCTTTCTGAAGCAACTTGGTCAAAGGTGCCGCTATGATAGAAAAACCCTTAACAAACCTCCTATAGTATCCGGCAAGCCCGAGAAAACTACGGACCTCCGATACATTCCTCGGTGGTTTCCACTCCACCACAGCTTGGATTTTCTGAGGATCTACTCGGATTCCATCCGCTGCAACTATGTGGCCAAGAAACGCCACCTCAGACAACCAAAACTCACACTTACTAAACTTGGCGTATAGACGCCTATCCCTCAAAACCTGAAGAACCACTCTAAGGTGATAGTCATGCTCCTCCTCTGAGCGTGAATACACCAAGATGTCATCGATGAACACAACCACAAACTGATCTAGATACGGCTGAAAGATTCGGTTCATCAAGTCCATGAAAGCTGCAGGTGCATTCGTGAGCCCAAACGGCATCACTAAGAACTCATAATTCCCGTACCGCGTCCTAAAAGCGGTCTTTTGGACATCCTCTTCCACCACCTTCAACTGGTAGTACCCTGACCTCAGATCTATCTTAGAAAACACACGAGCGCCCCTCAACTGATCAAACAGGTCATCGATCCTAGGCAAAGGGTAACGGTTCTTGATCGTGACCTTGTTGAGCTGACGGTAGTCGATGCACATCCTCATCGATCCGTCCTTCTTCTTCACAAACAAAACCGGTGCTCCCCACGGTGACACACTTGGTCGGATAAAACCCCTCTCAAGCAACTTCTGGATCTGTTGCTTCAACTTTCTCATCTCTGTCGGTGCCTTACGATACGGCGCTATGGACACCAGTGCCGTACCCGGCAAAACCTCTATCTGGAACTCTAACTCACGATCGGGTGGTAAACCGGGCAACTCCTCAGGAAACACATCTGGGTACTCACAAACTGTCCTCAAACTCTCTAAAGCTGGACTCTCAACACTCACATCCACCACGTGAGCTAAGAACGCCTCACAACCTTGTTGGATTAACCTCTGAGCTGACAAAGCTGACACAACATTCGCTAAACATGGGTTTCTCTCACCCCTCACAACAAGCTTAGAACCATCAGCTACTCGAAGCTTCAAACTCTTAGATCTGCACCCTAAGCTCGCATCGTGTTCGAACAAGCAATCCATCCCAAGGATTGCGTCGAACTCCTGAAACGGCAAAACCATGAGGTCGGCCGGAAAGATAGATCCTTGTACCTCGATCGGACACCTCCGGTAAACCTTATCCACCAACACATCTAACCTCAACGGACTGGTCACACGGACTCCTACCTCTAGATCTTCCGCTGGTAACCCCTATTGCTCCGATATCCCACTACGGATATACGAGTGGGTAGATCCCGAGTCCACAAGAGCAACTATAGGAACAGAGAACAAACTGAACGTACCTGAGATCACATCTGTCGCAGCACAGTCCTCTTGTGCTCTCACCGCATACTGTCTCGTCGGTGCTTTAGCAGTGGACTGAATGGTGCCTCCTGAGGCGTGGCTAGCTCCGTCACGTGAAAACCCACGACCCCTCTGAGCCTGGAACACGGTCCTCTGTGCCTGACCTGGTGGTGACGTCACAACCTCGGGGCAGTCCCTCACAAGATGATCTGATGACCCACACTGAAAGCAAGCTCTAGCATTGCCCCAACACTCTCCTCGGTGGGTCCGACCACAACGTCTACAAGTCTGAACACTGACACTCCTCTGTAAACTCTCTGGGGCCCCAGCAGAAGAAGACACAGACTGTCTCCTACGTCCCACTGACTCCGATCTCTGGTTCGACCTCGAATCCTGATTCGCTGCCCCTCTACTCTGGTTCCAACGGCTCCTACTCCTACCGGACTGAGACTGAGAGTTACCCGCATGACTCTGACTAGCTTCACCGGTGACTCCCTGACCAATAGACGGCCCATAAGTCAAACCCTGAACCTGCTCCAACGACTTGGCACTAGCAGCCAACTCAGAAAACACCTTAGGCGGTGCAGCAGTGAGATAAGTCTGGATCTCCTTTCTCAGACCTCTCAAGAACCTCTTACATCTCATATTCTCTATAGCAACAAGCTCTGGTGCATATCGGCTCAACTGAAGGAACTCCTGCTCATAAGCGAAGACCGAACGGTTCCCCTGAACAAGGTGGGTAAACCGCTCCCTCAGGGTGTCGATGTGAGTCTCACCCACATACTTGCCCTCAAACTCCTCAAGAAAGTCCTCCCACTTAGGACGATGAGGATACCAACCTTGCTCAACTGTCTCCCACCACTCTCTCGCGTTGCCTTTCAGAAACGACAACACACACGACAACTTGTCCTCTGACCTCAGCCTCATCTGTCTCATGATCCACCTTGTGTCATGCAACCACTGATCAGCCTGCACGGGATTATCATGTCCCGTACCAAAGAAGTCCACAGCTCCCTGTCTTCGCACCCTCTCAACCGGTACCTCACGAGGCGTAGAAGATGGCCTCGGTATAGCTCTCACTATCCTGCGCAAAGTACGGTTCAGCTGAGCAAAGTAGTTGGCCCCTTGACCAACTGCATCATCCGATGGCACCTCCTCATCGAGCTCGTACTCATAGTCGGAGTCTCCACCACGAGAACCCCGGCTTTCCTCCTGATCCCGCACACGTCTCGGCATACTAGCCACCTCTGCACGAACAACAACAACAACAACAAACAAGAGTACACCATCAGAATTTCAGCTTTAAAGAAAGTACGATATCGACTCGTGGGCATATACTTGTCTAACACCTATCTAACACACTAGACTCCCCCGGGGACTTCTTAGAACCGACTCAACCTAAGCTCTTATACCACTAAATGTAACACCCGACCTGGATGTCACATTGGGCCTCCGGCCCAAAACCTGTAAACCAAAATTTCTTTTCAAAGCCCATCAAATAAAATCAATTACAAGTCTAAAGACGATTTCATAAAATCCATTTAAGTTAGAAACACAAGCCCAAATAGTATAAAGTGACGGAGCTCAAAATATTGCAAACTATTAAAAACATTCGACCCAAATTAAAATAAACAGAGTTACATTACATAGGGTTCGACATAGTACAAGCCCACTAAATCTAATACATGTACTCTGACAACACGGTCGATGCTGAAATCCGAACCTTGATAGTGCTCCACGAACCGGCTTCACCTAACCTACGCACGAAAACATATTTCGAACGCTGAGCTACGAAAGCTCAGTGGGTACGCCGAACTCGGCCAACATTATGCATATCATAAGTAGTAAAACATAACATATAAAATATCGTGCATGGTATGATGATCTAGCATGCTTGCCTACCACATGGCATAATCAAAGCATAATATCGCACACAGCATATGCATATCATATCGCAAAATAACACACAAGAGTGAGGCTCGCGTCCATACAGCATCGGGATCCTACACTTAGGATTGAGGCCGCCCTCAAATCCTATGCTCGGAATGTTACATCGGACATCTTCGAACGAGGCCGCCCAACGTTCGAAAAGGGGTGGAGGCCGCCAAACCAACCCCATGCTCGGAATGTTACATCGAACATCTTCGAGTGAGGTCGCCCAACACTCGGAATAAAAGTCTTCAAACATCATCCGGCATGTTACATCGGATGGCCTTCAACGTGTTGCAACACTTATGGATATCCGGATTTCCATCAAACAATGACTCAGACAACACAAACGATCCACCTAGGATCCTCACAACCAAACATATCAAGACTTAACATAACTTAGTCTTTCGGGATTATAATCATCAAATTCATGTTAACAATTCATTTCATTATTTATAAGATTCAATATACCCTTTAATTCACTTATCGGACCTCAAACGAAGCCTATCTTGTCAAGTTCTTGCAGGGGTATCGATACCCTTATGGAGGGTATCGAACCACCCTGCCTCGATACCCACCCAAAGAAGGCATCGAACCATGGGTATCGATACCAGTATCGATACCCTTTGACCAATTTCAAAGTCAACAAATGGGGACCCTCCAGCATCGATGCTGGCATCGATGCCATTATGCCATTGGAGGTCTCGGTATCGAACCGTGGTTCAATACCCCTGTCCACAGAGTCAAATTTCACTCATGGGTATCGATATCGGTAGCCCGAGTATCGATACCCCCTGCACGAAATGCAGGTGTGCACTTAGAAAATTTCTAAGGGTTCTTCCCCAGCATTAATCTATTTGATTCTAAAGTGTTCCTATCAGTTCTTAGAGATGTTTAGGACGTCTTAACACAATTTTCAGCCATTTAACTCACTAATACCATTTTTACCATTAAAGCATACCAAGCTCAACCCAAGCAAAATCAAGCATACATACATGAATCTATATGCTATGCAATCTACCATGATATGTATAATGTAAGAACAAGTTGGGAGTACCAACCTCTTGCAGGCAAACAACAAAAACGAACTCCTTCTTCCCACTTAAGCTTTCTCCTTTCCTAAGCTTCTTGAAGGCTCTCCTTGCTCTCCAACTACAAAGAAGATGACCAAACCATTACCACTCTATCTAGATGATTTAAGGAAGCTAAAACAACCTTAAAAACATCCTAAAACTCTCCTATAAAACCAATCCCGTTCATCCTCAAAAAAACCCTCTAAAACCTTACCTCCACCACTTCAAACCAAACTTACCTTGTTAGAAAGATCACATGAAGCTGAACAAAAACTTCTCTTACCTTAAAACGAGATTCTACAAGCTTGACTATCAAAAACCAACCTTTGATGGTGGTATTTGGGGAAGAAAATGGGTAGAGAAAAGATGAAGAAGAGAGTGAAGAGGTGAGATCATGTTTCTAAAAAAGATGCAAAAAATTAAACCCCTCTCCTCTCTTTCCAACATCCCATTTAGCCTTTTACCATTCTACCCTAAACTTTAATTTGAACTCAAGCCCAACAACAACACTTAGGCCCAACAAGGCCCCCAAAAGCCCATCAACAAGGGCCCACACTCTCGGGTTAACCCGACCCTCGGATCTGAATCCGTGTCGTTACACTCAACCCTTTAAAACTTGGGCAGATTATCCAGGGGTATAGATATACCTAAATGGGTTATTGAAACACGCCAGTATCGATACGCTCTCCTTACGTATCGATATGCTAAGACGATGGCTTCCAAAAAGACCAATGGAGACCTAATCGTATCGATACACTTACATGGCGTATCGATACACCCTAAGTTTCGATACACCCCTAAAGAGGTATCAAAATGATTCGTTACTAGAGTTTTTGGTTTCAAAACACGGGCAAGACGTTCTAAAATGCATGTTATTCTCTCCCTTATTTTCTCTCTAGGGTATCAATACGTCGGCCCAAGTGTATCGATTTGTCTACACAAAAATATAGGTCTGGACTCTAAAATGCCTAAGAACATCAATCTAAATCAAATCATTCAATCCCGAAACGTTCCTACACATTATTAGATTAGTTTAGATGAGTTTCTAATCAATTTAACCAATGCCAACATTCAAATGATAACATTAAATCATGCATAACCAACATGTCATTAAAGATGATGCACATGAAATGCAAAGGATTTAAAAGTATACCAACCTCCCAAAACGTGTTGAAGAACTCCACAACAACTCCCTTAAACCTTCTCCTTGCCCAAGCTTGTGGATGGCTCACCAAGCTCCCTCACTACAAGAGGAGATGAGATTAAAAAGAAATTATTGCACTATTAGGACGGTTAAAGGAAACTAAAACAACACCTTAACCAGCCTAATACACTCTCAAAACATATTCTCGTTCATCCCTAAATCACCTAACCAAAAACTTAACTTTCACCATTTCTAAACAAATTTACCTTACAAGATAGATCACTT
The DNA here is from genome assembly GCA_035048815.1 of Abelmoschus esculentus. Taxonomy (NCBI): domain Eukaryota; kingdom Viridiplantae; phylum Streptophyta; class Magnoliopsida; order Malvales; family Malvaceae; genus Abelmoschus; species Abelmoschus esculentus. The sequence continues at coordinate 15,169,454 of JAUCBN010000031.1, forward strand.
TGAGATGAACAAATCTTCCTCCAAACATTATTTTATCATCCAAAACTCGAAACTCTACCTTTGATAATAGATTTGTGAGTGAAAATGAATGGAGAAAAAGGTGAGGAAGACGATAAAGAGAAGGTGAGATCATTCTCTACACAATACAGAAAATGAACTCCTTTTTCCTTCCCCAAACATCCCACTTAGAAAATATTAAACTATCCCAAATCATCTTTGAAGTCTAAATCCAATAACCCTTAAGCTTAACAAGACCTTCAAAACTCAAATATAAAACCTATTATCTTGGATTAACTCGACACCGAGTCTTGAAACCTGATCGTGACATCAATTACAATCATATGACCTGTCAGGGACACTTGCATGACAGGACATACTTTGTCCTGAGTGTAACTTCTTCCAATCAATCACATGCATTCGGCCAACTCTAAACGTTTTTCGCTACAAGTCCTTGTTTGATTTGGCTAAGGCTAACACCCGGAGACTTGCAGAGCCTTGTCTACCAATTAAACCTCTTCGGACATCAAATGTTTGATAAGTTTGAGGTTTAGTAGCCTAGGAAATCAATACTGGAGGAGCAGTTTCTGAATGAATGAATGGCTCTTAATGTGTTTTTGGGACAGTGCATTGGATTGTCCTGTGGGGTGTGATCAGGTCGTGCAGGTCTTGTATTGGGCTTGTGCAAGTAGACAAATTATATGAAAGCCCTACACGATCGACAACAATTACAAAGCCCACGGTTTAATGATCCAAGTGTAATGGATTTGGAATACGACGGTGTAGCACAATGCGACACCAGTCCAATAGCATGGATCATGGAGCATAAATAATAAGGCATAATTTCAAAATATCTCTTTCACTTAACTAATAATAAATAATTTAAAATAATATTTATAAAAAATAAAATTATATTTCATATAATAAATGAGTTGTTACAGAATTTGTTGTTGGTCTACATATGGTGTGTACACTTCAGATGCAGTGTTTATATTCTGCTGCTGTCCAAAAATGTGTACACACTATAATTTAATGGTATACCATGTATGTCGTAGAATTTTATACAATTCTAAATATTTTTATATCTTAAATTTTAAATTTTATATTCTAAAAAATATAATTTATACCTTATTCTCTAAACTCTAAATATAAATTTTAAACTTAAACCTTAAATTATAAATTTAAAATTCATTATTTTAATATAAAACGTAAAAAAAAATAATTAAAAGTAGACTATTTCCATTCTTACCTTTGGTTAGCATTTAATTAAATTATTTGATGTTTTGTTTTTCAAAATCCAGCATTTTTCATCAACCTTTTTTTCTTTTTGACTAATTCCTCGTGGGTTTCATTTCTCTCCAAGTCCCATCTTCCATGTGAAAGATATTTATTTCATATTAAATGTTTAATTATAATATAAGTATTAAATTATTTTTTATTTATGTATTTAAAGTCTTGTATTAAAGTAAACATCAATGTTTTAATATGGTATCATTTTAAAGACCAATTAACGTTCATATAAAAGTTGTCGATAAACACATAACATGTGGTATATTTTTTAATTTATTTGTTTTAAAATTTATAAAACCTTGAATTAAAAAAATAATTTATCAAAAAGAGAATACATAAATTAATTATTTTAAAATATATATAAATTAACAAATTTGTGTCAAGTAACGATAATATAACATATTTAATGAATTGATTTTAAAATAAAAACAAAATAAAATATCACACACCTCTTTGACAAACAAACCCTAAACACCTAAGATAAAATATAAATATATTATGTTTTATTTTTTATAATTTAAAATCTAAAATGTGAACCTAAAATCTAAACTCTAAACATAAATCTTAAACCCTAAATTTAACAAGCTTAAATTTATACAAGTTATGTATCAAAGTTTTTTCTTTATTAGGTTTTAAATGAGACGTGACAAATAAAAGTTACCAGAGTCTAATACAATTAAAGATCGGTCAACACTTGACTCGATTATGCTCAAATAAAGCTCGAACTCGATTCGAATTCTTAACGAGACGAGACGAGCTCAATTTTTTTAAACTCGTTTAGAATTACTCAAACTCAACTTAAAATCTTAATGAACCGAACCAAATTTAACACTATTCGAGCTCGACTCAATTCGTTTACGACCTTACTTTTATATATAGATAGATAGATAGATAATAGTAAAACAAGGATAAGATAAGGTGCGGATTGTCCCATCCAAAAATAAACATTAAAAATACCTACTGATTTGTGAAAAGATATTTCCTGATGCATGAATTAGCATCCAGAGTCCCACCTATATTAGCACGTGAAGATTGGGTACAGCGACTGGGATATTTGTTCATATTTCATAACAAGTAGTTTAAAGGTTTACCCACAAATTTATTTATTTTAATTCGGTTGAGGTACAATGTCCGCAAATTAATTTAGGGTAAAAGATATTTATATTATTTTATTTTATAAAAGATAAATGTTTTTATATTTAATCAAAATATATAAATTTAGTTATAACAACTATTGATACATAAGCATTTTTATCTCCCTTTAATAATATTATATTAATATTATGAGTTCATTCATTAAACATTTAATATAATTTAATTGGTAAAAGGTGAGAAGATTTTTTTAGGTTATGCTAAATAATTGTATAATGATATTTTTATTTTTTTAATACTTGTACATAATGCTGAAAAATAAATTTACTATTTAAAATTAAACATCTGATTAATAAATTTGTACACTTTTTTAAACCCCCCCCCCCTTATATATAATCATTGTTAAATATTTTTTTTATAAATCTATATTTAAAATACAAATGATATAAATAAATTATTAGATTTAATATTTAAGATTAAATTTTAGAATTTATAAATTAAGATTTATGTTTATGTATTTAGAATTTATGAGTTATTATTCGAATTTAAGGTATACAGTTAGAATTTAAAGATTATAAGTTGAAGTTTAAGGTGTAGTATAATATGATTAGAGATTTAAGTTTTAATATAAACCTTAAATTATAATATTTAATACTAAAATTCTAACTATAAACCATCAATTCTAAACCACTAAACCTAAACTCCTAACTTTTTAAACCCTAAAAACTAACCTTATAAAACTTTTTTATCGTCTATGTATCAAATAATTATATATATATTTTTATAAAATATTATTTTACACTAAATCTAATTATATATGGGTAATTATTTGATACAGGTTTAGCTAACATCTTAGTTTTAGGATTTAAAGACTTAGTTTAAAGTGTATGAATTTTAAATTTAAGAATATTAATAGAAAAATATAGTTTAGAGTTATAATTTAGAGTTTAGATTAAAACCTAAATTATCACCATATCACCCTAAAAATTAAACCCTAACCTCTAAACCTTAAATTCTAAGTACGAGCCATCTAGCCCAAGTGGTTAAAGGAACGATTATTGTTCCTAGAGGTCATGGGTTTAAGCACCAATGATGCCAGCAAAGTGATTGAGCGATCAATGTTAAATGATAGAGGTTATATTCTAAAACAGATATTATTATAATCACTATTAGCTAATTCAAAAAAAATAAATTCTAACCCTAAACCTTAAATTCTAACTATTATCTTTAAAATCTAAATTTATATATCTAAAATCTTAAACCCTACGTCCTAAATTTTAATTTTAAACCCTAAAATTAAGACGCTCGTAAAACTCGGATAGATTTGAAATTGTTTTCCTTTGGCGTGGAAAATGAAAAAAAAATAGTAATTAATTTTAGAATAATAAATTACCTTTATAGGAGTGTGCCCAAAGTCGGTATCAAGACATGTGATGCCTCGTGATAGACAATTCACATTTTTCATTTTTTGCCTTTCGCTGAACAAAAAGACGTCTCCAATTATTTTATATAATTATATTAAAATTAATTTTATTAATTCATTAATTTTAAATTATATTTTACATAAATTTATTACAGAACAAATAATCTAATTTATTTATGTTACTATTTGAATCATCAATGGACCACTCATTAACAAATGACAAAATACTCTCACATGTACAGCCACCTCATACGTACTTAAATATTTAAAACATTATTTTAATTATTGCCTTTTTACATTTTAAGTATTTTTATGTTTTATTTTTAAATATTTATTTTTTATTTTACATTTTAAAAATGTTTATAATATTAAAATATTTCTCATTTTTATTTTTCTATTTGAAAACGATTAAATAAAGTATGTTGGGGAAAAACGATATTTATTTTTAAAATTATGCAAAAAACTAGCCAAATTGCACATCAAAGTCAAAGTCATGGACCAAATTGTAAAAAATTAGGGGTCAAAGTGCAGCTCAAATAAAAGTCCAGTCCTAAAAGATAAATAACCCATTTTAAGTTTTGATTTTTATCTTTATTTTTTTGAAATAATTATTTAAATTAAATAAGTTATTTGATCAATATTAATTGTGGAATCTAATGAGTTGGTGCAACACATAGTATCACAGTATTATCATTTGGTATTTTTCATAATTTTTTTATTTTTATATATATTTTTTAAAAAATAAAATTTCTAAAAATATATTGAATATATTTATAAAATATTAAATGACGTATAATAGAACTGTAGTTTATCATTTTGCAATAATATCTAAATAATTTATCAAAATTTAAGTGTCATAATTAATCAAATAACTTAAATAATTTAATTTATTGCCTTAAAAATTTAATTGGATGAAAAAAAAATTACAAACTTGATTAACTTTTTTTTTCAAAAAATAATGAACTTCTTACCTCTTTAAGTCTAATATTTATAATTAAAAATAAAATATATTTTTTTAACTTAATTTTTTTTGCTTTCATGACACTAAAATTTTAATTCGTAACTTTATTTAATTATAAATTCTTGATTTTATTTCATATTTTTTATTACAATAAAATAAGTACATGATATGTTATGCTATTTTCATCACTGAGAACAACAAAATCTTGTTGTTTTTTATAAAAAAAAAAAAAAAAACTATAAGTAATTAGAGTATATTAATTTTTTATTTAAAATTTTAAAATATTTTTTGTCAAAGTTAGTATATAATATTGATTAAATTAAGTATCTAAAATATATCTTTTGGTTAAAATAAATAGTTAAAGTTTTTTAATAGGCACCTAGAGTATATTTATTTGTTAAAATAGTTAATTAATGTATTTTTTAATTAATATCATATGATAATTTTTAAAATTTTAGATAAAATATATATACGCCAAATATTTATTTTTATCAATAAAATATTTTAAATATATATTTTAATAAAAATATATCTTCTAAATATTTAATTCAATGAAAAAACACTTTAAAACTTTAAATAAAAAATTAATATACTTTAAATATTTATTTATAATATGAAATTTTAAAAGTAAATATATTAAAAAATAGGTTGTTGAAAAAAAAGGGTAAGTTAAACTATCCATGACAAATCGGGTCAATCTTATTGGCTTAAGTGAATTCTAATTAGGCGTACTTATCGAGCGAGTCGGTTTTGAGTTGGGCATTATTTGGTTTGTGTTCGTTAAAAAATTTTGTTGCTCGATTTGACACTTTGCTCGTTAAGTTCGTTAAATTGTGTTCGGCTTGTGCTCTTGCTCAACTTGACTCGTTGCTCGTTAAGTTCACTAAAAACCTTACCTTATGTTTAACTAAATGTATAATTTAATGATACTATATAATGCTTAATATTAACATAAATTAACAAATTTAATCAAAAATATTAAAAGAGTATATAAAATACTTTCAAAGTCTAAATTCGAAAGTAACAATCCATAAATACACCAAACTAACATATTAAAATCAAAGTAATAATTCATAGATTAATAATTATTATTTAGATTTATTTTTTAATAAAATAATTTTAAAGTGATTACTAAAAAAATATTTTAAAAAATTAACGAGTTGTTCGTGAACTTATCTAGTCGAGTTAACTTTGTTCGATTTAACTCGTTAAAGTCACGAATCAAATTCGAATTTGAGTCAAGCCAATTCAAATCGAATATTTATTAAGTTTAAATCAAATCAAGTTTGAGCAATTTACGAACTTCTCAATTCGTTAAACGCCTATCGATTTTTCTTTTCTTTTCTTTAATTTGTTTTTTTTTTAATCCGTGCGGCCGTAGGCGGTTGGAAATTCGTAAGAATGGTCGTGGACCCAAGGGAATGATTTTGACAGCTCAGTGGTTGGAGCCGAGATCAAATGTCGTGAGCCGATCAAAGACTCCGACACGCCCAACACGTTATCCCTTATGTTTCAAATAATAAATATTAATATTATTTGTTATAAAAAAAGATTAATTTAATTAAATGCACATCACGTTCTTCTCACCCTCACCAGCTCTACCTCGACTCACGGTATACATCACGTGATACTCACGAGCTTTTCGTTTCTTTCGTTTCATGTTCTCACCACGTTTAATTTAAATTGTTAACCGAATTTTATTCTTAATTAATTTACATGTTTTATTTTATTTACATAATTTTTCAACAGTGTACCAATTTCTTTACTATTTTTTAAATAGTATTAAAATAATTATTTGATTTATTTGTAATATTTTAAAATTATAATAGTATTAAGTAAAAAAAATTAAGATTACCGATTTCAGTTAAAATATTGCACGTGGCACGCGCAGTCTTGGTTAAACGTGTAACCTTTTTCAGTTTAAAAAAGGTGTGAGAGATGGAAGGACGTGACTTTTTTAAAAAATATATTAAATTTCAGTCCCTCATTTCTAAAAACTTTTTTAGTTTATAGATTTTTGAAATATTTGTATAAACTTATATAAATTAAAAATATTTTTACTTGAATTATATCTAGGGGTGTAAACGAACCGAGCTTGAACGAATAAGGATATGTTTGTGTTCGTTTATTTATTTTTGAAGGTGTTTAAACTCTATTCGTGTTCGTTTAAAATTTTAATGGAATGTTCAAGGTCGGTTTATTTATTTTTTATCGTGTTCGGGCTCGGTTCGTTTAACGTTCACGAACGTGTTAGTTTATATGTTTGATAATTTGTTCGTTTAATATTCGTAAACATGTTCGTTTATATGTTCGATATTATATTGGAGTTCCAATATGATTTATATACTTTGAATTTAGGGTTATTAAAGAACATAAACGAGCCAATAAACGAACTTGTAAACGAATATAAACGAATATATAAACTAACATAGACAAGCCTATAAACGAGCTTAAAAACGAGTATGTTCGTGAACATAAACGAGCCGAACGCACTTATATTCGTGTTCGTTCGTTTATTAATTGAACATAAAATATCTGTTCATACTCGTTTATTTAACTTAATAAATGAACATTATACGAATGATTCACAAACGGCTCGTCGAACTTTTCCACCCCTAATTATATAAGATCAAATATTTAAATATTAATAAAATTAATAAATTAACAATAAAAATACAATAAAATAATAATATAAATATCAAAATATAAATTTTTTAAAAATAAATAAACACCTATAAATAAAAAATGACAACTTCGTCAGTTCCCCCTTTTTCTTTTTCTTTTGGTTTTCTATCACTTTCAACCTAGGTATTGCCTTAGAATCTACTCCATTGTTAAGGTTGTAATTACCAATTAATAATCAAACCTCAAAATTATCAAAACTTAATTGGAATCATATGACCTGCTTTTTTGTTAAACTTTCAATGTCATGATTCCAGAAATATAATCCACAGACATCATTAGTCTAATTAATCTTTAATTTCAGGTGTGTAATAAAATAATAAAGCTTAAACTTTAGGACCATACACTGGTCAACGACTTCTTGTGCTTTCTTTCGGACATGCCACATGTGTGAAGGTACTAGTGTCTTGGACCGTAACGATTTGCACTTGCATCTTAGTTTTATAAAAATAACTCCATCAATTTATCGACTTACTAATTTATATTATATAACACAAATAAATATTATAAAATAATTTTATTTACGATATTATAGTTATGATTTTTTACTTTATTTAAGGATCTATCGCACCATCTCTATCGCTAAACATTGTTAATGTTGAACACCGTTAAACATTATTAAATTAATTTATAAAGAATAAAAATCTAAAGGACTAATTATACAATTATTAATTATATGTTAAGTTTATCACTTTTTTATTAATTACATATTGAGTCCTTTAGATTATAATTTTTTATTAATTAATTTAGTGGTGTTCAATAATGTTTAACATTAATGATGTTCAGCAGTGTTCGACGTCCGTCGTAGAATTTAATTTTTTTTAATATTTTCTTTATAAAAAATTTACTATAATGAAAATATAATTTTTTATGTGTTTTCAAGGAACATAAAATTCATAAGTAGTTTTAGCTGTATTTTTAAAATTATATAATATTTATATTTAATAAATTATTTAAAATTAAATTAATGCTCTGTATCCTATGACATAAAAATAATTAAAAACACATCGCCGCAACAATGTTATTTTTTAGAAAATGGTTATGAAAGGAATATATTCGAAGCAATTTCTTAAGTAACAGATAATGATTTTATAATTTTATTGACGAAATATATTTTATAACTTTATTTTTAATAAATTTTTTTAATATCAATTATTTGGATTCTATCAAAATAAAAATAAAAATTATCATACATTTAAATATAAAATATTAATTAGTATCACAGGAAGAACGTGTTGAAGGTCTAACTTATTGTCGTGACTTAATATTTATCCTATTTTAGTATTTTAGTTTGATTCTTAGTTTGGTCTCATATTATTTTTTCTTCTTCTCATTTTACTTTTTTTAATCACTTTTGCCTCAGCGATAAGCCGCGGATGAGTGATCGTGCTCTAAAATTTAAAAGATTTATAAGGTATAATATTTTTTATATATTTTTTTATTAAAAAATTATTTTTCGTTTTTTACATCTTATAATTTTTTTACAAATGTTATTGAATTTTTATTAAATTCATAAAAAAATATAATTACATCGTATTCAATAAATAAAATAATTAAATTAAACAACCAAAAAATTCTTATAATCCAAAAATGATGATTTTTTTCTATGGAGATAAGTATACCGACAAAATTCAGAAGCTTTCTGAATCTCTTTGTCTTTGTCCAAACGAGACGCATAAAGGAGTTTTATACGATCTAAATTGTCATGCAAAAAGTATCGATTCCCAAGACTGATTTCATCGGCAAACAACCATCAACCGAGTTGGGATATAACTTCCCAAGTGACCATCGGTAAGAACATAAATCAGAAACTAGCACAGATTGAATTTTTGTGAGAACAACAGTCGATCGTTAGGGTATGCTGAAACACGCCACAAAGACCGATGAATCAAATCACAAAACAAAAACAAAAACATGTTATAAAGACAGAAGAAAAACGTATCACAATGACAAAAAACGTAATATAGAAGCTAAAATTCTTATTAAAATTAACAACAAAAACAAAGAAAATATTAAATTCAGTGGTCGACAATCAATATTAAAATTAATTTCCGACCATCAATCAAAGAGATTATCAAAATGAAAAACGAAAAAAAAACAAAATTTAAAGAAAAAAAAGCGGTTAAGATTTAAATTATGTGCTTGTCGCTACTTTATCTCATTATGATATATTCGTAAGTCAGTTTCATTATTATCTCATTTTTAGAGAAAAAAGAGCGGTAAAGGATTCACAAGTTATTTTCTCTTATAATTTTATAAATTCATCCTCTAACATAAAATTATACGTTCGTCGTTACTTTATCTCATTATTATAATTTAAATATGATATGGTCCAACTAAAACATATAGTGTGAACCCTAAAAGTTAATAATAAATTTGATTAAAACAAAAGTCTCAAATAAAATAATAAAAACACCTAAAAGGTCTTAGAAAGTCTGAAAAATATAAAATTTCTTTAAAAAACTCAAAAAAAATTTAATTTCAGAACAAATATTTTATGGACTCGTGAATTTTTAAGTTTAGAAAAGAAAGCATAATTATAATTTCAGAAAAATATAAGTTTTATTTTTATTTTTTGAAAATTATAGATGTTTTAAGAATTATTCACATTTCAAAGATTATTTTACAATCTTACGAGTTTTTTTTAATTAAAAAAATTATTGCACATGACATGTTTATATATATATATATATATATATATATATATATAACAGCAACAATGAAATTGACAAATTGATTTTTTACATAAATTGACATTGATTTTTATTTTACATTAATTGACAAAATGATAGTACATGACTAAATTGTTGAAAAAAAATAATATGAGGGCTAAATTAAGAATTAAGTTAAAGTATATGGGGGAAACTAACCATTAAACCTATTATTACATATCACTGTTGAACATGAGATTCATATAATATTTTTTAATTATCGTCAGATTAATATAATGTGTCTCAGACAACAAATCATTTTCATTATCTTTCACATTGAAAGAATTCTAAGGGGAAAAAGGAAACTTCATGAATAATAATAATAATAATAATAATAATAATAATAATAATAATAATAATAATAATAATAATAATAATAATAATAATAATATTGGCCGACTCTAACTCTCTAACTTCAAAACGAATTAAAATTAAATCCCAAAGTTTACTATAGTTAGTATTTAACCCTAATCTCCCTTGCTTAACCATGGGATGATCCACTTAGTGGATTTAGGATTTTACAAAAGGAAAAGAAAACATTCCCTTCTCAATTTCCTCTGTTTTCTTCTTCTTCTTACGATTTTTGTTGCGGAAAGGAAATTGAACGAAGGCCTTAGCACTTCTTCTATTCTCCTCTTTGACTGATCCTTTTTTTTTTCTGGGGAAACTTTTTTGTGCGTGTGTTTTTGTTCTTGACAGTGCCCTGTGACTTGTGAACACTCTTCTGCTGATCCCAAATTTGCTTTTCCATGTAAACTGGTGGGTATTTCTTCTGTTAATATGTGTTTTTCGCTTTGATTTTAGCTTATTTATTTTGGGGTTTTTTCTCTTATGTAGGGGATACTAAGATCTGGAATTAGGGATGGGAAATGGTTGCTCTCCGTTGTGCATGTAAAGATAACCTTATGGTGTTTCTAGTTTGGTTATAAATGCATTGGATTTTTTTCTTTTACGGGTGAGATTTGATCTGGGTATTCTGGAAGCTTTCATTTTCGTTTCCTTTTTTTTCTTTCTGGGTTTTCTGGATTGGGTTGTTTGGAGTGGTTTAGGAGATGAAAATTGAATTGGGTATGGGAGGTGGGGTTTGGAACGATGAAGATAAGGCTATGGTTGCCGCTGTTTTAGGAACAAGAGCATTTGATTACTTGATATCGAACTCGGTTTCAAATGAGAATCTTTTAATGACCATAACAAGTGATGAAAATCTCCAAAACAAGCTCTCAGATCTCGTGGACCGCCCCACCGCTTCTAATTTCAGCTGGAACTACGCCATTTTCTGGCAAATTTCGCGGTCTAAATCTGGCGATTGGGTCCTCGGTTGGGGGGATGGGTGTTGCCGAGAGCCTAAAGAAGGAGAAGAATCCGAAACGACTCAGATTCTTAACCTACGACTCGAGGACGAGACTCAGCAAACGATGAGGAAAAGGGCTTTGCAGAAATTGCATACCTTGTTCGGTGGATCGGATGAGGATAATTATGCACTTGGCTTGGACAGAGTTACTGATACTGAGATGTTCTTTTTAGCTTCCATGTATTTTTCTTTCCCACGGGGAGAGGGAGGCCCTGGGAAGTGTTTTTTGTCCGGGAAACACATATGGGTCTCGGATGCATTGAAATCTAGTTCGGATTATTGTGTTCGGTCTTTTTTGACAAAGTCTGCTGGGGTTCGAACCATTGTTTTGGTCCCTACTGATGTTGGTGTTGTTGAATTGGGGTCTGTTAGATCGGTGCCGGAAAGCTTAGAGTTGTTGCAGTCTATAAGAAGTTCGTTCTCATCAAATTCTACGGTTCTTAGGGCAAAGGAAATGGCTGTAGCTGCTGTACCCGCGGTGAATGAGAAGAAACAAGAGACTTCGTCCCATTTTTTGAATTTGGGGATTCTGGAAGGTGTTCCAAAGATTTTTGGGCAGGATCTGAACAACATTTCACATGTTCATTCCAATCATCGGGAAAAACTCGCCGTTAGAAGGATGGAGCATATGCCAACATGGGGAGCTTATGCTAATGGTGGTAAGCTTCCGTTATCAAGGAATCCTTCTGGTTGGCCACATGTTCATGCTGTGAAACAAGGGAATCCTACCGACTTTTCTGGTGCTCAAAATGCGGCAAATAATATTCAGGAGCTTGTTAATGGTGCTAGGGAGGAGTTTCGGTTTAATCAGTATCAGTCCCAAAAGCCCATTCAAATGCAAATTGATTTTTCAGGGGCCACCTCAAGGCCTTCTGTTGCAGGTACTCAGCCATTAAGTGCTGAATCTGAACATTCAGATGTTGAAGTTCCTTGCAAGGAAGAGAAACCAAGTGCAATTGATGAAAGGAGGCCTCGTAAAAGGGGTCGAAAGCCTGCTAATGGTAGAGAAGAACCCCTTAATCATGTTGAAGCCGAGAGAAGAACCCCTTAATCATGTTGAAGCCGAGAGACAACGGCGTGAAAAACTGAATCAACGGTTCTATGCCTTACGAGCTGTGGTGCCCAACATATCCAAGATGGACAAAGCTTCATTATTAGGAGATGCAATTGCTTACATCAATGAACTTCAGGCAAAATTGAAGGTCATGGAATCAGAAAGAGAAAAGTTCGGTAGTACTTCAAGAGATTTGCCAGAGTTAGATTCGAACTCAAACACAGCAGAGAATCATATCGGCACGGCTAACATTGATGTTCAAGCAGTTCAAGATGAGGTTGTTGTAAGAGTAAGTTGTCCTTTAGATTCACACCCTGCATCAAGAGTAATCCAAGCATTCAAAGAGGCAGATATCAATGTACTCGAGTCTAAACTGGTTGCATCAGACGATACCGTGTTTCACACATTTGTTATCAAGTCTCAAGGATCCGAGCAGCTAACAAGGGAAAACCTGATCGCAGCATTCTCTCGCGAACCAAATTCATTACAGCCATTATCATCATCTCTTGGATGGCACACAATCGCATTATAACTTCATCCATAGGCATAAAAATTAATGTGAAAAACGTGATTTGAAGATTTTCTTCAGAGGTTTTTGGATCATACAGCGAGGAATCCTTAAAACAGGAGCATGCAAGGCCTGCTAGGAGTAGAAATAACTACTTATTGACCAAGTAGGGCAGCAAAGTTTATGTGATTTGTTTTTATATTACATACATATATTCTGTCATAAGGAGTTGTTTTTGCAAGGTAACTTAAACTTCCAACTTTAGTTGGCTGTTTAGAATCTAGTTTTACTACTATGATTATTATTATTTGTTTCAGTTTTTTTGTTCTTTGTTTCATAATCATCATATTACAATTCAATAGGCATATTGTTTCCATCTTTGATCAGGTTTATGATACAATTCAATAAGCATGTGTGACTTTGTAGGTGTCTGAAATCAACAGTAAAGTTGGAGGTGTTAGAATTTATGTATGTACTGTGAACCTGCTTTTCCAGTTTTGAAAAAAAAAAAGAACCAGTTTTGACCATTTTCCTTGCAGAAACAATAAAGGGTGTGTTAGAATTTTAATCTTTGGTCCTCAGAAGAAAAATTTTCTAACAAAGAGCAAGCAAAGTAGATATAGTACAGAGGAATCATTTGTTTTTCTGGGGAAAGGGGTCCATAAAATTTTAGGTATGTCTTTAACTTTGTCTGTAAAGAACACTGTGAACCAAAAATTATGAAGGAAATAATGAACTGTTTGAGCAGATCTTGTTGAATAACTGGGTTAAGTGGTCCTATACAATCCGCGTTGCTACAGCCTACAGTGTTTCCAACCAATCAAATACCCTTGACATTTTTCATATGGTACATGTGTTTTGTTTCAGATTTTTCCCTTGACAAATCCACATCTTTACATGTGTTTTGGCCTAGGTTTATGTGTCTTGTTTTACTTAATTAATCTAAACCAAGATTATATAATTTGCACTTAACCACTTCATCTTCAACCTTACCCCATCTTCCATTACTGGAATGTGTGTGTGCCTTGGATCTCATCTCCCATGTGCACAATTTTGGGCTTGTTGAAAGATTTCCTTGTCTGAAATTTGAACAAATGGATAAGTGATGAAACATGTGGCTAAAAACGAGTGGGGACACAATTGAAGGTTGCTTCAACCGTTTGCTCTCCTCTAAAAATTATTTTATGTTCTCGATATATCGTATCATTCATGGTCTTTATTTATTAAAAATAATATAATTTTTTTGTATTATTAATCTATTTATAATTAATTTTTATGTAACATAACCTCCCACTCTTTATTTATATAATATAAAAATAAAAGTTTTAAGAAATAACATAAAAAAATTTTAATGAAAGAAATTATAAAAGACTATGAATCAAGATCATATAATATATTTTCTCTCTTTTGTCTTGGATCTCATCTCCCGGTCTCCAAGTTGCTCTTTAGTTCACATGTAAGGCCTCATTTTTTTTATAGTTTAACTATAATTACAAATAATATTTATTAATAGATATTTAGTCTTTTTTATAATATACATATTTTATATATAAAGTAGTTAAATCAAATCTATTAAATAAATATCATCTATTTTTTATTAAAATTATTTATATAGTCCCTATTTTTTATTATATAGAGAAATAATTATATATTTAGACTAAAATTTAAATTTTTATAAAATAAAATAATATAAATATATTTAATCATTCGACCAACTTATAATCTATTTATGAAGTATTTACGATAGTTTATTATTATTTTTTCCACTTTTCCATCTGAAAGGACATGGGTATTTTTGAACAATATCCCAATTTTACAAAAGGGTTAATGCAATATTTAGTCCCTAAACATGGCAACATCTCAACTTGGTCCCTTAATTGGTTTAGTTTTGGAAAGACAGAAACACGATGCTAATTGCATCCCCCGGTAATAAGATCAGATGTACAAGAAAGTGAAGAAAAAAAATTCATTTATATTTATTTTAAATTAAATTTGAAAATATTTTTTTTTATAATCATTTCCCCTTTTAGCTATTCATATTTATTATACCATTTAATTTGGGAAGATAGACGTTTATTCTTATCAGTATTAAAAAATATTTTTTTACAAAATATAAGTTCGATTGTCATCGTTATTGTTGCAAAAAAAAAAACGAGTATACGAGTTCTTGTAGGTAAAAGAAAAAAAATTATCAGATGATCATATTTAAATAAAAGTAAATTACACAATTAATCACTTAAAAAAATTTACAAACAAATAACCATAATTATGTATAATTTATTTCGTTCATCATCTTGTATAATCCGCAGGACAATATTTATTATTTTTTATGTAATACATTTCCTATAAAACAGTTTAAATTTAAATCTTTAAAAAATTACATTTAGTGGACTTACAGTTAGTTCATGTCACGTTTTCTAAATGTAAAACGTGTTGATTTCATTCATAATGGACGAACTGATTTGTCGTTGTAGTGGACTTGACTAGTCCAATTTTAGGCTGCTTGTAGACGCCAGATTTATATCAATTTTAGAAGCATAAACACGATTAAACAAATTTGAATTTAATTAATTTAATAAGAATCTTTACTTTTGTTATATACGTTTTTTTTTTATCTTTGTGACACATTTTTTTTACAGTTTGTTTCATCTGATCTTATGACATGATTCTAATATACCCTCACGATCGTTTGTTGCTCATATAGAGATTTTAACAGTGTTAGTTTCTAATTATGATTTTGTCGATAGTTATAAAAAGTTAAATTCTCACTCAGTTGATGATTGTTTGCTAATATAATTAATTCTGAGTAGCGAAACATTCCACGTGATATTTTTGGATAATTTATCATTCTTTTTCATTCATTTTGTATTTTAGTTGGATAAAAACAAGAAGATTCATAAAAACTTATATATTTTGATAATATACTTTTATAATTTTAATAAAAATTTAGAAACTATTATAAAAAATAATTATAAAAGATCAAGTAAGAAATAGCTATAGTCTATATTAAACCAAAAGAAAATAATTATTTGATAACATGGTGGAAAGGGCCAGGTCCCAAGCCTACAGCAAAGTCATTTTCTGTTCCACACGATAAGGCGAGGTTTGGAATTACGGTTATGTCCGGTCATCGGTTCGATTTTGGCCGGGATTAGCTGGGTTCGTTCTCATTGTATAATTAGTTGAGTCTCAATATATTTATTTTTTTGTTAGTCGAATTTATTCTTATTAATTAATTTTTTAATTATTATTAAGTGTGTTTTTATATTTAAATTTATTTATTTTAATAATACCATAATAATGATTTTAATTTTTATTTAAAAATATTCCTTATTTTCATAAAAAATATTTTAGGTGATTTTGCCGTAAGTAGGAACCCTTTCACCCCTAGCGGCTTTCGCAATTCGCATTGCTTTCAGGACTCGCCTCTTTCTTCGTACAAATGCATCTGAATTAGAGCAGAAGTTTATAAAATCTCAACTTGTTTGCCGCCACTTTACCGTACAACGCCTCTATACTCGTGAAAAGATTTCAATGGGATTGGAGTCGGGCTTCGAAGCTTCAATCTGATGACAATCTGAGCGGTTGCATTATTTACCTATTCGGCCATGGATCAACCGTCCGATCGACGGTGCAAGAGGAACGCCGGTCATGGTAAGTGGCGATGCAGCGAAATGGCGTTGCCTTCAAAGACGTTATGCGAGAAGCACTATTTGCAAACAAATAGACAGGGACAGAAAAGAATTCGAGGAGATAGGGATGACGGTAACTGCTGTAAATCCCGCAAGTCAAAGATCAGTGGCAGTGTGAGAGGCGAATTCAGCGGATCGGAGAAGAAGAAAAAGAAGAGGAGGAAAGAGGACTTGAGCGGTGGATCGGAAGAAGAGGATGGGCTTGTCTTGACTGAGATGTTGGCCAGGGAACGCAAAAGGGAAGAGAAAGCGAAGCTTGGTATCAAGGGGAGTAAGGTTAGTTCTGAAAATTCAGTGAAGGAGATAGTGGATTCCGGCGAAGGGAAAGTCAATTCCCGTGAAAAACACAGCTCTTCTGGTAAATCCGTTAGGAATGGCTCCGCGAAAGATAGAAAGTCCTTCGAGAAGGTAATTTCAACATATTCATATCGTATTTTTTTTCTTTGTTTTTATCTGTTCATATTTACATAGGAAAATACGAAATTGCTAACAATGTATTCACTTTCATATTTTAAAATAGAAAACTAATAACGTAGAATTTACTGGCTTACTTTAATTTTCTGGCAGATATACCACTTCATTCATATTTAACAGCAGAACTGAACTTTGGAATTTTGTTGATTATAGTGTAGTTTTATGAATCAGTAAAGTGTAATGGTGAAGCAGTAACCGCTTTATATCTAATGTGTTCGCTTCATGTTCCAAATTGAACTATGTCTCGGAAAATTAACTCTTTGCATCGCAGGATAAGGCGAATAAAAGCAAAGAATTTGTAAGTTTAATGTGTCATCAGTGCCAGAGGAATGATAAAAGCGGTGTTGTTTATTGTTCCAGTTGTGGAAGGAAACGTTATTGTTATGAGTGTATTGAGAAGTGGTAAGTTTCGTGGTATAGATTTTGAATAGAGCATGCTTGAAAATGCTTCGGTTTTCATATTTGGCACTTGTTCCCTTTTGGTACATTTTATAGCTATAGTTGAATTGTTTGGGATGAAACAGGTATCCCGAGAAAACAAGGGACGAAGTCGAGGCTGTATGTCCATACTGCCGTGGAAATTGCAATTGTAAAGCTTGTTTGCGTGAAGTTTTGGTTGTCAAGGTAGAAACCTGTAACTTCTTTGTCTCACTGTAATCTATCTGCCTAGTGCGCCTCTCACTTACATCTTTTTCGTTCTTTTTCTGATTGTTATTCTAGTTTATTTTCTGTTCTTTGACAGAATACCCACAAGGATATAGAAGCTAGTGTCAAACTAGAGCAGCTAAAATACTTGCTGTATAAAGCTCTACCAGTTCTTAGGCATATATTCAGGGAGCAGAGTTCCGAAATGGAGATTGAAGCAGACATAAAAGGTATAAACATTCATAATTCATTTGCAAATGAAATTAGTTTGACACACCTTTTGCTCTGTGTTTGATATTGTTATGGCTTCCATATGTTAGGATCTCAATTGACAGAAATTGATATAACAAGGTCTAAGTTGGATAAAAACGAACGTTTATATTGGTATGTTTTCAAACTTGTTAAAACTAAAATATGATACGACTTAGTTGTCAAATACGAATATCATCCACTCAACTGTGTCTTTTGTTGTATGGTAGTGACAACTGCAATACGTCAGTTGTTAATTTTCACAGAAGCTGCTCCAGTTGTTCTTATGATCTATGCCTAACTTGTTGTCAAGAGCTAAGAGATGGCTGCCAACCTGGTGCTAATGAAGCGGAAACAACCTGCCAACAGTTTGTTGAAAGACCTAATTTTCAAACTATAAAAAAGGATGGAAAAACTAATGCACCAAGGAGAAGACTTGGATGTGAGAGCCAAGTCAATTCACTCGATAATGGTAAAGCTGTTACTTCCTCTCACCTTCCTGATTGGAGAGCTAATGCTGATGGTAGCATTCCATGCCCTCGAAGTAACAAAGGGGGTTGCGGTGCTTCGACACTTGAATTGAGGCGTATTTTTAAAGCTAACTGGGTAACTAAGCTGATAAGTAATGCCGAGGACATCACCAATCAATACAAGCCATCTGACATTGATTTCGATAGAGAATGTTCTTCATGCCAGCCAATTGTTTCCGATGGAAACAACAATGTCAGTCCTAACGTGAGGCATGCAGCTAACCGGGAAGGATGTAGTGATAACTATTTATTCTGCCCAGATGCTCTTGATATATCAGATGGTGAAATTGAGCATTTTCAGAGGCACTGGATGAGGGGTGAACCTGTGGTTGTCCGTAATGTTCTAGAGAAAACATCTGGTCTTAGTTGGGAACCCATGGTAATGTGGAGGGCTTTTAGAGAAACAGGTTCCAATGTAAAATTCAAAGAAGAGACTCGAAGCGTAAAAGCCATTGATTGCTTAGATTGGTGTGAGGTCAGTTATTACTTATGAAACCTCTATGTTCCACCAAATGTTCTAATTTCTGTGGCTCTAAGATGTTGATTTGTACTGCATGTAGGTTGAAATTAATATTCATCAATTTTTCAAGGGCTACTTAGAGGGCCGTATGCATGAAACTTGCTGGCCAGAAATGTTGAAATTGAAGGATTGGCCATCATCAACCTTATTTGAAGAACGTTTGCCCAGGCATAACGCGGAATTTATTGCTGCACTCCCTTTCAGTGACTACACTGATCCAAAATCTGGCTTTTTAAACCTTGCTACACGGCTTCCAGAGGGATTGTTGAAGCCAGATATGGGACCCAAAACATACATTGCTTACGGATACTCTGAAGAACTTGGTAGAGGGGATTCTGTGACAAAGCTGCATTGCGATATGTCTGATGCGGTATTGTTTCAATCTACAGCTTTCACCTTTTGTGCCAACACTATGATATCTAGCTTTTTGTTTTATAGACTTCAATTTGCTAATGTTCTTAGATATGGTTGTAGGTAAATGTATTGACACACACTACTAAGGTGAAAATTGGTTCCTGGCAACGCAAAAAGATAGAATGTTTGAAGAAAACATATGCTGCTGAAGACTTGCAGCAGCTCTACGGTGACATCAATAAGGATAAGGTTGGAATGGAAAAAAGATTATTGAAGAGAAATCATGGGGACATGACCATTGTGACTGACTGCACAAGGAATGGAATCACTGAGCATGACTGCTCGGTGGTGGAAGAGAAACCTATGAAGGTAAGGAAACAGGATAAAGAACAATCAAATATTAATCCACCATTTTCAAATTCCAGGGATATAAGCATTGCGGGGTTGGATGAATCAGAGAGTGGAAAGGGGAATTCTGTTTGTTCTGAAAATTGGAAAAATAGTAGTACTGGGACAGAGTTGCTTCAAGTAAATGATTCAAATCCTCGCATCATTGATTTTAACCAGAATGATGAGACACAGTCATCAGGGTGTAATAATAACCCTGAAAAAGGCTCCTTCCTTGAAAATAATAGCAGAAAAATAACCTCAAATAATCAGAAAGTTGAAACGAACAAATACTGTTTTTCTAGCAGTGTAGTTGAAAGGGATAATCTTTTTGTTGGAATTTTGGATAAGAAATCAAACCTGCTGAAGAATGATGTGAAGGTACAGACAGAGTCATCTCCGGAAAATAATGACAAAGTGAGAACTGGTCAAAGAATGGAAGAATCCAAATTGAAGGAGAGCTCATCATCAAGCGGCATGGTAGATAAGGATAACTTTGAATCTAGAACAATGGATCACAGTTTAAGAGATGAGAAAGAGGTTAGAAATATTTCAGGAAAGGACCAAATAGATAAAAATGTCTATTCATCAGGGTTAAATGCATCCACAGCAGAAAACACAATTGTGACGTTAAACAAGCAAAGCGCAAACCACTCTGAAGATGTAGGAAACGATTTTTCTAATGGTGCAGTTGTTTCTGAAAGGGATTCCTCTGTCAGAACTTTCGCAGTCCCTTCTGAGTATGCCATTTTTGATGTCAATGCAGTGGTAGCTGAGAGAGAAGGCTTAGCTGATTTGGGTGCACCCTACTTAGAAAAGATTAAATGTTCGAGCAACAAGGTGGTAACGAAACTTGGTAACCAGAAAGACATTTCAGGGATTTCTTACTCTGGTGATAATGCACGTAGTGGCCCCACTTCAAAAGAACCAGATCAAGAGCCTGTCAAGGATAGAGGAAATAAGGATAAGCCACAACTGGTTAATGGGGGTGCTATCTGGGATATTTTTCGCAAGCAGGATGTTCCTAAAATCATTGAGTACTTGGAAAAGCACAAGAAGGAATTTCGCCATATTGAGAATCTTCCTGTGACTTCGGTGAGTACCCTTGCTGCCAGCCTGCCACTAGTGAGTTCTTTAGTATGTTTTCTCTGTACTGGAGATCTGGGCTACTTTACATTGTGCTTTTCGTAGGTCATTCATCCTATTCATGATCAGACTCTTTTCTTAAACGAGAGGCATAAGAGACAATTGAAAGAGGAGTTTGGTAAGAATATTCTCTTTTATGATTATCAATGTCAAGCCTTCCAATTTTCCATCATACATATCATACAGTACCACTAATATTTTGATGTGGAATACAGAGGTGGAACCATGGACATTTGTGCAATACCTTGGTGAGGCTGTTTTCATTCCTGCTGGATGTCCTCATCAAGTGAGAAATACACAAGTAATTCATTGACTACCGACAACTTCGTGTGTAGGTGTATGTTTTTAAATTTCAGCTTGCACCATTAATTCTATTAACTGCTCTTTTTTCTTTAGCAGTCTTGTATTAAGGTGGCACTAGATTTTGTTTCTCCTGACAACATTGAAGAATGTCTTCGGTTAACTAAAGAGTTCCGTAAGCTTCCAAAGAACCATAGATCCAAGGAAGACAAGTTAGAGGTAAGGAACTTGAATTTAGTTTATTTATTCTGGTTAAATAGTGTTATGAACGTAAGACTCCTAAAATAGTAGTTTTATTACTTTTAGGATAAGCATGTAGGATTCTTATTAAAGAAGTTTTATTATTTTCACGAGAATAGGAATCTTAGAATTAGAATACAAATTATTTAGTGGGACTTTATTTAGATATATATTATTTTATATTATAATTACTAGGGTAAACTACTTCCCTAGACTATATGACGCTTTTCTTGTTGAGTCCTTCAACTGAAAACTTACATGATCACCTGACATAAAAGAAGTAACAAGTTGGTTTGTTGTCGTTAAAAAATTAACAACAGATAAGGTGCCAATTATTTAAATTTGGTATAATAAAAATAATTAAACCTTAACCTTCACACATTGTTATAATTTGATCCTAATTCTAAAAATTTATCACTCAGCAGTTAAATTTACACCAATTTGGTCCCCTTTTCTATTTCTTTTCCCTCTATCTTCAAAACTCACACCAACAACCCGACCACCTCTCTTGAGTGCCACTACGCAACAAGTTGATGCGGAATCCCTGCTGTTTCCCTTGCATGTTACAGGATTTTTTTTGCTTTATTTAGGGTTATATTTTAGTATCACTTCAAATTTTCAGCTCGCTCTTTCAATATTATTGCAGTTGTCAATTGTGATTAGCATTCAAGATCAAACAGTTTTTCTGCTTTTAGGCATGAAATAAATCATATTTTTAGGTTTCTAAAGTGTTGGCCGGTTAAGACGAGGTAATTGCTTTTATTGTAGAACGATTTTTTTTAATTAATCTATATTTACCCTTACCTGCACTGAGAAGTGGGAGAAATCTTGGAAAGGAGAAAAGTACGCCCTCTTCTTCTCACCAGTTGAACATAGGTAAGGTCCCCTCCCCATTTATTTCATGAAATTGATGGAAATTAGAAAGGAATTAGTCAAGTTCTTGATATAGGTATTTGGTTCTAGTAATTACGAGATTCATTTCTTAAAACACATTAGAAGAATTCCATTAGTTTTCTCCCAACCGAAGTTATTGAAGGAGGTTAAGGTAAGTGAATTTTAGACTTATTTTTGAGTAATTTTCTGGAAAGATAAGAGGTTTAGTTGAAGAAATTTTATGGACGTGCCTTTGGTTTTGCCTCAGTTTTAAAAAGCGCACCTAAAGCGTAGTGCGCATGGAGGTTTGAAGAAAAACAACTCATCAAGCAGAGGCGTAATAAGGCATCCCATACATGGAGAGGTGTAATGACTAATGAGGCATTGAAAGTGAACCCAGACACGGAGAGGCGTGCGTCTTTCGAAAGGCACAAAGTGCAAACATTTTTTTGCCTTTGGGAGTAAAAAACTCGCATGACATATCACCCTAAGCTTTGGGGAAAGGTAATGAGCAAGATAGAAGAGCAAATTTGGAAGAGAAAGCTGTTAGATTGCTTTTCAAACTAGTTTATAGTCAAAGTCACTTTTAGTACCAAAACTAATGCAGAACATGTGATTTTTCATGTCAAATGCATTTTCAGCTTGGTTTGAAAAATGCTTTTCAAAAGTTGTTTTTATAGCTTTTAGCTTTTCGAAAGCACTTTTCACATTTTATCTACTTAAAAACATTTTTTGACAGTAATATCACACATATTTTAAACCAAACAATCCAAAAATATTTTTCAAAAGTATTTTTCCATTGTACTTTCCAAAAGCAATGTTAAACTGACCTTAGGTGAAAAGGTAAAAACCAAAATTTTCATTCATTTTCATCAAAAAATTGGGAAAATTAGAGCTTAGCCCCCTAAAGGTAAATCCTTTAGTGTTTTTGATTCGACCAAAACTTTAAGAAATCACACACACAAAAAAAAGTTTCTATAAATTATTCTAAATATAAAGAGTGTATCGTCTATGAAAGATGAATGTCCTTGCTTTACGCCTCGACTCTAGGGACCCTTTGTGCTTTATGCCCATTAAAACTAAAGGTTTTGCAAGAATAGTAAAAAGAGAGGATTTATGAGACAAGCTAAAGGAACTAAGCATGGATTTTAGGTCATTGTTGCAGTTGATTGTTTTAGCAAGGAGATTGCAACAGGTTTGAGGCTGGACAGCAGGGACACATTGAGAGAGGTGAGGTTAACAACTAAATTGGTGTAAATTTAAATGTTGAGGGCTATATTTTTATAAATAAGGCCAAGTTATGACAATTTGTAAAGGCTAATGATTAAATTTTCTATTATACCAATTTTAAATAATTGTCACGTTATTTGTCGTTGTTTTTTAACGACAATAAATCAATTTCTTACTTTTTTTAAGTTTAATAATTATTTTATAACTTTTCATAGCCTAAACCACTGCATGATTTTCTTTTAGTGTTTTTGGGATCAGGTCTTATATTAGGGGACCTCGAAGTGGTATTACTAACCAATCCAATCTATTTTGTCCTTTCATTGGGATTGATTCTTGTTTGTATATCCTTATTCTATGTTCTCTCAAATTCTTATTTTGTGGTAGTTGCCCAGCTCCCAGGTGAGTTAACAAAAAAATATCTCTATAGTTAGGAAACACTTACCTAGTTTACCCTAATTTCTATCTAGAAAACATGGAATAATAAAAAAAAGGGCTTAAGGGTACCATAAACTCTTGAATTTTTGGGAAAAAAATAATTTATTCCTTGATTTTTTTATACCCAATTAAGCCCTTATAAACTAAAATTTCATCAAATCACCCCATTGACCAACGTTGACTATAATCTAACCGTTTTTAGAATATTTTTTTTGGATCAATTGGTGCACGAATCATGTTGCATTTTCAGAGTTTTTTTATGTTATTTATTAAAAATATTTTTTTAAATCTATAAATGTTACATGACTGGACTATAGTGTGTCACATGATAATAATATCTCAATAAAAAATCAGAAATTAAAGGTCAAAATTAGTTGAAGGGCTTAATTGATTCGATTTATTAGTTTGGGGTTGAATGGTGTGCAATAAAAGTTTTGGGTTTATTTTTTTAAGTTTAAGGGTTTCAAGCACCCTCAATCTTAAAAAATAAGTAAAACTTGTATTCCAAAACACTAAGAGTTTTTTTTCTAAGGCATTGTTGTGCATTGTTTTTGGAGTTAAAATTACTCTTGGCCAAACAAATTTAGAAGATGTTATTTTTCAAGTCAAAAGTCTTTTAAACTTGGGTTGGAAGTAGGGGTGAGCAAAATTCGACTCGACTTGAAAAAACCGAATAACTCGACTCGAGGCAAAAATACTCGACTCGAAATTTCATAGACTTGACTAAAAAATTTTCAAATAAAATTTGAGTTTTAAATGGAAATTCAAATAACTCGAATTTTTTAGTAATTAAAGGATTAATTTTTAAGTTTTAGACGAGTCTATCAATTTTTTATGATATACATTGATATATAAAAATATAAAGAAATATCGCTACATATGAATATATATATATTTTATATGATTAGAGAAAATCGTTTAAATTGAAATCAAATCATACTATAACATGATAAATAATTACAATTAAATATTTATAGGAACTCGAAAACTTGATTCGACTCGAATTTCTTAAACTCGACTCGAACCGAAAAAATTTCAAATAAAGTTTGAGTTGTAAAATATGATTCGTCAACTCGAATAACTCAATTTTTTGACTCAACTCGACTCGATCGAATACTCACCCCTAATTGAAAGGAAGGTGTTAATAAAAACTGAAATTTCTAGCTTTTGACTCTTGCCAAAAGCACTTTTGAGTAAAATTATTCATTCATTTTTCTTATTTATATCATTAATTCTTTTATATCTTCAAAAACAATATCTAAAATAGATATTTTATCTATTTAAAGGTACATTTTGACAACAATGTTAAACAGTTAAATTTTAAAATCTGAAATATTTCTCTATCACACTTTTTAAAAGCAATACCAACCAGCCGTAAGGAGTTAATGGTTTCAACTTTCCTTTGACAAGCTGAAGTATCATCCATTGGCCGTTTTGAAATTGAGATAAAGGTAAAACAATTCTTTTTTACTTTTTGTCTATGGCTAGGTGACACGATCTTATTGATGTATCCATAACAATTTGACATCAGAGTTTTTCATAATAGGTGATGACATTTGAGCTTTAACAAAATCCCTTGTGGAAAATGTATTTGCCAATCTACAGAATCATTTAATCCGCTTCTAACAAATCAATCTCTAAGGTTTTGCTTGGTTGAGTGGAAAATAAAAGGAGAGAGTGAAAACCCTATTTACAACTGGGGATGGAGACAAAATAGTTGGCAACACAACTAGATCAGGCCCTCTTGCCACCACCAATGGGGAAGGTGTAGCTTCATTACAGTTGGTGAGGTTATTCTTCTAGTTGGAGGAACAGTTCCTAAGTATAATTGGTTTTTCCTTTTGATGGATTGGAAGGTATTTGATCTAGATTCGCCGATATAAACAATTATTTGAACGCATCAATGCAACAAACATTGCAGGTTTGGCTTCCTTTCTCATGTTTGGAAGGTTCATATGGTGAGCTGGTTAGGGTGTCATAATTATTGCTTCCTTCGTTTTGGTGAACAGTTCCTTGGTAGAATTTATTTAGTCTGAAACAAACATGTCTGTTTTTTCATGATTGGACAAGATACTAGAACATAAAAAGGATAGAGTTATCTTTACTTCAGCCTTTGTGGTAATTTGTCAATGTCAGAATTCTAGATATATAAGTTTATCCGACATCTAAGTAGAAATGCTGTTTCCTGTTAATGACCATATGATATTGAATACAAATAGGATGCCAGCAAGTATTTTACAGGTTTCATCTGATTGTGTTGTCCACCGGTAAAAAAGATGGTGTTGTATGCTGTTAGTTCAGCAGTAAAAGAGGCCCAAAGTTTGATGCCTAATCAGGAGTAAGATATGATTCTAATTTCCTAAGCATGTGTTATATCTGTGTTGACAACAAATTTGGTGGGATTCCATAGCTTAGTTATTGATGAACGGATTTCATTCTCCTGAATGTTGAAGGTTGCAAAGTGGCAAGTGCTCTGGGAAGAAATGTGTAAGCATATAGGAAGATGGTTCTGAATCAGAATATTCATGGTTTAAGGAGATGATAATTATTATTTTTCTTGATTTGGACGGAAAATATTAAAAATAAAATCACCTGCATATATGTTTTGCCTTTATTTTTCTTATAAGTAACCAGTTCTACCTTTGTTTTGCAACTTGGTTTGCTAGGGTTGTAATTTGTTACGGCAGATGGCGTCTTTCATTCAAATCATTATATGTAGATAGTACTTTTTACTTAGGTCGTCATGTTTAGATAACGTTCTCCATTGTTGCCGTACTTTCTATAAGATATCTCCACTGTTCCCTATATTTTAATATTAGTTTTCGTATGCTCGCACTTCGTAGCAGGATAAATCAGGGACGGAGCTATGTGTAATATAAGAGTCGTTATGAATTCTAAGAGTCATTTATTCTTATTTTTGTCTGCTTCTTGGAGTTTTATCTCGACTCCACTTTCATAAAATAAATAATTTTATTTGTTTGTATTATACATTTTTATATTATTTCTAATGAATTACGTCATAACTCATGATATCTTATAAGAAATAAAATTATTTTATTTTAATGTGATTCATTAATTACATATTCGATACATTAAATATTCACTTTAAGATCATGCATGTGATTCACCTATACTTTTATCTTTATTAATCTTTATTATTTTTTAAATTATTTTCTCGTTATATTTTTAAAAATAATATCAAATTAAATTTAAATATTTTTGATACTATTTACCACGACATCAGCTTTCTCCTTTTTGTCTAGCCGTTATATGACGATCTCCGAGATCCAAACGGACGGACACTCTCACTGCCATCGACCAAAAGATCCATTCCACATTCAAACCTGTATTGCAGAAACTGATCTCTTTCACCTTCAAAGTTTATGTTTCCAGCTTATTTACTCGACTATAGAACATATAATTTCAACACTTTTCCCTCTTTTCTTGTTAATGTACTTGTTTTCCGCTCTTCTTCTAACGACCATAATATGTTTGCGAAAATGCCTGAATAAGAACCTGCTTTTAGTTTGAATATTATAGAAAATAAGATCATAAAGCTGTACTATTGGTTATCGTAGCGTTGATCCTTGGCGACATGTTTCTCCCTCGACTTGCTCTGATACGACCTCGCTCTACAAGGTTCTTCAGTAGTGAATATAGCCTTGACCTTGCAAGCACCATAGCTGAACTCAATAAGGTATTGTCAAAATGTGTTTGTTAATTAAAGCAAAGGTAATTGATTATGCTTTGGTTATAAACTTTTTGAGTTTTATATTTTGGATTACAGTATGATGTTAAAAAAAATGGTACAAGTCCATTGTTTGTTCGTTAAGTATCATTTGCGGACTTATTGAATTGAAACCATTTGGATTTGTTTGTTTTTCTTTGATTTGATATGTGCAACTCAAGAAACAATAATACATGTGTTTATGCCCAAATTCTGGTTTCAGGAAATGGAATCGGTCTTTGGTGAACTACCTCCAGATGGACTAGCCATTAGCCAATTCTGGAAATAGAAGTATCATGGCTGAAGAATCTCAACATAATTCTCATGTTAATTCGAGTTCTACTAATGATAAGTTTACGGTTCAAGAACTTCGCTCTATGTTTCATAATATAGGTGAAAACGCACCCGGTTTGTCCCACGTCCATAGCACAGGGAAAGCTCAAATGGTGGACGTCTCGCCCAAAGAAAATAGTTGTAGAACTGCTATTGCTAGTTGCAAGATACTTCTGGGGAAGAAGGTGTTTGATTTGGTTTTGGCTAACCAGATGGCTAAAGGAGATGTTCTTACTGTGGCAAAAATTGCTGGCATAAACGGAGCTAAGCACACAAGCACTCTCATCCCACTATGTCACAACGTCACTTTGGCTCAAGTTCGTTTTGACCTAAGACTCAATCCTTAGGATTTTAGTGTTGACATAGAAGGAGAAGCAGCTAGCACAGGCAAAACTGGGGTCGAGATGGAAGCAATGACAGCAGTGAGTATAGCGGGATTAACCGTGTATGACATGTGCAAGGCTGCTTCAAAA
Source organism: Abelmoschus esculentus (assembly GCA_035048815.1). NCBI lineage: Eukaryota > Viridiplantae > Streptophyta > Magnoliopsida > Malvales > Malvaceae > Abelmoschus > Abelmoschus esculentus. Next base: position 15,198,131 of record JAUCBN010000031.1, read on the forward strand.
GATATCCAGATCACAGATATACAACTTGAGAGCAAAACTGATGGGAAGAGTGGATACTGGCGCAGGGAGGAATAAGATTTTGAGACACTGCCACCAAATGTTATGGAGGTCAATAAAAAGATTTAAATTTTAAGCTCACATCAACTTATTCAATAAAAAGATTAAATTTTTCACCTTTTGTGATCTGCAACTGTTATAGGAGGCTTACCAAGTGGAAAGCATAAATCTCTACCTTTAGCTCCTGCATGTTTCTACTGCTAAGAGGACCCTATGTGACTGGTCTGGATTCTGGAAACAGCAAGACATGTGAGATACAAATGTTCAAGGTATTTCTGTTCCTTAATTCTATGGATTGTTTACAAGTTGCCTGCAACATGCAAGTGCATTTAAATTTAATACTAGAATGGAAGGTTAGCCTCTAGGGATTAATACTATAACCATTAGAACTTAAAATGACAACCTTTTCCTTTTCTTGGGTTCACTGAGACCGAACCTTGCAGAATAAATTTTCCAAATTCTAGTTTGCGTATCGCAGAATTCAATAGGTTATATCCCACTGGTTGTACAGGTCAATTTTGATATTTTTCATCTCCTTTTGCCATGGAGTTTGATGGTAGGTCCTGATCAAAGCTCCATGGATTTTTTAGTGTTCTATTTTTGGGAGAACAAGCCACGAGAGTTTAATTGAAATTTGATGGGTTTTTTTTTCTTCACTTTTAGTGGTTTAAATAGCACTAACAATTAACATTTTCTTAATTGTACGATCACATCTCTAAAAATAGGATTGTGAAATCAAACCAAATAATAACCAACTAACAAAATATGAAACCATTATATTATTTAAACATTCATACGGTATTCATATCTGGTATCGATTCCTCCTGTAAATTTCCCAAATTCTGTATAATTGATCATGTGCACACTAATAACAACAATAATATTGGCACATCAATTAAAATTATAAATGTTCATTATAGGGTTTCTTCGAGTATCTATTTTTCGGCCTGTTCCTCGACCCATTTAAATTGGGTATCCACTATTGAATACCCACAAAACCCATGTATCTGAGACTAATCGAATAGCTGGAACCCCTTAATCAAAAAATGGGGCCAATCCCGGCCCAAATATTACCAGGTTGGATATTTTTTTGGAAATTACCAAGTATTTTTCTTTTGTGTTATCAAATGAGTCAGGTAATTTTGAACACCCCTAATTAACATTCTAATTAACATTCTAGGGTATGGCATGCTAACTACTAGGATAACAACACACATCATAATCTCATGAATCATTCAAAATTTCATACTTATCACAACTTAAGGTATTACAAGCACACATGCATATATATACATACCAAAAGCTCATCGCTTAATTAAACATACTACACCTATGTACATGCCATTAGATAAAGTACTTTCAAATGATGCATTTAATTTGATCGGTCACATGAATGTTTCTCATCCAGCACTCCACTATTTGAAAAAGAAAATCATAATATTATACCTTTACAAATTAAACTTACTTTTAGCAGACGTGGCAAGTTTCTAAGCACAGAACACAATAAAATTAGTAATCTTACACCTAGATAGGTGATGTAGTCTCAATATCATGTGTTTTTGGTATTTAGGACTTTCTCTAGCCATATGCTTTCTAATCTTTGAGTAGTTTTAATAGGATAAAATTTTGAGATACAAGTAGTGTAAAATAAACTTAAATCCGAAATTTCTAATCACATACCCTAAATTCTAAACTCTAAGACCTAAACCCCTAAATTTTAAACCCCAAACTTAACCCCTAAACCTAAAAGTGTGTAAACTTTAGTTTACAATATGTATATCAAAGTTATTTCCATTTTAATATAATACAAGTAATTGTTTAAAATATAAACTTGGCAATGGTATCCTAGTCCAAACATTATCATAAAAGCAACTTAAAACCAACCCAAATACATTTTCATGTGTAATTATCAATCTAAATTTGTAAATAAAAATGATTCTGAGCTAACCCAATTTAACTAATGTAATGTAATTTTAGCCATTAGCCACCTACCATCCCTTTCATTATCATAGCACGACAACCACCATTGTAAGCAGAATAAACAAATTGAATGCAACTAAGAAATTGAAATAATTAGGGAATGAAATGAGACAATGACATCATTACTAAAAATGAGAAACAAGAAGAGCACACACATCATTCCAAAGATCAAATGCAAAAAATAAGTTGAATTGGAACCAAGACAGATGAGCAATCAGATTTATGTTGATCCATAACACAGTAGGAAATCTACCGACTAATATTTGCCCTTTATTTAATCAGTAAAGTTGAATTTTATTTCATACTAAAGCTCAATCAGACAAACTTATTGAGATAAAATGTTCTACCACAGCACAGAGAAAACACAATCAATATTGCGGAGAAGGCTTAGAAATTGCTTCTCAACTTTTATGCAGAGGTACACAAGTAGTGTTTCTAGAATTATTCCCCTTATTGACACAGGACATGTGAGAGGAGTTTAAAGCTGCACCGTTTGCTAGGAAAACATGGGAAGAAAATATGAACAGGCTACTTTACCTTTCTCTCTATCCCCTTTGCCTACAAAATTACCACATGCCTCATAAACGTTAAGTTGAATTTGCACTGTTTCAGTCTGATATTCTAATCTCAACTCCTAAAATGTCCTTCACCACCTCGTATGTCACAAATGCAATAGCTATTGATGGTACAACCTGGAACAGGAAATAAAATAAAAATTATTAGAAAATGACCATTCTACGACAAGATATATTTCTATACTCAATTCCGCTAAAGAAAAAATAGCAAGTAATTAAGTTCATTTTAACACTAAACAACTACTTGTAGTAAAGTAGTGCCGGTGTACTTAGAGAAGATGGAGATGTAACTGGATTATAAGATGTATATGTCATTTAGGGGAAGACAAAAGTTATTTGAATTGGTTATGCAAAAAGCTTAATGGGACAAAGCCATTTCATGCATTCAGCCAACACATGATCAATACTTTAGCCCACATCCACGCCCAAAGCCATCAAGATCAAAAATAAAATAATATGCAGTGTTCTTGATAAACTCATAAATTTGGTCAAAATAGGCAAGGATCGTTATTTTTCAGAAAGAATCATAAATATGCTTATCTAAACTTTAAACTAAAATTTCTTCTCAAAGTACCAACCAAATGAGAAAATTGGTATTCCTGCATGTATCAACACTTGAGTATATATGAATTGAAAGACACCAACCTTCACAGAATTAGGGACCAGACCCTTGTATAATGCTCCAAAGCCTTCATGCCTAACAGTTTTCCTGAAAGCATCAATCATGCCAGAATATTCAAGTGAAGCCCTGTTCCTCCCATCACCAGTGACAACTGAGGCCGCATCTTTCCACCCTACCATTTGCATTCTTCTGCGAATCACATCCAGAGGGTAAGCAACAGTTTGGCCTACAGTTCCAGCAGCAGCCCCACAAGCAAGCCGAGTTGTCACGCTCAACTCAGAGTCTTCGACCAATCCAAATGGTTTACTTTTAATTAACCAATCTTTTAGAGATTCATACACAGAAAAATTCAGACCCACATATGGAATCTACAAACACAAAATGAGTTCAAATCATGTGACCATTAGAAAGAAATCACCTCTCCCCATTTCTTTCTCTTCTAAGCCATTATCTTTGGCCAAGAAGGCATGCACTCATGAGTCATAACATCCACAATATTAAAAAAACATTTGATGATGAAACTCCAAAATAAAAGAAACTAAATGACTCACAACTCCAATGACTGAAGGGAGCCAACCCTTGTACAATGCTCTCGGGCCTTCTTCACGCAACACAGTGGACAGAGCATGGAACATTCCTCTATACTGATAAGGAGAACTCTCTGTCTGCAATATACACAACTAAATGATTAAATGCTCAGCCAACCGACAACAAGCAATTTGATACATCAAAGAAAGAATATGTTGCAGTTCAAAAAGAAATCAATATTTTTTTCTGACACTTTATATTTCACTGAAGAGTGTAAAACATCAAGCATATGCTGAGATATTTTACAGAAAATACCTGTACAGTGAGCCTGCCTCGTACCATGTCCATAGGATAAGTTGCAGACATTGCAATTATTCCAGCACAGGCTCCAGCTCCAAGGCGTAAAAGAGGAGTGAGTTGAGCATCCTCTGCAAAATTAATAGCAGTAACAGAAAAGCCTTATATTACCTTCAGAGATTTTATGTGCATCAATACGCATTATAACAATCCTCATGGAACCAGAGCATTTCCATGAACGCAAACATCAACCAAATGAATCCAAAACATAACTGAATTCTAAATATGTATCATATAATGCAAACATGACATGACTACTCCAAAAAAATATGATGACAATTTTAACCATACCATTGCCGCTTTGATGTTGATACAGATATAGGATTCCCCTGTCGTAAACAATAAGAAGGAACAATCAGCCAAGGGAAACAAAAAAAGGTTCTTTCGGTTCAAAACTTGAACATGGGTGATAGGAGCAGCACAAAGAACTGAAAACTTTGCACTCTCAAGGAACCCTAATGCTGATGGATTGCAATTCCATAACCAAAGACAATGATACATAGTATTAGTAGATATGCTTTTTGCCCAAAGTCACAGATTCACTGATCACCAATATTGCAGGGAATAATTAAAGTTTAGTCTTAAAAACAATAACCAATATCAGTATGATAAAATGATTGAACAGTGTTCTGAGATCCTACTTTGAAGCTTGTTCGTAGCTGAAGAACTTGACAGCTGAGTTTGGAACAATGCGTGCACAATTAGCACCGTTGCCTTTGAATAATCCGCGAAAACCTTCTGTTCTCCAAATGTACTTCAAGCCTTGAATTGTTCCGTTGTATTTTATACTATGTGGATTCTGAACCTGCATTTGAAAAAAATTTGGAGAAAAGGTTATTAAGAAAATCAAATTAATTTCATTGATCTAAATAAAATGAAAAGAAACTAAAACAAAATGAACCTGAAGTAGGATTTTTAAACGCTCCAAAGGAGCAACAGCAGTTCGTGACCTGCATGTAAAAAGACAAATTAAACGAAAGATCCATTTTCGTTTTCGTTTTCCTACCAAACATGAAAAAACAGTGTTCTCGGAGACATTTTCAATCGACACAAACAAGCACTCCATAGAGTGAAAGTGTAGAGAGAGCTCACACTCCACCGGCGATGCCGCCAGCAGCGAGAGACTTGCAGATGCTAAGAATAGCATAGCTAGGTGGCTTAACACCCTCTCTCGCGAGCTTCGCTTCCTCGGCCAGATTCACGATCGTCGAAACCGCAGTTTTGCTAGTCTTCACGTCCTCCGAAGCCATCCAAAACCAAAAGCAGTAAAAAGTAAAAACACAGCGAAAGAGAAAACAAGTCTTTTTCTCGCCGCAAAACCCTAGAAAATCTATCGGAATATTGGCAAGAATTGTCCGGCGATCAATAGGATCTCCGAAGCGATTCACAATGAAAAGAAGCTCTGCATTCCTCTCTTTCCCCTCTTCTTTTTCTTCTAATTTTTGTGATAGAAGTGTGGTGGTGACGGCTGGAGGAAGTGAGACCTCAAGTTCAACTATTTGAGAGCGTGTAGAACGTTGCATTAACAGCGCGTGGATTAGGTAAAGTTTACTATGAAATGAGAAAGGGATATGGTGTGCCACGTGGGAGCATCTCATAGTCGTAGTGATTTATTAGTTTCGAAAAATCAAAATCAATTAATTAAATATATTATTTAATTATTTTTTTATCTTTTGGGTAAATATAACTTTTATTTATCCAAAATAATCAAATAAAAAATAATTTTTTTACAAATAATATTTATAGAACTGGATGTTAATTACAATCTGTAACCCATTCAATGGTTAAGCAATTATCTAAAGGATAATGATAAAATTTAAAACACGATTCAATATCATGTTTTATATATTCAAATATAATAATTTTAGAATATGATTTCTTTTCATGTAATCGATTATTTCTTTCATTCTAAATATAGTAGTTAAAGGAACGATTATTGTTCCTAGAGGTCACGGGTTCGAGCACCAGCGATGCTCTCAGAGTGATTGAGCGATCAATGTCAAATGGTGGAGATTATATTCTAAAACAGATACTACTGTAATCATTAGGGTAAAGTGCAACGGAAGTCACTTAATTATAGTTGAGGTTACGTTTGGATCATTCAATTATTAAAGGTTACATTTGGGTCATCCAATTATTAAAATAGTTACATTTAGATCACTCTACCGTTTAAAATTAAACACCATTAGATAATATCATCATTAAATATTTTATATTAATAAAAATTACACGTGGGTCTTTGGTTGAAGAGATGTACAAGGAAGAATTTAAAGATTTAGAGATGAACTCCAATTCTTCATCTGAAAATGTAGTGGGATTGCAGCATTGTGAGGATGGTAGCATACTTATATCAGGTGGAAACCATCAAAATTTTATTGCAATGAGAGGAGACGACATATACAACCCTGCAGCATCTTTTGTGGGAGCCGAAACAACAGATACCGAATACATAAATCGCGATAACCAGCAGCACAGATTCAATTCTTCTCATACATTACATGGTTTCGTAGCATAAAATGTAGTCTCTTACGGAAAGAAACAGAAGAGCTAGAGCATGATTCCCGATGCAACCGAACATTCATCTTGTTCGCCAAGGTATCAGATACATTAAGACCCCTGAATACATACTGGTATGAACACAGTTGTCATATATAATATCAAGAAATTGTTTGGAATGCCGGCAGATTTGTAAATAAACAAATGCGTCTTTAGGTAATCTTACATCTATCAACCAAACAACATACATTTTTACCAAATAAACCGAGCAAACAATGTAATATATCCAACAATGTGCAAGCCGATATTACATTTCGATAAACCCTATTACTAGAAGTAAACAAACCACTTGAAGTGAAGTTTTCAGTGTACTGAGGATTGTTTTCTTTTTCACATACAGCTAAATTTCCTAATGCATGGTGGATTTTGCAGTTTGGGTTCAGTCAAGGTAGTAGTTTTTTCACCAGGGTCTTTAGTTGTTAAAAGACAAACATCGAAAATTATATGATTTAATCTGGCTTGAGTTGAGGGTTCGATACTACGAGCTGTGTATGTGCACTGCTCAGACCATATGAGATTCGGACCATTTGAAAATCTCTTTAGATTGCGAATTAGTCATTTCATGATAGGCAAACACAAGATTTAGCTCTTCATCAACAGGATAGACCAACTCTTTTTCCAGCAAATTAATCTTACCATCCCGGAGAGTATCTTTCCAAGGCGTTGCACGTCCATCCTGCTTCATATACCCATTCTCGTCGACAAAGCCTTTCTCCTTGAATAAATCCAACAATCTAGCAGAAACAGTCTAATCAAGACCCGGGATTCTTCGGATAAGAAGGTCGGTAACAGAGGCAACTCCATGCATTTGATCTCCGCAACATCAACTCAAATCGTTGATTCAGTCTCCGCAACATCAACCACGTGTAATTTTTATTAATATAAAATATTATGTCATCTAACGGTGTTTAATTTTAAACGGTAGAGTGATCTAAATGTAACCATTTTAATAATTGGATGACCCAAATGTAACCTTTAATAATTAAATGACCCAAACGTAACCTCAACTATAATTGAGTGACCTCCGTTGCACTTTACCCTAATCATTATTAGCTTGTTAAAAAAAATATAGTAATTATAATCACGACAAACAGCTCTGACAATCGTTGCACTCAAAGTTTTACCTTTGTATAATTATAAAACCCAACCTAGATTTTTAGATCATAGCCTTGAATGCATTGTTTCCTTCAAGCCAAAATAATAAGACTCTATACTCGAGTCCAGAAAGTACATACTTCAAACAAATAGTCATGCGACTCAAGCGCGACACAACGGAACAAACAATTAGGATTAATCTGAATATCTTAGTTTATCATTTTATCTTTACTTGAAAAATTAACTAAATAGATATATTCGATCGATTGGTCTCATAGATAACATAATGAGAATGACTCGTGATATAATTTTTTGTTAGATTCGAATTTGTGCAATATTAATTAGTCATGTCCAATAGGTAGCACTGCTACATTTAATTCAAATGCCTTGAATCGAATGACTCCAACACTTTAAATTAGGACTCATATTAAATCACTGGTGGATTGAAGTTTTCAAATTAGGACAGACCAACTTAAATTTAAAGCCATTCTAATTTCTACGTAATATCTGATTACAAATATGCATTGCAAAACTCAACTTTTTTTCAGAAACTCCAATGAAAAAGATTAAAACCACAGGAACCAATGCAGATGCAGCAGCGTTTGCTATATGGGATTGTGGCAGCTCTTTATATGATTCATACGAATTGGCAGCACTCGGCCAGGTAATCGATCGGCATCTAATGAAAATGCCTTTGCGAGACGATCCCGATATGCTGTCGGTCGGCAGCATTTCTAGTCCGTCTGTCACCTCACCTACAGTTGCAGATCCCAGTCCCACAAACAGATCCATAGCCAAGGAAACTTCTTCTCTAAGGAGCAGTTTTGAAGAACTCCGGCACGGTAAGTTTCCGAAGAGAAGGTGGTTCGGACAAAGGTCTGGAATCAGTTGCTTGTGGAACTAGTTATACACAATAATATACAATCGACTGGTCTGAAATGCAAGTCAATGTTCATTGCTGTTGTTCTTAATTCTTGTTCAAACATGAGGTTTTACCTAAATAATATTTCCACATTTGAACGCTATTGATACAGATCCTATTACAACTCCGCTGTTAAATCCTTTATACTTAAAAAATATATCATTTTAGTAATATTTTCGATTAGAGAGTAAATTTGTTGTAATAAATCTTACTAATCAAATCTCTAAAAATAGTTCAAACTTTTAATTTTGGCATGTTTAAGATTATATTTTTTGTTATTATTTCGTGCCTTATTCTATTATAATTTCATGAAGTAAAATACAGATTAAAATGTTAATTCATTAACTATATTAATATGGCAACCCACGTGTATACCTACTCTATGTCAATTCTTTTCAAAAAAATTTTTTGTAATTTGTTAATATTTTTATAGTTTTGAAATTATTTATTATATAGTATATAATAAAAATAGTGTTATTTTAATATGAATTATATGTAAATTATAATGTGATTTGTGTTTTAGTCAACTTGTTTGTTAAAATAATGATTGAAGAAAATTTTTGTAAACAACGGCCTAAAAATGATTATACCATTTTTCTTATAAAAATGTAAGAATTTCAATACATACTTTTTGGTATATACCAAAATTTTTAATTTTTTTAAAACTCGTTTTGTATATTAAAATTTTTACACTTTTTATAAAAAATTAATATATTACCGAAAAATATATACCAAAATTTTATAACTTCTATAAAATTGTATTTTAGCCGTTTTCAATGTCATCGTTTTTAGAATTTCAAGTTATTAACTAGTTATTTCTTTTTCTTATTTTCTAGTTAATAACATAAAATTTTAAAAACGACATTAAAAACGACTAAAAAATTATAAGAATTTTAATACATACTTTTCGGTAATATATATTTTTTTACGAAAAGTGTAAGAATTTTAGTATTATGTCAATAAATATTTTTTTTTTTTGACTTGAAGCCCATCAAACATTCCACTATTGATGAATAAAGATTAACTATAAAATAAATGTTTAAACTATATTTTTAAAATGAATGCTTAAAAATTATTTTTAATTTATTTTAAAACCAATTGAGATAATTTTTTAACCAAAAAAAAAAAGAAGAAAAAATAATGAATACATAAAAATCGAGAATTAAATACAGAACCAAGAGCTGGATCCTGCTTTATCATGTTGATTTTGCAAAGTTGTTTGCCTGATGCAACTTTAAGCAATGTTCTAATACTCGATGCAATTGTTTTAACAACAATGCAGTAGAGATGTTATTCAGAAAGACAAAACAGAAGCTTAACACAAATTACACAACATTAAGATTAGATATTATTCAACAAAGAACTCAGGTTCCAAATGGCAACATAACCATTTGTTCGATACCAACAAGCGACCATCGACTTCGTTCTACTTGATTGGTGATGGTGAATCAGTCTTCTTCTTCGGTTTAAGATACGGGTCCTGTCAATATTCAATGTTATCAGAAGATGTTAAGGCAAGGAAACAACCCAAACATGAATTCAAACAAGTTTCAAGTTTAACATAATCTTCATGTAAACACTTTGACAAACCAAAAACATCACATGTTCATCTAAAGTTGACCCTTTTCGATCTCTAATGGGATGAAGCTACTTGGGGGTGGGGATGTTTTGTCCCCGACCTCAAATACCAACTCCGTCCCTAACTATTTCCATTCTCTTCACCTCAAATATGAATTCGGACATGTTTCAATGTTAACATAATCTTCATGTAAACACTTTGACAAACCAAAAACATCATATGTTCATCTAAAGTGACCCTTTTCAATCTCCAATGGGACGAAGCTACTTGAGGGTGGGGATGTTTTGTCCCTGACCTCAAATACCGACTCCATCCCTAACTGTTTCCATTCTCTTCACCTCAAATATGAATTCGGACAAGTTTCGATGTTAACATAATCTTCATGTAAACACTTTGACAAACCAAAAACATCATATGTTCATTTAAAGTGACCCTTTTCAATCTCCAATGGGACGAAGCTACTTGGGGGTGGGGATGTTTTGTCCCCGAACTCAAATACCGACTCCGTCCCTAACTATTTCCATTCTCTTCATCTCTTGATAGCATATCACGCTCTCCATTTTAATTTTTTTCATTCAATTCAACTATAAATCAAAGTTCAAATACAAAAATACATATATTTCAATACAATGAAGCAACTTGGAATGAATGAATCTAGATTTTTCTACAATCTATAAAAAAAAAAAATCATGCTCTTCAGCTTACGATGTTCCATTGATTTCAAATCAAATAAAACAGACGTAAAATAGCAAGATATTAAGCAAATTGATCCTCCTAATTCCTTATATTCTCTACTGTCATGATCAGCAATTATTCCGATAGATCAGAATTTGAAACTTTATGTTTTGCAAAACGAAATCAAATTTCTAAAAGCAAGAAACAGTATTCCTAATCTACGTTTTTTATATGTGCAAGTGCAACTAGGTTTAAAACTGTAAAAGGAAAGGGGAAAAGAAATTACGTCAACAAAGAGGAGGTGGGCGACAACGGTGGCTCCCACGACGCCTCCGATGATGAAGACTGGGCCGGTTAGCAAACTCCATTTCCGGTAAATCATCTTTCCTCTTTTTTCCGTTCAGATAATAAGTAGCCGCCTTTGTTTTTCCTCAGATCCCCAAAATTCCAATACTCCAATACGAGTAGGAGAAACTCTTAAAAGAAAGAGAGCAGGGCAGTTAGGGGTAGTACTTGCTCGGCCGAAAATAAGGCTTTTCTTGAGTTCCTGGTACTTATTGAGTTAACTCGGCTTAACTCTGGGCTACAATTCATAGGCCCTTGAACTGTTAACTAGTCAAGAAAACCCAATAAGCCGTCGGTATTTTTTTTAAGTTCTAAAAAAATTATATATATATATTTTTTTATAAAATTCGTAAATATTACATTATAGAACTATAATATATATATTATATTATGGGGTTCGACTAAGTTGAAAGAATACTCGAAGATAGTATCAACTTGGGTCACAAGTTAGGGGAACTCAAAATTCCACCCGAATAATAAAATTTATGTTTTAGGGATTTCGATCGAATCTTGTCTGGGTTCGAATATTTTTGCCGGACAAATGTTAGAAATTGAAATATTCCTCTGATGGGGGTGAGAATTTTATCAACAAAGCATCACTATCACATGTAAATCGAAAGATTTAGAAAATTTTATACGTGGATGGAAGGTTACAGCTTAAAAATTGTTCCTCTAATGGGGTGGACATTTTAAAACAAGACTAAGTGAAGAATTCAGGGTTATCAAATGGGAAGCTTGGATCAAATTCCAGCTTATCAAGTGATGAGATATCAAGGTCTCCGATCGGCGAATTGGTAACCGAAGTCGGGTCAGAGATTATATCCGTAAGATCAGATTCAAAGCTGCCCATACGGAATGGTGACATCGAAAAGTAGTTGGATTCCGATGTCTCCGACGTCATAAACGTCGGAGAAAGGTTTCCCATCATGTTGTTTTCCATTATGGCCTCGACGAACAAACTGTTTTTAACTTCTTCCGATTCGACGGGGAACGGAAGCGAAGGGAAAATGTCGTCCCGATTGCTCAATCCCTCTGTTTTCTCCTCAAGCCCCGATTTAACCAGGCGCTGCCTTTTCCGAGAGTGATTCCCTTTCTCTTTAGACTCCGCCGGCACCGGAATAAACGTAGCCGTGAATTGAGAGGCTTGGTTACAAGTATGTCTCCCTCTATACTTCACCTCAAAGATGGTCTGGTCATGGTCTGATTTTTGAACTTGCTTAATGGCTAAACAACCTTGTGAGTGACGATAAGTGCATCGATAATATCCCCTGCAATAAAACGTGCCAAATTGGATGTTAGAAAGCTACACATACTAGAAAAAGTAGGATTATTCATGCACTAGACAAAGCTCCAAACAGATTAGAAAAAGTAGGATTAGTCATGTTCCAATGTCATAAACTCGAGTGGTGAACAATTGAACTACCACAGTAAAAACTTGTTTTCTCACCTTGGGAAACTTGATCCAAGAATAGCTTTCTGCCCATATTTTCTCCAGCAATATCCACCGTCACGAGGATTGTCTAATGACTCCCCGGAGCTAACCCGAACTTGCTCGGTCCACCCTGACGACGTTTTCCTCTTTTTGAACACATGTTTTTTATCCGAGACCTCGCTCCCGGGGCTGCTAATCTCGATGCACGGAGAGGATCCGAAGGCGGTAACCGTGGGCTTAGCTTCGACCACAGAACCGTTCCAATTGAGAATCGAGAGAGCTTTCTCGTAGGACCGAAGTATTTTGTCGAGTAAGAGTAGGCGTGTCTGGTGAGACGAAGAAGGACGGAGATGGTTCATGAGCTGATTACTCACCTCTCTCCCTTCTGTTAGCTCATTCAAAAGAGTGTTCAGCTCCCAATCCATTGTAGCCGAAAGCAAACAACATAAAAGAACAGTCCAAAGTCCAAATTATACTCTGAAATGAAAACCCAAGATGATGTATAAATCAAGAAGAGAGGGAGACATATAAACCGACAAGAAGAGATGAAAAGAGGGTTTTGTAAGAAAAAGAAGAAGGCCAGGAAAAGAGGAGGATATTGGAAAGAAATGAGGTGGAAAGAGGTGGGAATTAGTGTGGGAAAAGCCAAAGTTGTAGGGTCACCATTGGGGTGGAGACTAAACTGGTATGAAGAGAAATTAAACATGTTATAACGTGAACCAATAGTAGAGTTTAAGATAAAATATATTTTTAATATTTAAAATTAAAAATTATGTTTTAAACATATATTAAAAAGTAATAAAAGGATTAAAGACTTTTGCTCAATCTATTATAACGTGGACTAAAAATAGGGATGGTAAAAAATTTAGAATAAAATGAGTTGAATTATCTCGTTTCGATCTCATTTGATATATTTTTAATTATATATTATAGTTTTATAGAGTATTTATTATTTTTTAGGTTAAGTCAAATTTACATGTAATCTTTATTTTTAGGATAAATAAAGTTTGAAATTAAATTTTTCACATTTTCAAAACGAGTGATGATATATAATATTTTAAAATAGATTAAAAACAGATATAATAATTTATTTTTAAATTAAAATTAAAATAAAAATATCAAAAAACCTACCCGTATCAACCCGCCATAAATATTATTGTTGACCAATTCAAACGTACGTACAATCTAAATTGGAGAGAGAAAGATAGGCTTTCTAGAGAAAATAGAGTGTGGATTGTGGAAAGTCGGACATATATGAAAAAGAATCTTCAAAATCTTCTTCCGCACTTGTATTGATAGGGTAAAGTGGTAAAATATAGTTACCTTGACCGATGATTATTGAAATGAAGAATTTGAAAGTCCAAAATTTCAAGCTCCAACATATTCCAAGAAATGTAAGGTGGCTGTGCAAGAAACTTTACAAGGAATTAATTATAAATGAACCGGAAATCTAAACATTGAAAGTATGAAGCTCAAATTGAGGTAGAAATTTTAATTTTTGGCTAAGCCTTGAAGTTTAGGGGACTTAAAGTGTAATTCACCCATTAGTAAAAACATGTGTTACACACCAAGTGGTCCCAAGTTGTTTGAACATTGGGTTTTAAGAGACATTGGATTGAACATTTTAATGTTTTATATTATTTTTTAATTCATTTAAATAATTTTAAATACTTAATAAATTTTATAATTTTAAAATTAAATAATTTAATTTTTATGAGATTAAATCTCGATTATATTCTTAATCAATTCAATTGTACTCATGGTTGTTAAAGCTTAAATGAACTTGTAACTGGTTAAAAATAATAATAATTTTTAAAAATTTGAGTTAGTTATGGAGCCAAATTCATATTGATTTTTCAGGTTTTGCAATTTAATTATTATATTTTTTTACTTTTTGTTCGTTATAAATTTATTTTAATTAAATTTGAATTATATATTTTTTTAATCATCTATAAAATATTTATATAACTTCTCTTTTCAACTATTAAGTTTATCGTTTTTTAACTTAGTCCTTTTATTTTGCATAATTTTTTTTTTGTTTATTCAAATTTTCTTTCATTTTAAACTCATTTTGACTGAATTTAATTTATATGTTCTTTGATTACTGTAGAATATTTATGCATCTTCAATCCCTCCTTTTGACAATAATTTTTCTTTTTTTAATTCAATCTCTTAACTTTTCATTTTATTCCATTTAGTCCTCTTATTGCTACTCTTTACAAATTATTTCATGTTGATTTAGCTCATCAATCAGTAAAAAAAATTATATGAACCTTTTCAAGTCCCATACTTTTCTCAAGATGAAAGTAAAACAATCAATACAATATCGAAAAGGTTACTCAAATAAAAAAAATTAAATAATATATTTTAATTAATTTTTAAAAAAAATTCAATTTGAATCGACCAAATACCCATAATTTTTCTAATCTTTGTGTGCCATACAAATTTTCCTTTCTATGTGCTTTAAAGAAGCAGATTTGCAGCTTAGGTTGTCGTGTGGGTTGTCTGTCTGTAACCAAGTGGACCACCATGGGTAAGTTGGCAGCAGGCTGCTCTCGGAGACCAAAAGGATTGTCTCAATGTTCCTTCTATTTGCGTACATGATGGTCATACATGCAGAAAGGCCGTCAACCAACTTTTTATCTTCCGGCAAGATTTAAGACCAATTAATTAATGTATTTATTACAATTAATCATGTTGGGATTAAGCTAATCTCATAAAGGATTGGATTAAAATTGCAACCGAAACAGACAAAATCGGCCAACTGCAAAGCCTTACAGACAAGGGGAATGGAGAACCAAAACAGACATACCGAAAGACAGATTATAAACAACATGACTGGTCTGGTCACCTACTAAACTTATAGAATTAAGAAAATCCATGCCGTTTTCTTAAGAAGAATTATTATACTTCTTCTCCCACCTCTCTTCGCCTGTTTGCAAACACTTCTCCATGTCTCATTATCCAAAACCTTCTATTTCTTCGACTTTCCGATCAGGAACTTCCGGCAATCAATCCCCACCTACATGAATCAATCGGCCAGCCGTGGTTAATAAAATTATTAGTGTGACATATATACGTGTTTTTGATGGTGCTAAATTAGGTACATAGATTTTACTATATCTATATAGTTGCAGATGGCAGTAATGCCACATTTGGTAATGAAATAGATGTCTAAATGAGACAACCTTGTCCCCCACGAGTTTATGCATTCTATAAATAAGATCTTCTTGTTCAGACATGTTTATGAACTCCCATTCCATGCTGCTCACCTCTGTCATAAAAACACAACCTTAAACCACAGGAAAACAAGACAAGAATTCAAAGCAACCAAAAATAGAAGAATCAAGTTGTATTGGAGTGTACCTTCAGAACAGCAACTATTGGTCTTGGCTTGCTTCTGTTGGCGTTTGTCCATTTCTGTTAGCCATGTTATTTTCCTCTATTATACAATTCTCTCCCCTCAGATAATTTTACCCTTATGATAATAAATTATGTTTATAATCTATTATTATATTTTTAATTTAGTGGTTAATTATTTATAATATAAATTTATTAAATATTTTTATTTAATATTATTTTAGTATATGAATGATGTTGTATATATTTAAATAATATTATAATATTTAATAATATACTTTATTAATACTATATTTATGATATTTTTAAGATTATAAAATGTGTTAAAATATGATATTATTAATTTATTATTTGATTTATATGATATTTTTTATCTTATTATTTTTATCATTAAATAAAGCACTTATTTATGCATAGCCAAATCCATATCCAGAGATATCCAATTATGCATGACCATAACATTGACCTTCCTCACAGGATGCTCAATAGAAATTATATCATGAATTATTTTTATCATGTCATCTGTAATTTTAACCAATTAAAATTATTAATTTCATATTTTCTTAAGATGAGTCATTAATTTTTTTTACATATAATTAATAAGTGAATAATTATCAAATAATTACTTAAAAATAAACTCATTTAATTGTATGAATCATAGATAATGTAATAAAAATGATTCATGATATAGTCTCTTTATTACATGGTTGCATCATGATGTGAGCACAAGTGTAAAAAACTGGATCTTGACCCATTTTTTTCAATTTTTGTTTCATGAGAGAAAAATAATTTTATTCTTATTGGAATTTTTTTTTATCTTGAGAAATAAAAAATTATCCTTTTTGATGTTTATATATATATATATATATATATATATCATACAAGAAAAATAAGTTTAAAGTTAGAGTACAAGGTTAGATCTTAGAGAATGAGTGTATTTTTTAAAAAATATATTAGTTTAAGATTTAAGATTTAAAATTTAGAATTTAATTTAATAATGTTAAGATATAAAGTTTGAGAAATTATATCTTTTTTACTCTCGTTACGTCATCTATGGGTTCAACCAATCAAAAACATATATTTAATTATTTTTTTACTTCATCTTTTTTAACAAATGAATCTTCACGTGATAAAAATTATTTTTAAATTAATATACAATAAAAAATAGTGAAGATTTACTTAATAAAAAAATAAATTAAAAAATAATTTTATATATATTTAATTAATTGATATTATAAATAACGTTACGAAAATAACTCATATTATATTACTTTAAAAATAACACATAAAAAAAAGTTTTTTTATCCCCTAAGATAACTTCAAAATCTATCACCCTTTCCCATAATGCATCTGGTTTGCATATGCAGCGTGGGTTCCCATAATAGTACTAACTGATATATATGGATCAAATATTTACCTACGCTTCCATTTTGTGAACAGCTAGATTCTTTTAAGTAATCTTATGGGATCAAATTTTTAGTTATGAATAGAAAAAATAATTTATTAACAAATCTATGTAAAATTTGTTTTGGATCAATTGATTAGCAAGTCTAGTTGAACCGAAAATAATCTTCTGCTGTCTACAGAAATAGAAATGTACAAGATTCTCATGCAGAGATTGCACGAGTGGAGTTGGGTCGGGTCGAATTTTCGATCCACTTGTACTTGATCCGAAGAATCATAACCTTTCACTCGGTTCGACACGGATTTAAGATAAAAAATTCGACTCGACCTGACCCGATTTTTAAGTTATAAAATTTGACTCAACACGATTCAAATCATTAAAAAATTAAAAATTTAGGGACTTAATTGTAAAAAAATAAAATTTAGAGATCTAATTGTAAAAAATAAAATTTTAGTGACCTAATTATTAAAAAATAATTTTAATGACCTAATTGTATAAAATATATTTAAAGAAGTATCATTATTATAAATATTCCTAAATATATATAGAAAAATTATGCTATTAATCTCGGGTCAATTTTTTTCACCCGAAACCTGAAACCGATCCGACTTAAATTACGTTTAAAAAAACTGACCCGATCTAAATCTGAATTTTTTACCCAAAACCCGAAACCGATTTAACTTGAAATCACCCTTAAAAAAACTAGTCCGATCTAAACTTGAATTTTTTAAAAATAAATTCAATCCGATCAGATCGAGTTTGGGTTCCGTGCCATCACTAGTCTCGTGCTTTTCAAAATAGAAAGTAAAAATCTATTTAAGCAACAACTTGTGTTGCTATTCTTTTTCTATAAAGAATGATAAACAGGAAACTGAACAAGTTAGAGTTTCATTGTAATTGTATCGTTAAATTATTTGATTAATTTTAACATATTTTTTTAGATATTATCGATATAATATATTATCGTTTTATCGCGTCTCATTTATATTTTTTTAAAAAATATTTTATATAAAACAGAACAATCAGTCTTTGCTAATTTCATCAGATTCAGTCATTTTTTTCCCTTCGAGCATCAGCCTTGAGGGGAAAAAAGTTTATAAAACTCTTTCTTGTAGATTGGCAATGGAAGTTCAGTTCACGTCACGTCACCAAAGATTGAGTGATTGGTTTAAACCAGAGAAACTTTTCTGGCGTGGTAGCTCTAAACTCTTAAAAGAACCCGTCACAAAAGATGTTTGAGTTAGCATACTGGTTTCTGCAACTTTCATGGCTCAAAAATCGACACCCATTTGCTGTCTGAACTCAAATTCAACGGCTGAGAAGAAGAACTCAACAACTATACAACAAAACATACCTCAACGGAGAAAAACACAACAATAACAGGAACACAACAAAGGCCTACATCGTTGCTGATCTTACATAAATATTTACAGACATGGACAAAACCCAGATTGCAGAAAAATTGATGGATTAGTATCGGTTCATAGGCTCTGTTTGGTCCAGAACAGCCATCCTCTCCGAAACATCGGATAAGGACTTGAGATTACAGCGGAGAAGAGCCTCAACGAAGTAGCAAGTTTCCTCCGGTGTGTTCCCTTCAGGCACGTCCACAACGAATGATTCGATCACCATTGTCCCAGGTATTCCGTCGATGACCTCGGGATGGACGGTTATGATTGAAGAATAATTCTGCCAAACAAAAGAGAGATTCTTTCAAGTTGAAAGGAAAAAGGAAAAAGAAATAAAGAATAGTTGTTGGTATTTTGTTTTTTACCCTAAGACGGTGGTCGCCGCCGACGATTTTGATGCCGAGAATGTGCTCTTCGTCATCGAGAAGCTCTAACCGTTCGGTGCTGGTGGTGGCCGGAAGTCCGGATTTAACGTTGACTTCTCTAACACTACCAATTCCAAGGTCCCCTTTCATTATACACCTGCTCACAAACGGCTTGTACTTCTGCGGCTGATCAAACCGCCGTACCAACGACCATACCTTCCATAATACAGTATTATTAATTGCAATAAAATTATTTTAAAAAAAAAACTAAGAACATGTCTAAGCAGTTAAAAAGACAGAGAAGACTCAGATAGTTACGAGATTAACAGGAGCTTTGACATGTTTTACAAGAGCAGAGGAGCACTGGTGATCTCTGATGTCGTGCCGGTGATGTCTCCGTATGTATTGCGCCTCCGTCGTGCCGTAAGCTTCACCACCGCCGTTCATTTCCTTTTCTGATTCTGTCTAATTATCGAAGAAGAACAGGAATACACAAAGATTTATAATTTCTGGGTTAATTTTGTTTGGATTCTTACAGGAGAGAGAAGGAAGAAACTTGGTTTGGCAGATTCTGAAGAAACTGAACCATCTCCACCGACAATTTATTTTCTTTTTAAAATTATCGAAAAAAATGCTTTCAGCTTTCACACCTGGACCCACTGTCTCTTCAGATTGCCCTTATCCTCTTCGGCCTACTATTGGACCGGAGAAAGTAGAGGAAAAAATTTTTAAAAAGAAAATACGATCAATATAAATTAATAATTTGTATATATAAATTTTAATAAAATTTTTAATTTTTATTTGATAAAAATTTGTATGAATTTCTATTTTATTCTTGATTTTAAAATTTATAAATTTTTTACAAAATGATTAATCATATGTTAATTCATTATCGATTTAATGATATAAACGGTTAAAAATCAACACTTTTATAAATATTTATTCATATTTTTTATATTTCATGAAAATATTATATTTAAGAAAAGTTAAATTTATGAGATGACTCAAAAAAAAATTAGTCGTTGTATCTTAAAACTCTGTCACTTGTAACTTTGTTTTTCTTCCTTTGTTGGTATTTTATAATTAATTTTAATATTAATCGTTAATTATCAGATTTATTATTTTTAATTTTTATATTTTAATAAAAAAATGTCTTTGTGACATATGTTTTTTCGTTCTTGTAACATATTTTTTTTATGTTCCATTTCATTTATCATTGTGAAATGATTTTAGTATATCTTAACAATCATTTGATGCTTGAAAAAAGATCAGTTTTTGATTACGATTTTGTTGATGGTCATGAAAAGTTAGATTCTCACTCGATTAATTGTTATTTACTGATGTAATCAGTCATGGTACGGAATAACATGTTTAATAGTTTGGATTGATCATCACTTCTTCTTTTGCACATTATGTGTCTCAGTTGAAAAGATACAATAAGAATCAAAAAAACTTATGGATTTTAATGGTATGCTTATCTCTATCGAAATATTCATATTTTTTGTTTTGGGATTGTAAAAAATTTTGGCAGATTAATTTCATTGTTCACCTTTTTGAATATGTTGTAATCGTGATATTTTTATAATTTTATTAAAAATTCAGTAGTTATTATTAAATAATAATAAATTTATTCATACGTATTCGTTCGTTTATCATTTTAATGAATGAACACAAACAAATTATATTCTTTAACAAACCAACATAAACAAAAAATTATATTTATTTAATTATTTATACCCGTTTATTTATTCAATTAAAATTAAATAAACAAACATAAATATATTTTTATTTGATGGCCGAAGCCTGAACGTATTGTTTATGAAATTGAAATAAAAATTTCATCAACCCAAAATGGAAAATTTCTTAATACCAATTGAGCGCAATTTGCGCAAAGACATGAAGGCAAATTTAATGTCTTTTAGGGCTAATTTTTATATGTTTTTCTTAATTTAAAGATAAAATTAAATTCTTTAAGTCGAAAACAATAGCATGACGTGGTTATTAGGGTTATATATAAGATAAAACAGATTATAAGTTACTTAAGCGTAATTATATCAAAGTTCAATTCAACTTTGAATTCAACATGAGTTATTGAGTCGAGTTAAATTATTTTATATTCGCTTCTAAAAACTCATAAATTACTTAAAAATAATATATTTAAATTAAAGTGAATTAAAATACATAGTATTAGATAATAATAATAATAATAATAAATAAGAATAACTATTGAATAAATCCTTGTTATTATTTGGAACATGATTATAAGTGAGATGAGATCGATTATGATTTATTAGAGTTTGACTCAGTCAATATCAGAATGGACTAAAATATTTGACTTGATTAAACTCGAACTCAACAACAAATCATATCAAATTTAACACTACTACTAATATCGATTCAAGCTCAAATTTAACATAAATTTTTAAAAAAATTTATTTTAGTGATATTCGACACGATTACACCCCTAATCGTTATCTATATTTTGGCAGTATCTGGTGTGAAAGGAAGAGACGAGGTTAGGTCAGGTAGTGGAACTGTTTGTAAGAAATAGAAAATGACCCATCACCAACCAATGGGATTTCGACAACTCAGTGTTTATTGGTTTTATGGTTGGCGCTGTTCTACTTTATGGAGAATTCAGGATGGGCCCATACCCACTTGTTTTTATCCTCTAGGTTCAATGTTTCTCTGCTTCTATTCAATCCCGACTCAAATCCGATAAAATAATAAAACAATTTATTAAATCCGATCTAAAAAAATCAATAAAAATATTAAATATTATATATAAAAATATATAAATATATCAGATCGTATTAAAAAAAATTATCTTAAACCTGACTCCAATCTAACTCGATTTTATCTTAAAAACATCCCAACTCGAATTTAATTTTTTAAATAAAAAACATGTTTTAATTAAATCAGATCAGATCAAAATCCGACGAGAGCAAGTCAAATCGCCATCCCGAAGAACAAGTCCTACGCTGGGAGTGGAAGATGGAAAAGCACATTTGCTCTCCACTTGCATTAATAAGTAAATAAATAAAATACCTCACTGACATTAAAAAATAAAAGGTTTAAATAAAAAAATCAGTCTTTAAATTATATTTTTTTTTCGTTTTTAGCCTTTAAACTAGTTTTATCAAGATAAGTTTTTAAATCTTTATTTTTAATTATTTGAAGTTCCTAAATTAATTTTGTCAAAATAAATATTTAAATTATATTATTTTTTAGTTCCTAAATTATTTATTGATTAATTTTATATATATATCAATATTTTATTAATTGAAATAATTTTTAAACTTAAATAACTATTAAACTTAAAGTGACCATAAATGATAGTTTAGGGACTTAATTTGATAAAAAAATAATTTAAAGACTAAGAGTAAACAAAATATATAATTTAAGGGTTAATTTTATTTAAACTAAAAATAAACTACGTTAGTCACTGAATATTTAAAATTCTTTTAATATAATTAATAAAATTTATTATCGTCGCTAATTTTTTAATTTGTTTTTATTATAGTCGATATACTTAATCTCATTAAAAAAATCTTTCTCAAAAATAATACTATCCTTCTATATTTAATTTCGAATATATAATTATTTTTTATTTTATTTTTTTCCCTTATTAACATATAAAATATAACTTTTTATCTTCTTTTTTTACTCTATTTTTTTAACCCTTTTCTTTTCACCTTCTATTTGATATGACAGTTTTGTTAAGGAAAAAATATAAAGTGATGAAAAAGTGAGAAATATGATAATAAAAGACAAAAACAATAAAAAATAAAAAAATGTTTATTGTATTTTAAAATCCATTTTAAAATTGAATTTTTTTTTTTGATATTTTCATCATTTCCTTCTATTTTTGGAGAAAAAAATGGAAAAGGGTAAGAAAAAAATCAAATGTTTATTGTATTTTTAATTGTTTATAAATGATTATAAAATAATATTATTTTTATATATAATTTTTGTAATGCATATAATTTATAGATAAAATATTTTAAATAAAATAATAATAAATATTTCTATTTTTTATTAAGATTACTTGTTGAATTTATCGGACATATACAAATTATAAATAAAAATTAGACAAAAAATGATTTAACTAATCGATTGTTCATGATACCTCCAAATAAGGGTGAGTAAGATTAGGTACCCGATCAATTTGAATAAAATTGGTCCCGGTCTCGGTAATCATCGGTTCCTAAAAATTTAAAGTAGTCTCGGTCTTGATCATACAAGGTCCTAAATTTTAAGAATTTATCCCGTTAGTGGTGGGAACCAGTTCCAATATCAGGTACCTAATCAATTAGTTTATTTTTAAAAAATTTGAATAATTAGAGAAAAAAATTCAACCACTAATAATAATATTTAATTTTAGATCCAATCTTGTTCTCATCAGAATTAATACCAGATAAAAATCTATCGGATCTTACCGGGTTCAGAATCAGAACCGGGTAATCGGATTTTTTGTCCTTTCCTACCTTAAAAGTGAGGTTATAAATTTGATATTTGATGATTTTATCGCATATAATAAAAATTGAATAATATTGATTTACTTTGTTTAATAAAAGTTATCACATATACTCTTTTTCCTCACTTTAATTTCAGAATTTTTTTAAATCAAATACTTAATTATTCTACTCTGTTTTTTATTTATCAAAAAACCATATCTAATCATCGGTTAATGTTAAATCATTTAAATAAAAACATATTAAACTAAAATACATAAATCTTATATTAGCTACTTTATTGACAATAACGTCCAAACTTATGTTCAAGTGTCTGTAGGGTTGACTGTCTTAAATCATTACACCCTCTCTCTGTTGCTCCTATTTTCACCAAACATCAACAAAGGAGAATCCTTACCATCCACCAATCTCCTTCAAGCAATTAATTGCCTTTCAATTTCAAAACAATTTAATAAAGTAAAAGTCTATCTCGATCACCGTTAAACATCGTTAATGTTAAATATTGTTAAATATTAAATTAATTTATAAAGAATAAAAATTTAAAGGATTAATCATATAATTATTAATTATATGTTGAGTTTATCATTCTTTTATTAATTATACATTGAGTCTTTAAAATTTTTAATTTTTATTAATTAATTTAATGATATTCAATAATATTTAATATTAATGGTGTTCAGCAGTATTTGACACTCGTTGTATAATTTTCTAAAACAAATTCATCTCGGAAAAAGAAAGAAAAGCAATTAATGAATAATCACACACTTGAAAGCATTATCTTGTTGGTGCAACGAATTTTTAGGACCAATCAATGCAGAAATGTTCATAAAATTGAAAGGTAACATCTAACCAACTATCTAAACCCAATAAATGAATAGTATTTTTGTTAAGAAAAATTTTACGACGTGTGTCAAATACTGCTAAACATCATTAATATTGAATATTGTTGAATACCATTGAATTAATTAATAAAAATTTAAAATCTTAAAGACTCAATATGTAATTAATAAAACAGTGATAAACTCGACATATAATTAATAATTGTATGATTAATCCTTTAGTTTTTATTCTTTATTAATTAATTTAATAATATTCAACGGTGTTTAATATTAACGATGTTCAACAGTATTCGACGTCCGTTGTAGATTCATTCTTTTGTTAAACAATACTGATTTTTAATAAAATAAAAAAAGTTATAATACCATTTATCAAAGAAAGAATTTTGAGGATTATGTCGGAAAAAAATTAAACATACCTGAAGTCTATTATCTATAATAATCTAATAATCATCAATAAAACTTGTTTTTTTTTTATCTCTATTTAATTAAATATTTTAAAAGTAATGAAAAAGTGATTAGTGAATCAAAACAAATGTATTAGAAAGTTTTAAGGTGAGATGAATTAAAATGAGACGTAACCGAAATTTTTATAAAAATTATAAGAAATTTAATATTATTTTTTAATATATATCTAATTTCTTTAAAAATATAATTTTTTATATATAATAAATTTAATACCAAAACTATTTATTTAATGTTAATTAATAGTTGTAGGTTGAAGTCAAAGTGTTTGATTATATGTCTCACCGTCCAAAAAGTATTTTTAAATTTTCTTTCTTTTATGTAACCTTTTTCAAATTAATAACGTGGGTTATTATTAATTTAGATTCCAAAAAGAAATAAAAGAAGTTCTTGTCGTTTTTCTTAATCCCAACTCCCTAAATAAATATCTCAGATTTTTCTACATAGAACAATGGAAGAAAAAAGTAGGGCTAATAAAAAAATAGAAAATCATTTTGTAATTTAATGGAATATTAGATTCTAATAAAATAATTAAAAATATATAAAAAAAGAGTTTTTTATGGAAGGGCAGGGACAGGGGTGAATCTTTGTCTGGAGGAGACACGTGGCGGTTAATGAGACTGCCAAGAAAGATGGTTTCTATTGGAAGAACTAAATCGTAGATTTCCGTGCCTCCGCCGTACGAACTGTAGTAAATGGGGGCGGGAAGGAAGAGGGTTTATATGAATTATGTTGGAGATTCGCGAGTATTCTGTTTAATAGTACTTTTATTATTGTTCGAATCTATTTTTTTTAAAAGAGTAATGTATTTTGTCATTATATTTGACATTTGTGGTTATCTAAAGAATCGGTTATTAATATCAACTGACTAAGAAATAATTTATTTTTATGGAAGTGATAAGAAGTTGAAATGTTGGAGATTCAAACTGAAGTAGTACCCCATAGGTTTCATCGACACTGATGCCCTACGACAGGCAGTTCCTGCAAAAGGGCACAATCTCGTGTATAACAAGGCAACCATTTTCCTAAACTCCAACACCAACCACACCTTGTAATAATTTGATCACTGTCCTTTATAATGTTCTCCTCCAGAGTCTAATTTCTTTCCAAGAATTCTACCAACACCCTTAGTTTTCAGCTCACAATCTTCTCATGGCATAGATTTCTTCTCTAAATCACTGGTTGGTTATCGTTTCTGGTCACTCTACATATATAGTTTACTGGCATTACTCCCGCTGCATCAACGATCTGATACGAAGCTAGCCAAGGCATGCGCATCAACGACTGTTACCCCTCGGGCTGCCTCAATGACCAAGAACGACGGATGCAAAGAAGAGATCGAAGGGCTTCGTCGATCCGGCTGGGGTGTTAATCTTAATAAGAGAGTTGGCATTCGACGGTCTTATTCGGAGAACCACCTATGTTACTCTGCCAATAGGATACTTGCTGCATCAACTAAACCAACCCTCAAGAATAGCAAGTCCTTCGGGATTTTCCCGCTGCAACCGTTTCAAATACCCGACTCCATAATTCCGAAATTATGGACCATCTGAAGAGGCATGGAGACCGTGCGAAGCTTCAGTTTACCGGTCATTCCCTTGGGGGTAATCTTTCTGTTTTGGTTAACTTGATGTTGTAGACTAGGAAGGTCGTGAAGCCGTCTGCTCTTCGACCCGTTGTCACTTTCGGCTCACCTTTCGTGTTTTGTGGAGGCCAAATGATACTAAATGCATTGGGGCTAGATGAGAACCATGTTCATTGTGTGATGATGCACCGAGACATCGTCCCTAGAGCCTTCTCCTGCAAATACCCGGACCATGTCGCGGTTGTCCTCAAGCGTTTGCCCGGTTCCATCCGATCTCATCCCTGTTTGCTTAAAAATGTAAGTAGAAGATTGATCTAGCCACTAGCCTATCTCATTCATTTACACCATGTAGAAAATCTAGCCTATCTCATTCATTTGTTTGCCTGTTTCAATGCAGAAAGAAACTTCTGTATACTCCACTTGGGAAACTATTCATCCTCCAGCCGAGCGAGAAGTCATCTCCTCCGCACCCGCTAATCCCACCGGGAAATGCTCTTTATGCTTTGGATAAAACACATCCCGGATACTCGATGCAGGCACTTAAGGCCTTCCTTAATTAACTGTCCCCATCCGTTGGACACCCTCAGCGATCTGACGGCCTATGGCTCGGATGGTACTATTCTAAGAGAACATGACTCCAGGAACTACTTGAAAGCGGTTAATGCTTGTTATGGCCACTACTTACTTCACCATCTCCTCATTCATGGAGCCATGATAGAAGTTTAGGAAACATCATTTTATCAAATAAAGAGATAACGACCGGTGTGTGAGTACTCTGAAACATTCAGTCTATGGTTTCTCCATGGATATAGCTAGCAGAGTTAACTTATTATTATTATATTTTCTGTCTTTTCACCATAACTGTATGACACACACATAATATTGAAGAAAAAAGAATGCCGAAAAAAGAACAACACAAGGCAAAACTTGTACATTTCCTTCCTTCTCATATACTTTCAGGTGAAGATTATTAAGTGCCTTGTAGAAAGTTCTTGCATGGTTCTCGTAGTAGGACCAAGCTTTTATCAGTATGATATTTCTGAAAATATTGAATATAAATTGGTAGAAAGCATGGTAAAGAGACTCTTATTAGCTGGAAGAAAAGTGATGCTGAACACTCAGAATCTTAGTTTCTTTTACTTCAAAGTTTGGTAATAATGAAAACAGTGGGGCACAAGATATTTTGTTGTGTTTTGTCTGATACTTCTAGGGTCTTGTCGTTGGATTCATTTGTTTGCCTTTTGACACAACAAAAAGGATGCTCTGAAAGTGTCTTTCTAAGGGCTTAAGAGTTGAAACACCACACACCACTCCAATGATACATCAGTAGGCGTATTTGATATGTTGGAATACGAATTCGATGGTTCATTTGTCACCTACGCCTGCTGCATACGACACATAGTTCTTGACCTTTTACCCAGTTGCTGGACCCCATGGAAATTCAGACCAGACAAAATAATTCTACTGATTGCATCAAATATCTTTGCTTAGTTTATCCCTTGCCAATTAACCCGTCCCCTACGGCACTATAACCCTAATGTGTGGTTAAAATAAGCTAGTTTTTGTGGCCAAAACTGGTTAGGTAAATGTTGGACTCTGATGGCTTGGTCTGGATGTGACAGAAGGGAGACTTGTCTTTTAAAAACCAGTACTTTTATACAACTTGTTGATGTCTTCTGGTTGCAAACCGAGCTTGAAGATGGCCGGTAGAGGAGACCATGTCGAGTATGAGGTTATACCAAGGGCGGAGCTCCTTAACGACTAATTCAAATTGACTCGTATCATATAATTAATTTTAATGAATAAATTTTTCAATCTCGTACTTATCTTATACATAATAATTTAAATATTAAAAAAATTACTTATTTAGCCTATATAAACCGACGATTGTAGGGACACTTCGAAATGATTACTGTTTTTAGCATCATCTTATAATTTATGTGATGGGCAAATTTGGCAGTGGGAAATTGTTTTGCCGACAGAAACAAGATAACAAATCGTCTGTCTTTTTTTCATGCCTTCGTTTATGTCTTTACTTTAAATTAAAGGATTTAGGGTATAGGGTTTAGGGGTTTAGGTTAGGGTATAAGGAATTAAGGATAGGGTGCATTTTTAGGTA
The DNA here is from genome assembly GCA_035048815.1 of Abelmoschus esculentus. Classification (NCBI taxonomy): domain Eukaryota; kingdom Viridiplantae; phylum Streptophyta; class Magnoliopsida; order Malvales; family Malvaceae; genus Abelmoschus; species Abelmoschus esculentus. The sequence goes on from JAUCBN010000031.1 coordinate 15,226,873, forward strand.
TAAGATTTAAGGTTTAGGATATAAAAAATATATGTTAGAGTTTAAAATTTAATTTTTTAATAAAATAACAAAGAGGGCACAAATCGTACATGAAAAAAGGACAAAAGATTTTTACTGCAGAAACAAAAGGCAATTGCAAGTGAAATATTTGTAATAAAGTAGTAGTTTCATGAAGTCATACGAACTTCACGCACGCATTTCAAGAACATTGCAGTGAAAATAATATTTTTTATTTTTTAAAGAAAATCAAAAAATATGTCATGTTAACGTGTTTTAACAGTGACCATAATGGAAGTGATGTAAAAATTGAATGATTATATGAACATTTTAGAAGTCTAATGACTTCAATGAAAATGTCTTAAAAGTTTGATGACTATCATTGTAGTTTACCCATGAAATATTATGAATCTTGGATATAAATTTAGAATATTCTATATGTAAACCTTTTACGTCATGTATTGATATAAATTATAATATCTGTAAGTATATTTTTCAAATAAAATATCATTTCTAAAATGTATCTTTCTAATTTAAAAATGTTATTTTAATCACGGAGTAAGTAAAATTATAATGTAAATATAAAAATAATTTACTAAATGGATATAATATATTAATAGGGAACTGAATAAATTTTAAAAATAAAAAATATTATTTTTAAATTGTTAATTAACATTGAATCCATCCAATAATCTTAATAGAGAACGGATAATATTTTTTTTAACAAATGCTACTTGTTATAAATATCTTTATTTATGGTGGATATCTATATATTAAGTTAAACTTTAATGGGCTTTATTATTAGGGTTTAATACCCATTAGAATTAGAGTTTTCATCTTATGCCTATAAATATAGACTTTTAGGCGAAGCATTGTACACAACCTTACTTTGAGAATATAATAAAATCTCTCTTTTGTCTCTCATCTTTATTCTCTTATTTTATTCTTGTTCTTTACTTTATTCACAACACGTTATCAGCACGAGACTCTAACCAACGAAGGTATTTGTCGTTCGAATCTTAAAGGAGTTATTGACAAGAATTTGTTACTAGCATAAATCAAAGATAAGTTTTTCTCCCTCAATTATATATTAATTACCGATTATTTTTCTCTCTTGATCTTTGATTTGATTTTTAATTTATTAAAAATCTTTGGTTGGTTGGTGTTTGTATAGCGATAAAGTGACTCAATTGCCGTGGTGCTTGTCGACAATTCTCAAAAAGGATTTTAACAAAATATTGGTGATTAAACTTTCCATATATTCAAATTAGTGGAAAGTCCGGTATGTTTTATTTATTTAATTTGAGATTTTTTTATCTTTATTTATAAACAATATTTGTTTATTTTATTATTATGACGAAAGTTTATGTTTTAATCATGTTCTAAGTATTACATGATATCAGAAAAAAAAACCTTTGATAAATTAATATGTTTTTGTTATGTTGATTTAATCCGAGTATATTGTCTGGACATCCCGTTCTGCGAGGCTACTGGTCTCAAAGGAGGTTCTTTTTAAAAGACCTTGTGGACTGGTTTAACAACGCTGCGTATGAGGATTAAATTTTTTGTTCTTTGTATATATTGTATATATATTGGTTGATCAATTACTATTTAATAGTATGAATATTATAAAGTCTATATTTGCTTGGAAGCAATATTTTTTTGTGTGTCGAAAAACTCGACTATAGACTTCTCCCAAGTTCAAGTTACGAAAATTGTCTTGATCAAAGAATTTTTATGGGAGGCATTCCCTGAAGTGAATGCATCCATGATGATTATTCCATGCGATTATTGGGTTTATGACATTCCTTAAAGTGAATGCAAGCATGATGATTATTTCATGCGATTATTGGATTTATGACATTCCATGAAGTGAATGCAAGCATGATGATTATTCCATGCAATTATTTGATTTATGTCATTCCCTGAAGTAAATGCAAGCATGATGTTTATTCCATGCGATTATTGAATTTGTTTCATTCCTTAAAGTGAATGCAAACATGATAATTCACTATATGGTTAGTGAATAAAACTCAGTTATATGCCAGAGTATCATTAATGAGGATTTGTTAGAAAAACATACTTCACTTTTCACATATTAAAGTTGTTCTGTAGACACAATATCTTGAAAAGGTTTTAAAGACCTATTGGCTCCGCTCCATTCCCTGAGGTGAATGTGATATTTTATAGCAGAAAGAATAAATGTCACATTAGTAATTGTGATCATGATTGAGATCATAAAATAGACATGGATAAGATGATTATTTTGAGAATACTTGTATCCACAAGAAGTGAAATTATAAAGATGACAAGAATGATAGAGATCATATTAAAATCTTTATGTTATCAATGTAATGGTATAAACCATTGATCTCGTACTTGTCAAACGCCGAAGTATTACGGACTTTATTCATAATCATAAATGATAAATTGAAGAAAATATAATCAGATTTTCTTTGTGGCGAAAATAATGGCGTTATTGATCCAACTCAATTGGATATTGATAATTTTTCTCATAGTCCTTCAAGAGAATAATTCGCCATTTATTTTATTTTTCTTATAACATCTAAAGGAATAATTGATCTTTTATTTATTTTGTTTATGTTAATTTATTTTTATTTATTATATATTTATGTTAATTTATTTTACATATTATTTATTTACGCTCTATGTTAATATATCGTTAATTTATTTTATATATTATTTATTTACATTCTATGTTAATTTATCCTTTGAAGAATATTATCACTTCCGGAATGAAATCTACAATGAATTGTGGCTATTTATGCCAAGCAGACAGTGCAAGTACGCATACTATACTTAAGCATAAGAAATATTTTCCCATTTAAATACAAGGGAAAATGTGAGTACTATATCTCAAAGTACTGAAATATCAATGCTTCGGAAGAGATTTTGAGAGTTTATCTTTGATAGATAATCGATTTGATATAATGTGCTATATTTAATATTTTCCATTCCCCGAAGTGAATGGCACAGAGCACATATTTTTCATTCCCCGAAGTGAATGAAATAAAGCACATATTAAAATGTGCATAATTATGCATATTTCCCATTTTAAATGTAAGGGAATAATGTGAGTACTATATCCGGAAGTACTATTATCACAGAAAGCTCCGACTGAGCAAATATGTTATTGCCAAATGAGACTTTATCTCATATTTACGGTGAATTATGCTCATTGAGCAAATATGTTATTGCCAAATGAGACTTTATCTCATATTTATAGTGCATTATGCTCGTCAAAGTCGCAAAAGAGACTTATTGAATTTTAAAGATATTTCCAGAAATATATTGAGAATATTAGTCAAAGGGGTGCTGACTATCTCAATATTACGAGTATAACTCAAGGCAATAATGAAATCTTGGCAAAATTACATGTAATGTCATTCATATTGTACTACATAAGAATTAGTACAAATTGAAGCTCATGCTATTGTAAACTAGATGTACTACATAAGAATTAGTACAAATTGAAGCTCATGCTATTGTAATCTCTAGAAGAGATTAAATGGTCTCCAATAGAGACATTGACATGACTCAAGTACCTGATAATAAAGAGATCTCAGTAGATTATGTCATGTCTGGTAATAAGTGGAACTAAAATTAAATCGACGTCGTTAATATATTTGCATGCAATATAGCACTAGAGATTTTATTTGATGATGTGGATCATGAATCATTGTCAATTGGGCAATATAAACAAAAAAATGATTGGCCAACATGAAAGAGACAATTGAGGCGAAACTAAAATCTCTTTGGGCCTATAGCTCGTACATTGAAATATGTAAAGCTCGTGGATATAAACGAGCCTTTGTGAGAAAGAGAAATCAAAAGGGGAAATCATGAGACATAAGCTCATTTGGTTGCACAAGGATTCTCACAAATACATGAAATTGATTATGAGGAAAATATATTCCTCGGTGGTGGATGCAACTACTTTTAGATTTTGATCAATCTGGCAATAAATAAAATTACTCGGTTTCTGCCTAATGGATGTTGTTACATCATATTTGAATGGGCCTCTTGACAATAATATTTACATGAAACTTCTGGAAAGATTTAGATTGCCATAAACAATTCATTCAAGTTTTCGAGAACATTATTCAATTATATTGAATATATCTTTTTATGGCTTGAAACAATTTAAGCGTATTTGATATGATCGCCTCATTGAATACTTATTAGTATAATGCTATATGAATTATTTCCCCGAGCATTTTTATTAAGAGGTTTAGCTCTAAATTTTTATTGTTGTGTATGTCGATGATTTGAATATCGTTGAGACTCGTGAAGAGATCTCCTCAAATCCTTGTGCATTTATCGACATATAAAAAAATATTGAAAGAGACTTTACATGCATAACGTATATCTATTGATCACCCTTATGGTTGTTGCTTGGTCTCTTACTTTAAACAAAGATTTTTTTCGCCTCACGAAAAGGGTAATGATATTTTTGGTCTAAAGCACAATATACACATTATTTGATCTGGAAGCATCATATCTTAGCTGGTCTAGAAATATTATTTAAGTGCTACGAGATCATTACCTTTAAATAATTGTTATGCAAGAGGTAAAGCCAAAATATGTGTTTGGCTAAACATATCCTAAAGATATGTGAATATTTTCCACAAGATAAGATGCAAGCTATCTTGTATAGAGATAATACAAAATTTATATCTCAAGGTGGATATATCAAATATGATAAAAACGAAACATATTTCTTTAAGTTTCGTCCCTCATGATTTTCAGATGAATAATATTCAATGAATCATTTCAAGTAATGATTTGGAAGATTTATCCACTAGTGCATGATCTACTTCAATATTTGAAGATTGTATTCAATATTGAATTATGAAGATTCAAAGATCTTATGTGTTATTTTCATGAGAGGAAGTAAATACGCGTTGCACTCTTTTTCCCTTAACCGAGGTATTGTCCCAATGGGTTTTTCTGGTAAGGTTTTTAATGAGACAACATGTTATGCGTATTAAAGATGTGTGTACTCTTTTTCCTTCATTAAGAATTTTTTTCCCACAGGGTTTTTATCTTAGTAAGGTTTTAACGAGGCACATTATCTTCATGGATATCCAAGGGGGAGTGTTATAAATATCTTTATTTATGGTGGATATTCATATATTAAGTTAAATTTTAATGGGCTTTATTATTAGGGTTTAATACCCATTGGAATTAGGGTTTTCATCTTATGCCTATAAATATAGACTTTTAGGCAAAGCATTGTACACAACCCTACTTTGAGAATATAATAAAATCTATCTCTTTTGTCTCTCATCTTTATTCTCTTATTTTATTCTTGTTCTTTACTTTATTCACAACACTACTAAATTTTATTAAATCCATAAAAATTATAATTACATCGCTTGAAGAAGTAAAAAATTGGATTAAACAATCCAAATATTTTACAACCCAAAAAACAGAGAAAATAAAATTCTTATGAAATTAAGCATAAAATTCAGAAACTTCTTGAATCTCCTTGTCTCTGTTTAAACCAGACACATAAAGAAGGAAGAAGGAGTTGTAGACGATCCAAACTGTCATATAATAAGCATCGTTACTCAAGACTGATTTCATCGGCAAACAACCATCAAACGGAGTGGGGATATAACTTTTCGAAAGACCAACAACAAAAATATAAATAAAAAACTAGTGCCGATTGAATCAAACCACAAGAGCAGATAAATCAAACCATCGGCAAACAACAATCGATCGCTAGGGTATGCTGCAACGTGCCATAAGAGCAGATGAATCAAACCACAAAACAAAAACATGTCACAAAGACAGAAGAAAACGTGTCACAAGGACAGAAAAAGCGTGCTATAAAAGCAGAGATTCTTATTAAAATTGAAAATAAAAACAATAGATTTATAGATCCGGTGGTTGACAACCAATACTATGATTGATTGTCGACCACCGATCAAAGTGAAAGATCAAAGTGAAGAACGATTAAAAAAAAGAATTTTGAAGAAAGAAGAGAGCGACTAGGGTTTAATTTTTGAAACATATAATATTTATTTTAAAAGATTAGAGTTTAACCGATAATATTCAAATATTTAAAAATATATAATATATATTATTTTTTAATTACCTATAAATCATTCAAAATAAAATAATTAATTAACATTATTATAAGGATTTTTATGTTTTCATACTTACACATAGTTTCATATTAATCCAAACCAAAAATTGAATAAAAAAATCAATTCAAAATAAAGTAATCTGAACAAGCCATTGATATTAATCCAAACCGAAAATCAATATATTAATTTAAACAAAATAATACAATTTATATAATATTAATTTGACAATAAAAAATCAACTGATTCAACCGAGATTAACATGCTTAAACTATATCCGAATCAAATTTAATTTAAATTAATCTTAAACCGAAAATTAATATGAACCGATAATATCATTACAATTACCGAAACAGGTGATGGGTTCGGAAAGAAAAAAGGAAAGGGATGCCCCTCGCCCCTTGGTTTGAAAGGTGGGAAAAGCTAGACGGATTAACAAAAAGGAGACCAAACAAATCGCCGGCGAACAAATTTTCAGTCAAGATTATTGCTCCAAACGTCAAGACAACGATAACGATCGTTGAGATTAGCGGGAATTTTGAAAGTCGTACGCTTTATGGTCTCTACCACGAATCCCAAAGCAATAAACGGACACACGATCTCCACGCTCAGACTCTATTTAGTGGACACGTGGATTTAATGAAATGGTTGATAGGACGAGCGTGTAAGAAGGCAGGAGATTAGTGACGCACTCTCATTGGTTGGCGCGTACAAAAGCTGTCACATGTGTCGGTTTCTCATTGGTTGTGTTCTATTCGATGTTATTAGAGATAAAATCTGAGTAAGGGGAAATCATGACGGTGATTTTGATTATCATATTACGATTTATTTATTTTAAATTAATTAATTATTTTCTAATAATATATAAAAATAATAAAAATTATTTTTAAAAAATTTATTAAATAAAATAATGAATATTGTGATAAATATAATTTATTTAATAATTTTTGAATAATAAGAGCGTTGGTTTGTCCAAATAACCCTTTGCATTTAATTTAATTCTGATTTAATCTATAATATCACGAGTAGTGCGGTGTATCTACACGATTGGCTCGTGAGCCATCTAAAGGTAATAAAATATTATATTTTAATTAAGTATTTAATCTTTTATTTTGTATAATTAAATATTTTGTATAAATTATAAATCTTAAAACGTAGACCCCTAGAACTAAAGACGTGTAAATTCATATGCATTAAACTTTTTCTTTTCTTAAACTAGTGTATTCAAAAAAAATTAAATTGATAAATTGAATCAATGACTTTTAAGTATTTTGATCATTAGATTTTAATTATTTTTTTAAATATTATAACGTCGTAACACATCATACAACATTAATTGATCACAAAATAATTTTCAGATTTAATCGTTAATATTAATCAAAGTGATAAATTGATGAAATCTAGTACTTCAAAAGTTTAATTATATATAAAATTAGAATATCATTAATTTTTATTAAAAAAAATCAAGGACTTTAATCTAAGATGTGGTGCGGTGATTGCTCACCTCGTTCTTTAATCATAAAGTCAAAAATTCAATTCTAATTAATAGAAATAATATATATCTTATGATCAATTATTTATTTTTTAATAAAAATATACATGATAAAAGATTAATCATTATTATTATTATTATTATTATTATTATTATTATTATTATAGTCAAACAAAAATTAGTGTCTCAAAACACCCTAGAAGGCTATAACTAACTATAAATAATACGACAGCCAATTTGATGAGCCATAAAAGAAAATACAAACAAGGAAATAATAGGATTTATAAGATAAGAAGATAAGAATGTGTAGATTGTAGAACACCTCGTTGTTCATATGGCTAAAAAAGGTGTCCCAAAATCGATTTTACAGGTATTAAGCGATCCAATAAATTTAATATTAATATCATATTATTATATTTTTATATTTTTTTAATATATATTATGAGTTTATTAGGTTATTGAGTATTTATTAGATCTATTTTAAACACCTCTGATTATTACATTTTCATCACTTCTATTTTAACATATATAATATCATATCATCGATATGTCAATTAAATTAAAGTTAAAGTCTTCGTGTAATAATGACATTAAAAAATAGGTTAAACTATATAAATGGTCCCTTGTTTATAACTTAATTATTTTTTACTTCTCCTTACTATCAAAAGTCATAAATTGATTCATTAACTAACTTTTTTGATATAAAGTGGTCCTGTATCGTTAAAAATTTGACGGAAAACTGATATAAACGTTAACACGTTGATTTTTTTTTTTTTGAAATTTAACATGCTGACTTAGATTATAGAGATCGGGGATGTTACATGGTTATTCAAGTCAACATGTTAACGTTTACATTAATTTTCCGTTAAATTTTTAATGGTACAGGATCACTTTATATCAAAAAAGTTAATTAATGGATCAATTTGTAATATTTAATAATTAAAGGATGTAAAAGATAATTGAGGTATAGTCAAAGGATAATTTATATAGTTTACCCTAAAAATAATAATAGTTCCGTCGTACGTCATTCTTTACTACAACCATGGCGGGCGGCAACCGCCGACCAACGCCATGTTACGTAATGCGTTGGACCGCCACATGAATCCCGGTAAAACAACAATCGACAACTTGAAATGCGTTACAGCAGTTCTTGTCATTTTCCAAAGTGTCTTTAATTAACAAGGTCAAGGCCACGATCATGACTTCCTTGTACTTTTTTTTACCGGATGCAAATTCTCATTTTTACCGTCATTATTTAAAATTTTAAGTAAAAATTAAATATTTAATCAATTAAGTCTATTTATTTAGATACTTAATAAATAATTTGTTATAATAGTAAATTGATGTAAAATATTTAATTTTAATGAAAAGGTTAATCAAATTATTTTGATATTAAGATATATAAATTAAAACTGACATTTTTACTAAATAATATATATTTTTATTTTTAAATTAACAATTTTCTTTTATTCCACATCTTATTTGTATGCCATTTATTTATTAAATAAATTTTAAAATTAATAAAAAAAGCCTAAGATACTTGTATATATCACGACAGCCTCGTGTACCGTGATGAGTAAAGATCTTGTGCACAAGCCGAGGCTGGAGCCGTTGAAGCCGTGTCAGAATTTCAAAAGCTAATTTCATCGAATCCTATTAAATATTAATATATAATATTATTTTGTCCCAACCGTCATTTTCTAAAAAATTAGACGTTTTTTTTTTAATTTCAGAAAAATCAAAACTATAAAAGCCAAAGTTGGGTGAGATTCCCCCCATTTTTTCCATCTGGTTTCCTCCTTTTTCCACTTTAGCTCTCATCATCAACAAACAACGATGCTAATAATCATGATAAACCCTAGAAATCTTCCACCAAATCTGCCATAAAACTTTGTTTCTGCTCAGACCTGTTCTTTCTGAAGGAATTTTCAATTCTTATTTTGCTGTAAATATCTTTGAACTTCAGTTTCGATGGAGATTTTTCACTTTTTGTGAACCTTCAAATTACTCTTTAAGATAAAATTATGCGAAGCAATTTCCTTCTTATGTTTGGATCTCTGAGCTTGTTGAAATAAAAGTAATTGATTTATTTGTTTGTTTTGCCGTGTTTTTCAAGAGTCGGCAACTTTGATTGTAAGGTAAATTAAACTAGATCTTCATTTGTTTCATGTTTTAGCTCTAGTAGTTTAGATTTTACGTTTCGCCTTCTTGATTATACTTGTTAATCTTAGTTTAATGCCTTGGATATTTTCCAGAATTTTGCTTCCTTTTTTACTGTAATTGACTGTGTTTTACATGCTGTTTGTTTCCTGAAGGGGAAAGTCTGATTTGAAAAAGCTGTGAAGGACTTCCAGAATGATTTCTTCTTTTAAATCTAGTAGAATGTGCAGCTTGCAACTTTGCTTAGTTTATATAATTATTCCTAGATCTGTTTGATTAGATTAAAAGCTGAAGTTCCTTTTCTTCGTTTTAGTTTACTGTGGAATTGATTCTGCTTGTAGCATACTTTGCATTTGAAAATCACGTGAAGAATCAAGAGAAGCCAAAGTGAATTTCATTTGTTAATAGTGATTTCCAAGTAATGAAAATACGATTAGTTATTTCTTTTTCTTTTTTGGTTCCCTTGCTTTCTGGTTTTGTAGTACTTACTACTTAGGACTATTAGGATACTTTTGGAATTGATTCTTGTCTAACATTATGATTGTTTGATCAAGAATAAATAAAACTTATTTAATGTCGGGCAACTAGTTGAATTTGAAAATAGCTAAAAGTGGTATATTTCTTTGTGTTGGTAAAAGATTCTAATCTCAATAGTGCCATTTGGGGTATCCTTTTCATTATGAACATAAATTTTAATCAGGATCTATGCTCTTCACAGTGCTTCACTCACGGCCTTGTATTATAAATTATTATCAGGTAGGATATGATTTATTCAGATGCCAGCATTTGATGTTGGTGAATTAAGTGACAGTAGCTTGGGAGTGTATGAGGCTCTGTGCTGAGTAAATAGATGCAGGCATTTGGCTTTTTGATGGAATGAAGAACTCACAGGTGTTTTGCTCTTTCAATAAGTAATTATTTTTACATATAATTGCTATCTTTGGTGTTCTGCTTATCATTTCTTATTGACACTAGATAGATTTTATTTGATTGCAGAACACCCAAGATAAAATGCGCTCGACTCAAGCTTCACATGAACCAAAAAAGGAAGAGAACAGTCAAACAGCAGATGGCCCCTTAGCAGACTCTGGCTCTTTATCCACGTCAAGCAATGATGGCCGAAAAGTTTCACGCCAAGATATAGAACTTGTAAGAAACCTGTTCTTTTTATATTTCATTTATTTATTTCCATTTCTTTTTGATGTTTCATTTATCAGTTTTCTAATTAGTGATTTGCAATTTATTTAAACTGATTGTTCCAGGTCCAGAATTTAATTGAACGATGTTTACAACTGTACATGAACAGAGATGAGGTTGTCAAAACCCTCTTGATTCGAGCGAGGATAGAGCCTGGATTCACAACTTTAGGTATGCTTCCTGAAATCTTTTTAGTAGTCCTAATATGTGTTTCTGTTACTTGGAATTTTCAATAGAATGTAAAGTAGATCATGTCGAAAAAGTAAAATGAAACCACTCTACTACAGTGATATCTTTGAACTAACTAGTAAAGTCTAAGCCGCCAATCGAGTATATTTCTTATTCAATTGTGTTAGAGTTGGAAACCTCATTCTGTTGTTCTCTTTGCTATTCTTGTTTATTCAGTATGGCAGAAGCTAGAAGAGGAAAATGCTGATTTTTTCAGGGCTTATTATATAAGGCTAAAGTTAAAGAAGCAAATCCTTTTATTTAACCATTTGCTTGAGCATCAATATCATATGATGAAATATCCTGTGCCTCCTAAAGTTCCTCTCGCTCCAATACAAAATGGGACCCATCCCATGCCTGGTAAGAGTTTTGACTAAGTAAAAGTTCGACACAAGCCTCAATTATTTTAGTTGTACTGTAAAGTGATCATTATTTTAAATTAGGCATGGTCTCTATTGTGGTTATTCAATGCCACTTTTTGCAGTGCAGTTAACAACTTACCAATGGGATACCCTGTGCTCCAGCAACCTCCAATTCCAGCTACTGGGCAACCTCATATCGATTCCATGGGTATATCTAGTTGTCATGTGGTCAACGGAGTCCCTGCACCCAGCAATTTCCAACCTATGCGAATGAGTTCTGGGAATGAGTGAGAACATTTCTTGTATTGATCTACTATTAATTTGCTATTAAACATACAAATATTCACTTAGCGGTAATTCTGAAGGTGTTTTTCTTTATTTTCATGATCTCATCTTATAAGTTATGCTGCTACTTTAAAACAACTTGCCTAATTAATGAGCTGATTATTATGTGCTGTTTTCTTTTGCCTTTTTCTGGTTGAGATGTTCAGTAACTACTTGATCAGATTTGCAAAAAATGCATGGTTATGTAAAGGTTATCCAACACTATCTTAGGTTAGCTACATGAACAACTTTTGCTATCACATTCTTAATTAATGTTTAGATATTAAGTCCTTGTCACATCATCTCTAGTTTTTTATTTTAATTTCATAAACCAAAATTATATTTCGTGATTATTTCTAATGATAACTAATTTTCTTATTCTAACATGGTGATGGACAACAGTGCCAGTGATGTAACACCTGCAATTCCTCCAACCATTGGCATGTCATCTATATCAGAGATGCCTGTGAGCAGTACATCAGTGGCATCCAGTGTGAGTTTTCCCTTCACTGCATCAGACATGTCAGGGATGGGAGTAGACACATCAGCACTTGATTCAGCCTTCACAACAGATGTGGCAAGTTCAGTAGGATTGCAGCTTGGACATGATAATGGAGCTGGGAATTCTAGAGATTCCTTTAGATCACTCGATCAGATTCAATGGAACTTCAGTCTCACAGATCTGACTGCAGATTTGTCAAACCTGGGAGGTAAGCTGTGGCTATGATAGCCACACTCAAGATATCCAGTTAAAAACTTAAAATTTTGTCTTTAAGTTCTCTCTCTCTCTCTTTGACACAACACACATCTAAAGACGTGTTTTTGTAATTGTTTTTCAACATTTTCCTCTTAATAATCTGTGCATTGCTTTATTATTGGCCTTGGAAACCATCACTCCAGCCTCCAGAAACCTAGCATATTTTTTACTTTTTATTGTTCAATTTGGTGTTTTTCTTCATTGAGCTTGTACTCACAATGTCCCTTGGAATTATTGCAGATCTAGGTACTCTCGGAAACTACCCTGGTTCTCCTTATCTTCATTCTGATTCAGAAATTTTACTTGATTCTTCAGAGCAAGATAATATAGGTAATGAGTTTGCATACTGATATTTACTAAGTGATGCTCTAACTGACATAGAACAGGATTTTACAAGACCTTTGATTCACCCAGTTATGATTAAATTTTGTGTTAAATCTCAACATTATGCATGAATATACGGAGTTTTGATTCGATTCAGTTTTCATGTACCACCAACAATAACCTATGTATATTAATGTGTTGGACAATACACTGATGGATCTAACTTGTTCCAGTGGAGGATTTTTTTGTTGATTCTGTCCCTGAACATCCCTGCTCTCCGATCGACGAAGATAAGCAATCGTAGCTCCAGGTGAGTCTCGTAGCCTTCATCTTCTTAGAGTTGTTAGGAATAAGAACAAAGATTTGACAATCCTATTCATTAGGCATTTTGAAACTTTGAATTGTTAACAAATTCGAACATCTAAGCAGTGTAAGTTTAGGTTTTGATCAAATCAGATAGCAGTCCACCAACATGAGATTAGCCAAGTTCTGCTTAGTTGTAAAATTTCAGATTAATGTTATTTGGATAATCCGATGATCATTTGTTGGTACTCGTGTGAGATATTATTGTATCTTTGATTTACTTGTTCCAGTAAAAGATGAGATTATTTCTGTAAATTTTTCTATCTTAGCTTTCATTTTACGTAGCAATAATAAACATGGTAAAGGGCTGAAATTAGGCCCCTGTGTTCTATTGCTCATTTGTTGCAGTTGGTAGTGTTTTAATGCTATTTCCGAGATGTAAATGGGAGTAATAGAGTTAACCTGATAAATTTAGATTCGAGATTTGAATTGATTTATTTGGTCCAAGACCTTATTTAACCTGAATATGATGATTTGAATTCATTCAAAATCCTAAATAAACTGAACCAACATGAAATTGACTCAAAATTTTAGTTGAATTGAAATGAATTCAAATCGATTTTTAGTTGAATTGAATACATCCGAACTTAAAGTAACCTGAAATAAAAATATATATATAATTAAAAAAATATAAAAGATGAGATATGATTCTCGTATAATTCATCAAAAGATCAAATATATTAAATTTATAATGTTGTTAAGGGATGTAAAAGACTATCTCGACTTGAAAATTGATTGAAACAGACCAATCTTCTATTGATGCGACTTGATACTCGAATACTCGAACTAAATCATCGTAAACCAGAACTAAAATTAAATTATACCCGTATGAAAAGTAAACTGAATACATTTAGACTTGAAATTACTCGAATCTAAAAGACCCGAACCCAAACTAATACGATTGACCCGTTTCCCACGTTTAAACAGAGCACAGACCTTACTTCATGTGGTTCGTCAAGGAATTTCACATGGATGTGGATCCAGTGCTAATTGGATAGTTTATAAATTAAAAATTGATTTAAGAATTTAATAAAAAGTAGTAATTGGATAGTTTATAAATTAAAAATTGATTCAAATTTTAAGTAAGCTTATAAATTTTAAATAATTAAAAAATTACAAATATTTACACAACTCTTATTTGTAGCTTTTTCTTTTCAAAATTTGGCTTTTGATCTTAGGAGGATTAAAACCACCTTAAAGTACCTAATTAAGGCCAAACCACACTAGGGAAAAAGATGAAACAAATTAAGTTCCTTAAACCACAATGGCACATAACTTCTCAAGCTGTCGATTCTGATACGATGTTGCACGCTTCTCGCTCTCGGTTCTCGTTAGGTGTACGAACAGAGTATCTCAGTTCTTGGAAGGCTTTTTGAGCTTCTTCTTCTTTGACCTTCTGAAAATGCAGCAAAGAAAAGTAGCACACTCAATATACAAAGGCATCATCATCTCCCACTGCATTGGTTTGTAAAAGAAAAACAGTTGAGAAAGATCAGAAAGTACCTCCTCCTGGGTTTATCACCAACACCGAGCACGCCCTTCATCAAAGAGCTTATATCCACGGAGCGTTCACGCATGATCTTATCATGGTACATCTTGCTACCGATATCACAGATTTCTTCTTCCACCTCTTCCAAAGTTTGATCCACATTCAGCTGTAGCTCCCCTTTCCTGATCACAGTTACACCAAAACCATTTGCTTTGGCTTCTCGAAAAGCATCCTAGTAGGGATTAACAAAAAGTTCAGAAGACTTGGAAAGCATTCCAACCTCAAGAGGAACAGAAGAAAAGTATAATATAATTACCAACGCATCTAAATGCTTTTCAGATCAATTTTCAGTTTATCGGATCAGTTGATAGATTGTATTCTTTTGCTAGATGATCTTCTCTATGCAACTAGTATGTTTGCTTTGGTTTTCTCTGGCAATCTTCTAACACTTTAAAGTTTTACACTTTTTTGGATGGTCGGATGAGTGAAAATTAATTGCTGAGCTTAACTGAAATGAGGAGATTTTTATGGGAGAAAAGAAATGGATATTCCTCAATCGAAAAGTTTTAATCTCGGTCATTAATTTTCAGTCATCCAACTATCCAAAAAAAAGCATAAAGCATAGAACTTTTACACTGTCAATGGATCCAGCCTATATATGTAGACACACACAATATATATATATATATATATATATATATATATATATATATGTAGACATTTGACCATATTTCATTGTAGAACTAATCAAAATTTCACCTTTGGTGGCTGTGGAACAATAAAGGCTCTTCCATTTCCAAGCATTTCCAAGTGAGCCTGCATGATGTAGCAAAAACTTTTGCAATCACCAGCATCTTCGAAAGCAATCACATGGTGTGGTTTTGGTTCCAGTTCAAGATCCGCTGCCATCTCCAGTGCATAAAATCCTATCCTCTGGTCGTTATTTTCAAATGTGTATAATTCAATACACTGGGAAATAAACAGATGATTAGAGTGTGTTCAATAACCAGTACCATAGGCAATTAGGCATGGCACAAGTCAAAAGCACATTAATAGAAACATACCACACCTTATAAATAATCTTCGGAACCATACAACTTGTGCAAAATGATAATGAAAATACTTACCAGTACATGTGGAAGATCTAACCACCATAAATAATCTTCTTCCTTGTCGTCTGCATACTCTTGATACTTGCTCACAACAGCTCGGGGTCCAAATAATTCCATTTCTCTCTTAATTTTGTTGAGTTTCTTTTCCATGAATTTTTTGTTTCTCTCAGGAAGTTTCTTCATCAGATCAGCTGCTTCTTGTATCTCTTTTTCAGTGATCCATCGGTCTAAATCCTTCCCCATATCCTTCATAATGGATTTGACTTCAGGGTCAGTCTCGGCATTATAAGATTCCAAAAACCCACGGGACCACTTCTTTGTGTGCTGCCAAAACTCCTTACCTGATTTTTTACCAGGTTTGAAAGAACCATCACTGCCTTCAATAACTATCTTGGAATCCTTTTTAGCTGCACCATGAAATCTCCTTTTCAAATCTGATTCTGGTGAAGAAATAGCTAAACCTTCCTCTGTGGTTGTGGGTTTCTCAAGGAAACTTTGTCTATCTCCTCCTGTTGGATTTGTCATACCAACTTTTCCATTAAAAAGAGCTTCACGCTGTTCTGGGAAGTTGCTGAGGAACTCGGGACTTTTCTCTAACGGGGGTCCCTTCCAGCGTGGTATGATTTTTTCTGGTGGATCATAAAGGCTGATACCATCTAGAAGAAAACCAAAGATTTTATCATCATCATTGTGTCATTAGCTTCTATGTCTAGGCACCAAGTAATAACAAGCAGTAAATCTGAACAAATTTGGAGCTGTTCTACATAGAAGATACAAGTACAGAAAACAATATGCCTGAATAAGGATTCTAGATTTATGAATCGTGAGTCATAAACCAGTGCTGCTATAAACAAAGATTTAAGTATGGTGCAATATTCCTTTTTTACAGGGGATTGAAAATAATGACATAATCATGTGTTTAGAACAACTACCTGCTCCATAATCAAGATTTTCGATATTAGAATGAAACCACTCATGTAGGTGAGATAGTTTTTCATTTTCTCTCTCAACTTTCTTCTCCAGACCTTGGAAGAATGCAAGTTTCTCTTCAGCATCCATCAAATAAAAGGGATCCCGGCCTGACAACTCATTTTCTCGGACCTGGAAAACAATGTCTCTAAGTTTATCATCTTTCATCCACTCAAGCTCATTTTCATCTTCATTAGAGCCAAGTTCTTTAATCTCTGAATGCACATTTAATTGTTCACCAGCTCTATCCCTAGCAACCATGTAATTTTCTCTAAATCCATCTCCAATCTTTTTAAGTACAGGTTCAACCTCGTGAAAATTATTCAATATCCAATTCTCTGTCTTTGCTGATTTCCCTTGTTCTCTACTCATACCAGTGCTTTCTAGAGAAGAAGATAGAGGTTGTTGATGAACCACTTCTTCGCAGTCTTCGTCATTTTCCTTATTAAGCATGAATTCTTTATCCCCCTGAATAGCACTTTCACAAGCATTTACAGAAGCTGTAGACTCTGAATCTCCACTGGAAATGCCATGTGGGATCATTTTGTTGTTCGCATTGATTATCTGCTTTGTACTTGTACCTGATTTTTTATCATTTGGTAGGATAAAATCAGGAACACTTTCTTGCACAGCTTCCATTACAGATTCTTGGTTAAGCTTTTCTTTGTCAGATTTTGAGGAGAGGATCTCTCTAGCTTCCTTCACCGACAAAATGACCCTCGGTTTCTTTCCAAAAGAACTGCTCTTTGTAGTATATGATTTGTTATCAGGAATGGCATGGGGTTGGTTACATTTCCCATTGACTAATAAGGGCGAAGTACTCTCCATATTTTTTAAATCCTCTTTAGCACTTTTCTCATCTTTTGATAACTGTACAGTTGAAGCATCGGTGACCTGCCTAACTCTACCATCCAAAGAAGCTACTCCATTGAGAAATTTAACACCATCCCCATTTGGTTCATTCGAAGAGGTCAACTCCACAGCTTTGTAGTTACCTTTTCCTTGTATTGAATCTTCTTCAGTAGAAAGATTATTCAGGAAACCCGCACCAACTTTTCCACCCTTGTCGGCTGGCTCCATCTCATCAGAAAATTCTTTCTTTGCAGCTTGGACTTCCTTTTCTTCCTTACCAACTCCAAATTGCTCTCTGGCCTCGTTTTCCCGGGCTTTCTTGGCCAATAATTTAATTTCCTTGATTTCACCCTCAAAATCCCCAGATTTGCTACTCTGAGAGCCAGAAGAATCCGGAAATGCCAATTTATTGGTTGCAGCCTTTGCTTTTAGTATATTATTCCTAAGTTCTTGCTTATCCAGCTCTGGTCTTTGAAACGACACACTCTGCGGTTCTAGAGATGCTTGAACAACTTCAACACTACTCTTCTCCAATCTCTCTCTCCCCTTCCTAGACTTTATCTTTCTCCTAATCATTTCTTTCTCCAATTGTGTGCATTCTGCTTCCTTTTTTCCACCAACAAACAACTTTGCCGCCCAAAGTATGATCAAACCTCCAAACACCAAAGTCCCAATGCTCGAGAGTTTCGGGATAAACCCAGGATGAAGAATAACCCCACGAATTCCACTCATGAAACCAGACTCTTCACCAGAAACAACGAACTTCGCTACCGAACTAGTCCTTGGAATCACATTTTCACCCCCTTCCATCTCTCTAGCTAAATTCTTTGCATATAGAATTTTAGAATTTACTTTCTCCATGTCTTCAAATTCAAGTCTTTTCAAAACCTCATCCTCATGAACTGTAACCCCTTTTACATTCCCTTCCACATCTTGCGAAACAGTGAAAATAGGACCCGACCCAATACCCCAAAACTCAACATCTTTTTTATACCGTTCTACCCAGTTCTCTAATTTACTCAACAAAACAGATTCACCTAAAGGCTTTGATTTTAATTCACTTCCATCCTCCTTATCTACATCACTCTGTTTAACGCTATCAAAACTTTCTAAACTGTCATTTGGGTTTTGAATATCAGTAACTGGATTCAAGGGAGTGGGATTCTGACGCACCTTTTGATGATCGGTGAGTTTCTTCCTCAGCGAATTTCGGCGGTTCGTTTTCCGGCCAAAATGAGCTGAAACATTAAAAACATTGGTCCCGCGCGGAGGAAATGACGGCAATCTATGCAGGGTCTTATTGTTGGAAATTTTGATGGGAATTCGGGGAGTGAAAGATGAGAAACTGGATAGAAGCCGTGGGGTTTTAGAGATTGGAGGATTGAGAAGCTCCATCAATCATTGTAAAATTTCTGCGAAATTTCTGAATTCTGATGATACATTGAACACTATTTTTTGCTTTGAAGAATGAAAAAGAGAGGGTTTGCAGGAATTGTGCATTGTCGGGGAATGCTAAAACCCTTTCCGGAGCTATAAACGACGCCGTTTTAATAAGAAGATGAAAATGTCAAATATATCATTTCATTAATAGATATATTATTTTTAGTATAATAAAAAATTTAGTCTTTTAAGTTTATATATTTTATTAATTTTATCATAATTAAAAAATAATAAATATATTGATATAATCACAAATTAATATCTACACAATTTTTTCTTAACCTTTTTAATAAGGTACATACATATAGGTCCTCAAACAAAAAAGTAATGTAACATTTATAAGATAAGAAAATAATTTAAAAGAAAAATAGAAGATTGAAATAATTTTTCAATTAAGAGTTAAATTTATTAAATTATTTTGAATTATGATAAAATGAATATATTTTATAAGTTTTAGAGATTAAACGATGAATATGTTCATATATATTCTTAACTATTAATAAATATATTTTACAGATAAAATAATTTAAATTCAAATCAGATTAAGATAAATATTATAATTTATTATTAGGATCATTTATTATTTTTTCATTTAAATTTAAATTCAACTTAAATTTAAATAAAAATAAAAATTATTCAAATCATTAACTTCACTACCAACGGAAGTAATAACCGTTTAGATTTTTTTAACAGAAAGAGTTTTATATGAAAACAGAGAAGACAACTCAGCAACGACAACCTATGAACTGTCTGTCCCAACAAACAATGCAGAAAAAAGAAGGGTTTGTTTGGACCTTCAAGTTATACTATCCTCCTACAACAACTCTTAAACTTTCTTTTATCTCATATTGACCCTTGCATTTATATTTCATTAATTGTTTTTATAATCACATGAAGGGTGATAATGTGACACTTCTCACTAGTATTAATCAACAAGCGTTAGGTGTATTGATAAGATATATTATATTTTTAAAGAGAAGACGTAAGTTTGAATCCTGAAAATGATATTATTGAGTGGATAACCTAGCACCTCGAATATAGACCGTATGTAAGATGGATATGCATATAACTAATAATTCAGGGTCTTTGTAGAAGGAAATATAAGTTCAGGGACCAAACATAAAGTTAAACCAAAGAAAACCATGACCAAGACCAGTTTTTTCACGTGATGCAACACAGATTTTGTGGGACAACCTAGTTATTTATTTGTCCTAAATTAGGATGAGTTTACGATGGATGTCGAACACCACTGAATATCGTTAATGTTAAACACTGTTGAACATTATTAAATTAATTTATAAAGAATAAAAATCTAAAAGACTAATCATACGATTATTAATTATATGTTGAGTTTATTACACTTTTATTAATTATATATTGAGTTCTTAAGATTTTAAGTTTTTAATAATTAATTTAATGATGTTCAATAATATTCAACATTGTTCGGGTCTAAATTAACAATGTAATACCCTGTACTCTTTCATTAAGGCAAATGTTCGGGTGGGCTCAAGCCCAGTAAGCTCGGGAATGAAAGGGATAAACATCACGTGCAATTCACGTGATCAAATGAGTCAAAAGGACTTCATGGTCTGTCACTTTATTACATGATTTATAAATTTTACTTCCCAATCATACTACATGTCCCCTTCAATAGAGTATTTAATATTATTATATTTTAAGATTATGAATATATTTATTTAAAGTTCTAATTTAATCTGTCTAATTATACAAAATATCGACAATAATTTTTCTCATCAAATATTTAACCCTAATATATACCTAAAATCAAGGATAGAGGGATACATGGGTTGGGAGATACTCTCATTCCCTTGCAATTTTTAAATTTAAGAAATAAAATTTTCGTCTTTATTATAAGTCTTAATCTTAAACTATAAATTTTAAACTCTAAAAATACACCCTACTTCTAATTCTATCAATAACAACCTCAACCTTAAACATTGGTCCTAAACCGTAACCTAATATTTATTGTAGGGTATAAATAAGGACACCGAAAAAAGATAAAAGATTCTTAATAAACTTTTCTCTCTTCTAATGTTAGATCCTAATTCTATCCATGCCTAAAATACTAAAAAAATCAAATACACGATAAATTATTATATAGTTCTGACTCATCATGTCATTCATGATCTCATTTAATAAGATTCATCAATTTAATGACATACAGAAAAAAAGACGAAGATTCACCTTTAAAAGAAAAAGAAAAGAGGTGAAGATTCACTTTTAAAACTCAAGATAAAATTTATTATTAGATAAGATCATAAATAACGTCATGAGCCAGACCATCTAATATTTTTTTAAATACACATTGTTTTTTCATCCATATATGTATATCAATAATTTACGAGAGATTATTAGGTGAACCTTGTTCATTACATCATTTGTGGTCCAAGCAATCATGACCGTTCATCTTTAAATAATTACCTAATAACTACCGCCCACTAATTACATGTGGGAAAAAGATGATGATTCGCTTGAAAAAAATTGAGATAAACGATCCTGATTGATTGAGACCATGAACGACGTGTTGAACAAGTTTCACCTAATAATTTACTTATACATTGAAGAATAGGGCTAGGGCATTAACATATATATTTAACACCAGCTACGGAGAAGCTGAGGTAGCTGGATCCGATCAACAACTTGGCTTTGGATTCTCCATGCACCTACATGATGCATGTTCGGCTTCACCAGTCACCACGGCCGAGTATTCTCATCTCTCACCCATCTCCGTAGTATCATAGTTATTACGGAATTGAATTCTGACGCCGGTCGCCGCATGAAACATAGATGGACAATGTCAGAACTAGGACAGCTTAAGCCGACAAAAAGCTACAACTTATTGTTGTAGGATATAAAACCAATGACCAACCCCAACCCCCTTTTTCTTTTCTGCTTCCTCTTTATTACTTTCAACTTGCAAGAAACCATGGATATGCCACTTGCCACACACTAATCAACACTTCAAACTCAGTACTAAACAATGCTTAAACATTAACCAGTACATACAAAGCTTTGCATGTGGAAAGTGATGATGTGAAAAATCAGTTTTGTCCTAAAAATACCAAATGTGACTTGTATGAAAGTGTTGTGTCATAAATATGGCTTAGTTTCTTCTTCATAGTAAAAGCTGTCCACCACAATAAACAAGAGTTGTATTGGAATAGTTAAAAGCTCTTCCTGTTTTAAGTTACATGACAAACATGTAACCTACAAAAAACCAGATGCCAAACAATGTCTTAATCTGGTATTCCACACATATATAGAAAACTTTATATCCATTATTTAATAATAGTTGCATGAGTGGCTCAGGAGTTATATTTTGCAATGTTTGACCATCATGGAATGACTCGGTCGCATGCATGTTTTTAGAACAGTGCCGGCCACTTGCTTCAGAGTGAGCAAATTACTCTCAGAAACTATTTGAATTTTCTGTCTTGTTGTTTGACCATTGTACCGATTCTAGGAAGCTTTGTTTAAGAGATTAAGGGGACACGACATCAAAGGCAAAGATATGATGCATTGGGTTGTCGTTGTTGCCATGCATTTAATGTAAACCCAGAAGGTAAAAGAATTGCAGATCAAGATTCATGCACAGAGAGTCAATTCGGGACAGAAATTAGATGTTGGTTTTGAAACCACGTTTGCTGCTACCATCCTAAAAAGCCTGTAATGTATAAAAGTCATTAAAACAATGTCTCAAACGTTTAATTGTCTTAGAATTAGTTATTATTTTCCGAAACATTTAACTATTTATGTTTTTTCTAGGTTAAAATGATTTTTTCGTAGATAAAAATTATTAGCCAATTAAAAGCAAATGATTTAAAATAATATGACAGAACTATATAATAATGTCTATTGACATAATAGTATCATATGGAACAACAAAAATCGACTGTCCATTTCTATGATCCAACGCACAAAAATTAAATTATAAGACATAACCTAAATTTTTAATTTTAAAACCTGCAAAATACTACGAGAAATTATTAGAAGAATCATGTTTATCACGTCATCCGTAGTTTAAATAATTAAGTTTGTTTATCTTTAAATAATTACGATAATTCTCTTTAAAAAGGATGAGATAGACGAATTTGTTGATTAGGACATATGAGGATGACATAATCATCATCATGATTTATCTAATTTTTCCAAAACTAAAGGCAAAAACCCATCGAGTAAATGCTACAATAACAAAACAAAACGTGTCTCTTGCTGTGTTCACTAATTTCATTTGAAGATCATACCCATTCATTCATGGTAGCAGAATTTTAACCGTGACAATGGAAGTTAAGACTTAAGAGCACGAGAACTGGGAAGTGAAAGTAACTAACAAGTTACTAGGAAAAAGCATGGAAACTGGGAAAAACCAAACAGGGAAACATGTAGCACGAGATTGGAAGCCATTACTTGAAAAGAATGGCCTGATGTTTAGTAATAAAACCCAGAAACAGAAAAGGATTTTATGGCTAACAAGTGGCTAAGGTGGCGAACCGTCGAACATGGGAGCCCCCAGTCCCCAGCTTTAGCTTAAACTTGGCAGCCTTTTGAAAATGCGCGCATTAAAGATTATAATGAACAAAAATATCTCACTGGCTTCCATCAAATCTAGAAAAGCAAGAATTTACATGGTTTCTACGCATTTGTTTATACGGTGTACTGGAGAAAACTGGAAAAATTACAGTGATTCTAGTAGTAATTATCGACATCCCACGTACAAGACCTGAAATCGACGTCTAATGTTACAGAAATGTCAGCATCATCGAGTTCCAAATGGTGGTCTGGTAACCTCATTTCATCGAACAATATTTGTTCAGAAATGAAGTCATCGTATGAAATATCCGGATCTGTTAGTAAATACTCATCTAATAAGTTGTTTGGTTTTATTTGGACTTCGTCGACCGGTTTCCACTCACTTTCGATGTGCTCCGTTTGATGTTCAGCTTCTTCGTTGGACTGGAATCTGAGAACTGATGTAGGTGAACAGAGAGACTGGGAGTCTTGAGCTGAATCATACCCCGAAACCATTTCGAGATCAATCTCCGGTGGTTTCGTGAAGTTTGTGAGAGCTTCGGGGCCTCTGATTTGAATCGCGGCTCGGTCATAGACCAAGGCAGCTTCCTCGGCAGTGTCATAAGTACCGAGCCATACCCTGGTTCGACTGGTGGGGTCTCTGATCTCAGCCGCCCATCTCCCCCAGGGTCTTTGTCGAACGCCACGATACTTGACACCGTTGGACAAACATTGTTGCTGCTGCTTCGATCTCATGCTTACATGATTTCTTTGCTTATTTACCGGCTTGGAGGAATTTACAGTGGAACAATCTTGGATCCTGATTTCGTTTATATGCCTTTTCACCCTACGATTCCCCTCCCGTTCACATTCGTCGCCGGAAGAGTCCGTGGCGTCCCCATCGGTGACACAAATCCTGACAATTCTCGGTGCTTTAGCTTTGAATTTCATCGGCTTTACTAGCTTGTTCGTCACAGTTCTTTGCTCCGTATATTTCACTGAAAACCAACTCGTTCGCTTCATCTCCAGAACAGTATCATCAAAAACGGGTTTTCAGACAAAAAGAGAAAATCTTTAAAAAGAAACGAAATTTCTAAAGCAAATTGTTGGAGAGTACAGAGCGAAAGACCAGAGAGAGGAACAGGAGTTTCGGTCGTATGGGAGAGTCAAAATGGCAAGAATCGATGTTTTATAGGAGTATCTTGAATAAAACCATTTTATTATTTTTATAAACAATTTTATTTTGTTTTGTTTTTTATTAATTATTAATTTAATAATTGTTAATAATTAATATAAATGGATTAGAGAATAGAGATTCCGGTGTCCACTGGAGATCCCCAACGACTCACTGTATCTCTTACTTACTGACACGTGTCCCAGTGCTCTCTCGAAATGTGCTTGGTCCCCAAGAAATAAAAACTTGTCTCACGCTCTAATGATTCATGTGTATTACACGCCTCGTCTGCATTGGGGACCTATCCACATTGACGGGGTTTGATTTGCTGGTGAGATAAATAACGGTCACAGCAGGTGAGGCTAGTGTCTCTCACACTCACTGGAGTCTGGAGATATATCCGTCACAGGAGGGGAGAGGAAGGGTCATCTACGTGGCACATCGTATCACTTGCCACGTCAGCATATTGCTTTTGACAATACAGGGAAGAGCTAATCTCAACTCAATTAGGTAAAATGACTTCGAGTAATTTTTAATGAGTTTAAAAATTTTAAATTTAAGTTAAATTCGAATTTTATTTAAACTCAATTAAATTAACTGTTAACGATTTTATATTGTGTCAGACGTAAATAGTTTATTATTTATTATATC
Organism: Abelmoschus esculentus; assembly: GCA_035048815.1. Classification (NCBI taxonomy): domain Eukaryota; kingdom Viridiplantae; phylum Streptophyta; class Magnoliopsida; order Malvales; family Malvaceae; genus Abelmoschus; species Abelmoschus esculentus. The sequence continues at coordinate 15,252,407 of JAUCBN010000031.1, forward strand.
TCATTTAAAATGTTTTTTAATTCTTATATATAAAGGGTTAGTTTAGGTTATTGGGTTTAAATTTAGGGTTTAGATTTATGTTTATGATTTATAATTTTGGGATTTTAATTTAGAAATTTAGATTTTAAATTATAAAAATTAAAAAATAATTTATTTCAAATGATTCATTTAGTTTTTTGAGTCGAATATTAAGTAGTTCGACTCAACTCGTTAAGAATTTGAATTGAATTTAAGATCAAATCAAATCAAATTTTGATTAATAACTTGTGATCTGTCTAAGCTCATTTACGGTCTTAATTTCACCGACCGATCCTCATTATGATCTTCATTAAGTAGTATTAAAACTTAATTAAAGCTTGTTTATTAAGCATCGTAATTTCTGTTGTATATCATAAGAACAGTGTGGCATCAAACACTGACTCAGTGAGTCGGCATGGAAAAGAACAGTGTAGTCATGACAGGAAGCGTTGTCTATGAAATCAAATCCTGTGAGACGTGGTTAGGTCCGAACAACCTACCCTCTTTATCATCTCATTTGTTTCCCTCATCTCTTCTCATTGACTCCTCCACCTTTCTAGTACTTGAAGTCCTCAACTTCAACTCAGGACTCCTTAATTATTTGTATCCAATGTCTCCTAACAACAACTTGAATGGTCTCAAAAAAGACACAACCTGCAGATAAACTTGATGTTTCTTTAACAGTTAATTATGTTATTAGGTCTAACACGAGAGATGGTAGTTCTAGATAGTCGTAGACGATTTTGTTTATAAAGCACAATACGTGTCATTATATTATTGATCCAAATTTTAAATTAAATCATAATCACTTATGTTAAAGCTTTTTAATGGGTTATGTCATCATGGTTAAATTATTTTTTTATTTTTTATAAATTATAGATTTTAAACTCATCAAGAATACTTTTTCCCTATTTTACATAAGATTAAGATCAAATAATATTCGTAAAAAAACTCTTATTTTTTATGTAAAGTTTTTAAATCTTAGCACAAACTTTTTATCTCAAGTGGTTAACGGAACAATTGTTGTTTCTAAGGGTATTCACTATTGGGTACCCGGTTTCCTTGGATCATCAAAAGTTGTCCCGTGTCCCGGCCCATTTAAATCGGCTATTAGTTATCGGATACTCGTAAAACCCGGGTACCCGATTCATAATTATTATTTTTTTATTTTTTATTTTAAATTTTTAAAAAATTATATATTAAACATATAGATTTTAAAATTTTATAATACGTAATCAAACATAAAAATGTGTGACTTAAAGTTAATTTTTGAATATTTGAACTTATATACATATATATTAAAATTTATCACTAAGATGACATTTAAAATATTAATCTCGTTTTTTCTTTCTGTATTAGTAAATTAATAAAAATATATTTAAAATTTTTAAAATTTAAAAATATATAATTCAAACATAAAACTAATTTAGAGATTTAAATTTAATTTTAGGTATAAATATTAAAGAAATTTAAAATAAAAATATAATTTAAAATTAAACATAATAATAATCTATATTAGCTAAATATAAAAAAAAAATTTAAAATCTTAAAATATCGATAGGATACTTAGCACATGTCTACACAATCCCTCAATAATTTTTTTATTAATAAATGTCGAAATTTTGTGTTTTATACGCGTTCAAAATTTTATTTTCGAGTAAAATTTTGACTAAGTGATTAAAAAATTCTAATAAAACGCTAGAAAAAAAAATCAATTGTTCCCTTATAAAAATATACATTCAATTGAATTTTTTTTCAACGAAAGAAATTGAGTCCTATCACAAAAAATTAAAAAAAATTATATTTTGATTAATTTAAATTAATTTATATCATACATTTAATTATATTAAATTTTATACGCATAGATAATGCATATCTCAATATTCGTTTATAAATTTAAGTCAAGCATACCCGTTCATGCTTTTTAACTTACAACAACAGTCGAGTGTCGGGAATGGGAGAGATTATATCGTAGGCCCGGTCTATCACGTCAGCCGTGGTCCCTAGTTAATGAAAATCACTTATTCCGCTACTAATCAACCATGTAATTAATATAATTTTCAGAAATTATATTTTTAAAATGACATGTAAATTATGAGTGAAGATTCATTGGTTGAAAAAAAATGAGTTGGCAATTAGTGGTGAAGTGGGTGGTTATTATTGGATAGGACCACGGCTGACGTGGTAGGCCGGGCCTATGTTATAATTTCTCCGGGATTAGTATTCAAAAAACTCCAGACAATACATAAATTAAGGTGTTTAAAATCGGTTTAATAGATATTCAACGATTCAATAAGTCTAATATCAATATCATATTATTATTATATTTCTACATTATTTTTATTTTTTAACTTATATTATGAATCGAGGAGTACTCATTAGGTTGATTTTAATACTCCTAACAGAAACCAGCCCAACATCCCTCTTGTACCGGACTCGCCCGAATTTGTGTCGTTTTTTTAATCGAATGGTCTGTGTAGGTATGAGGAAAAAAGGTTTGTATTGGTAAAACAGCAGCGTTCAAGCTTTATGCGTCGGTGGAATAACGGCAGCGATGAGCCAACGGGATAACTCTTATGTCACACATGGAAGACCATGCACTTCCAGAATGTCTATTGATTTATTAATTAATTATATTTATGATTTATTTTTAGTATTTAAATTATTTTTAACTTTAAATAAATATTTAAATTTTTATTTTGATTATTTTAAATGTATGATTGTTAAAATTTTATTAGTTAACTAAAATATGAAATGTGACATATTTTTATTTTTTTAATAATTTTTAAATAAAATTCAAAATTTTAAAAATTATCAATTTTAAATTTTTATAAAATAGTCCTAAAATTTTAATCAAAACACCTAAATTATCGTTATTTTTGCCATTGATTGTTTCGTCAGGGTCCAACACTATCACCATTAAACCATCACAGCCATTTCTTTCAACCACTCATCGTTGGTAACCGATATTAGGTGTATTGATCAATTTCTTTTTCACGAGTTAATTTCTTTCTACGTTAGAAAATAGATTCACATACTATCGTCGATTACCAATGATGAGTGGTTGAAAAAATAATCGTGGTGATATGACGGAAAATACAAAGGCTGTAGGCATAACCATCGATAATAATATCGATTGGAGAAATTAAAGATTTCAAATTTAAGGGTCATTTTGTGAGTTTTAGGAGCTTTATAAAAATTAAAAATAAATTAAATTTAAAATAATAATAATTAACAATTAAACACTTAAAACAATCAAAATAAAATCTATATTTATTTAAAACTAAAAATAATTTAAATATAATTTAGACAAAGTTTAACTAAGGTGTTTCTCTCTTTGCTTGATGCTAAAATTATTAATTAAAAAACAAAAGTATAAAGAATTCCCGTGCGTGAATCTCGCTAGCTCGATTCCTACCACCCGTACCCATACCAACCCCCCTGTTTACTATAAGAGACAAACCTCCTTTCTTTCCTAGTCTTGTTTTCAAAGCCCCTGGTTCGATTCTCATTCTCTACATTTCCATTTCCATTCTAATAATTCAGATCTCTGCACTAATCAATCATCTTGTTCACAAGGTTCGTGTTTATCTTCTGTTCGAATTCTGTAAAGTTTAGACTCTTTTCTTGTTGATTCTTGGTAGAATTCTGTGATACATACCAAATTCTGCAACCGAGACATGTCTGAACCTCCGGTGAAACCGATTCTTCAAAACCCACCAGGATACAAGGACCCAAACACCTCGGCCTGTGCACGTGGGTTTAGACCACCGCTACGGAAACCGGTTCTCCCTACGTCTTTTCATGCCAAGAAAAGAAAGACTAACTATGGTCGTGCTTCTTGTTGTTTCTGCATATTCATTCTCATCTTCTTTCTCCTCGTTCTCATTTCCGCTGCTGTTTTTTACCTCTGGTTTGATCCGAAACTACCCAGGTTCCACATCCAATCGTTCCGGATCTCCCACTTCAACGTCACCAAAAGACCCGACGGAACCTACCTCGACGCCAAAACAACGACGAGACTCGAAGTGAAGAACCCGAACGGAAAGATGACTTACTATTACGGGAACACAGAGGTCGATGTCACCGTCGGGGAAGGTGGGTACGAGACGGAGTTGGGAACGACAACGGTGCCGGAGTTCACAATACAGGAAAAGAACACGAGGAGTTTGAAGATAGAAACAAAGGTGAGTAACAAGCTAGTGGTTGACGAGGTCGGGAAGAAACTCAAAACTCGTTACCGAAGCAAAAGTTTACCGGTGAACGTGGAAGCTCGGACGAAAGTCGGAGTGGGTGTTGCGAGGTTGAAGATCGGCATGGTCGGGGTGACCGTTAAGTGCGATGGGATGTCCAAGAAACAACTTGACGGCGGTGACATGCCCAAATGCGTCATCAACATGTTAAAATGGTAAGACAACGCCGAACTAGTTATGTTAAGTGACTTTCATTGCCCAAGGAGTGTATAATATTATCATTTTTATACAATATTTGGTTGCTCCAATGATGAATTTGAGTGTGCGATGGTTGCAGGCTCAATATTCATTGAAACCGATCACATGCATCAAAGCTCAATGGTAAACGATGATTGTCCGCGACAAGCGGTTAAAAACTCTCGGTTGATATATTTATTGCATCGAATGATCATCGACCGACTCGTCCCGACTTTCTTCCGAGTTGCATAGAATGAAAGAAATAAAATCAGTTGGCAAGTCTTTCTCATATGCTTCCTTCTGTTAATTAAAACATTGAACCTCTATTCCTACATGTCCTACCAGTGGCTGTGGATCTGTACTAAAAACATCCAACATCCATCACATTCTTACATCCAAACCCATTGCTTGTCTTGTCTGCACATCAAAAATGTTCACTGCTCAATGTTGATGCTACAACGGAGAGCTCTACCCGCCCGGTCCACTCCTCGCCGGGTTTCAATGTCACCGGCTTCACAATTGCTGCTCCGTTGATGCATAGCATCTGTTTGTACTCATCGTCTCCAAAATCTACCATTGATTTCGATTTCTTCTCCCATGGATTCCATACCACTGTCAAACAACAGAATCACAATCTTTTTGTTATATTAGTTTACAAATTGATTGAGCATTTGTGTCCTGTAAACATCTTTAAAAGTACTTGCTTACCAACATCGGGTAGACCCTCCTTCCTGATAACATATGTTCTTTTCCTTTCGTGATCAAGTACGGCAACTACATTCGGAGTACTGAGATAAACTCGATCCACCTGTTACACCATTTGGAGAACATCTAAAATTGTTATTGTTTAAAACTCGACTTGCAGCATTCTCACAAGGCAAATGGTTTTCGAGCATGGTAGACTGTATTCCCAGGTCAACATGAACAAAGTCCTAATGCCAGAATTGCCTAAACCCAACAAACGATCCTAGTAGCACTTAAGACCTCAAAAACATACGTATTTGAACACTTCAAAGGAATAGTAAAACTCGTGTACCTCGGACTCGAATGTTATAGCATCTCCTTGCTCGGTAAAACGTTCTTTTTGGCAAAGGTTGTCTAGGTAGTCGACTGTCTCCAGCCCTTCAATCCTCACTTCACTGTGGACACAGGTTCATGTCAAATCCAGACAGAACTTCTAACTTCTACGCGTAGAAAACATAAATTGTTCGTCAAATATACGATAACACGCTAAACATACCTGATGTCGGAAACCGACAAATATGTATGATACACGAAAGAGAAACTGAATGGCTTCCCATTGACATTCCTAATTCGTGATATTAATGCCAGACTTCCATCTGCTGCAAGTGATACTCTCAGGCGAAACTCGAAACTAAAACAGATAAGAAAAGCATATCAGCAACATACACAAACTCAATTAGATTTTTCATTCAGAAATCGACACAGGATGTACATATCCTAGTTCTTACCTATGGGGCCAGCATTTGAGATCATCTTCAGACGGTTTAAGCAACAGGTCGACGAAGGATTTGCCATGGGAATCATTTGAACTCAGAGGTGGAGGACTTTCATCAATTGTCCAAATCTTGTTCCTGGCAAATCCATGTTGCTCGAGCGACCCACAGTTACCGAACTTAACGAATTACGAGCATCGAAATGAAGAACTCAGATAAGCAACAATGAATCAAATTCCATACAATTCCATTTACTAAATGACAGACAAAAGACTACCTGTGGGAAACAAACATGGATTCCTCCTCGCACAGCTTTCGGGGGCTTAAAAATCGCCTAAATTCCATTACACAAAACATGATTCAGTGTCTGGTTTCCCGTTTCCACCACAACAAAACAGTTTAACTCATGAAATCTATAGCCGATTCGGCTTCTCGGATAACTTGTATAGAAATTAAACATCCTTTAACCCTTCCCCTACCTTACTACTGGTAAACAAGAGTTCTTTCCCTTGTTCATTCCTCCATGAAGTCACCAGTCCTCCATGTAAGCTAACCTATAACATCAAAACACAGAATTAACACAAAAATCAATCTGAAATTTACACAAAAAGGGAAAGAACCAATCAGAAAACCAAACCCTTGCAGAAGCTCCTCGAGGGTTCCGAAGAACAATCATACCAATCCCATTCCAATCCTTTGTAATCTCAGTTGCAGCCCTATAATCCCATACTGCTGCAGAATGCCCCATTTTCGAAATCAAAACCCCAAAATTTATCACAAAGGTTTCCCTTTTCTTGACTCTAGAATTCTTACAACCACACCGAAATGCCTGAAAACAATGAAGTCTTAAAGGCACAACACTTATCTTGTGACAAACCCTCTGATCTCGTGAATTTAAAGCAAAAAACTCAACTACCAAACCTCAAAAATTCCTTGTCTCTGTTGACAATTACGGCTCAGATCTAAAGATCCTTAATTTTGTTCGCCCAAAACCAAATCACTGCCTCTAAAAGGACAGACATTGAGAGTTGAGACCCTAAGGACTCAAAGAGAGGTTTAGACACCTATACCTATTACCCCCACAAGGCCCAGATTCATAACAAAACATGATCAAAACTTGTCATTTATACACCAGAACAAGACAATATACGTAGAAATATTTTTCTTCAAAGTTCGATTTGTTTTTTTCACAAAAAAAAGCAAGGAATAAAACCCAATTCAAAGATTTAAGTAGAAAGAATCTAAATTTCAGAACTTTTCTTTTAAACTGCAAAGCTGAAAAGTATTGGATTAAAGCAATGCTTTTGCATGGAAATAATGAATGTAGATGTTTAAATAAAGCCCTTAACCAGAAGAAGCAACCCCCAAACTAAAAGTTTAAGGAAACAAAAAGCCAAAAACATAGACATTAATTAAGATTTAAGAAGGTGATTAAAAATAAACATAAGACAGGGTTGTGGGGGTTGTCTGTTGCAGTGATCTAAGACATGGAGATACGAGAAATACATGTCTTTTTGTATAAAACGGTCAACAATACCTAAGGATTTGAAAAGTTGCAAAAAGGAGTGTCATTTAATTTTAAATTAAAATATATTTTCTAAAATGTATTTTTTCAACTTTCAACAAACACAAACTCTGAAACAAAAAAAGTAACCAACAAAGGCTTTATCCTTGTTTCTTTTTAGTCAAAAAAAAGAAGGCTTTGCTTGCTTGTCTTGCCAAGCTTGACCTCCACTTCATTTTCACATACCAATAATACGATAATATTCGGGGCGGTTCAAAAAATTTAGGATTTTGTATAATTTATTAAAATGTGATCCTAGAAAGTAATTATTCACAACCTCTACTAGTTCTAAAAATATGACCCTTAGAAGTAATTATTATTTTAGGGCCATGTACGATCGTTATTATTGCGTCTGTCTAGAATTTTACTGGCTATACAGAAGCAATAATAATAGTAATAATTAATAAAATTTTATAATCAATTATCACATTTAGAAAACAATTATAACTTATCTTTCTTAAAAATATTTTCAAAAAATTTATAATAAATTTTAAGATTAATGTATTTAATAAATGTAATTCATCAAAATTTTGAACCCTCTTTGTTAAGGATCTTGTACGATCGTTCTTATTACGTCTGTCTAGAACCTACTTATAATAATCGGTGTACAAGAAGACACTCGGAAGTTTGAACATTTGAGAAATATGTAGAATGAAGGCAATCATGTATTATTGTTAAATAATTATAAATAAAATATATATAAAAAATATTTCTGAATAATTTTTTGTCCACGGGATGTTGGGTGAAAGGTACCATGTGAAGGACAACAGAAGCTGGCATTGTTGGAAGGAGATTAGGTTTTGCCACTTTGAAGCATGTGGGAAGACTTCGTTGTTGGAGTTTCCCACTTTTTTATGCATGGAGAATGGATGGATTCATGCCATGGCCATGGCCATGGCCATGTATCATGTGATCCTTCCATTAGTTTATTTATTTCTCATTTTAAAGTACATCCACTGTCACGATGTTTGAAAGTTTTAGCTGAATATTGGGAACTGAAGTTCTTAAGATTCAGCATCCTGAGAATTTTGATTCTGTACGGATTCTGTAAGGGAACTGAAGAAGTTCGTGATAGTTTTATAAGCCCAAATTTCACTTCAGATGCTGCAGTTTTACAGGAGCTATAGCCTATATGGTCTAGGGGGCGTACATTTTTTGTTCTGAATCTTGCATTGGTCGGTTGTTATCCAGCAATATTAGTGCAGGACGAAACCTTGGACTTGAATGTAAGAGTGTTTATTATCGGATATTAGATTAGACTGAATTTGATTTTTCAAATATTTGAGTTTTCATATTGATGATATAGTGATTTGTATCCGATTTTTCAAATATCTGAGTTTTTGAATCGATGATATAGTGATCCGTATCCTATCCGAAAAAAGCGGATCCACATATTTGGATATCCCATTATCCAAAAATATAATTTGATTAAACTAACTTTTTAAATTTGAAAGTTGTATTTATGAAAGTTTTGGAATTTCGAATATAATAAACAACAAATTACTAAATACAACAAGAATCACATTTATAAAAATTTCAATTTTTAATTTTTTTTTTAAAATAACAAGCACTAAATTGTTAAATATAACAAGATTAATATTAATGAAAAATTGAATTTTCGGATAATCCAAAACTTGAAATATTGTGATCCGTATCCAATCCGGAAAACTTAAAATCAGATCGGATATCCTATCCAAAAATAAAAATCATATCGGATATTCATATTTTCAGATCGGATCAATTGATAATCGAATCGGATCAACCGAATCGGATATTTTTAAACACCCCTACTCGGATGAATTCAGTTGCCTTATCACTTACAATAAGGCTATGGCTGATTATAATAACATGTTATAAGAGGCATTAAGCCAAACCAGACGAGATCTTCCCAGTGTTTCCTTAATATCTGTGGACACTCATGCTGTGCTTCTTCAGCTTTTACAGGATCCCTCATCCCATGGTAATAACACACACACACACACACATGCATGCATATATATATATATTGTCATGTTCTATAGAAGCGAGGGACATTAATCCAACATCACCTGCACAAGTGAAGCTTTGATGCTTGTTGCGGATATGGTGTTGGGAACTACAATTTTCACCCTGGAAACTATGTTATCTGGGATGGGATCCATGCCACTGAAGCAGCCAACTAGCTTACTACTATGGCCATTCTCAATGGCCTCTTACTTTGATCCTCCTTTTCCTCTTCACAAGCTCTGTTTTCTCCATCCTATAGGCTGTAGGTTGATGCTGGTCACAAGTTTGAAAGCTATTTCGTGCTTAGAGCAAGGCTCGAACCTTCAATCCAATCTTTATATTATTTGATAGTTAATACTAATTTTTATAGTTACATGTGTTAGAATTTAATTGGCTACACAAATTCTTTTACCATTTTTACATAGTATATATAAATAATTGAGAGATTATATCATGGGTCTGGCTCGTCCCTAGCCAATAAAAACTACCCATTTCACTATTAATTATTCATGTTATTAATCTAGTTTTCAGAAAATAAATTTTTTAAATGATATGAAAAAAATGAGTGAAGATTCATTTATTGGGAAAAAAAATGACATAGAAAATAATGAAGTAGGTGATTATAATTGGGTGAGACCGTGTTTGATGTGATAAGTCAGACCCATAATATAATTTCTTGTAAATCAAGGATTATATTTTGATACATAATCTGTATAAAAATATTACACAACCCTTCTATAAAATTTAAACTATAAATTCCAAACCTCAAAACCTAAACCTTAAACTCTACATTCTAACCATAAATTTTATATTCTATACTCTACACATTAAACCCTTAAACCCTAACCTAAAATCCTAAACTTTAAATCTTAAACTCCACGTTGTAGTCCATAAACGTTAAAATTTTGATTAAATAAAAATCAATCCAAGTTAGGCAAATTCAATTAATTATTCTCATACATTATAATTTAATTTAGTTAACACTAAATATTTTATTTTTTTTATCAATTCATTTCGATTAATAACCAAATTTTTTATTTAAAATCTTTTATTAAATGCGACATTTAATTCAATTTTTAATATTATATAGAAAAAGAAAGGGAATGGAAATGAGTGACGAGAGGCCTCAGACGTGGATTTGAAGATAGGGAACCAACCAATCAGAATCCTACCGCTTGTCCACGTGTCCTTCACCTTCTTCACTGTTTCTAGTACAGCAACTGGATTCTTTGTTCTTTTGTCGCCAAGGATAGGATTTGTAAGCGTTGCAGCTCCCATACATATTCAAAACACCTCAAATTAATTTTTCTAAATGGCGGCAGCTGCATCAACGTCATCCTCCATGGTGGCCACCGCCGTTTTGGTTCCACGTTTTCCGACAGCCGTTACAACTGCCCGCTGCAGTGCCTTGCCACCCCTTCCCCCTCGCGTTTCCAACACTTCCTTTTCCTCTTCGGTAAAGCTAATTCCAGGTAATCTACACATGCATAATGTACAATATATGAAATTCGATGTCTCAAACAGTCACCTTGTCAGTGTTAAATTCGGAAAAACCTTGAATGCATAATTGTTCTTTCTTCCCCATGCATTTTTCAGCAGAAATAAGCCTTACAGACTGAGATTAAGTGCAATTCTTAAAATCTCTGGGACATGATATGTATGTCTTTGCTTATTGTTCAAATCCTTTCCCACTTTTTGATTCCCAAACAGAATCCAAGAGGTTTTCTCTGCTTCAGACCAAAGCCTCAGAGGAGACAGTTGATGCTGGGGAGCTTTTCACTGACTTGAAGGAAAAGGTGAGAACATGGCTTTATTATCGACATTCCAACTGGTTCATGCATCTGTTAGTGCTTAGTGTTGAACTGACTTGGCTTTCTTCCCATGTTTACTAGTGGGATAAAGTTGAGAACAAGTCCACAGTTCTTCTTTATGGTGGTGGGGCTATAGTTGCTGTTTGGTTATCATCCATTCTTGTTGGTGCCATTAACTCGGTCCCTTTGGTAAGTGAACTCTCAGCAGTCTTAAGACAGGGACTATACTCGGCAAATGAATTTCGATACAACTTATTATCTCTTTCAATTAAGTTGCTCATCCAATCTGAAACAATTTTCTGTGCTGATCAGCTTCCAAAGATAATGGAATTAGTAGGACTTGGATATGCAGGATGGTTTATCTACAGATACCTTCTCTTCAAGGTAAGAGATTCACTTAATCCATGCGGTCTCATGAATCTTAATACTTGGTAATCTTGTTCTTTTGGGTGAGCCATCAGCCCATCCTTCATTAATCATGAAGAGATATGTTTGAAATTAGCTTAATCTACAACTAAAACCTTATGATTTTCAGACAATTTAGAATAAGAATGTTCATATGTATATGCACACTAAAAACCATATGCTTATTTCCTCAGTCAAGCAGGAAAGAACTAGCTACGGATATTGAAGCACTGAAGAGTAAGATTACTGGAACCGACTAGATGCACAGCAATGTCATGATCATTTATTCACTATTATCTTTTTGGTCCTTTCTGTACCCTGTAAAAGAGACATATGTATTCTGTAATTGTAGGATTGCCTTGTATGAATCCTTGTCACCTTTTTATTTGGTCTGTTCATGGATTGATAATCAATTTGATGTGTATCTCTGTAATTTCCATCTATGAATATATATACCTTTGTATTTACCATCTTATTCGGTTAGAATGAAATGCCATGCATTTCAGAAAGAAAATGCAGAAAATGGCTTATCTAGCAAAATCTTTCCCATCGGTTTAAACCCTAAAGGCTTCCAGCACAATTAAAATTATCTCAATACCCACTTCCAATCCATACAAAACAACATGACCTTTGGGGAAACAGTCTATCCATTTAGTTTTACATTTTCTCTTTCGCTCATTATCTGAGCAAAGAAACATAAACAACACAAAGCGGTTTAGTGGGAGGATATATGGTCGGAATAACAGTTGATTTTAGTGCCTGATGGTTAACTCAGCCCTAAGATGGAGAATACCGTTTACGAAGTAAAGACTGTCTTCAGCCATGAAAGAAGTCCAAGGTATAGCAAATAAATTACGGTACCCAACTGCCTTGCCGCCGGTGAATGTGTAGTTGCCTTTGTATTTGCTAACAAATTCCTCTGTTGGCTTTGACCTCGCTGCGAATTCATAGTCCACTGCAAAACTAACGGAACCCTTTTCTTGCATCCCTAAAAACAACCCGAAGCAATGGAAAGAGCTCTGCTGGTCCATGTTGCAATGGGCTGACAGGAAGAAACCTTGTCCACCCAGGTGGAAAGCCTGAGAATAAACCCGTCCAGATGGGAATAAATTTGCACACTCCTCCCTCTTCAAGTCCAGGTACACAACGCATTGTTGACGGGGGAGTTCAAATTCCACTACCTTAACAGGTCGATACTTGTAAGCTCGCTCAATAAAGCGACGGTTCAAGCTAGCAGACTCCTCTGCGGCCAAGCTCCGTTGTCTGTGTGGGGCTTCAGCCTTGAAAAAGAGGGCCTCGAGCACAAGCTTTGATGAAACCTCATGATCAAAATCATTACTTGTTAACACCTTCTTAAGCTTCCGGCAAGTCATATAAGGGAAGCGAATAAAGCGTGCAAGGCGTGAGCCGAGAACTTCCCTTCGGTCTTCCAATTTAGGGTATTGAGCCCTAGCCCACTTCAATACAAAGTCATACACAGCATCTTCAGATGCTATTTGCAGATCATCACAGGATAATATTGCCTCAATACCGGCTAGTGGCAAAGCCATCACCTCTTCTTGAAACCTGGTAAAAAGTGATCCAAAATAATAAATAAGCATTTAAATATCCATGGTTTATACTTTGAATATGGCCTAAAGAAAAAGAGGGCGAGAAAAAGGATACTAAATTTACACTGCTTGAACTGTTCTGTTATCATTAACATTACCTTTCAACCTATCCTTGAGTTTTCCAAAGAATATAGGATTAAACCTTTGTAATTTTTAGTTTTTAAAAAGAACATTAAAGCCATACATGTTACTAAAGTGAAATTTCAAAATATATAGACCGAGGAGCCCAAATTTCATAAGTTCTAACAGGCAGTTAAAACTAGATAAGGACATAAGGTATGTATCGCATCACAAAACTAATAAAACTATCAATTTCATGTCAGAAGAGAAGTGAAAAATGGCCTGGACAGGAGAACAGGAACTTACTTGGTAATATCTTTGTATCGGGCAGCAAGGTACTGCTTTGCAGCATCAGTCAATGGTTGGACAGCATCAGCCATTAATACACTCGATGGAAGATCCAAGTAAAGCAGAGCTGACTCTGGTGTCATGGGTAAATTGCGCAATAGTCGGCTGCAGTATCTCATACAGGAGGCAACCTCAAATTTGTCAGCAGCCATCAACACATCAAGCAATTCAGGAGCTGTGGTGACGGATAGGTTGTTGCTATACATAAAATTTAAAAGTTCCATGAGAGCAGCTTCCTCTGTATATAATAAAGTAAAAGTAGTCATTTTACTTAACCTGCTCTCACTTGTTTGAATAAGAAACATAACCAAAAAACAAAAACTTAAGAGTGCATACCAGAGGCATTTATTCTTAAGGTTACATGTCGCTGCTCCGACTCCCTCATCCCATTTGAGAAAAGCTACAATTTATCAATAAACAAGTAAAAGAAAAGTAATTAGCAACAAAGAAAGGGTGTGACAAATATTCTAGTAAGCTTCGCATTCGTGAAAAACTAGCTCTCTTTCTAATTTTTATTGAAAAACTTGAGAGGAAAAAAAATTCTTACCTTGTAAAAGAATGGACTTTTTGCTGCTAAAATGGGAGAACTGATATGCAATGTTTTAACTCTCAGAACTGTAGAACAATCCATGCTCCAGTTTGAATCATTGCTATTTGCATCCTCATCACCTACAAAAGTTCAAACCAAGATCAGAATCTGTACCATGGCAAATAGTAGTAAATGAATCAAATTGTTGTCTAAAGTCTAAACAACACCTAAACCTGATTGCGTTTCTTCAATCATTGCCATCGCCTCCTCGTCTTGATTCTCACAGCCAACACCATCATCCATATCAGGCTGGTTGTCATTTAAAATCTGCTCCTCAGGACATAAACTAAGATCCAAAACTGCTAAAGAAAATCAAAAGCGTTAAAAAACAGCCTACAGTACGAAACGGGATACATTCCTATGAAACTATATAATCGCAGAGATTCCACGATAACACAGGATTATACAAAATTTCCAATTGATAAATTTCTTCTCTTCACCAGCTCAAGTCCACAAAGAATCGCTTTTACAAATTAAATTAGTAGGTTTCAAATTTCAAGCTTCTCTGATTTTCACAGCCAGCCAAACGGAAAGCAATAATAAAGAGGGGAACATAAACAAACCTATTTCTTTCTTAATATCTTCTCGACGCCTTTTGCGGTCGCGAGCCCAATCGGCTATGCTAGTGCAACCCTCTCCGTCAGGGCGGCATTGAGTGGGTCCACCCATAATCTCAATCCGAAGAAGTCGGTCGGAGAAATTACTATCGTTGAAAGCAAAACCAAAATCCCCATCGGAGCTAGAAGCCCCACGCGAGAACTCCGAAACCATCTCAGTTCTCGGGTCGAAAAGATCCGAATTCACTTGATCTTTCATTGATTCCGATCCCCACCTAAACCACAAAAGCAGATAAAATGAGATAGCAAAACAAATGAAACCCTAGAAATTATAAATTAGGGTTTTTTCTTCTTCTTCTCAAAACTATAAAGAGGTAGGAGATGGATTTAGTTGAGCCTTAGGCACCAAAATTGTGAATATCCATAATAAAACGGAAGAAAGCTTTGCATTTGCAGCCTCAATTCATCTGTAAAAAGTTTTTCTGGTATTTAATTGATCGATTAAATTATTAATTTTTTATATATATTTTTTACACCCATTAAAAATATTTATTCTTTTAGAATCATTTTCTCTCTTTAAATAATATTAAAATTAAAATTTATTAAAAAATTAAAATTGTATACAATTGTATACGTAAAAAATATTTTTAATTCAATTTTAGCACCTTGATAAGTTTTTGTTAAATCATATAGGTAAAGTTGATGTAAAATTTATTATTAAATAAAGATTTATTTGTTAAATTTAAATTATATTTAAATAGTTCAATAAAAAATGTAATATTTTTGTCTAAATACTGTTGGTTGCAACGAGACTTTGACGAAACTAAAGCCCTTATTTGACCGTCTTCTCTTCCTCAGTTTCTTGTAAATTTTGTTTTCAAACAAGGAAGTTCAAGTCAAGTGTCTGAAATAGACTAAAATAAAAGTGAGAATTCAAAATAAAATTCTATAATTATTCTTAATATTAATAATATTTAAAAAAAATATTTATTTATATTTAAATTTTCTTATGTCTGAGATATACGTCAAATTACATTAACGATTAAGATAAAAGTTCGTATATTATAATTTGAAATATTTAAGGAAATCAAATCAACTCCTTATTACTTTCCTTAGGACCATGTTTATATTTATATAGATTTTTTTACTTAAAATCATGTTTCAAACCAGAAAAACCAAACAGGGTCAAAGCAATATTAATGGAATCTGAACCGAAAATGGATGTACAAACCACAAATTTAGTCACACCTAGGTAGATGGTGGACCAAGGGTTGGGTTAAGACAACATTCATTAATATCGGACATGGAATTTTCTGTCCTCCTTTAAGATCAAGACTAGAGATTTCAACATACATCATCTGAAATAGAGAAAAAAAAATGAAGATCATATATATATATATATATATTAATTATTTAATAAAATTTGGTTAAAAAAATAAGAAAAAGAGTATTGAACATTAGAATAAAGAACGAGTATAGCTCGAGGGAGCTCCCTTCACTCCAATACCAAAAAAATGGAGGCAAGCCATGTCTCCTAGGTCATGCAAACCCTTAGCCTGCACGCAGGGCAGGGCAAGGGTATACATGAACTAGTAGGCATCGCATCGAGCCACCACCACTTTTCAGCGTTGAAGTGTTGAGAGCTCCTTCAAGCACTAATTTTAAACCTTAAATACCAAACTCGATTCTTGATTTATATTATGGTGTGGTTGGACCCTGATGGCTCGATCCTTTTATAGGCACCAGGGGCTAAACTCCAGAATCTGGACTCATAAATTTCAAAGATGTAAAAAAATCTAGTTGGATTTCGCTCCTTATTCTAAGTTAAAAAGTTTCATGTCATTAATGTGAAAAAATTAGCTTTTTAAGAAGAAAATAACCACTTTTTTCCGTTTCACCAAAGGGAAAAGCTACAGAACTTTTGTACACGAAAGATTATGTTATTGGTTAGTGGTTATTTACCATATAACTGTTTTAAAGTTTATTTATGCGAATCATTGTTCAATCAATAAATTATTGATTCAGTGATTAGATTTAACGTTGATTCTAATATTGTCGGTATTATGTCGGATATTTAAATATAAGTATAAAATTTTTAATGTTTATTCGATAAAATTATTTTGATCTCAATTTTTTTTTCCATAAAATGAACTTTGTATTGAAAGAGAATTAGTGCAGAGTACGTTACATGGGAAGGCCATTTTTATCGTCCAAAAGAAGGTAGAACATAAAGTAGGGGCGTTTTAAAGAACGGACAGCGTTTTTAGAGACAAGACCACGCACAAAATAACTCTAGCAACGACTGAATCGACTTCCCTAAAATTTTATAAATTCGTCCCGACATAAAATTTTATATCTGTTTTTGTGTTCGGTAAATACTAGGGTATTTCTCTCAGTTGTGCACTGATCAAGCGGTTAATGATGTTTTCGTTTCCCTAACGGGGATACCTTTATTGTTAGTAGGGGTGTAAATGAATAGTGTGTTCGATGAATTATTTGTGAATCATTTGTATAATATTTGTATATGTTTGTTTATTAAGTTAAATAAACGAGTATGAATAAATATTTTATATTCGGTTAATAAACGAATGAACATGATTATAAGTATGTTCAACTCGTTTATGTTCACGAACAAACTCATTTATATTCGTTTATAAGCTTGTTTATGTTTATTTATAAGTTCATTTATGCTTGCTTATAATTGTATGACTTAATTCTAGAATTTTGGGATTAGTTTGCAAAGCGAATAAAAGTTATTGCCTCTTTGCAAACCCTTAATTAATTGACAAATATGTTCGTAAATGTTAAATAGACACGTTCGCGAATATATATTAAAGATTATGTTTACAAACGTTAAACAAACATGTTCACAAACATTGAACGAAACGAGCCCAACGCACCAAAAAATAAACGAACTGAACTCAAACATGCTATTAATAATTTAAACGAGTACGAATTGAGTTCGGACACCTTTAAAAATAAATGAACAAATACAAGCAAACCCTTACTCATTCAAACTCGGTTCATTTATACGCTAATCGTTAGGTTACTGTTCTTTTCATTTATCGATTAAGATTTTAAAAAGATTTAAACTTTAATGTGGGTCAAGCTTGGGTTTCTCCAATGCCGTTCTTCTCTTTGATAATATTCAAACAGAATTAATTAATTAATTAATTAATTGGTTGCATGACAGTTTAAACTTTTGAAATGACCAATATCCATTGGCTATATCTGTGTGGAAACTGGTAAAGATATCTTCTAGCAGCAGGTTGCTTTCCAGAGTGGTCCACTGCATATAAAAAGATAAAAATATGTTCAAAAATTCATAGCTTCGTCCCTCTCCCGTTGTTTAATGCCTGTAAATTCAATGTTTAATGCTGTTTACTATTGCATGCAACTTTAGGTCGGATTCTCAGCTGCTTTCACTTTGTTTGATTCTTACAGTGACTATACCTTCTGTCTTCTCTGGGGTTTTATCGGATCGTAGCAATAGCATCATCATCCTTTAAAGAAATGAGCAGGAGTTCTTCGCTAGGATAACATTTAAATTCTCATTACATATCTAATTCCATTATTATTATAGGCCAAAAGTATAAGGTTTGTGTAAAATAAACTAGAATCATAATCCTCGGTCTCGGTCTCGACCTAGGTTGATCCTTGGGAAGATCTTCCATCATGTAGTGTGTCTCAACCAACCATGTCTAACATCAACCCTGCATCGAGCCCTTAGTGGCTTTTGCACGAGATTGCTTGCCTTCTAGTCTGGCTTCTAATAGTTTTGCTTGCAGGGTGCTCTCTTTAAAACCTGGGGGTAATTTCAGACAGGAATCTGTTTTCTCGAAATCAGGAGACGTCAACTTCGAGACCCACTGTCGAACTGGACTAGCACGACCTTTGAATACGGATTGAATGCATGGTTCTTCCCTCATGCTACACTCGGGATGAACTTTGTCACCTTCTGAGGACATGGAATGGTTTCTGATTAAGCTATCAAGCACATTACTTGAGCTCAGTCCATGGCTTCTGTTCCGTTTCACTTTATTATCAAGGCTAGTCCCTCCGCCAGCCATTTGTTCGCCAAACTGGACTCGGAAACTGCAAGATTTACTGCTCTTTATGGCATCATGTGACTGAGCCTTTTTCCTTGTCAAAATTCGTTTTCCTAATTCTTCACGATGACATGCTAAAGCATTGTCCCCATGAAATTTACAGCTCCCTTTGCTTTGGACTCTGTTAGCAGTTTTCTTTGGTTCATAACACGGCGAGTCGCTATCGCTGGAATATTCTTCATCAGCTGCACCTTGAGGGGAACTAACAGCTCCATTTAATGGAAAAGACTCTAAAGAATGTTGATGTGAGCATTTCCCTTTAAGATCACTTTTCCTTGACCCAGTGGAGCGTTTGGCTTCAAGAAAAGTTTCTATATCGAGGCTTAACTTGTCGACGATCGAATTCTTTTCTGCAAGATCGGGATGACCTTCAGCTAGTTTCATTTGCATCCGCTCATCAACCCATGCCTCTGAAATATGGAGAATTAGCCGCTCAGGGTTTTCGCCATCGACATGATCAATCTCATGCTTGTGCTTAAGGAACCGCAACTCCTGCTCGTATTCTCTAACTCCCCTAGCAAACTCATCACAAAAGTTCTCCAATAGAATTCGTGCTTTTCTCTCTCTCTCAAGTTCTTTCAAAGCATTAGCAAAAGACAACCTTACCTCTGAGAGTTCTCGAGCTAGCTTTCGGTGCATGCTTTCAGAGTGCTTTCTTAACCTCCTCTCGTTTTCCAGCTCATCTCTCACCGGCTGAACGGCAGCTTTGATTCTATCATGCTCTTTGTTCTTCCTAACAAGTTTACCCTCTGTAACTTGCTTCATCAAACTGTCCATTTCCTGCCTTTCTGTTTTCTGTTCTCGCAACAACTCTTTAATCCGACCACGAGAATGATCTAGCTCCATCTTCATATCATTTACCAACGACATGTTTGATACATGCTGTTCTTCAAGAGACCAGATTCGGTTGAGTACCTTAAGCAACTCCGTTGATGTCTTAAGGCTATAACTTGATCTCTCAGACCTTCCCTTGAAATCCAAAGAAGTAGATGGAGTTACCGCATGGTTATAAGGTGCTATCTGCACAGAAAACAACTATGAATCCATTTAAGCGATTCGGTTGCAGTAAATTATTTGTTTCAACTGAAAATAAAAGGTAATGTCCTTAATGACCAAGGTTAAGGAGATCAATAACAATACAATATAGATGCACTATCAGTTTGTCGAAACAAAAGAAACCGATTTAAAGATTACTATGGATAGATGTTGACCTCCAGTGAGCTTCCGCAACTAGGAGTTACAGACACTGGAGCATGGGCATTTCTTTCAACCGATCGTCGGTATTGCATCGGTGATGCCGCAATAGGCTTCCTCAAGCTACTTGCATTTGCTGGCTGACATTAGATTCAAGGCAAATATTAATTACAAATACGAGCAGACAAGACTATGCATCCATTTTACCAAACAATTGAAAGTAGAAACATGGTAGATACATATAACCAGATGCCCCTTATGTAGAATAAGATCGAGAAGGCAATTTTATGTTCTCTTTTTACACTAAACACACTAGGTAGACTTCAACTAGTACACAACTTGGAAGGCAGCATTAATCCAAAGACATGGCTTTTCAGGTCAAACTAGCCATTAACGAGCAGCAATGGTGATTAAAGCAACTGGAATTGAAACTTAAAGAGAAGCAAGCATGTTCACCCTAGACCAAATGTGTGCGACCCAGAGAAGCAACAGGAAAAACCAGACATGAGACAACTAAGAATCTCGACAATTAGGGTCAAAAGGAGGCAAAATCTTCAGCATTCACAGCAAAGAACAAGCAGAAGAAAGAAAAAGTAGAGAGCTAAGACAGACAGAGACCAATAAAACACCAAGACAGTGGACCTGGACAGCAAATCAACCAAACAATTGGAATCCAGAAAAAAGCAAAACCTTTTTTCCTTTAACAAATAAAAAACAATTGACCCCCGCCAAAGCTTGAAACTTTAATAAAATCAACAACCTGATCAAGAGAGGGATCAAAACCCTTGTCTTTAAAATGGTGTAGGCGAAGCTTGGAAGGTCTTTTGTGCATAGTGGGAAGTGGATAATGAGGGTGAAGTTCCCAAAGATTGGCACAGAGTTTTCTTGCAGAACTGGAGGGTCCATTGGAAAGTTGGAGGAACTCTGGGGTAGTGGCGTTTTGAGAAGAGAACTCGAGTCTCCAAGTGGGTGAAGGAGTAGATGGGCCAGCTCTTTTCCCTACCAGGATCCCTCCTTTCAACTTTTTCGCCATGAAACCCTGATTTTCCCCTTCACTCTCTACACTTTTTTCTTTTCTTTCCATCACTGTACTCTCTCTATCTCTGTGTGTATTCAAATTTTCAAAGTGTTGGTTCTTTCTTCACTCATTCTCCATTGATATTATTGGTTCTTTTTCCGCTCATGTTCTTCTCTGCTCAGAGTTTTTGGTCAGCCTCCCAAGACTCGAATTTTCATCGCCACTTGTTATAGGCATGTGCTGCTCTTCCTCTGCTTTCTTCTTCTTTTATTTCTTACTACTAATTTGCTCCTTAATTTAGGACTGACAGGACGATTTACTCATTGCCTTTGGATTCCCTTAATTCTAGGACATATCTAGAACGTGTTCTCGTTTCTTTCTTTTTTTTCTTTTTCTTCCTTTTTGTCATGTAATGATATGCTTTATTTTCTTTGTTACGTTTTCCTCGTATTGTATTATAAAGTTATAGTATATAGGCATGGATATGATCGGGTACTCGATCAATTTAATTAAAATTAGTTTTTATTATTCATTGATTTTTGAAGATTAGATTAGTCAAAGGTTATATTGGGTCTTAAATTTTAAGATCCAATATTATTACTAATAGAAATCGATATTAATATTGGATACTCAATCAATTAATTTATTATTAAGAAAATTTGAACAATAATAAAAGAATTCAATCATCAATAATAATATTAAATAATAAAATTAAAATATTATAAACTTGAAAATTAAATTTTTAAAACGAGTTATAATCATAATATTCATACATAAAGAGAAAACTCAATAAGAAAAAATAAACCAAAGAACATTATCTCTTACGAGCAAGAAAATTAGTATTGGATACTTGGTATTAGTTCCGGTTCTATTAGATATCTACTGAGTCCCAGATCTAAAAAATTAAGATCCAGTCTTAGTCCCGATTATGACCAGCACTTAAATTTTAAATTCAGTCTCGATTCTATCAAAACTAATACCAAATAAAAATCTACCAAATCTAACCGAGTTTAAAACCGAAATCGAATAATCAGATTTTTTTTACTCATCGCAGACATATCGACGTGAGTTTAAATATTAAATCAATACAATTTTAAATCCAATTTTGGAATAACTCTTTTTATAAAATATATAGTCTTCTAAGTTAACATGCCAGCAAATAAACTAATTATTGATCTCCTTTTTATCAACATATACCGAATAGATAACATCTAATTTTAATAAGTATTTTTTGATAAAAAATTTATATATAAAATTTCAAACTCAAAACATACATAAGATATAAAATTGTTTTCTACTAATACTAATTTTATTAATTATTCTTATAAATATTTTTAACATACTATTAAATGAATACATGGTATATGATATAATAGATAATACATGAGAAACAATGATTCAACATTTAATTGTATATCAAATATACAAATTAAAATTAAATTATATACATAATATTACCTCTGTCTTACTTTATTTGTTTAGTATTAACTTTCTTTTAGTCAAATTTTTTCATCTTTAATTCATTATAACTTTAAATCTAATATTGATAAAAATATAAAAAAATATATTTTCAAAACCTTTAATCTTATAGTTTAAAAACATATATTTTATAAAATTTAATAAATTAAAATATTTAAAATAACTATGGGTAAATTTTTAAAATGTTGACTTCTAAAAGGTTAATATTAAACATTATAAGTGGAACAAAAGGAGTAGTTTTCTTTTTAAAAAAATCCTAACATTTGATTTCTTTTATAACAATGTTTTTACGAAGAATCTATGTTAAAGATGAATTTAGAAAGAGAAAATAAACCTTAAGCATCTTGTATTATAGTAACCATGGTCAGGGACAGAGCCATATTGACGGTGGGAGGAACAAAAAGTATTTCTCAAATATTTTTAGTATAATTATATTTAAGGTTCTTCTTAGTTTAAATAATAATAAAATAAAGTTTTTATTCTTCATAAATTTTAGATTTAAAGGCTTAACAAACCTTTACTGCTTCTAATGTTCGATCCAGGTTACGTCCTTATTCATGGTAATGGAGGGAAGATTGCTTAAAAATTGCAGGTGAAATATGCAATGATGAGCACGATATTCATAGGGAAGAATAAAAGAGGGTGATTAAGCTTTTTATTACACAAGCCATGTGGATCGTGGAATGTGTGATAAACGGACAAAAACATAAGCATGTATCATGGACCTAAACCTAAGCTAATAAGCTATGGGGAAGCAAAGATTATGAACAAATAAGCATAGGGTTAGGGAAAGTCTAATATTTTTAAGAATAATAATATTATATGGTCTCGACTTATTGTGTCATTTATGGTCTCATCCAATAAGATTTATCTATTTAATGATATGTAAAAAAAAGATGAATATTCATTTTAAAAATAATATAAAAAATTATTATTAGATGAGATTATAAATAACGTGATGAACCAGATCCATGTAATAATTTTTCGTTTTTACCACTTGATTAACGTATCTAATACCATAATGTAATCTTGTGGTACCAAAGATGGACCACTTCAAAAAGTTGTTCCATATTTCATCTCAATTCAATGTGGTCCTAACCAAAGTTTCATGTTTCAGTTTATAATATAAATTCATTACCACATGTCAAGATACAGTCAATGCCCGACATATAGATGATAAAAAAAAAAACCCTCCTCACCCACCAAACTATGTCCATGCCATCATTTTTCTCGGTTACGAGGGTAAAATCGTAGACAATTCATCTAAAATGATTTAAACAGAGAGTCGTAATCTATGATGATGAAGAAAAAGATAAACAATATCCGATAGATTATTATGCAGAGTTTAACTTGTTGAATCGTATTTAAGTTATGCATGATGGTATTAAATCGTATTTTTATAAAATATGATGAATACAAAAATTATTTGATATATATTCGGTGTCAACTCTATTTATATGAACATATTCATTGATTCATGTACAATTAATTGAATGATGTTATGGCCCAAGATTAAGATAAAAATGCATGTGCTTTCGTTTGGACCCTGAGTTGTCGGATTTGGTCATTTTCCAGTCTGGTTAGTTCAGTTGGAGTTGGCAATTACAGTTAAGTTGGTTTGGGTTGTTATGCAAAAAGAAGAATCCAAATTCTCTCCTTTCGTTCAATTCAATCGGTTATTCAATCGGTTAACGAACCGACCATTTGAACACTCTTAATTTTATCCAACAGTCGGTTCAATCGGTTAACGAACCGATTATTTGAACACTCCTAATTTTATCCGACAGTCGGTCTAAGCAAAAGAAAAACATCGGAGACTTGGAGCGTAGTTGTTCCGATTTTAACATCTCTTCGTTTAAGACCATAAATATGGAAGGTTCTAAGGGAACCTCCGCTTTGGCTGTGCAATAATACACGACAGAATCAGAATACTGCAATGCCAATAATGCCATAGACAGCTTTGCATCTCCACAAATCTCTATAATTCAATACTGATTTATAACATGCAGTGGGTTCCACAGACAAAACAAAAAAATCAACAACCTTGGTGAAGGTTCAATGTTCAGATTTAATGGCATTGCCATTGGCAGCTTAAATCAATAAATGAGCAGACTTTACCAAAGAGGAACGAATAGTGGGGAAATGAATCAAGGAGAAAAATCAAGTCTTGGTTCGAAGCAAAAACCGGTGAAAAGTTGAAGAGGGAATTTCTTCGACACCGGACACTTTTGCGCCCATTTCCATAGTCTCAGGCTCATGTCGAAAACAAGAAGAGCGGGAGCACCGTAACTCTGGATGTATATGAGGTTATCAGTGCCACTACTAGCGAAAACATCGTCCAACTCGCCGAATCCTTGAAAATACTTATGTGGCATGCGAGCAATGTCTACCCAATTCTTCCCTTCAAGAACCCAGATTCCAATCCCTTTAACTATATCAGGACGATCTTGCTTCCCAATACCTCCAACCATCACCAGCTTCTCCTTTAGGTTCATCAGACGACCGCAAGTAAGAGGAGCAGGTACCGGAATAAAAGTCCTTATCAAGGGAGATGATCGATTTGTGAGACTATATGTAACTAGACCATGCCGGTTTTCCGGTGTACCGCCCCCACTTAAGTAAATCAGAAAGTATAAAATCCCATTGCATATAACACTTTCATCTCCAGCTCTCCATCCTGTCAAAACCTCGGTCAAAGAGGTCGTCCACATCATTGTTTCCGAATCATAAATATGAATTGAAACATCCCATTGGAAAAAATGACCAGGAACTTGTTTAGACTTCACAATGGATACGATATACTCATGTGATATTCTATTTACCGAGATCGACAAGGCGCTATAATCAGGGGATTTCAGACCAGGGGGATCCTCGAGCTTCTTGCAGGTTTTGGTGACTGGATTGCAGACATGCAACTCACTTCTACTGTCATTGTCCATGAAACAAACCAAGCCACATGATGAAGCAATGAACCAGTTAGGAGTTTGAATGCAAGGCAGTTCAATGCCGTACCACTTCCGAAGGACCGGGTCATAGGCATAACCAACCGGTTCATCAGAGCTTGTAAACATGAAATACCAAGGCTTTTGTGATAGTTCATCCAAAAAGTGGAACCTTTTGGAACTGACAATCTCATGCCATCTTCTACACACAGAACCAGCTCGGAAAATGCTAGCAACCGGGAGATAAGCTAAAATCCGTTCGAGCAAGTCATCCGGCAAGATTAAGTCCATAGAAACCACAGTCATTTCTTTGTTACCTTCCTCGCTAAGTTCCAAAAACGAATCATGGTCACCGATTTCTTTCGACCTGTCATCAAAGCAATAGTTGATCCATGAAGTCTCCCCGTTCATGATGAAGATCAGCAACTAAAGAAACAACCTGGGAATTCAACAAAAACAAGATCGAATTTCTTCACAAAATCAAATCAAACAGGGAAATAGGAAACTAAATGGGAACCAATCACCTCATAACAAATCAATCATGAAGAAATATGAAAACACTTGAGCCTAATCATATGTATGAAAGCTAAAACACATACATAGACTATGCAAAAAGACCAACTGGGCAAATCAACCAACATATTAAATCAATCTTACCCCCAAAGGAGGACAATGCCAGAATCCTGATCTGAAAATATGTAGATAATATCAAAGACTGGAAAATTAATCAAACCCCATTTCCAAATTTGAGATCTTACCATTGGATATATACACATAGAGAAGCAAAATCAATTGTTACTTAAAAAGGAGAAAGGCATTTACAGAGAATAACATCAAAATGATATAAAAAGGAAACACATTTTTAACCAGATTTCTTGCCAGTGTAGAGTGTTTTAATCCGAAACAAGTTGTGTTCTAGCTAGATAAACAACCTTTCATGGATTTAGCACACCTAAAAGAAAGAAAAAAAGAATAAATAAAATAATTTTAGGTGAAAAAGGAGAAGGATTAGGCCATCCTTACCCATCAATCAAACATCAAAGGTGAAAACCCCACATAACTAAAGAAATCAATAACCATCACCAACTAAACCAGAATATCATTAGATTACAAGACAGGCAAACGGATCAAATAAAAGAAATTAAAATTTTCTCCCAGAAAAAACAAACAAATAAACATATCCACGAACCTGAAATGGAGCTGTTTCTGGGAAAGATGAAGAAATGGGCGTTGGTAGATTGAGACAAAGTTTCAGCATTTAACAAAACAAAATCAGATTATTGGCAAAGAAGAAGGAAAGGGTCTCTCTTGATTTGGCTCATTGTAGAGAAAAGGGTGTTTCACTGTTTCTAGTAAACAAAAGAAACAACGATCGGCATGGAATTAAGAGAAAGTTGGTTCTTGTAGAGGGTGTTTGTGTTCATGAATACAGAGTTGTGACAGAGAAAGTAAATGAAATAAGTGTGGGTGCCGGCTGGGAGTGGGAAGGTATGGAAGCTTGAGGTGTTTTCAAGCAAGATGCTGATTTTGTTGATAGGGAAAGGAAAGGAAATACAAAAAAGATTATTTTTTTTATTATAAAATAATTACAAAATCGTAACTAAATGAGATAATAATTATAAAATTTTAAATAATATTGTATTTATTTTTATATTTATATATTTAATTAACTTAGTCGTATTTGATATATATTATTGATGTTTAAATTTATTAAATGTATAAATATTGAGAATTTAATACGTTGTTATATTTTTTTTATAATTATTGTCTTTCTATCAATAACAGAATAATTAATGGTTTAATAATAATTTTATAATAAAAAATAAATTTTAAAAATTATTATATAATTTTTAAAAATTTAATAACTATTTTATATTTATTAAAATAATTTAATGATCATTATTTAATTTTTTTTTTCCAAATTTTCAACTTCTTTCATAGATGATTGCTAGTGGCATCGCCACTGCACCTCCGTCCACCCCAAGCATTTTTTGTGCATATCAACTCATTTCTCACTTACAATAAATCAAATAATATTATTTTTAATGGACGGCTTCCCTTTTCTAAAAAATATTATGAACATTTTAAATAAGAAATATATTTTTCTAAATTTATTAAATAAATTATATAACCATCGTTTCTCTTATGGTGTAACGAGTTGAGCAGCTCGTGAGCTGTTCAAACTCGATTCAGTTAAAATTCGATAAATACTCGATTTAGATTTATTCGACTCGAACTCGACTAGATACCTTAACGAGTTGAATCTAATAAAGTTTAACTCTATTCGATAAGTTAACGAGTAACTTGTTAAGTCTAACTCGACTCGATAAACATTAATCTCGAGTTTTAATTAAAATAAATATGAAATATTTATTTTAAAAATGCTATATTTTAATATAAAAATTATGTAAAGAATTACATAATCGTTAAGTTATAAAATATAAAATCTAAATCCTTGCCTATAACACACTAAAACCCCTTAAACCTTAAGCGATAAAGTATAAACTTTAAGTTTTACGTTTTATAACTTAAATTTATAATCTCTAAATCAAACCATAAATAATTTTAGAATAGAGAAATCTAAAAAATCATATAAAATAAAATTTATAAAAATTTATACATCAAAATATTTTCTTTAATTTTTTAATAATATTAAAACCTAATAATCCTATTTTTATCTCCATTTTTTTATTTAAACCCAGTGCCCCATACCACAACGCCCATTGGTTGCAGAAATTTGTAGGGTAATTCTAAGGGTGAGCCACCCTTAGGATACAATTAAAATAAAATGACTTTATATAAAATTTTATTTAATTGATAAAAGTTAATATAAGTAAAAAAAATCATTTATAATATAAGAATTCATATTATGCAAGTTTTTTTTAAAAAATAAAATTTATATAATTTTTTATTCGATTAATAAAAAATAATATAATTACATATATTCTTATTCAATTAATTACCTAAATTCCAGTGCTACCCTTGCCGACACTGATATTGATTGCAATAACAATAATAAAAAAAACAGTTTTTAATTTTAAAAGTTAGTTTAAGATAAAAACAATGAAGTAAATATTTTTTTTGGTTTAACTGTTTTATTAGCAGTGTTTTTTAAAAGTTGAATTTTTTAATTTTAATTTTTTAAAATTATTTTTATATAAAATTATCCGTACATCATTGTTTATATAATCAATTCTTTTACATTTTTAAAATAAATATCTAAAATAAATATTTTATTTATTTAAAAATAATTTTAATGATATTATTAAATAATTTTATTTTAAATTAAATAAATTAAAAATAATTTTTAATATTATTTTTTCTCACTTTTTATCGTGCTTTTAAAAAACAATTCTTTTCTATATGATTTGTAAATTCAACATTAAGAATGTCAAATACATATTATTAAATTAATGTCTGACTTGATATCATAATTTTTTTAATAAGCATATATTTCATTTTTTTAATATCTTTAAAATTACACTAACGGGTCTATAGCGGCGTTTTTTAAGATATATAGTGGCGTCTTTTAGCGCCGCTAAAAGTTTTTGCGGCGCTTTATTAAACGCCGCTAAAAACTGCACCGCAAAAGATCGCGACGTTTTTTTTTAAAACGCCGCTATAGTACACGATCATTAGTAGCGTTTTAATATACAAACGCCGCTAATTTACAATCTATAGCGGCGTTTTTTTTCTAAAACGCCGCTATAAATTGTGTTCTGTAGCGGCGTTTACCTTCAAAAACGCCACAATTGTCATGTGCTGTTGTGGCGTTTTTGTATACAAACGCCGCTAAGAGGTCAGTCATCGTAAAATAACGATTTTATAATATTATTACTACCCAAAATTTTCCTGTAATAATCTAGCAATAATAGAATTAAAAAATAATATATCTAATATAGAGAAAATACTTAATCATCAAAATAAATTAAAGTCTAATAATACCAAATAAAGTGAAACATAATTCACTGTTGTGAAATAACAGTTCAATAACAAGTACAAACCATGAACCTAAAATCAACTAAGGTGACAAATTCCTTGGTTGGTTCTGCTTTAACATCGCCATCATATCTTGAAATTGTTTCTGAAGATTCTGATATGCTGCTTCTCTCTCAGCTTCTCTCCGTTCTCTCTCAACATCTTTAGCTTCCATCTCTGCTTTGAATTGAGTTAATTGTTGTTTTAAACGCTGAACTTCCGCTTGAGAAGACTGACTTTGTGATGACATGTACTGAGACGAGTTTGATCCAAAATATTTAGTTGGTGTCACGAATGACCCTTGACAGCGCACTCGGCCATATCTTTCAGGACCCAAAACTTCAGCAAAAACTTGATTCTCGATATCACCAATATTAGCAGAACCATCAGTTGAAGGCGTAGCTTCTATCTCTGTCCTTTTTTCCTTCATTTTCGTCTGATAATCATTTATGAAAAATAATAAATGAAAACATTATTTTACAACATAATACAGAATTAATAGCAATGAATATTCCAGAATTTCTTCAGCTTCAGGATTCATTGGAGAGCCCTCCTTTTTAGTGTGTGTAATGTCGAATAGCTTTACCCGTCCAATGCTAGAACCAGTCATCACAAGTTACAAAATATAATAAACATAATATTAACTTTAATGTAATACAAATAAAGATAATATTTAAAAAAAATAATACCTCTTCATTAGCTATGCGAGCAAAGTTCTTCGTCCTTGCTGTGTGAGTAAATTTTTGTTTTTGTCTACTAGCAACTCCTACGCGCTCTCTTTCCTGTTTAATTTCCAATTTTTATTACATTTAAAGTTAAAATTATAATGATATAATGTTATTTTTACAAATTATAAATGTTACCTCCCCTTTTGTTGAACTCCAAAACCTGACTGCATCTTCCCATTGATACCGTAGTATTCCTGGAGGAACATTTTGAAATTTCTCTTGAAGGCTCAGATCGTTTTTGAAATATGTCTTCTTCAAGAAGCTTTTATGGTCTCTCCATTTCTTTCCTAAGGCATGCTTCACATAATCGTCCGAGACCTCCAAAGAAAATTTTTCCTGAAAATTACAAAATCAAAAATAAATAATACTATTTAAATGTAATACATTAACTACTATAATAATATTATTACCTTAACAAGATCCAGAGCTTGGTTTTTGTTACTATTTGGCATTTGATGCTATGACTCATAATTGATTGACAAAATTGAAGCATTGCGTGCAACAATGCCTAAATAACTTGCCAAAACACCTGCTTCCGCACCAATAGGTTGACTGACATCGTTTCTTGAAACTTTTACACGTTCTCCAACGGGGAGATCGTATAATTCTGTCAAAGTCGTCCTCCCTCTAGTCTTCCGCCTTCGACCATTTGCGGCGTTTTTAAAACCGCCGCTATGTGACGATTAGTTGCGGCGTTTTTAAATAAAACGCCACTGATATTTTAAATTTGCGGCGTTTATTTTAAAAACGCCACTATTTTGCTCTTTTTTGTGGCGTTTGGTTAACAAACGCCGTTAACTGTGCCGCTATAGAACAAACCTGGTGTAGTCTTAACTTAACAAATATAAACCAATATATTTTTCAATTATTTTAATTGAAATTTGCAGAAAAAACACTAATATTTAAATATATAAATTTAGATTCATATTTTATTGTTTATTTTAGGAAAATAGTTTAATTTTATTTGAATAAATTTGCAGACAATGAGACGAACCATCTTGACTCAGTAACTAAAAGAACGATTGTTATTTCTGAAGGTCTCGTTTTCGAGTATCAATAATGTCAACGCAGTGATTGAGCGATCAATGCCTAATGATTGAAAGTATAATCTAGAACATATATTATTGTAACCACCGTAACTTATTAAAAAAATATGCAGACAATGAAAAAAAAGTTATTCAACAATGATTTTTTTTTTAATTTCAAAACTATATACATGAATTGTGTAGAATAAGTTTTTTTGTTTTTATTTAGGATAAACATTCGATTAAATCGAGTCGAGTTAAAATATTTTGAGTGACATCAATTGATGATTCTTGTTTTATAACTCAAAAATTTTTTTTTTTAGTCCCATAATTTGAGTTTTTTTTTCAAATTTAATTGTAAACGTTTATAATATTGTAGTAATATTTGGTTCCAACTTAAATAGTTTTCTACAACCATATACACTATATTTTAATTTAGGAATTTAAGTATAAAATTTAGAATTTAGAGATAATTGTTATAATTTAAGATCGTAAGTGAGGATGTGTTCATATAAATTGACGGTTAAAATAGAAGTTAGACGAACGCCGGTAAATTCAAAAGTTGAGCTCGAATATAAATGAGGTTGTGTTCATATTCGTTCATTTAACTTTTAATCGATCAAATGAATGAATATAAACATAAACGGACACAAAATTTTTTGTTTGTGTTCGTTCATTAAGGAACGTAACTTATTCATGTTCACTCTTAACATGATAAATGAAAACAAATAAACACAAACAAATATAAACGCACATATTTATTAATTAATCGATTTTAAATCAAATTAATTAATAATTAAAATATAAAAAAATCTTAATAGTTAGTTAAAACATAAAATTATTCAATAAATTAACCAATTTTGTTTTAATTCAATCGGTTAGTCCGGTTTAATAGAACAATGAACACCCTTAAACATAAATGAATATACTTAAATAAACATAATATAACGAACATAAACGAAATGACATAAATAAAATAAACGAACGTAAACGAATAGATTACCGAACATTTACGAATATAAATGAACAAATAGATTCATTCAATTAAACAAATAAAAAATTCATTTTATTTAATAAATAAATAAACATAAAAACGTTGGATTCATTTACGATCGTATACAAAAGTCGAGTAATTAATTAATATCAAGACGATGCCGACACAAGGGCGTCATCGGCATCGTCACCAAGAAAGATACGTAAACAGAGGGATTGGCGAAAAATCCGGAGATTTTAAAGGGACACAGACAACTGACAAGCAGCGCCGTGACGACAGTTCCCGCAGATCAGACACCATAATATCAAGACAAGAAATGTTAAATCCGATGGAAGAACCCCACGTCGAGTCCCGGCTTGAGAATTCAATCCAATCAAGTTAGAATAAATTTTTGATCAAATTTTATTAATTTTTTTACACAAATTAAATTTATAAAATTTAAATTAATTTAAATTATTTAAAAATTTTAAATTAAATTATAAATATTTATAATTAATGTTATAAATCCGGTCTAAATCGTTTATTTCGGAATTGTTAATCTATAAGAAAATATGACCAACCGGGATCAACCAAGGCAAAAGACATCATACTACAAGAACAAACACAGTGCACATATTACAACGAAACTAAAGGTGAAAACTTCACGACCAAGAAAGAAAAAACATATTCATCTCCTTCAAAAGATGTCGGTAAAAGTAGGAAGCTTGATCTCTCCTTTCTTAGAAAGAGGGATAGTAAAGTTCCCTAGGATGGGAAGATCAATGGTCAGACCAACTCCCAAGTCATAGTCAATATCCCAATCTCCACCAATATCCCGTGCCAAGCTCAACAGGATGTTATACGGAACCTTCATCGGAACGTTCAGCATCGTCGACTCATTGGCTTTCAACGACCCAGGGTCAGGTATCGTCCCGGATGCAATCTCTCTGTTGCCAACACAAAAATAATCAGAACCAGTAACCCAACATGGTCAAAAAGAAGAAGAAGAAGCGCTTCAAACAAACCTTCCGGCACTCTTGAGAGTGTATGAGATCTCACAAATCGGGATTGAATGGCTGTAGGGGTTGTTCACAGAGACTTTGGCGCTGTACTCGATGTTCTCGCGACTCACGTGTTTCAGATCAACGTCGGTAACATCTGCCTCCGGCTTCTTGATGTTAGCCACCTTGTCTGCCACGAAGTTCTTAGCTTTGCCCTCCAACTGCGACATTCCGTAAGAATCTGTGGAGGGATTTTAGATTGTTCGATGTCCTAACGATGTAGTATAAGATCATGTTGTTTTGTTTATAGAGTGAACCAACCACCGAACCAGGAATCTGGGTTCGTTCCACGTGTAATTAAGACAGGATTGCTGGATCAGTGTACTTGAAACACGTACGTAAGATTGGTCGTGTGAAGATAATTATTGATTACACACGTCACTCATAACATCAAACAAGCAGATCATAAGTTTATTTATGACATTGCTGTTCATATCTTACATGCAAATACACCTGGAAAACAATAGATCGTACAAGTAACATAATATATTTGTCTGGCAATCGTCAAGAACTTAAGGTTCCATTATTTGATGTGTTTTTTGAACCCAGCAACCGTAGACAACTCTTTTAAAACCTTGACAGGAATTGTATTTGCCTGATTATTGGAGCTAGGGTTTCCATGAGCTTTTCACAGGGATGGTTGTGTATGCCTTCATATGTGGTCATAACGATGCTGGTGTCTTTGGAAAGCCTTTGAATCTGTTTCTTCACGTTGCAGGTGTGATGCGTGCAACGGTAATAGCTCCTGCAGTAGTTTAAAACAAAAGAGAATAGATTGGAGCAGAAATGTCATCTCTTCTAATCGTGTCTCTTTTATTAGATACACTACTATAAATTTATAAAGATGAATATGAGTTGGGTCGGATTTTCGACTCACTAAAATTGAAACTAAAAACAAATATTCTAAACTAACCCTGGCCTGATTGATTTTTTTTATAAAAAAAAACAACCTGATCCGAAGATAAATACACTAAATCCGACCTCGACCCAACCAAACCTATAAAAAAATAATTTAAGGACTTAATTGTATAAAACAATTTCAGAGAACTTAATCATAAAAATTATAATTTAAGAATTAAATTATAAAAATATAAATAAAAACAAATATTATTATAAATATTTTTAAAAAATTAAGAAAAAATTATATAATTAATCTTGAATCAAATCGAATCGAATATTTATATTAATAAACTTGAATTCGAATCCAATCTGACATCGTCCTTAATAAAAATCTAATCATATTGACCTTAATTTTTTTATTAAAAATCCAACCCAATCAATTCAAGTAGGGTATATTACCCTTCCTTATAATTTATAGTGTCAATAAAGCATATTCTATTATCTCTTTGAGATTTTCTTTAAGACCAAACAGGGTTAATAACGAGACTCGAACCTTAACCTATTTTGAGTATTTAAAATACTCATGAGTGCTTAATCAATTGAATTAATTTATGTTGGTCCCTTTTGAGTTTAAAAATACAGTGGAAACAATCTATATAATATTAATACCTTAAATATGATGCTTATTTATATTAAATTATATTTTAATACATAAATTATATATAAAAATTATTATTTTTCATATTTAAACTATAAAATCTAAATCTTAAATTCTAAATTCTGCACTCTATAACGTAAACCCTAAAATTTAAAATACTTACGTAAACTAAAATTTATGCAAGCTTGTGTATTAAAATATTAAAATATTTTTCATTTATATTTTGTGTAATAATAATATATATTTTCATGCATTTTCACTAAAGTATAAAATCACATATCATCATAAAATTTTTAAATTAATTTCTTTTATTTTCAATTCATCATTTAATTCACTAAAATTATACTATAAAAGAACACACCATTAATAAATTAAATAATAATCAACAAATAACATTGTATTACTGTCACAAGTATATATAAAAGTATCCGTTAGTTACAATAAATAGGTTATCAGTAGATTGACCGACCAAAATCTTCTGTCCGTACGTTTTATAACCAACATTAAAACAATTAAATCTTAAAATCTTAATTTTAAATCCTAATTCAGAAACTCTATACCTATACTCTATATATTAATAACCTTAAATCCTAACTTTAAACTTTAATATTAGATCTTAAACTTAAAGACAAAACTATATATAATGTGGGTAGGACTGTTCTCTCTCTCCGATTTTTTTAGATAATGGCATTTTAGGTCATTTTTAGTTTAACTATCATTCAAATAATTATTTTGTTCCTCTCAACTTTTAGATTTTAAGACTGAATAAACTCTTGTCCCTCCCAAATTTTTATCCTAACTTCATCTATGCTTAAATTTATGTTTTTAACGAAAGAACATAAACAAGAGACCGGAAAAAATGATTTCGATTCACTTTGTCCTCGTTCCTAAACTTATAAATGCTTATAATCCTAGGCACAATATATTCTATCTTAACCAAGTATATATATATATATATATATATATATCAAAAAGGAAGAACGTAGTGTTAGTAATAAACATGCATGCCATGCAACGTATACGTACGAGATACAAACCTTGGATATATGCTATTCTTAACAGATTTCTGACCATACTTTCTCCACCTGTAACCATCGTCCAAAATGTCATCTTCACTCCTGGTTTGGAATGCAAACCTGGGACGGCTTGTCTTTTTCACCCGACCACCTTTCCTCTTATCCTTAAGACCCTTATCATCCTGTTGAATTTGATAACCACCTCCATTTTCAGACACCATGTTATTACAACCACTTTCATTCATCATTACCTTGTTGTCCTGTCCCAGACCAGAGAGGAGGCTAACCCAATCTAAATCAGGGAGAATATTTTGACTACTTTCCAAAGGAGGGTTCAAGGAGGAAGATGGAACTGAAGTTGGAAAGAGGAAAGGAACGTTAAGGGGCGGCGGCGGGAGCGGAGCCGGGGTCATTTCTTGGCCGTCCATATGAAGACGATGAAGGGTTCCGGGATTGAAAATGCAAAGAGAAAGGGAGTGATAATGATTAAGGAATGAAGTTTAAAAGAGTGGAAGAAAGGGTTTGAAGTGGAAGGTAAAGAGGTTGGACTGCCCCACTTTTAATGTGTTTTACTTCCTTTCTCTTGCAACCTTGGTGAACCCAACAACATCTCACCCACTTCTGTTCAACTGCCTGTGGTACTCATGTAATAGGCGACACGTTAACGCCAAACCATGCAATAAACTCATATATGTAGACTATTGGAACCTGAAACGCAGTCATGAATCATCCTCACACGTTTTCTAGCTATACCCTTCAGATCTGACATACTTATCGTACATAATGACTGAAAATTTTGAAGTTAAGTATAACGACGTCTTTGAGCAGGATCGCGACGGAACTATGATTTAAAGTTAAGAGAGGTAAGAGTCTATTAAATCTTTAATTAAATTAAATAATTGAAAGGAGAAAAAACCTTTACTTAAATAATATTTAAATTAAAAGGGTTAAAAATATAACTATATCAAAAAATTTAGGAGGGGCTGCAGCCCCTACCACATTATATACAGTTTCGCCCGTAAGAATAGTTGTGTACTCCCCGCATAGCATGTGGAAGGTGTGTGTCTCCGGTCTCCAACACTTCATTAACCCGTTAATCAACTCTGGCATGATTTTAAAGTCACAATTTTTTTTGTCATGTAATTAGATCTATTTGTCTCCATAAATCCTCTGGATTTCATGCTCAACTGATCTCTTTATAGCAATCAGGGTCGAACATACTGTATCATTCTTCTTTCGATAATACTATACCGAAAAATATTAAATGTTACAAATCAATTAATCATATATAAATATTTTTTAATCCATAATCTAATAATAATTTTTATAAAAAAAAATTCTCAAAAACACCATAATCTAAAAACTCAAAAAATCACCTTTAAACTATCAAAAATATTTTGAGTTCTTGCTTTTTTTTTTCGAGCTCAACAAAATTCACATGGCTTTATAATCTTGGTAGGATTGTTTGAACTAAAGAGGTCGAAGAAAATTTAAATCTCTAAACTCTACACTAAACGATTCATTTATGCTAAACAACATAACACTCCGGTAAATAAATATAAAACGAAATCTCGTCCTCCTTGAACAACAATTATATATATATATTAATTATGGTATTATGTTAGAATATTACGACAGACGTTAACTTACTTGAAATTCATTATAGGTGTACAATAAGATTGGATTAAAATTAGATTAATCACATTAGTTAAAATTTAAATAAAAAATAAAAAAATAAATTTAATGTGTTCTTACGATAAATTTGAATAAAAAATATCATTTTAAAATTTACCATATTTGTGTGACAAATTTACTATAATAATGCTAGATCAAAAGATAAAAAAGAAAATCAAATCCTACTTTGATAAAAATACGATCTAATGATTTTATTTTTGTATTTAAACCTTGGAAAAGGAAGGGAGCGTCCTGAGTAGGTTACCCGTTAATTTCCAATGATTTGACTCCTTCCTCGAATGTTACCAGGTGAATCCTGTTCATCACGTCCGTCATCTATGGTTTATGTAATCAAGATCGTTGATCTTTAAATAATCACCTAATAACTACCCACCCACTAAGTACATGTAGGAAA
The DNA here is from genome assembly GCA_035048815.1 of Abelmoschus esculentus. Taxonomy (NCBI): domain Eukaryota; kingdom Viridiplantae; phylum Streptophyta; class Magnoliopsida; order Malvales; family Malvaceae; genus Abelmoschus; species Abelmoschus esculentus. The sequence goes on from JAUCBN010000031.1 coordinate 15,290,352, forward strand.
GAGATGATGATTTAGTTAGAAAAAAATTAAGATCAACGGTCCTGATTAATTGAGACCATGAATGACGTGATACACAGGTTCACCTGATAATTTTTCCATAATCTGTGTTTTTTTGGTATTATTTAATTTAAATAATTAATTAAGTGTTATAATAATTATTAATTATAATTTAAATTTTAAGAAATAATTAATTATTAAAAATTTTAAATAATTAATTATTATAATAATTAATAACTAAATAATAATCCAATTATAAGTTAACATGTAATTTATTATGTATATATTTTTAAATATTTATTGTTTTTTAGAATTATAAATATAAATATTATATTAAAATTTTAAAAATATATTTAAATAGAGAAATTTTAAATACGAATTTTATGTTTAATTAAAAAATATCTCTAAATTAACTATTAATTTTTTTTAGTAATTCGATTAACTGAAACTGTTTAATATTAACGATAAAATTAATTAATATATAAAATGAATGATTATATTGATTAACGATTATCATTATTATAACAATTTATTTTGCACACCTCTAATTCTTAATATTAATAAAATAAGTCTACAACGGACGTTGAACACCGCTAAACATCGTTAATGTTGAACACCACTGAATATTATTAAATTAATTAATAAAAATTAAAAAAATTAAGGACTCAACATACAATTTGTTAATTATATGTTGAGTTTATCAATCTTTTATTAATTATATTTTGAGTCTTTGATATTTTAAAATTTTATTAATTAATTTAATAGTATTCAACAATATTCAACATTAACGATGTTCAATAGTGTTCGACGCCCATAATAGAATTTTTCCAAAAATAGATTTAAAATTTATTTGAGATTGACAGTTGTCACGGGGTCAGAGTTTTGACACAGGGACAATCACCCCGTGCGGCACCTCAGGTCTCTCTCCTACCCGAGGTTCAACCTTTACCATCTCGATGCTTACTGGTTTCGCCCTCCCATTGGCTCATCAGGGAAGCGGGGACAGCTCCCGACCAGTGCGGTGCGCGATCAGCACGCCCATCCGAAGATAGGACGACTGCTCGGCACGTACTACATCCTTAATGCTATCCCGCTCCTAAGAGTTAAGCACAACCAGAAAGAATCTCGCTCGGTCCCGCGTTGTTACGATAAATGGACCGTGACAATCTCCCCTACCTGATTCATGCACGCCCTCGTGCATGGGGAAGAAACTCTTTCCCTTCTTTAAATTAGCCAAGAACTAGTGTGCAATTCTCCCAAAACTCGCCCTCTAACTAGGGCCGCCCTCCGATGTTGGGCAAAGGTCTACTTGCAACCACCCTATTTACCAAGGTGTCCCATTGCAACTCGACCATCCGGAGAACTTTCGCTGTGGCTTCCTGCCTATCCGTCCTCATCTCAATCTCTTTCTAGAGGACCCACTTGCGAACACTCCTTCTCATTAGGGTGCGAACTTTACTTGCTCGTCCACATGACTCGCTCCGCAGCACATGGGGCGTTTGGCAAACTCAATAGCTAGCACACAGCTACGCTCTGATACCACTTGTCACTCCCCTAGAGATTCACGTCCGTAGAACTCGGCTACTCTATCCAGAACGTGCGGCCTTAGACGCTTCGTGACTCAAGACAAACGCCTAAGTAAGCCTTTTCACCACTTTCGAAAGATCAAACTTCCCAAGCACCGACAAACGCAAAGCGTTCTAAGCGGAAACGAATCAAAAGAGATGAGCTAGGAAGAACTCTTTAAGAACGCTCAAGAACGTTCAAGAACACTAAAGAACAAAGAAAGAACACACTCAGAGGATTTAGATAAAATGCCTTTATTCCTTGGAAACTTGGAATAACTCAATACACTCTAATACATCAAATGAGGTGGGGAAGGCCTCTATTTATAGTTGAACTCCCCTCGATCCTACGGTCTGTACAATTTTACACCGACGGCTATGATACAACCTTATCCATTTACAAAGCATAATTCTGGGAATATTCCCACCTAACTATGGAAAGAATCTTCTGTGTTCACATAAAGTGTTCACACAACTTGGATGGATAAAGATCTCCCTAGATCGGGCCAACGTTGGTGGTCTTCGCAAGACCAGCATTGCTCTTGGAATTACTTGGGCAGGCCACATCACACCATGTGATGCCAATGTCTCGGACCTCAACCTGCGGCCCGTGACATTCTCCCCCACCAAACTTGGTGACGCCCTCGTCGCGCCACTCGGACAACTCTGAGTTCGATCCTGGAGCTTCTCGCGCACCTTGGCTAGCTTCTGTCTCGGAGTCTGGCTTGAATGTCCCCCCATAAGAACCGCCCTCCCCATAAAGAGCATCGGACTCTGATTCAGTTGTCCCCCCATACGGACTGCTTGCTTCGATTTGCACCGTCTAGTAAAATCAACCGTACCAAGCACATCTTGGTCACTATCTCCGTGTTCAAGAGGTACTTCACTCATTGACCCAGCATTTTCTCTCTCCGACAAGACTTCTTCATTGAAGCTTGACGCCCCATTGCTCCGCGGCAATGCTACACCCATCGATACTTCGGTCCCCTTGAAGTTCGATGCATTGGCCATCTTGTCCACGGATGGCTCCTTGACGGCTTCCACGCCAACAGGCTCAGGCAACACATGCCTCACCAAGAAAATGTCCCCAACAGTCGCCTCTCTCTCGATGACTCCTCGGCTTGGAGCATCCTCGACACGCTGAATAGCTGTCAACTTCTTGGTCCCTTGCTCGATGTCTCGTCGTACTGGTACAACACATCGTTGTCTCGAATCCAAGATACACACGACGTTGGCACACGGAATGATGATCGCTTCTACACGGTCAAGGAAGTTCAGTCCCAAAATAAAATCAAAGTCATCAATATCGATTACCTTGAAGTTTTCCTTCAACTTCCAATCACCAATCTGCAACTCAACTTTCCGCACAGTCCCTATAACAGGAGCTTCTTTGGCATTCACAGTCTTGATCTTGTCTGTTGAATCAACAACTTTCAGACCAAGCTCCACTGCAGCCTTCTTGGACATGAACAGATCACTTGCCCCAATTGATGAAGCCTGTCTCGAGCTTCCTCGTTGGCATTCTTTGGATAAAAATGCTCCTTAAGCTCAGACTGAAAATCCTTCCATGTCCCGACTGGAATGTCGTCATCCGACTCAGAACATTTGTTTCGCCACCACAATAAGGCAACATCAGTCAAATAGACTACCACAATGTTTACCTTCTCAGCATCATCAGTGATGCTCATTCCCCGAAAGTATTGCTCCATGCACCATATGAAGTTCTCGACATCTTTAGCCGACCTAGTTCCACTGAACTCCTTGGGTTTGGGGATGTCCTTCACTGGCTTAGGTGTTGTTGTCGAATTTAACACACCGTTCCGCATAGCAGCCTGATATACCAACACTTCCGCCTTGAGTCCCAACATTTCCTCCCTTTTCCTCCAGCTTATCACCTTGGTCATCCAGTTTCTCGAGGCGTGTGTCCACCACGTCGAGTCTCTCCACGGCATCCTTCAAAGATCCTTCCAGCCTGGTGATCTTATCCTCAAGTGTAGACAACTTGTCCCTTGAGTTAGCTCGGCTTTCTTTGTCAGCATAGGACTCCACACCCTTCTGGCTCGCAGCAGCAACAGTCTCCCTCTTTGGTGCCATCTCAAACTCGATGTTTTCGTACCTCGAACGGCTAGAACGTTGCTCGAACAAGGCTCTGATACCACTTGTCACGGGGTCAGAGTTTTGACACAGGGACAACCACCCCGTACGACACCTTAGGTCTCTCTCCTACCTGAGGTTCAGCCTTTACCATCTCGATGCTTACTGGTTTCACCCTCTCATGGGCTCATCAGGGAAGCGGGGACAGCTCCCGACCAGTGTGGTGCGCGATCAGCACGCCCATCCGAAGATAGGACGATTGCTCGGTACGTACTACACCCTTAATGCTATCTCGCTCCCAAGAGTTAAGCACAACCAGAAAACATCTCGCTCGGTCCCGCGTTGTTACGATACACGGACCGTGACACAGTTATATTTTCCATAAACCTCAACCGTCGGATGCCTAAACTTTTTACGATCACCTCTGATCTTTAACCCTTGACGGAAACTGAACGATGCTTGCTGGAAAAATGAACACTACATTACTCGGATCAAAGCACTCAGAACTCTTCCGCATCTTTAAACTCCAGCCGTCGTTCTACCTCCTCCACCGTTGCCTTTGCGTCGGACCTAATACTCAGCAACCATACCCGCCGCCGCTGCCGCAAGAGGATGAATCAAAAATTACCCAAGCAGTTCAACTCCTCCTCGAAACCCCACACCAAGAATGGTCCTGTTCTCAGCCCTTGCAATCTCTCTTGTTTACATCTCCTCCCCCGTCTACTTGTTTTTTCTTCAAAATTACTCATAGCCTTCCTTCCTATTCTCAAGCGTTCAATTTCTTCAAACACCTTCAACAAAGCTTCCAATCTGAAGATACCCATTTCCTCTCTTATCCATTCCAAGCCGTTCTCGAGCAAGCGGGTCGAGAACCCAATGCAGGATCCCTGTTATTTGAGCTGTATCAAGCTTCGAAAGATTGGAAGATTCCTTTGACTGTTAGCGCCGCCGCGCTTCTAATTCGGTACTTTGGGAGACTCGAAATGGTGGATAAATCTGTTTTGATTTTTAACGAACTCGACCCTCCTCTTAAAACCACGCACGTTCGCAATGTTCTGATTGATGTTCTGTTAAGAGATGGCCGCGTTGAATACGCCCTCAAAGTGCTCGATGAAATGCTTCAACCGCTATCCGATGTTCCGCCTGATGATGTTACCGGGGTTATTATTTTTCACGGGTTGGTGAAGAGGAATAGAAAAGGGGTGAACTTGATCGAGGAAGAACTCATTAAGTTGGTTTTGCTACTTGGGAGACATGGTGTTTTTCCCAATACAAATTGGCTAACCCGTTTGATTTCTAAGTTATGTACAATTGGGAAATTCAATCAAGCTTGCAATTTGTTGCATGAACTGTTGAGACTGCAAGCGCCTCTTGAAGCTCCTCCTTTCAATGCCCTTTTGACTGGTTTAGGGCGGCGTAGAGACGTTAAAGGAATGATTTCAGTTTTGGCTGAGATGAAGGAGAGTGATATTAAGCCAGATGTTGTAACTTTCGGGATTCTTATTAACCAGTTATGTAAGTTGGTTAGTATCGACGAGGCAATGGAAGTGTTCCACAAAATCAGCGAGGAAAACGGGAGTAATGGTCTTTCAATCAAGGCCGATGTTGTTATTTATAATACTTTGATTGATGGACTTTGTAAAGAAGGGAGGGTTGAGGAAGGGTTGCAATTGATGGAACGGATGAAGTCCGTGCAGGGTTTGGCGCCTGATATGATTACTTATACTTGCTTGATCGATGGATTTTGTAAAGTTGGAGAGATTGAGAGAGGGAAGGAGCTGTTTGATCAGATGATCGAAGAAGGGATGTTGCCTGGTGTTGCATCTCTTAATATATTGGTGGATGTTATGTGCAAACATGGGAGGATCAATAGCGCAATCGATTTATTCAATGATATGCAGGCAAAAGGACTAAAGGGCAATGCGGTTACTTATGCTACTCTAATTACTGCTTTCTGTGATGTTGACAATTTCGATAAGGCGATTGATCTGTTTGATCAAATGTTGAAAAGCAAATGCTCTGCTGATGTTACCGTTTACCACAACTTGATCAATTGTCTTTGCAAAACTGGGCGGATGGATGATGCTGACAGTGTTTTGTTGAAGTCTAAACAAGCTGGTGTCTGCCTGGACAGTGTGTGCTATAATGCTCTTGTTGACGGGTTCCTCAAGAAGAATGATGTGTATAAAGCTTATGAAATCGTCAAGGAAATGGAGAAAGTAGGAGTGAAGCCTGATAGTGTCACCTATGATACATTGATTGCTTATTTTTGTAGAAACGGGAATTCTGCACTTGCTCTTAGGGTGATGAAACTGATGATTAAGAACGGTCTCGTGCCTACTATTAACAGATACGAAGCTCTCGTGCGAGCATGCTGCTTAAATGGAAAAACTAAGGAAGCCATGAAGCTTTTCAATGACTTGAGTTCCATAACCAAGATTCCACCAAAGACTATAACATACAACATTCTTATAGAATCTTTGTGCAAGAATAATGAAGTCAAAGCCGCGCTCTTTCTGATGGAAGACATAAAAGCAAAGGGGGTAAAGCCTGATACCACCACTTATAACGCAATATTTAAAGGCCTGAAAGAGAATAATTTGTTGGAGGATGGCTTGGTATTGATAGACGAAATGATTGAGCGTGGTTGGTGTCCAGACAATACAACCATGGAGATTCTAACAGAATGGCTTTCTGGTGCTGGTGAATTGGAAAAATTAAAAAGCTTCAAACAAGGAAACAAGGTTTCTAGCTCGACTACATAAATTGACTGCAAGATGAAGGTTGCGTTATCGGAATATTTAGTGTGATGAGTTGATCATAATTGCCGGGACATGGAAGAAATCAGAAAAAAATTGCTCTGTTTTTTTGCAACCTGCAGTTTTTTGTTTTTGAGTCTAATAGTTTATGTTATTTTATCTGTAACTGAGAAATCAAGAAGCTATACAAGAAGGTTAATGGAAGAGGTAATGTTCCTGATAGATTAATAACCAATTTCCTACCTTAGTTGTATCAGAAATAATACTTCTCTTAACTCTGTAGCTAACTTTACCAGAAACAGGAAACTTTGGCTTGTTATTGTAATCCTAAAAGGTACTAAAACAAAGGAATTGGTAGCTTAGATTCTATCAACGTATGGCAAAAACGAGCATATCAGAAGCAATGTTCCAGGGTGATTTCTAAATGCCACCGGCGGCAGTAGTTGCATTGCTAGCAGTCCGAGGAAGGTCGACATTCGGTTGTAAACAATCAGAAAAGCAATTTCCAGTGACCATGTTGGAGAGTCCTTCTAAACCCTCAAAGAAATCATCACTCGCTGCCGTGTCCAACATCCCAAAATCATCTTCCCCTTCGTCTTCAACCAAATCCTCTCTGCTCTCAACCTTTGTACTACTTTGAACCACAAGCTCCTTTTCTACGGAGGTTGTCGGAGATGAGCTGCTGGATGGTTTGGCAGACGAGAGTTTGACAGAATCACACACGGCGACTGTTTCTTGGTTCAAAGGCTTCTGACGAGTGCTGCCAGCAAGTGAGCTGCGGTGAGTCGGAGCAGGGTGGTTGTGCTCACCTGTGTATGTGACAATAAACATACACGGATCGGATCTGTTTCGTTCCACTTGTTTTCTGGCCAAACATAACTTTGAAGTGCTACATTTGTAATAAGCCCTGTTGTTCCATCAAAGAAACAAAACAACCAAAGGTTTAATCAAAATATCCAATCAAAAAACCATGAAAAAAGACCCCAAAAAAACATTATGTTTTCTACCTTGGATAAGGGGAGCCTTTGATGGGTTTCTGACCATATTTCCTCCATGCCCACACATCTGAAGAGAGCCCTTCTGCTGGAACGTGGCAAACCTTTTTTAGCTGGTTCTTTCTGTATCAATGCAAACCAAACAATAATAAATTCGAGAGAGAAAAAAACTGGGATTTTTTCTGAGATGGGTTTCCAAAAATAAGTACCTTTTTTTTTGTTTTAAATTACCTTCTTTTGGATCGAGAATTATGAAATTTTGCTGTTGCAGAATTGTTACTAACTGCAGTAATAAAACTAGTAACAGAGACAGCATGAGACAGATTCGGTTGTTGCTGTTCTTCTTTGGACGAGCCGATAGAAGAAAACGAAGATAAAGGCGCCATTTGTGGGGATAGCGGCTGAGATTTGGGGAAGAAAGACTTGTAAAGCTCATGCAGATCATCTTCCCTCGAGTTTCTATCTTCAATTTGATTTGAAGAAGACAAAGCATGATCCTGAAAAGCTTTTTCTTGATCACCAAACAAAGAAAAACAAGACTGAGGACACAAATCCGCCTTAAAATAACCAGATGCACCACCACCGGTTCTGGTTGTCGCAACGACGGCGCAACCTTTAACTACCGCATGCAAATCCCAATCAACATCCATAAGACCCGTATCGTTTTTCCTACTATTTCAGAATCTGCAACAAAGACAACTTCTCTACCGAGAAACTGTTAGAAAACAGTGAGGAAGAAGACAAAACAAGGCGCTGACTTTTTTAAGTAGAACAGGAAAAAATATGGAATTGTGTCAGATTTTTTCCCCCAATTATAAATAACAATTAAGATACAAAAGGAAGGGAGAGAGGTGGTATTTTTTATCGGCGGAAATTGGAATCTCAAAGCTTTTCTCTTGTCATTTTCCTTTTCTAAAATACTTCTCGAAAACCGCTTCTGGTTTTTGGAGTTGACTTTAGAATTTGGTCAATGGAATTTTGATTCATGTTTGAGAAATTTAGTCAAAACGAGTCAACGTCATTTTGTCTCTTGAATTGGTTCTTTAAAATATAAATATATTATTTAATTGTTTAATTTAGTCAAGACGGGTCGCCATTTGATTTTGAGCTCCATTTACAATTTTATTTTTCAAATTCTGTTTATTTTCTTCTCTTTTTTTCCCGAGAAAAATAAAAGGAGCGAGAAACCAAAAGTGGAAAAAAAGGAGAGCAGCAATTAGCCGGAGAAATGATCGGCGACAATCTTTTTCCAAAACCGTATGCTCTATCTGCTACGAAGATCTTAAACCCATCGTAGAAGATTTCCAATCCATATCCATTTGCGATCACGTCTTCCACGAGGTCTGGTCAGTATTTACATTACACGCCGATTTCTTACTTAACATTCAAGCATTTTTGTATTCAAACGTGTGTTTTCTTATCTCTTTTTTGGATCTGCGAAGTTTACAACCGTGGTTTGAGTATTGTTCGAGTTTTACCTAGAAGTACACTTGCCCTGTATGCAAACAGACTTGTCTTGGGCACAATGCGACCCGTCTTTATTACCAATCAGTTGGAGATCAATCCCAATTGTTTTGCTCCCAAAAGTTGATTGATCGTGAGGAAGGTGTGGAGTCATTACGAATTGAACTGAATAGATTGCTGGTCAAAGTTTCGGGGCTTAGTGCAGCCTTAGAACGTCAAGAGAAGGAACACCATGAGATACATGAGGAGGTACTTTTTTTGTTCCTTTTTTCTTTTCGTTTTGAAGTAACTCAATTTCTCAATCACATGTCTTCTGGGGTTTTAGCTGTGTCTTTGCAAGGAGCAGATGAAGTGATAAATGGCCTTGAAAAATGAGTCCTTAAGAGAAAAGATATCCATTACACAAATGCTTGATTCTAAATCTAAAGTGAATATGATGTATACCATTGGGAAAAATGTTTTCTTTTACCTATTCATGTAAATGATTTTGAATAATTTTATTTGGTGATTGTTATCTAGGACCTTAGTAAATCAAATTCAGAATGTTCAAGGCTTGAGCAAGGAATGTGGCACTAGTCAAGGAACTTGCTGTACTAAAATTGTGAGTTCATTTAATTCGTTTTGTTACTATTATGTCAAAATGCCAATCAAAACGTTTAAAAACATTACAATTATATTAACTAGAAACACACTAACTAAAGTTACTAAACCCAAATCAATTTCATTCCTAAACCATGGTCCATGGGTTGTCAGTTGTCACCTTTAGCTCCATGGAGTGCCTTTTCCAATTGCCATAATCCTACAACCTTTCTTACATCTTTCTTTCTTGTTATGTTTGTTGCTTGTTTCTTGGCTTATGAAGGGTGACAGATTTTGACCTGGAGCAAGATGAGATGTTAAAGCCTACTTCACTAGGTAGTGAACAGCCAAGATGTAGTAGATAATCTGATTAGGTCATTGTCCTGTCATAAAAAGTAAGTTGGTTACCTTCACTGAATAATCTATATTCTTAACTTTTCTGAACTGTTATACAAATGTACCTGTGCTTTCTAATTAGCGAATTTTACATCTTCAGTTAATTTTGGCTTGGTTAAATGTCTTTCTAAGATTAATCAATGCACTTTGGATGTTTAATAATGCTCATCATTGATTCTCAGTTGGCCATTGATGTTTAGCATGCATTCACTGCGCAATGATTCTAATTTTTCCTCCACATAGTGGTGGAAAACACTATCCTATCCTATCCTATCTATTTCAAATACTCAAAACATGTTGAGTCGTGGATGGTGGTAAGTTAGTAGTTGAAACAAAAAGAAAATGGATAAATTGTCAACCAAGCTTGTGGTGTATTGGCAAGGAACATTGTGCTTAGTCCTGATTGATATTAGGTCCTAGATTTGCCCCGGGCAACTCCTCTCCCCCTGTCATAAGAAGGGGAAAAAAATGGGGAATTATGATAACGTTTCTGCTCATCTTTCTCATGATATCTAAGTTCAAATGCACGGATTGAAAAATGAGGAAAGAAAAGATTGGGTTTGTCTTGATGTTTTGGCTTGGTCGTGACATTGGATTGTTTAATTATTTATTAATAAGTCAATTTGCTATAATTATCTTTTCCATTGCCAATGGTTGCATCCATCACATTTACTCCTGCAATTTATGTTTTGACAATACTCAAACATCAACAGGAGTTCTAAAGCATTGATGGCCAATTGTAATCTTCTTGGTAGAGGCGAAGCTTGTTTGCAGAAGAAACTTGAGAAAGCAAAAGTGAAGATAGACAAACTGAAAGTGAGTCTTCTATGAAGCATTATGAATATCTTGTTCCTAAAGCTTCTAAGAAGCCTGATAGTAAAGGGTGTGTTTTGATCGTGGATAACAATTCTGATTCTTCAAATGCCAAATTTTCTTCAAAAGAACAGCTGATGCAACGATCTGTTTTACCTTCTAATAACTTGGATTTGAATGCAATATCACCCAACCAAACATTTACCAAGTTTAATGAAGAAGCACATCCCTCTAGATAGTCCTAAGGCTACCAAGCATGCTAGAAGAATGTTCAAGTATAGTGGTTCCTGATGTAGAGGCTGTGACAGTGGCTGGGTTTTCAGTGTCAAGAGCTAAACAAAATAGTTTGCAGACTCAAGGATGTTTGCAAATAGAAAATTTCATTGTAAAAGCCAACCACAGATCGAAACATGAAGGCACGGCCTGTGGTAAGTCCTGCAACACTCCTATTCAATTTTTTACGGCCAATGAGACCAGTTATGTTTAAACTTTGTTAGCTGACATTAACATTGTGGTTCGTCACCCAGACATTTTTTTACCAACAATAACGGAACTCTACATTATTTATCGAGTGTCAGTTTGTAATGTTTTATCTCAAAGCACGAGAAACATATAGTTGGTGTAGAAAACTTAAAATCTCATCTTGTAATGTTTTAATGCAGCTTGAAAGTTCAGGGGGAACAATGCAACTTGAATTATGATTTACAAGTATGATTGCGTAGGCTTGATGGCATATGAACAGTAAGTTCTTCTATTCCATATCTGTTGCCTATTTTCATGTTACTGAATATTGACCTGCCCTACACCATAAACCATGGGGTACACGTGGTGTGTTATCACTGGCTAGTCTCATGAAGAAATGTCAAGTTATGCCTATCCTTTTTCTTTTTGGCACACCCTTGTTGTCATTGCCTCCCCAAGTTTGACACGAGTCACACCAAGATTCGGTCAATAACTTAGCTTGAACCATGAACTTACGCAGTCTAGGTGGGGAATTTCGATGGCTTTTACGGGGGGCAATGTTTTGAAACCATGTAGTCTAATTCTAACCAAACCAGTACTCCTATGTTGAAACATGTCAGTTTTGCTGTGCTTGAAATGCATGGTGGTGGGATTTGGAAAATTTTCCTTGTAAACACGTGATGGTTGAGTCAATCGACGGTTCAACAACAAATACTAGAGCCGTTTTAAAAAAAATTATGAGATAATTATAAATTATTATTCTAAAATTTTAAAATTATTTTTTCTACCTCACCGTTTGCCGGGTGAATCCATCTATCTTTTTATTTTTAACCAAGAGTTACTTTAGGTATAATTATTATATTTATTTTTGTTAACTTTTGACTTTTGTATGATAATTATTCTGTACTAGAAATTAAAAGTTTTTATAGCTGTATTAGTTTTAGGGTTTAGAGATTTATTTTCAGTGTATGATTCAAGAGTTTAAAATTTAAGAATTATAATTAAAATTTAAGGTTTATAAGTTAAAATATAAAACTTTACCGTATTATCCTAAAAACTAAACTATACTGTCTAAATCTTTTAGTTTCTATCGGTAGTATATAAAATATCAATAGTTAGTTGGTGGTATGTTATATAAAAATTCCCCTTAATATACAAAATTCAATAAAAAGAAGTTGACATATATTTTTTATCTGAGTTTTTTAATATTAATTATAATATAGTATATGTTTATACGTATTTTTATCCCTTGAATAATATATACCTTATAGATAGAGAGATTGAACCTGAAATTTAAATATTTCAATAAAAAAATGTTTATTTTAATTTCTATGTTTGTTAATAACTTTATTAACATTTTGATTCTTTTATTAAGTATAAAAAATTTACATTCTCAAAGTAAATATTAAAATTTAAATTCATATAAAATAAAATATCATAAGTAACTTTGACTACTCAATTAGTTAATGAATTTCATTTTTAATTTCATGAATTTATAATCAAATTAGAATATAATGATAGTTTATTTTATTCATAATTTCAAATATAATAGTTTTTAATTTCATTTCTTAGTAGTTTCTTGGATTCGTAGATGATAGTTTTGAACGGATGTAGTAGTCAACTAGAGACAAGAGTCTTCGAAGAGATAGCCTACACAAAAGTCTTAATTTTCGTGGGTGAAGCTTTTGATTTCTTTTATTATTTTTTAAATGTTTCGTATAATTATAAAATACTGTTTATTTATTAATTTTAGTCAATGTGAAAAAATAAAGTTGATTCGGTTTGTATAGGAACCATAGAAGTTTTTGTTGAAGAATGATGGATTAAATAATTTGCATGCACAAACTTTTAAAATGTTCGTGTTAATCTCGAGAAATAATCTGTCTATAACAACAACAATATCGATTAGGACAAATGTATGTAATGATATTCACCACGATACAATTCATTTTTTTTATTATTATTATTTTCAATAATATATAAATCTATTATTTTTAATTTTAATTTTAATAAGAATCTTTGCTTTTATAACACGTTTTTTTTGTCACTGTGACACTTTTTTTTTTCTGTCTTTGTGATAAGTTTTGGTTTTGTGGTTTGATTTATTTGCTCTTGTAGTACGTTTCAACATATCCTAGCGATCGATTGTTGTTTGTCAGTGGTTTGATTTATCTGCTCTTGTGATTTGATTCAATCGACGCTAGTTTCTAATTTTTATCTTTTATCGATGGTCTCTTGAAAAGTTACATCTTCATTCTGTTGATGATTGTTGGCCGATAAAATCGGTCTTGAGTAGCGATATTTTTTACATGATAGTTTGGATCGTCTACAACTCCTTCCTTCTTTATGCGTCTCATTTGGATAGAGATAAGACAATTCAAGAAGCTTCTGAATTTTATTAGTATGATTAATTGCATAAGAATTTTATTTTCTCTGTTTTTTAGGGTTGTAAAATGTTTAGATTGTTTAATCTAATTTTTTACTTCTTGAAGGCGATATAATTATAATTTTTTATGGATTTAATAAAAATTCAGTAATATTTATCAAAAAAATAATACATATCATGAAAATAAATTACTTGAATTTAAATTATTTAAAAATAATAATATTTTTTATTATTAGAACTATTTTAGAGATTCTTCTCGTACTAATTATTAAACCATCTATTTATTCCAAAAAAATCATTTTTTTCTCTTTTAGGTCGCTTTTTTCATTATTTTCTATATTTTCTCATCATCGACGGGAAACAAAAGCATCAATTTTAAAGTGATTATGGACTATAGGTAAGTGATTGAATTGATGATAAAATTAATTTCAATATATCATCATTAAACGTTTAAATATATTTGATTCTACAATATCATGTACGTTATACCGATGATAATATCAATAACCATGTATAATTTTTAAATAAACTATTTTAAGTTAATATTTTTTTATTAAACTGATCTTATTGTACTTTAATATAACTGAATGTTCATTCTAACTCCATAATATTTATTTGACTTGTATTTTATTAATAATCAAGATAAGATTCAAAATTAAATTATTTAAAAAAACAAAACTTATAAATTTAATCAATAAAATAAAATTTGAATTGATTCGATTCAATACCACAAAATCTCGATCTTTTACTTGTTACATAAAAGACTGTAGAAATGAAGTGTTGTTATTATCCATACATTTCAGAGCAGCCAATCCCATTGGTTGTCCCTAAACCCAAAGTCAACCTCTGAACATACGTTTGAAGTTTGAACAGTCGTCGGCTTTACTTAACCCCTCCCCTCGGGCACAAGTTTGACTATTTATCCTTAAAAAACATACCTTGGAGTCAAAGAAATTAATTTCCGACCAATAAAGTCAAACCCCCATTGACTTTTTAACTCATAGGGAGTCATCATCATTCATCAGTTTCGAAATGGAAATGGATTCATGCAAAGCTGTCATCCACCATTCTCACCTCCGGCACAAGCTTAGGATAGAAATAGTTGAACCGTTCAAAGATTGGAAATCAAATGTCTGAATTTAGAGTTGATGATACAGTTTGTCTAAACTAGTAAAATATTTTTAAAAAATTTAACAGGTTTGAAATTTTTATAATATTTTCCAAAATAAGAAAATTTTAGAGTAAATATCATGTATCAATATGGATTATTAATTATATATATATGGATATGTAAGGATAAACAGTGGATTGAGTTGAGTAAAATTATTTTTAGTTATTCGAGTTAAAGCGTTATATTTTCTAACTCAAATTTTATTTGAATTTTTTATTTGAGTCGAGTTTATGAAATTCAAGCTCCTATATAAATTTAATTATTATTTATCATGTTATAGTATAATTTGATTCTAATTTAAATGAATTTATTTAATCATATAAGATATATATATATATATTTAAAAATTAAAAACTCGACTCGAACTTAAAAATCAATTCACTAGTTACTAAAAATTTTGAATTATTCAAATTTCTATTTTATAAGTCAAACATTATTTGAAATATTTTGAGTTGAGTCGAGTTTTTTTTACCTCGATTCGAGTAAAAAAATTAATTTTTTTTTCAAGTTCTTTTTTGCTCACCTCTACTGATAGTAATTATATTTTAAAATAAAAAATGTTTAAAATATTATTTTGCTATTTTTGAAGTTTTTTATTTTATCCATTTTTATTATAATTATATTATTTTTAATTAAATATATATATATATATATAAACTAACACAAAAATGTTTTAATATATTTTATTTTTAAAATTAATCACATTTTAGTTTTTTATGATTTTAAAAATAATAAAATAAATAACTATATATATATATTAATATATAATTAGTATTACATATTAGTGCATGACATTTACTATAATTTATATACACTGTTTAAATAAATAAAATTATTTAAGTTATAATTATTTATTACACTGATAATATAATCTTTCAACCTCATAAATTGATTTAAAGAATCTAAAAATAAATATATAGACACTTTTTTAAACATACCTATCATGAGTATACCGAATGATATCTCTGACTCAAATAAGATACTCAAAAAAATTATATACATATATATTTTTTAATATTTTAACGTTAAAAATATTAAATTATAAATCTTAATTATAAATTTTAAATTTTAAACGTTAGATAACGTGGTACCCATAAAACTTTAAATTTTAATCTAAATTATAATTTTAAATTTAAATATTAAATTTTCAATCTAATTTTTTAATATAAAATATAAATAAAGACATAAAAAATAACAGAATTTTTATTCTTATGTCATAACTATAACTATAGAGTTTATGGGTGTAATTAAAACAAAATTATGTTCGAACATTATTTTCCCATATTATTTTTTTGTTTTTAGGAAAAAATTAATACATAAATTTGTATAAAATAAAATTTTGATACATAAGTTTATATAAACTATAATTTATATACATTAGTTAAATTTAACGGATAAAAATTTAAAATTTTAGAATTTAAATTATAGGATTTAAAATTTTGTGATTAAGTGTTAGAATTTAAGTCTCACAAATTAAAATTTTAAGGTTATAATTTAAATTTAAAATTTAAAAAATATTATATATTTTTTACACCCGTTATGTATTAAAATATAATTATTTTTTAAAAATTAGAGAACTAGAGTTATAATCCTTGGAAACTGGAGCGATTGGCGGTTCGTTGTTAGTTTTATTTCTCGCGTTATCACACCAAATCTAAATTAAAGTTTTCATTAAATGTATAATATTATACTTAAATTTTAATTTTGTGCAATTATATACATAAAATTTTAATATAATTTATTAAAACTTTTATCGATATTTTTTTATATTTACATCTTTTACACAAAATAATTATATTTATTTAATATAAAAATACATAATTGTATTTGTTTTTACAATACGTATAATTGAAAAATATTTTATATATACAATTAAACCAAAAATAAAAATTTATTTACATCATTACATCACATCAAAGTTCATAATATATAACATTACAAGTTTACTCAAAATTAATGTATACTTTTCATATTTACCCCTATATAATTAGGAGTGGACAAAAAACCCAATTATCCAATTTTAGATTTAATTAGACTCGATAGATTTTTATTCAGAATTAGTATCAGTGGACTCGGTATTATATCCAAAATTTAAAAACCTGTTATAATTGGGACTGTGAATGAATCTTAATTTCTGGACCCGGTACTCAGTGGGTATCTAATAGAACTGGAGTCAATACCAAATATCTGATACTAATTTTTTTTTGCTTGTGATAGATAATGTTCTTTTTTTAATTTTCTTATCAAATTTTCTGTTTATGTATTAATATTATGAGTATGACTCGTTTTAAAACTTCAATTTTCAAACCTACAATATTCTAATTTTATTATTTAATATTATTATTGGTAGTTAAAGTTTTTTCTTCTATTACTTAAATTTTTTTAATAATAAAACAATTGACCAGGTACTCGATATTGAAACCAATTCTCACTAATAATCAGATTGAGATTGATTCTAATTTTCAGGAACCGATAATTATCAGAATCGAAACCAATTCTAATCTAATTGATCGGGTACCCGATCTTGTCCACCACTACGTACAACTATCGATATTATAGCATTGAGGTTTTGTTCATGAAACCCTTAAGTAATAAATCTATCTCCCCAGAGTGTACAAGATTTTCACGTGAGCATGTGTCGTAACACATGTTCTTGACTTGATAGGATATGTTTAGATTTTGTCAGAAAGAACATAGATTGATCTGTCTAAACAGGGACACAGATCGGAATGGCATGTTTGCCAAACATGGAAAAGAAAGTATCACGTTTTACATGGATAATCAACTCTACCAGAACCAGCCAGATTAATTTAATCAAATAATCACACGAGATGAATGTGGAGTTGGACGGCAGGTTTGGGTAGAACTAGCGGATACGGTAAATTTAAACTTAAATTCGGGACTTGAATCAATTTATTCAATTAAAAGTTTGAAATAGATTTGAATATAATAATTTAAATTTAATTTTAGTTTGAACTGAAATCGATTTGAATTTAATTAAATCGTAAATCAACCCTAATCAAAATTATTCAAAAAATGAAAATAATTTAAACTGAAAATCGACCCGAATAAAAAATCAAGCGAACAAAAAGTAACCTAAACTAAAAATTAACCCAAAATGAAAGTAATCGAATTGAATTTTCTCAAGTACGTATGTTTTATTCACGTTTTGTGTTATATGACTGATTAACAACTATTTTTAGTGATAGTTTAATATATTTTTTCTTATTTAAAAGAAAATATTTATATATTGATTCAAATTAAAAGCTAACAAATCTAATATTGATTCTAAGGGTGAGCAAAACTCGAGAAAATAAAATTTTAGACTCAATTCATTTTAACTCGACTTAAAATCTTAATTTAAAAATTTAAATTATAAAATAAAAAATCTACATATACATGACTTAAATATTTCTTATACATATTATCTACATAAGTTTACTTAATTAATGAATTAAAACACTCACATTGACAGCAAAGAGACCGAAAAGCTTTTCAACCAAACGCACATTTTATGATTTATATTTATCGCAAACAAGTCCTTAATCTTTCATAATTATTTTACTATTTATATTTAAAATTTATAAAGCTCGTTTATAATAATATTATCTTTAAAATTTAATTACTTTTTAAACGTATATTATGTCTTACCAATAAGCTCAATCCACGTTGTTTTATTCTATATAATCTGTTTTTAATTTTGCAATTATCTGCATGCGAACCTGTCTTCACCCTTTTGGTCAAACCTTGTGAGAAATGCGTGTTTTACTTTTTAGTCATGACAACATAGATTGTCATTTCAGATGGAGTGTCCGAAGAGGAGTTTGCCTTATTAGGCCGTGAACCCAGAAAGTTGGGAAGACATAAATGTGTCTGAAGAGGAGTTTACTTGTCCACGTTTGAAAAAATGTGTTACCTGCCATAACATATGGATGTTGCGACATGTGATTGCCTGATTAATTAGGGTTAAGTTTGACAACCGACCACGTAACATTTATGTGTCATTTTCCGAACATAAAATTAAAACACAAGGGATATATAGAGGAAAATATTTTATTGTACAAAATGGGTAAAATTTTTAGGGTTTAGGGTTTGATATTTAAAGTTTAGTAATTTTAAAGGGATTATTATCTTATACGCTGATAGTTCAGTTTTTATAAGTGTTTTAGTTTTAAGGTTTAGGGTCTTAATTTAGCGGTTAAAATTTAAGAATAGTAGTTAAAATTTATAATTTAGGTTAAAATTTAAGATTTAGAGGTTAGGGTTTAAGGTGATACAGTTAGAATTTAGGTTTTTATGTATAAACCCTAGAGTATAACACTAAACTATAATTTTCAATTACTATCTTTAAATTCAAAACCCATACACTTAAATTCCTAAACCATATATCCTAAAATTAGAGTCTAAACCCTAAAACTAAATCACTCTTAAGAACTTTTAATTTTCACTGTCAGTGTATCAAATAATTACCTATATAAAATTAAATTTTAAAATTTATAGTTTAAATAGGGATATTTGTGTAAAAATATGTATCAAAATATAATTCAACTATTAATATGATATTAATTTAAGGGTGTAAATCGTCTACATCTTAATTATGCCTTCATTGGTGCTTCCGCTTTAAATTAGTGGGTGTAATGTTAGGAGTTATGGTTAGGGTTTAAGGAATTAAAGGTAGGGTGTATGTTTTAGGTTTTATGCTTTATATGATGTATAAAATTATGGTTAGGGTTCGGAATATAATTTTTAGGATTTTTTAATAAGAGACATAAAAAGATGCATGATTAAGAGGTAGAAAATTTTTACTCTTAATTTAAGCGATATCATTATTATTATTTAATAAATTATAATTCTAAGCCTAATAAATAGAGGTTGGTTCGAGATATAAACAATACAGTTCTGCTTAAGCAAGTTTCAGGTTCAAAACGCTGCATACGCAAAAAATTCTTACTGAAAGACTCATCCACCAAAATTAGGTGTAGGACACAAACTCGAAAAATGATTCCACCGAAAATTGAAATATAATTTTCTGTAAGAGAATTAAATTCAAACTATTTAATTAAATCTTCTTTTAATTACTCTACTTAATTACTTATTTTTCTACTTAAAATTCTAAATAATAATAATAATATATAACTAAACCATACACTACTTTCCCTTTGATTTCTCTACTTAATTCAAACCATGCGTTGTTTCTGGGAAATTCCTCAACAGGGAACTTTGATTTGAATCCCACAGTTCTGACAATTCCTTCCTTACATCTCCAAGAGAAAACCCTAACAAAGAAGAAAAAATAAATTCCAAGGTTGAAATTTCAAAAGAAATTCCAAGGAAGAAAGCAATACTCTAGAAAAAGAGTAGTGGGAGTAATTAAATTTATTATTTAATTTTAATATTTTAAATATCTGTAATAAAGTTATAATATTCATACTTTAGAACAATTGGATTTTTGCACGTGCATGATCCACATCTAAAACGCCAGCTATGACGAAGAGCTTTGGACCCGGAATCAACTACTCCCGTGCGATTTGGGTAAAGGTGTAAAAAAGTCTCACTAAAAAGAATTAAACTTTGTATTTAACTTTAATGTATAAATTAAATTTTATGTATTAAATTATAAATTATAAATTTTTTAGTTTAAATTTTAACTATAAACCCTGATTATAAATTATATTTTTATTAAACGTATAGAAATGCGTGGATAAAAAATTTCTCACCAATTATATGTCTTTTTCTATGCTTTCACTAAAAAATCTTTAAATTTAAATTTTAAGTTTTAAGTTTTATGTTATAATAGGGACGGAGCTGTGTGGGGTGGGAAGGGACAATCGTCTCCTATTCCCGAAGAATTTTTTTTCGCTTTAATTTTCTTATTTAAAATTTTTTTAATTTTTTTTATGAATTTATCTACCTACTTCTAAACATTTATGTTTTGCCCCCTCAACTTTAAATCTTAGCTCTATCCCTGGTTATAACTTTAATTGCTAAATTTTGATTATAATTTTTAGCTTTTAATATATTATTATAAAATAAAACATAATAAAAGAGAACTAATGACTTCGTTTACTTGTTGTCCCAATCAGAGCATTGAATATTAGACTTTTCGATTCCAGTTCCTATAAATACTACAATCCCATCCATGTTTTCCCCCACAAAAACTTCACCCAACATTAGTAATTAATCCCAGTTTCCACCACATTCCTTTCCATCTACTATTTCCCTGCCCCCACAACCAGTTTTCTCGTCAACTCTACAGACAACCAATGGAGTTTACCAGAAACAACAACAACAACAATCCACAGCTTTTGTCCAAGATTGCTACTAACGACCGACATGGAGAGAACACGCCATATTTTGATGGATGGAAAGCGTACGATAGAAACCCTTTTCACCCAACACAGAATCCTCAAGGGGTCATTCAAATGGGACTTGCAGAGAATCAGGTTTGTTTTTATATTTATTTGGATGACAAACATAGATTTTAACACCAATTATCTTACCTTTCTTCTTCTTCTTCAGCTTTGCTTTGATTTAATCGAAAAGTGGATACTGGAAAACCCTGATGCTTCCATCTGCACCGCCGAAGGCGTAGATAGGTTCAACGAAATCGCCATATTTCAGGATTATCATGGCCTCAAGGAGTTTAGAGAGGTATATATATATATATATTAATGGCGGCATCTTCTATACGTTCATTATCACCTTTCCAACGTAGTTAAGAACTAATTATTAATGGTGGCATCTTCTTCAGGGAGTAGCCAAGTTTATGGGAAGAGTAGGCGGAAACCGAGTCAAATTTGACCCCAACCGGATAGTCATGAGCGGCGGAGCTACCGGCGCTAACGAGACCGTCATGTTTTGCTTGGCTGATCCAGGCGACGCTTTTCTCGTACCTTCACCTTATTACGCAGCGTAAGTCATTTTTTAACTGTTATTTTCATTTTGTAGTATTTTTATACGTATATACTATTATACAAAATTAGTATAGATTAAATACGCCTAATTACTTTATTTCTTATAGTGTGAACGGTAATAAATCATCAGTCCACGTAGTATTTCTTTAGAATTTGGTTTCTAAAGTCAACACCAACAATTCAAAATGGTTTGATAATAAGTTGGTCAAGCTCACGTGATCAGCAAAAAAATTGAATTAAATTAATACTATAAAACATAGTATTAAGCGAATTAGACTTATGTCTTTGACCAACCACTTCCAGAAGACTCTAAAAAGTAGACCTTTAATTTGACTATAATTCCTCATATTCAAATTAAAGTTTGAAGGTAATTCTTTATTTTTCAATTCCCATATATTGTAATTTAGTCCTCAATTTTGTTTTTGCTGATCGGAACTATAAACTATGCAGATTTGCTCGGGATCTAAGCTGGCGCACAGGGCTGGAGATAGTTCCGGTCGACTGTAAAAGTTCGAACAATTTTCGTATAACACGAGCTGCCCTCGAGGAAGCCTATGAAAAAGCTCAGAGTTCCAACATCAATGTGAAAGGTGTCATTATAGCCAACCCTTCGAACCCTTTAGGCACGGTCCTCGACAGAGAGACAATGAGAAGCTTGGTCAGTTTCATTAACGACAAGAGTATACACCTTGTCTGCGACGAAATCTATGCCGCCACTGTGTTCGGCTCTCCTCGGTTTATTAGCATCGCTGAGATCATACAAGACATGGACTGCAATCGTGACTTGATTCACATTGTGTACAGTTTGTCCAAGGACATGGGGCTCCCTGGTTTTCGTGTCGGAATCGTTTACTCGTTCAACGATGATGTCATGAATTGTGCTCGAAAGATGTCGAGTTTCGGGTTGGTTTCGTCTCAGACACAGTTTTTGCTTGCTACGATGTTGAACGACGAGGAGTTTGTCGGGAATTTCTTAAGGGAGAGTTCGAAAAGGTTAGCTAAAAGACACCATGTGTTCACCAAGGGACTCGAACGAATCGGGATTTCGAGCTTGAAAAGCAATGCCGGTTTGTTCTTCTGGATGGACATGCGTCCACTCCTGAAAGAACAAACCGTCCAAGCTGAATTAGAGCTCTGGCGTGTGATAATCAACAAAGTGAAACTCAATGTCTCGCCAGGCTCTTCTTTCCAATGCTTGGAACCCGGCTGGTTCCGTGTCTGCTTCGCGAACATGGACGACGAGACGGTCGATGTAGCACTCGAGAGAATCCGAGAATTCGTGCATCAAGGAAAGGAAAAAGACGGTATATCGGAGAAGTCTAAGCATTGGCGGAAGCAGAACCTCCGCCTCAGCTTCTCTTCGTCTAGGTTATACAACGAGAGCCTCATGTCTCCGCACATGATTTCGCCTCATTCCCCGATTCCTCAATCTCCCCTCGTTCGAGCCAGGACTTAAAATTAAAATCTGAAATGCATCTGTAGGTTGCAACATGCAATTACATGTCTAATAAGGGTTAATTAGTGATTATAATTAATTTTTAGGAGATTAGTATGGCTCAGATTGATTTAATCAGTACCTTTTAGTCTGAAGCCAGTAAATACTAATCTTTTTTTTTTAATTTATTTCCTTTATTATTCCCACATTAAAAACCTATGCTGTTAAAGCATTATTTTAGTGGGAGATCAGTTTGCATTGTAGTATTAGTAAATTGTATGTTCCATTCTTACAATGCTTGGAATCTTAATTTGTACCAAGATGTTTGTTTGTTTCAATCATAATGATAAATGTGTGGTTTGTTCTAATTATTTCAATCATAGTTACCGATATTTTTAATAAGCGAGTTTGTTCAAGTGATAAATTATTTGATATCGATTAAACAGATCTCGAGTTTTGTAGTTTTGTGTATGTATGAAATTTCTACTAAAAAAATTTTACCCACGAAAATCAAATGTATGATTTAAGTTTTGAGTTTGTACACACTTAATATTCGAACCTAAATTAACTAAATAAAATATATAATTTTTTACTACTGAGACCTCTCTACGAATAACACGTAATGTTTGATATTTTTGTGTACCTGCCGCTATCCAAATATCTTAAAATTAATTTGTAAAAAAAATCCTAAAATTAGGTCCAGGTGTTTTTTTTAAGAAAAATTAGGTCCAGGTGTTACATATACAGAGGAGAGGTTCATCAGTTATGGGAAAAATACTTAATTTTTGCTTGCTAAATAAAATCACAAAAATAAAAAATTATTAGGTGAATCTTGTTTATCATATTATTTGTGGTCTCAATTAGTCAAGACCGTTCATCTCAATTTTTTTCAAGTGAATTATCATCTCTTTTTTATATATAATTATTGGGTGAGTATTTATTAGGTGGTTATTTAAAAATAAATGGTCCTGATTGTTTGGACCATAAGTGACATGGTGAACACGTTACCTAATAAACTCCCCTAAGGTGTTCCAAAACTGACAATTGTACCTTTTTTTTTTGTCATTACAAAAACAATGGTTAAATTGCAAATTTAATTTATATATTATGTTCGAAATTATGATTTACTCATTATACTTTAATTATATCTAATGTGATCCCTCTACTTAACCCGTTAAACACACCGAAAAACTACTTTTGCAAGTTGAGTATGTGAATTTTTCTTAAAAAACGTATTTCAAACACAATATAAACAAATATTTCGACATGTTAATCCGAATTAGATTTTGTAAAAGTCCATTATTGATTGATCTTTCTAATCTTATTTTCTCTCGATATAATATCATAATTCAAACCTCTAATCTTACTTAAAGTATCTAATGTCTTATGTTGTTAGATTAACTGATTGTATATAAAGATCGAAAGATTTCTACACGGAAAAAACGTATAATTAAAGTTAATTTCTCCAATGGGGGAGACAACCTGCCCCCACCCCCATTGTGTTTATACCCTATTCTGCAATTGTATATTTGTACAACTTAAAGACGGAACGAAAACGTGACTTTCTTACCTAAATCCCAACAGTGACACTCGTGCGTAAGGTTTCGGTTCCACGTCCAGACAATGCTCCTGTGTAGGCGGTGTTTATCTTCAACCTTGCTACTGAATTACAACCGAACTATCATACCTATGACTTTCAAAAACATTTTTCTCACTTTATCTTAGGATCCATAATATGATGCCATGTGTTGTGATCTTATTGGATGATATTAATATACTAAATAAAGTTATTATAAAGTCCATGACCATCCATGGCATGGTCTTGTCCCTACATGAGCTTAACCTGTTGGAAAACAGACCCAGAAATTTTGTCAAAGGCAGGACATCTCATGCTCAGCTGTTGTGCAGTGGTTGATCATTCAAATTCAAAGGTGGGAAAGTTGTTCTTATTTTGCTTGTCGTGGAGACCAAGATGAAGAACACAGGTAGCACTTAGCAGCAGTACAGGCAAGGATAAGATTAAATGACTCAGCAATGGGAAAATACATAATGTCAAGACTTTCTATACGATAAAATATGCAATATCATCGGTTTTATATCTTAAAATATACTTTTTTTTTATTTCTAATGTAAAATTAATATACATTGTTATTTTAGGGATTAATATTTTCTCCCATTTAAACTTATGGTAGTCATTTTTATAGTCGTCTACCTTGTCTATCTCATCCCTAATATGTTTAACATGAAATCGGACGATTAAAATATTTTTCCATACTATATGTCACGAAATTAATATCTTCTTTTAAAAGATATGTTTGATAAGATATGTACGTGGAATCGATTCCTGTGGAATTTGCTAGCCCAAAGACCCTTTAAATGGGGTATAAGGTTAGCCCAAATTAAATAAAACAGTAAACTTAACTAGTGTTGAAGATCCAATCCAATTGGGTTGGATCTACTTTGTTGGGTATAGAGTAAACAAGTTTAGAACAAATTAATTTTGGGGAAACAATACGGTCGGTCACCAAATTATCATTACTTTTCTATTTTGGTCATTAATTTTTTTTTCTTTAATTTTCGATTAAGTCAGTACTGTCGTTAATTTTTTAAATATTAAGAAAAATGCCATATAATCTGTTGACGAGGAGAGAGAAATTATAATATACATTTTCTTTTTATCAAATCAACATTACTGTTAATTTTTTAAAAATAACGTTAGGAACATTTTTAATAAAACTTAATTAAATTTATATTGATACGAAAGAAACTAAATAAAGGTTTAATATTCAAATAGGTGCCTAAACTACGCTTGTGGATCATTTTTGGTGCCTAATTTATTTTTAGCTCTAAATAAATGTCTAAAATTTTAATTATGGTCATTTTAAGTACCTAACCATCAACTACCATTGTTTTTTTTTATTTATTTAATTAATTTATTTTTCATTTATTTTAAAAAAAAATTTAAATATTTACAAAATAGTCTCAAATCTCTAACTTCAAACCTCAAACCTCCAAGTTATCATCATTATCAACGTTTATTGTATCATTCGAGACCACCACTACCATCGTCGAACTATCATGATTATTTCCCCTAACCACTCATCGTTGTTAATAGGTGGTTGTTGACACTAAATTTTTACCATATTTTATCATTGTTCTATTTTTTAAAACAACCTAATAAAATAATGGTCTATTTAACTTTTTTAAATGAGATCCATTTGACCCAAATAAGTATTCTAGCTAACTCATTTTCCCATAATGTGCAGACTTTAATATCATCCATCGGATCTAGAATAAAGATCTAACGATCCAGAATGAAGTCAAAAAGTCACCATATAAAGCATAGGCCCCACAAAGATTCTTTTCCCTTCTCTTTCCCATATCTGCTGGACTTGAAAATGGAATGGAACATTTCAATTTAAAGAATCTTAAATGGTTAGCTATGGAAACAAGAAGAAAATTTGTCTCAAGAAACAATAGGGGAAAGAAATAAAGATTGAATTTGAATTTTAGAGGAAATAAACAGCCTCAATCTCTGCAAATTTAATTCAAAAGGAAGGAAAATATGGTCAGATTTGAATAAGAAATATGAGAATCAAATCAATTTTTTTTGAGTAATTTTTACCCAAAAATTAGAGATTTAAGGGTTTTATTTCTGATTTTTCCTCATGTAATTATGGTAGCAAAACTACTATATAAACCCCATCCCATCACTTATAATTCACACACCACAACTCACATTCATCCTTCACCCTTGTAACTCACTCATAGATCAACAATACAATTCATATTGTATTCGAGAATTATCAGAGAAATAAGAAATTTGGAGATTTGAAGAAGTTCAAGAAACAAGCTTTGTTCTTAGGTATTTTTGATTTTTTATTGCTTTAAATTTAATTGTTAACCTAGATTTACTTTGATTTTTGAAGTTCTTTAATCATTATATTTTTTATGAACATGGATGAACAATTAAAGAGAATTGTAAATTTTATTAATTATTTTTTTTATTAATTGTGTTTATACTCATATCAAATAAAATAGGCTATTTAATTATTTTTTTATTAATTGTGTTAAACTTTTTAAAGTTAGTAATTATTATTTAAATTCAACATTTTCTTTGTTTTTAAATATGTCGTTAATCCTATTTTAAATTGTAAACTTTAATTTATTAAGTCCATTTTTATCATGTAAAGTATAAATTAACTTTTTTTTTAAAAAAAATTAAATTAACATTTTTATTTGTTAATTAGATAGAATCTAGAATTATTTTCTTAGCTTAAATAAAACCCTTAGGGATAGGTTCTTATATATCTTAGTTAGAGCCTTGTGAATATGATAATAAATTTTTCTTTACCAAAAAATAATAAGGCATACTTAATTATATTTGAATCTTAATAAGTAAAATTCACTTAGATAATTTTTAGGATTAATAACTGAC
Source organism: Abelmoschus esculentus (assembly GCA_035048815.1). Taxonomy (NCBI): domain Eukaryota; kingdom Viridiplantae; phylum Streptophyta; class Magnoliopsida; order Malvales; family Malvaceae; genus Abelmoschus; species Abelmoschus esculentus. The sequence continues at coordinate 15,317,820 of JAUCBN010000031.1, forward strand.
ATAAATAATAAAAGTTTCTAACACATTAAATTTCTTTGCTTGCTTGATTAAAAAGTGGAACTTAATTAATGCGGCGTTCTACTAAAGGGAGGTAACGGGTTAACACCAGAAATGTGGTGGTGATTAAAGTTTACTTCCTGGCAGTGAGACCCTTAAAATGAAATCAAATTCATAAATGGACATTAATTTAAATTTCATAAAAACTTGCAAACTCCAACTTGAAAATGTTTTGTAATCGGCTAGGTACTAATTTTTGGGTGTTGTGGGGGTGTTAACCCTTCCCCACATGTAACCGACTCCGAACCCGTTTTTATGTTTTTGCAGACTAAAATTGTTGTTTTAATAAAACAAAAACAAAATTATTTTATTAAAATAACCCGTTTTTAGGTGATCCAATTACACTTTTAAAAAAGATTGATGGCGACTCCATTGTTTTGTTTTTTAGGTGATAATTTGGGGATTTGGGGTTCTAGGTTAGGGATTAAGGACTATTTTGAATTTAAAACTATCAATTAAAAAATAAATTTAAATTTTATTTAAAAAATAATTAAAAGAAATTATAAATTAAAACTTGTCATTTGTCACATTTTTATTGGCAAACGATTTTTTATTAGTGTTTAGACACTTAAAATAATACAAATTAAAACTTTAAACACCTATTTAAAATTAAAATTAATTTAAGAACTAAAAGTAATCCATCTAGATTAGATATGGAGAAATTATATTACGTGTAAGTTCCATCACGTCATCTATGGGACCAACCATTAAAATTCATCAACATCATCATTTTTTTTATTTTTTTAATGTCATATATTTTTTAAAGTGAATCTTCACTCATATTTTTTATTAAAATAATAATATGGATGAATTTTAATGGTTGGTCTCATAAACACATAATGAGACTTACCCATGATATAATTTCTACGTGATATCAAGTCTAAAATAAAATATAAATCCATCTAGATTCTGACTCAATCTTTCCATTGATTCTCATGTTCCATCAAAATAATCCAGTGCATCTTCGTACAGAATACCAATGATCTGATTCTACAGACACCCAAGATCCTGTCCTCGTGGCAGCCCACGACAACTACATATATGAAACACACGTGTCCTCAACCATTTTTTCTCTCTCCTCTACATCTAAGCTTCCCTAAGGCAGAGCCGCAGGGTGGTTCCTCCCTTTGACTCGGTTCCTTCTTTTGCTCTCCGCCGTTGCAAGGGCCTAATTAGTAGCTTCATATTCACAACAAATCTCCCAAATTCAATTGAAAATAGAAAAAAAAAGTGTTCTTTTTTCCTCTTCCCAAACCCTTAAATTGACCCAACCAAATCTTGTTTTTTTTTATTCAATGGTTATCCCCAAATTTCCACACTTTTGATATCCCCCATCATTTCCCATCTCTAATTTCTATGCCATGGATCATGAACAGCATGATTATTCGTTGATTCTAGCTCAGAAACGCTCGAATTCTTACGATCTCATAAACCATTCCTCGGTATGGCTTGAAATCCGCCTCTTTTACGTCCGGATTGCGCCGTGTTTTGTCGACAGCGTCCCCGACCACCTCACCCTCTGTCATCTCCGTCGTGAGATTGGTGTCTCCCTCGAAATCAATGGCTCTCGTGTACCGGCCTCTGATTCTGCCGTGCTTACCCTTCGCCGCGATCGTCTCAACCGGGAAGCGTCCGAGGTTACTTATTTGAGCACCGATAGCGTCCGCGCCACGGGTGGGTTTGAATTCGAGGCATATGAGGATGAAAAGAAGGTGTTGTTGTGTGGGTCGTTGGAAAGAATGGAAGGAGAGTGGAGCATGGACTTTTATCTAGCGGCAGCGGCCATGGAGCCTGGGAATTCATCTTTTCTTCATCCCAAGATGGGTGTTTCGGCACCGGGGATTGAGGTTTATATTGCTGGATGTTGTGCTGGTAGGCCTGTGATAATGACCAAGAATCTACTTGTGAGCCCAAAGAGGAAAAGCGTGCCGAGGCTTACATGTATGCTGGATGCAATTCCTGAGGACGAGGAGCTCGGGAAAGGGATTGATAAGGGTCACAATGGGTTGATTAGACAGCAAAAATTGCAGGTAGATTATAATTGGTTTTAATACAATTTTTTTTAAATTTGATTACTATTCATAATGTAGATGTAGATTAAAGCATGGTAGAAGAATATTGGCATTGCCTGAGAAGTGTTGATTGTTTAAAACAAGGTTACTTCTGGTCTTAGCATACAAAGATAATTTATTAATTATATAATTCGATGCGATGAAATGCCATGGTTTGGCCTCTGTGTTGTGTGTATATATGATGGAAAGATTATTTTCATTTCATATGGTAAGCATATATGTATACAGATACATTTAGGGTGTAACTATGTTCTACTAGCAGCTCTACCTGTTTCATGATAAGTGGTTGCTGTTTTCTTTGTTGTTATTACGATGATTGGATCCTTCATTTGCAACTGTAAGCACTTTGGGTCCGCTTATCAAGTGATTCTGGATGTTTTCAGTTGTTCTTAGGGTGAAAATATGATCATGTGGAGTTCTGCTGGCATAAGAACAACTGTAACTACGAGCTTCGAAATGAGAATGGGAATAATGAAATGTGCTTGTTTAGCGTGTTAAAGAAAACCCGTAGAAGTTTGTATTTTATTTTTTCTTGCAAGTCAATTTGTGTATGGGGTGATGTTACAGGTTACTGATGCTGCCAAAGTTGAAGATTATGACTCTGATGGGAAAATTGGACATAGTTACTATGCTGAAGAAATGTATGCTGGTGAAGACGGTCAACTTTCATGGTTTAATGCCGGTGTTAGAGTTGGTGTTGGAATTGGCCTCGGAGTGTGCCTTGGGGTTGGAGTCGGGATTGGACTGCTCATGCGATCATATCAAGTAACTACCCGGAATATCAGGAGGAGGTTTTTCTAAGACAGATCTCTTCCCCTATCAGTGTGGTATGCTGTTTTATTCATAAAGGGAAAAAAAGAGAGTATATTCCAGGATTTTGATAGCAGTCTGGAAGATATCAAGGTTGCAGGCCAGAAACTAGCAAAAAGCTCCACGACATCAACTCAAAACTTATAAATGCGAGGTACTGATGGGTTCTGCTTAGCATGTTTAAGTCTTTAAGATATTAAATTGCTCGAGAATATGGTAACGACTCTAGTAATAGTATGTACATCTTCAATCCCGTCCACATATCTTACTAGACTATGTATTGTAATCAATATATTTGTTTTCTTTTAAGTATATACCTTGAGGCTGCTGATGTTATGGACTTGCTCAGCAGTTGGTTTGGTCTGAGTAAACACATATCTTGTTGTTTCTGTGTCCTGTAGACTTTTGATTCGGATGGTCTGTTGGAAAGATCATATGGTTGTTGTCTTTGTAGGTACTACAAGAGCTGTATATTTTGTCTGAACTTTCGGCAATTCTGAAACCTAAAGAGTCAGGTCAATATCAGCTGGCTCGTAGGGTGCTGCTTATATGTAAATATTAAGATTTAAACTCATATAAAATAAAAAAAAAATTTAAATATTCTTATTACTGGAACAATTAGAGTGATGAAGTGGCTCAACCAGCAAGCCAACAGAGCTGTATTCATTATATGAACAAAAAGGCAAATCTAAAGCGATGAACCTTCAAATATTTCATGCCATTGCCACTTGGCCTGCTTGTCAACTTTGGGATTCCTCACGAATCTGAGGAGATACTATACTAACAAAGTAGACAGGACAAAATTAAAAAAAATATTTTATTTTAAATTATTAATTTGAATTTTAAAAATTCAAACTCAAATAATCATTTTTTTTGAATTCGATTCGTTCAAAATTTGGTAAACGTTCAATTTGGGTTGACTCAACGCGAACCCAAACTCGATTCAAAACCTTAATTTGAGTTACTCAAACTCGGCAAACCTTCGATTTGGGTTGATTCAACTCGAACTCAAACTCGATTCAAAACCTTAATGAGTTAAAACGAACAAAATCTAACTCGATTCGATAAGTTTACGAACAACTCATTATTTTTTAAATATCTTTAGTAATTATTTTAAAATGATTTTATTTAAAAAATTAAATAATTATTATTAATTTATGGATTGTTACTTTACTTTTAACATTCTAGTTTGATGTATTTATAGATTATTAGTTTAAAATTTAGAAGTAGTTTATACACTCTTTTAATATTTTTTTAAAATTTATTAATTTATATTAATATTAAACCTCATGTAATATTATTAAATTTTATTTAATTAAAAATAAATTACATTTTTAATAAATTTAACGAGTAAAAAATCAAATTTAACAAATAACCATTTTAATTAAATAATAACTTTTAAATGAATACCAGTCAAATGTAATTTTAATAAATAATAAATTAAATCAATAAATAATACGAGAGCGGATCTGCGTATGCAATTTTCTTCCGGAAACACCAGCCCCTCAAACCCCTCAAAATTACACCCCTACCCCCCTTCCGGCTTCCACTAACCTCCAACTCCCTGTGAAAAAAAAAAGTAACCTCTAACCCCCCAAAATCACAGTAGTGCAGGATCCGAAGATGGACATCACCTCCACCGCTACGACGTCGTATATGCTCAGATCCACTTCCGGAATGAGCCACCGCGAAAACCCTACGTCTCTCCCTCTGGTTGTTTCACTCAACTGCATCGAAGACTGTTCCCTTGAACAAGAATCCTTAGCCGGCATCGCTCTGGTACACCACGTCCCTCTCAGCAGCTTAGGTGATGGAAAGATCGAGGCGGCCTCCGCTGTCCTCCTCCATTCACTCTCCTACCTACCTAGAGCTGTCCAGCGTCGCCTACGCCCTTACCAGCTCATCCTCTGCCTCGGCTCATCTGACCGCGCCGTCGACTCTGCCTTAGCCGCTGACCTCGGGCTACGCCTCGTCCATGTCGATGCCTCACGAGCTGAAGAGATCGCGGATACTGTCATGGCTCTGTTTCTGGGTTTGCTCCGTCGAACACACTTGCTCTCTCGCCACGCGCCCTCGGCTTCCGGTTGGCTTGGATCAATTCAGCCGCTCTGTCGGGGAATGAGGCGGTGCCGAGGACTAGTGTTGGGAATTGTTGGTAGATCTGCTTCGGCCCGATCTCTGGCCTCCAGAAGTTTAGCCTTCAAAATGAGTGTGCTGTATTATGATATTGTGGAGGTAAAAGATGGCAGATTTCCAGTATTTATGATCAATTAATTAACTTCCAATTGCACTATACCTCTTAGCTTTGTTTAATCCAATTACATTTCTTTATCATGTTAAATTGATTTTCTATCGGAATAAAATTTCCTCTGAATCTTGTTTTCACAGGTAAATGGAAAAGTAAGTAGGTCTTCTATAACATTCCCACCAGCTGCCCGTAGAATGGACACGCTTAACGACTTACTTGCTGCAAGTGACCTTATATCGCTTCATTGCGCTTTAACAAATGAAACCATTCAGATTATAAATGCTGAATGTTTGCAACATATAAAACCTGGTACAGTTGCTTTCAATTTTTGTTTCAAAATTTTATGATCCATTCTCTTTTCTTTTGTATGAATTCATTTATTTTTGTGGTACTTGCCTTTAGGGGCTTTTCTTGTGAATACGGGTAGCTGTCAGCTCTTGGATGATTGTGCATTGAAGCAACTTCTGATTGATGGCACTTTAGCTGGTTGTGCCCTGGATGGAGCTGAAGGGCCACAGTGGATGGAAGCTTGGGTATGATAAAATCTCTTATGTTATGAATTCAGGTTTTGCTGTGTTATGATATTTCCATGGGAAGGTAGTGGTTACTTGAATAATGTGTGTGCCTAGTCCGAATCGGTTTTTGTGCTTTGGAACAGCGAAAAGCTATCTAGGCTTGTTAGTAGTCAGGTTACAAGGTCAGACCTCTAAATGAGACCATCTTTTCAATAGGTTCTTGCTTCTGTTCCGAGATATACCTGATTCCTTCAGTTTGCCATAATCTTTCATTTTAGTAGAGTTCTGTTCCAGTGCATGCAAATTCCAAGCATGTAGTTGGTTATGGTTATGGTTATATTACAATGGGTTGGAAAGGGCATTTGAGATTAAGAGGGACTGGAAGTGTTGGGAGTGAGAGAGAATGCTCAGGTGAATCTTCATATAAGATAAAAGAGTATTTTCAGTTTTTTGTATTGGAAGAGTCATTTTCTACCGTGTTGAGGAAGTAGTATATTGCAATTTTATATTGCTTAACTAAGATTACTGAAGATGTAACTAATCAAATTATCATACCATCTTTACTTCAGGTGAAGGAAATGCCCAATGTATTGGTACTTCCTCGAAGTGCTGATTATAGTGAAGAAGTGTGGATGGAGATAAGGGAGAAGTCTATCTCTATGTTGCAAACATTCTTTTGTGACGGGGTTGTACCAAATGATGCCATTTCTGATGAGGACGAAGAAGAAAGTGAAGTAGTTGATGAAAAAGGACAGTTTAGTATACAAGAGAAAGAAAGTGCTTTGCAGGGAACTAGTGGTGAGCGATTGACTGATGATATTCAACAAAGTCCTGAAAGTTCCCTTAAAAAGGATACCAACCAACCTAAGGATTATCCTAATCAAAACCAGCGTTCTGGTATGGCTTCTGGTACTGCAACTAAATCAGATTCGAAACGCAGCAGATCAGGTAAAAAAGCAAAAAAGAGGCATGCCCGTCAAACAACCGTACAAAAATCAGACGAGCACTTAATATTTGAGAGAGAAAGTACTTCCCAAAGAGAAGATGACACTGCTATGAGCGGCACAGATCAAGCATTAAGTTCTGGTTCTCACTCTCCTGGAGACTTGAGAAGTAGGAAAACACCTAAAGAATTACTGCAAGGGTCAACTTCTGACCAGCTTCTTAAAACTAGCAAGAACCTAAGTGGACAGTCTGGTGATACGCTGAAGGAGGGATATGTTATAGCTATGTACGCTAGAGAGCGTCCTGCACTCCACCTGTCCAGACAAAGAGTTAAAGGTGGTGGTTGGTTCCTGGATACCATGTCAAATGTAACTAAAAGAGATCCTGCAGCTCAGTTCCTTGTTGTATACAGAAATAAGGTTTGTTGAGAGGCATTTATCATTTTTTCCGGTTGATCCTTAGTAGTAATCTTTGCTTCACATAAATTTTTGGTGGGATTTGTTTCTGTTAATTAACTTTAGTTCTTGAGCTTTTGGTAACTCTAGCTGAATGTTTTATGCAATTTTTCCAGGACACTATTGGTCTGCGTTCTTTTGCTGCTGGCGGGAAGTTGCTGCAGGTAATTTTACATTTTACAAATGATTAGGGCGTCTTTTTAAGGTTGACTTTACTAAAATCCTGTTCTCTCTTCCGATTGATTCTTAGCTCAAAAACTTAAGTGAATTGGTTTTCATAAATTTGTTGTAAAATAAGTGTGCTACCTGTCTACCTGATACAGTTTTGCATTGAGAATTCTTTCTTCTTTCTTTTCCGTAATCCATTCTAAGTTTCTGCTATTGCTAAAGTCAGGTTTTAACGATCCGTGCTCTCCTGTCAGATTAACAGAAAAATGGAATTCGTCTTTGCTAGTCACAGCTTTGATGTATGGGAGAGTTGGACAGTACAAGGTGCTTTAGAGGAATGTAGGCTGGTGAATTGCAGAAATCCTTCAGTAAGTTCCCACCATTTCTTTAATTCTGAATCATTGTGCTATCATCTACGTATTTAGTTTTTAATTATTTTGAGCCTTTGAGAATGATTCCCATAGTGTCCAGGCATCTGTGTACTGACTATATCATATGATTTCCTTAATCCTTAGCTATACCTCCATGTTTATACAGTCTTTGTTCTCCCTGTTGTCTTGTCTGATTTTGATTTGGTTGCATCACCTACAATGTCAGGCAATTTTGGATGTCCGCATAGAGATATTGGCAGCTGTGGGGGATGATGATGGGGTAACTCGGTGGCTTGATTAGTTTGTCGACAGGCAACAGGTTTAGTGGCTAACTTTTCTCTCCCCCTCCTTTTCTTCTTGTTTTGTTTAATCTTCTGCAGCTTGTATTTCCCATTTGCCAAATCGCAACCGTGCAAAGCATGCTGCTGATTTTGACATGTTCCACATGAAAAAAACACTTGTGATTTTGTACTCTTTACGACAAACCATATAAAGGTGTACTTTCATTCGTGGTGATCTCTAACGGAATAGCATTCATAAATAATTAACTAAAAAAAACATGTTTCAGTAAATAATAAAATAAATTATCTATTTAGAAGATTATTTTGTTAGAATCGGAACATACCCAAAACATAAATGGTATGAAAAACTAGTTCAAAATCTATTATGTTAAATTATCAAGAATAATAAACCTGTAAAAGTGGACTTGAATTTATCGATTGAATTGAATAGTTGTGATAAGAAGATAGATTACATCTTGTCATAACTCTCCTATAAGTTAAACACTTTTTTTGGGACTCTTACCTTTTTTTATAGTTCATTATTAATTCAACTATTAAATATTTATAACAATCCATATCAAATTATAAACACATCTCAAGATATTTTTATTTTCACAACACTTTAATACTCATGATATACACCAAATATAATTAATCACTTAATTTTATGTCATACTCTATAATATATGTCTATAATAACGAATTTTAATCATATTTTTATTTTTATTAAATGATACTGATAAAGAAGATATTGTAAGTACGGAGACTTATCGAATGTTATTTCACTTGATGTATTGAAATGTTAATCAAGTCATTTATTGTTTGAGTATAAGTAATCTTGTTATAAATATTTTGATTTATATGAAATCTTTTTTTCGATTTATGAAATAATTTATATTGTTATCGTTAATGATGCTTTTAGACGTATACACTTTAAGTAAATGAAATAAATCTATCATCTTAAGTTAGTAGTTTATGTGTGTGTCTTTATCGAATATTAATTTAAAGAAGTTTTTTGCCGTGGATTACATTTACATGGCTGAATCCAACATTTTTTTCAAAAAAAATGCGCATCCGTTATGAACCGGGATATTATACCCACAGATCGCACGGTGAAGGATTTGGGTTACCTTCATTAAAGAAACCTTCTATCCCACGGCAGTGAGTGGCATTAGATCGTTTTTAGATAAAAAGCTGGGAATGTAGATAGACCAGTCCATTATAAAGCTACAACTGAACTTACTCATCATCGACTACAGTCTACAGTAGGCAGGTCAACAGAGGCTGTAATGATGATGAGCAGAGCAGAGCAGGGCGGAGCAAAGCAGAACATGCTGGCAGAACCACCTAGATTGCAGGGTGGTCCTAATATACCAGAAAGAAAGAACAAAGGGGCAATTGTAATCAAAAGGCCAGTTTCAAGTATGATAATGATGATTTTAGTTACAGTGAGCCAGTGTAATCCCTCCAGAAGTAAGAAATATCAAACCTATACTCAATTCTCAGAGAGAGACAATCCATTGGGGATAAGGCAAAACTACAACCAAAAGCCATTATCTATACTGAAAACCCGTGTCTAGCTTGTGATCATTAATCCCTTGGCCTTGGCTATGGCCGGAAGCACCGAAAGGGCTCATCTGAGTCGACTTTGACCTGAGTTCCATCTCAATAAGCCTCTGCAATGCCTCTGGATGATGGCTCCCAACGCCCACGTCATGACCTGAAATTTCGCAAATAAAACGTGAAACGTTTTTTTTTTTTGAAAGATAAAACATGAAACGTAATCCTTATAGAAATGGCAGTTAATCCACAATCGATTGCAGGCAAATTTCTTTTCGTTTTTCCTACAGTAAACTTTTTGAAGTGCAAAAGGTTTTGACATGGTAAGATCAAACTTCTTAAATTACCTTCAGCCTAAAAACATTAGGTAACATTTACTGTAGACATTTCCAAGAATAAAATGCGGTAGGTTTTCCAATTGGCAAGGATGAAAAAGAAACAAGACATATTAAATGATTACCTGGAGGAATTCCAAGACCAGAAAAGTTGGGTTGGGTCTGCCGGTGACCATGCCCCATTGGAAAACCATGCATCGGATTCAATTCTGGTAGCAAACCAGTCATCGGATTATTTGAATGAGGAGGCAGGGCAACACCAGGAAATCCTCGTTGCAAGTTCGGTGGAGGGAAATTTCTAGGCATACGCATTTGCTGTAACATAGGATGTTGAATTGGAGGATCAAATCCTGTTAGTCCACTGCTATGATGATGGACAGGACGAAGCATACTTGCAGAAAATTGATGATTTGGAGGGGTATCCAGATTAATGATGCCTTCTGGAGCCATAAACTTCATCTGAGAACTGATGTTAGAAGGATGTGAATCCAATGAATGAAGCAAAGGACCTCCATGATTCAATTGACGATGGAGTGGAGAAGATGCTTGGATATTTTGGTTACGAAATGGAATATCCTTCTCCCTCATATCATAGGGACCAGGAAGAAAAGGTGGACCTTTCCCTCCTACAACAGGTCTTTCATCCTGCAAGACAGACTTTAAAGCTGCTTGTTTCACAGCTGCATCTATCGGTGTCTCTTGGGAAGGAAATATCTCTGCTTTTACACTACCAGCCATGAAATTCTGGAATTCCAAACGACTACTGACACCAAGCAAAATATCCTCTTCAGGAAGCCTAATTTCAACAGACCCGTCAAAACCACCAAGTTTAGATCCTAATCCATCTCGGAGATGTGACGAGTCCACTGCAGATGGAGCACCATTAAAGCCTAACAAACGCCCTTCAAAGTCACAGTTCGTTTTTTCTCCTTGCGTAAATGGTAAACTATTTTTTTCAAAATTAGTCCTGTTTAACCTGCTGTTATCAGTGGAAGGAAGAAGACTATCATCTGTGGCGTTAAGGGGAAGCCTGTTAGATTCGAGTACATCAACTCTTGCAGACTCTATTGAACCCATCTGAACAGAAGTTGGTACGCCAACTGATTGTAGTTCCTTCATGAAAGCACTTCCAAAAAGTGCTTCAAGAGTTAGACTCTTCCCTAAACCAGAAGCATTTTCTGCATTTGTGACTATTGAATCACATGGTGCCATGTCAGCAGTTGCTGTTTCAGTAGTTTGCAACCTTTCTGAAGGCCTGATGTCATGACTGGCAGATGATTCTATAGTGTTTGTACTTGTTTTATTTTTTAATAATGAAAGCAGGTGCTGGGATGCATGATTGTTGACATTAACTTCAAGCTTCTCACATTGTGCGTCAGGAACTTTCCATCTTTCAACAGCAGGAGGCAAACTCAGATCATTATCAGTGCTTTCTGACAGAATTGACTTTTCAAGGTCCTCACATGTAAGGACTGCTGGAACTGCTGTTGAGTTATTAGCATCATTAATATTCCATGATTGCTCAGAGTTCACAATTCCAGTAGACGTCAAATTTGACCTAACATGCCCGTCCGCAAGTTCTGAGATTTGAAAGGGAAAGTTCGATACTACACGCTTAGTAACCATCCTATCATTGGAACCACCTTTCTCGCCACCCTGAATTAATGAGAGCAAGTCTTTTGGCCCGCGAGGGGACAGATCATCAATTTGTTTCTTCTCTGTCAAGACAAGATTAAAACAAAAATATTAGATCATAGTTTTTACTTGAGAACTAAGAAGATTCACTAAAATTCAGATTACATGCAACAAGCGCCAACAGACCTTCATCAAGAAAAAGATGAGCAAACTTAGAAGAATGGGAACTTTCAAGGGAACATGTCTCATCAGCGTTGCTATCATTAGGCTGAAGATCAAGAAATATTACAGGTCGTTAAATATTTCATCAAGGAAAACTAGAAGTGAAGGGTTTAAAATAAAGTACATAAAAAGAAACAACATGTAAATTAGATGCATAGTACATTGATCACTAGTTTTAATTACATTAATCAAGGGAATTAGAAATGAACATTCAACTTGAGTGATTTAGTGAAGATGTCTTCTATATATGCATTTGAATTTGAATGCGTCACGAAACCAAAACAGTACCTCAGTGAAATTAGTTGACCCACCTCCATCTGCTATTACAGAACTGCCAAAAATCTTGTCTAGAATTGAAGTTGAACCATCTTGGCTGGTTTCACTCAACATTTTATCTGCTAGCAGCTTCTTGGAATCAAGTTCAGTAACTCCAATGTTTCCTGGGGTTACAAAGGCTTCTGAAAGACTAGAACTCTTGTACATATGAGAATCCCTTCTCGTTGTCTCATTAAATTTATCCAAAGCTGATGAGAAATTTGGAGCCTTTGTACTCTTATTATTGTCTAAAAGGTGAATGTTTTTACTTTCTAGCCTCTGCTCAATCAAAGTTTCTTCTTCATGCTGTTTAGACTGTTTGGCCAAAAGATCATTAGAAATCCCATTAAAGAGAAGGCTGCCTTTGGATTCTGAAAGTTTGACCTCAATCTCAGAACTCCCAACCTATAGAAGCATAACATAATATATAATCAAGTAACAGCAAGGAACATGTGAGATAAATATGAGAAATACAACTACTGAAGGAAAACCACATGCAAGCAAAAACCACTAGGTTATAGTACCCCATCTTTCAGCACTCCAAGCAGTATATTAATATATAGGCCAAAACAAGGAATAGAAAAAACATGTCACTTTAAAGCAGAGCACAATGCAACCTCTGCCCTTACATAAATTAATCATCTTTGTTAAAGTTTCAGTTATACATGTGCACTATTGGTGTCATGTACAAGCAAGCAAATACTAAGTATAAAACATGTCTTTTCCAGTCAAATCCAAATGAACAAGGACAAGATCCCAAAAGTCCCTACTGAATTTTAGTTATTACATGAAGATCAAATATTTGGTTCAAGGTTGCAATTAAAGATCATATGACGGCAAAAAGGGCGGAAACTTTGAAGAACCAATTATTGACACAATCAAAATTACATGCCAAAAGGTAAAAAGGGAGATCATAATGGGTGTTTTAAATTCTAAAAACCAATGTAATACTTACCTGTGAAGAACGAGAGTGCATTGAAGTTTTGGTTCCAAAATTCTTCTCCAAACTTGAGCTTGCAAAACCAGGTGGTACAAGTGGTCTTGGAGCAGGAGTTTGTATGGGACAAGATAATTTTTCAGAAACATTATTTGATGCTGTAATAGGTTCATCTGATTCCTTGTTTCTGTTTGCAGGTCCTTTATCATCTTTGGAGTCCACTAGCAATTCAGAAATATCAAAGTCATCTTTACGTCTTTCAGGGTTAATCTTCTTCTCCTGGAATGCTTTCTGTTGTTCCTTCCTCCATGACTCAAAGGAAGCTAATAGGGAAAGTCATCACGCTTTAGCTTTTATTGTTTGAAAACAAAACCAGAGAAGTGGAAGAAGATAAAACATATACAAATAAACTACAATCAACAGAGAGTTCTCTAAGACAGAGAACTTACCTCTTCTTTTTCTTTCCTCTTCTGCTCTATCTTCACTAGTGCACTCAGTGGAACCAAATGTTTCATCATTAAACGAGTCATTAGTTTCCCTCCTTGAATGAGGTGCAGCCTGGAAAGATATCAGCACATAAATGACATCTTTTAAAACTGTATTTCAATTGCTACTGAATCATCTTACAATTCCAGGCAGATATTATTTAAGCATAACACTTGAGATATATATTTATGCTAAATTGAATGAAGCAGCTATCATGATACTCAGTCTCAATATCGTCTGCAAATGATAACACAGACAAGCAAGTACCTTATAAGGGCGGGGTGGATGATATGGCTCATTACTTTTATTTAAATGGTATTGATCATTAGCTCGAAACTTTAGTGCAGAAGCTCCTGCTGTAAATCCAGATGGTCGAGGAAAAGAACCACTCCCTAGAAGCCCATCATGTTCAGGACCTTGCCAAGACTGTCGGGATTGATGACCATGGCGTCTTCCATGATCTATATACCATAGAATCATTCAATTTCAAATGTAATAGAATTTTTTGATGCTGTATGCAACACATAAATGAAGTGGATAAAATCCCCAACTACAAGAATGGTTTCACCGAAGACGTTGAAGTGATAGAGTGAAGTACCTCGTGTATGAACAAAAAATTCAATGCATAAAGTAGTCCATACAAGCAGTAAACACAAAATATTACTATTGATGGAACAAAAGAAAATATAAACATTACCAGAGTCCCAATCAGATTGGGTATCACTGTCTCTATCACTCTTTCCACTAGAGCGACTGTCCCACCGTCCATGAATTCCCCGGGAATAGTTACCTGATTCCCCTCTTGTAGGTGGTGATGAACTATATTCATTACGCCTGTAGCCTGAGAAGGAGCCAGGAATTCTTTGTCGATCTTGTGATGTATCCGCAAATTCACTGTTCCAACCACAAAATAACCAATCAATACCAAAGAGATCTAAGTTTGCCTGCTTCATCTTTATAATTGTATGAAGTCCATACTCCATGGACATAATCTCACCTCAAAATTGATTTATCAAATCCCGGGGGTAACTTTTTGCAAACATCGAGCTCACTCAATGACAGCAAAAAATCTCTGGTATATGAAATTCTAGATTTCCTAAATCATTAAAAGCAAATTAATTACCAACATCACTCAACCGAAAACATACGTAAAACATACAAAAAAAATTAATTATTCAGCAGAAAGAGGTTATTAGTTATTACTTTTGAGATTCCTTGCTGGTATCTGCAGGCCGACCTAATGAATGCTGTTCTTCATTCTCTAAGCTCATTTCTATACAAATTTAAAGAGTATATACGAAATACTCTTATATCTGTTTAGCTCTAGCTGCCTCCCCAAAAAACTCACTGCTTAATAATCAAAATTTTGAATCTGCTAACCAATCCCCATATATCTTATCCCTAACCCAGGTTCCTGAATCCTGAATGCTCCAGAATCACAGGCTCACCATCATCAACCAACACCAAATCCAAAGGTAAACAAAATAAATTCCCCAGCTAGTATAAATGAAGATAAAGCTGATATTAAGCTTACACCATCATCCTTTTTATCAAAATAAATCCCCCAGCTAGTATAAATGAAGATAAAGCTGATATTAAGCTTACACCATCATCCTTTTTATCAAAATAAATCTACAAATAAAACCCCAAAGACTTAAAACAAGACATTACAATATAACGACCACCAGAACTTCTCTCCGGGAATCCCCTAAACCAAACGCGATCGTTGTTTTCGATCTGGGTCAAAAAAACAATAGAATATTAACGCAAAAGTCAGCACATCCTGAGTATACATATCATTCCAAACATTGAACCCAATTAAAACTCCTAATTGAAATCGAAATGTGAATTTCTAGGGTTTTCGTACTAAGCTGCGGAAGTTCGGGGAGAAAACTAGGGTTTTGTTGTTCGCATTGAAAAGTTAAAAATTGAAGGCGAGCTACCTGGATCAAAGGAAGCGAGACAGTTAGGGATTGGATCTGTATTTTTCTTTTCGATTGAGCAATGGAAATTTCGTGTTTTTTGGTTGAAGAAGAGAAAGTCTTGACTTTTACGAGAGACCGGTGACTCTGGTAAATTTGACGTTCTCCACCGTTCACTACGAGAATACAAAACAAACGGAAATGACGGAATCTCGTATTCTCCACGCTCCAATTTATTGGAGTACCGAACAAAAAACAGTTATGGCGCGTGGAGAGGTAAATTTATAAAATTTAGATTTGTAATAAAATATTCTATTTATAAATTGGGTAAATTACGTATGTCTCATCATTAATTTTACTTTTAAAATTATTTTAATTATTAAAGATCTAAAAATTTTATTTTACTAATTAAAGTTTAAAATATTAAATATATGTTTATTACTCTATCATTTATTTTCATCAAATAGATAATATAAACAATAATCATTTAATACTAAATTTTATTGATTATTTTATTTTGTTTTATTTTTGAGTTTGAATTTAATATTTATTTTATCAAAAAATATCATAAAGATTATGAATCATATATATTATTTTTTTTTATTGATCTTCATCTTTAGTTATCAGGTGAAACTAATTTTTAGAATATTACTTTCTTCGTATCAACTAAGTTTTTCACCATTCAAATCTTAAAATAATCTTTATTTGTAAATAAATAGACGTTATCAAAATAAATTAATAAAATTATAAAAACATTTAATATTTAAATTTTATTGTATAAATGAAATATTTTAAATTTTTAATAACAAAAGTAAATTTAAGAAAAAATTTTAATAATAATTTACATTTATTAATTTTGTTTACTAGACTACCAAATTTCAAATTTATTTCTAAAAGCATATTTTTTTTAATAATAGAACCTTTTAAGATTATTTCACTAACATGATTGACCGGTCTCGATTGCGTTGACAAAAGATATGGTTTAAATATAAATATTATACTTCCAGAAATTAACTATAATCACAGTTAAATTTTATAAAGATTTAAAAAAAAAAAAATCAAACATTCAAAATTTACTATACATACATTATGTATAAAATGCTTTTATAATGATTTGAATTTGTATTCGATGAATCGCTCTCTCCCCATCTACGATTTTTTTTATACTTCAGATTGTTTTTTATTTTGATCAATATTTTTCATCAGTGGTCAGTAATTAATTTTAATATTGATTATTGATTATCGAAATTATAAATCTATTAAATTTTTTGTTTTCAATTTTATTAAGAATATCTATTTTTATAACACTTTTTTTTTTGTTTTTGTGTTTTTTTTTTGTCTTTGTGACATGTTTTTGTTTTTGTGATTTGATTCATCTGTCTTTGTGTCGTGTTTCGGCATACCTCAGGGATCGATTGTTGTTCACACAAAGATTCAATTGGCGTTAGTTTCTGATTTTTTTTCGGTAATCACTTGGAAAGTTATCCCCCACTCGGTTGATGGTTGTTTGCCGATGAAATCAATTTCAAGTAGCGATACTTTTTGTATGACAATTTGGATCGCCTGCAACTCTTTCTTTTATGCGTCTGGTTTAGACAAAAACAAAAAGATTCAGAAAATTTCTGAATTTCATTAGTATGTTTATCTTTATAGATTTTTTTTTGGGTTGTAAAAATTTTAAATTGTTTAATTCAATTATTTTACTTGAATACAATATAATTAAAATTTTTCTATAAATTTAAAAAATTAATAACAGTTGTAAAAAAAATTGTATTAAATAAATTTGTTAATTAATATAATCATACTATCAATTTATTAAAAAACACAATTTTAATCTATATTTATCATTTCTCACATATATTTGCATGTGATTGTGATGTTAAAGTATTGTTTTAAGTATGATTTTATTTTTTATTTTACTGAAATTGAGATATTGGATTAAATATTTTAAATTGCAAGAACTTCGAGGGCGGCTCTTTATTTTCCTAAATTTTGATTTTTTTTAAAAAAAATCAAAGGTCATATCGGTTTAAATATTGATCATTGACCGTCAAAATTTGTATTTTGTTTATTTTTTTAATTTTTAATAAATTATTTTGTTTTTATGATACGTTTTTACTTTGTCTTTATATGTTTTTCTCTGTTATTTAGTATATTTTTTTCTTTTTCTTTTTGTTTTTTATATTGAATCTGACAATATCATAATTGATCAAGATGATGTTCCTTCTATTATGTTGTTGATTTTTCTATCTTGAACTCTCGAATTAGATTTAGATATGCAATTATATCTACCGTATGTTATCGCGATTGAGTTGTGATAATGTCTATTGTCAATGAATGTTCATTGTAATATGTATTTTTATTAGGGATGGTAAAAATACCCGTCCCCGACCCGGTCGGGTTTTTCTCTTTAAATTTCGGGATTGGGGCGGGGCGGGGCTTAGGAATCATTAAGTCGGGTCGGGTCAGGTTCGTGTATTTATTTAAAATTCCCCTCCCGCCCCGATATATTTTTATATATTTTATAAAAAATATCATTATACATAAACATTTTATGGGTTTTAAGTATTTTATACCTTTGAAGTTTATTCTTATAATAAAACAATATTAAATATTGTTTAAATTTTAATATATTCGATTCTGTTAATCGATGATTCAAGTTTTTTCTTCTTTTAAATATGTAATTTAACATGTGAGTAATTTAAATTATATTTTATTTTATTTTTTAAATAAATTTAAAGTTACTTAAAAACCATAATTTATGAGTGTGATAAAAGGTTGATCGAATATAACTTTTATCGTTGATGAAGATTAATTTTTTTTTTTAATTTTTCAGGTCAGGTCGGGTCGGGTTCGAGTTTAAGAAATAATATATCAGGGCGGGATGGAGCAGATAAATTAATATTTTAATTTGGGTCGGGTCGGGTCGGGTATAGGGATCACTAAATCGGGGTGGGGTCGGGGCGGCCAAAAACCCGCCCCGCCCCGTTGTCATCCCTAATCTTTCTTTATGTTGTTTGTTGTCGACTTTATTTATTATCGTCAGTTTTTAATGATGTTTGTATTTTTTTATGTTTTGAGTTTTTAGTTTAAATTCTTACCTTTTTTTTGTACGGTCATCTAATAATTTTGACGTTAGTTTTATTTTCTAAATATATATCTAAATTTAAATATTTTATTTATTAATTTTTGAATTTTATTGTAATTTCATATATATCCTTATTCCTATTTAAAAAAATTCAAGAACTTGGACGTAAGGGAAATCTTTTACTTGCAATTATAATTGTATTTTAATTCCCATAAAAGTATGAAGAGGAGACCAAACCAATGAATGTCAGAAACTCGACAGATCTTTCCGGACAAGGTTTCTATTAGTTGTGTTGTCAAATATAAAGGCGATAATATCGGAATATCATTAGTCTTGTTGTTGTAGTAAGTAAAGACTACTTAAGATTTGTGTGGTGCAATGAAGCATAATGTTGCTCTGTTTTGTCAATTAGCTGCGGTTTCAATTTATGTTTTTTTTTTTTTAAATGTTAGAAGCGAAATGCGAAAATTAAAATTATATAAGTAAAAATGATTTAATTTCAATAAAGAGCGTAAAATATATTTTTAATAAATATAAAAATTTAGAGGTGAAATTGTGAGACTCCACTTTCATAAGTTTTGCTTCATCTGTCTCACCTCGCCTGACTATCTCATCGCATCTCACTTTGACTACGGACATCGCTCACGTTAGGTACTCATCGTCATCCTCACAATCGCCGGCTTCAAGTGCTTCATACATAAAAGGACGATCTGGTCGTTCGAATTTTATTACACAAAAGCTACAAGATACCAAGAATCCGACACACACTAGATTTGTTTCTTCCCTGTAATTTATGAACCAAAAGATAGAGACAACCTTATTTAAAACGTCCAGAACAAGCTAAATTAATAGGTTATATTAACAGATATAAAGCTCTCGCTTTTACTCTGTCTTCTCTGGCCGGATTGTTAAAAAAATCATAAATTTCAATGGGTGTGTACGACGTGGAATTCTTTAACGACGAGCTATCGAAGCCGACGTCTATTTTCGGTTTACGACTATGGGTAGTGATTGGAGTTCTTTCCGGTTCACTCATCGTCGTTGCTTTGTTTCTTATCTCGCTTTGCATTACCAACCGCCGGAAATCCGCCAGACTCCACCACCCGGATCCTTCTCTACCATTGTCTAAAGAGTTTCAAGAAGCAGTCAATCGTGAACCTGTTTCCCGTCATCATAGTTTCACCCCGTCAGTTGCGGAGGTTCAAGTGGTGTTGTCGAGTGGGGAAAGCAGAGGGCCGCCGCTGACTATGAGTGCAGGGGCGAGCGATACGGCGTCGTTGGGGAGTGGAAGCGTGGGGACGGAAGGGTCTCATCTTGGTTGGGGGAGATGGTATACTTTGAGGGAACTGGAGTTGGCTATAAACGGATTGTGTGAAGAGAATGTGATCGGCGAAGGTGGCTACGGAATCGTTTATAGCGGCGTTTTAAACGACGGAGTGAAAGTTGCTGTTAAGAATCTGCTTAATAACAGGGGTCAAGCTGAGAAGGAATTCAAGGTGGAGGTCGAAGCAATCGGCCGAGCACGACACAAGAATCTCGTCAGATTGCATGGATATTGCGCTGAAGGCGCGTATAGGTACTGCAATTTAATGAAATCAGACCATTTTCCCTTTTTGTAATGTACAGACAACTGACTTATTATCTGTTCTTTCCTGCTCAGGATGCTTGTATACGAGTATGTTGACAATGGAAATCTGGAACAGTGGCTCCACGGTGATGTCGGAGATGTCAGTCCTCTAACATGGGATGTTCGAATGAACATCGTACTCGGAACAGCAAAAGGGTAACATTACAGTACATTACATCAGTCTGAATTCTGTATTTCGTTTCACTTGTGATGGTTCTTGTTCGGAGTGTTGAGTTGATTGCACTATTTTTGGCAGCTTGGCCTACCTACACGAAGGTCTCGAACCGAAGGTCGTCCACCGGGACGTAAAAGCTAGCAACATCCTACTCGACCGCCAGTGGAACCCCAAGGTTTCTGATTTCGGACTTGCTAAACTCTTGTGTTCCGAAAGGACTTACGTGACGACTCGAGTGATGGGAACGTTTGGGTTGGTTTGATTCCGTTTCCAGTCTTGTTCAATATTAGTACATGTTATGAATTCATACATGTGTACTACATGATGAAAACCCTTTTTTGTTTCAGCTATGTTGCTCCAGAATATGCTTGTACCGGAATGCTGAACGAGAAGAGTGATGTATATAGTTTTGGTGTGCTTATTATGGAGATTATTTCTGGGAGATGTCCCGTCGACTATAGCCGACCGGAAGGCGAGGTCAGACTCGTTAAATTTCATCCTCAGACAATCTAGTATCAAATCTCCTAATGTTGCTAACTCGGAAATGACTTCATAACTGCAGGTGACTCTGGTGGAATGGTTAAAAACCATGATCGGAAACCGAAAATCGAACGAAATAGTCGATCCCAAATTACCTCAAATGCCGGCTTCAAAAGCACTTAAACGTGTACTACTCGTCGCCCTTCGATGTGTCGATCCTGATGCAACGAAGAGACCTAAAATGGGACATGTTATCCACATGCTCGAGTCCGATGATCTGTTATTCAACGACGTATGCACCATACTATATCAATTAACAACATTCACATCATCCAAAAAAGTGAAGTTTGATGTTGTTTTTCTTTGCAGGAACGCCGGATTTCAAACGGTCATTCCACTGATCAGCAAAACAAATCGCAACGCCACGAAATTAGGTGATAGACGATTCGACGAGGCCTCTGCTTCTCGTACATGTGAAGGCGATATCAAAAGGAACCATCACCACCATCCAACTAGGTGGAGATAATGCTACTATCAAATATAAGCCTAAGTTATTTTTTCCTGTATGCATTGTATAAATGTATGAACTTGTACAATTCTTACACAGATTGTATTTGATTGTCTTCATTAATTTTATAACAAAAAACTTGGTTTGGGTTCGGATTTTTCTTCATGTTGAAGATGAATTTGATATTTTAGCAATGTCTGAAACGAGATGAGGAATTGGTGGTGGTGGACCATTTATTAGAATAGAAATAAGTAATGCATCAACATCATGTGAGAAATGGACCCAACAGCCAGCTACTGTGATGGAAAAGGCCATCTTTTTCCATATGTTTTTTTTTTCTTACCTGTACTGCCTTGTCGGAAATGCAGCATTCGGCCAAGAGACAATAGGATGGTTGTGTTTGCTCTGTTTCCACCGTTGATGGCAAAAACATGCTTTGGGTCCATGGAACCTAATGAAACATACTCTTTTTATTAATAGTAGGTTAACACCTTAATATTTTTAATTTTTATTAATTAATTTAAGAGTATTCAACGATATTCGACATTAATAATATTTATCAATATTCGACGTCTGTTATAAAATTTATTATTATTATAAATGTTTATCATTGAATTATCAAATTTAAATTTTAGATTTACTTTTATTAGAAAAAGTGGACGGTCTAAAAACAATTATTAGATATGTTTAGTTCATCACCTCATTTATAGTCTCACTTAATAATAATTTTTTATCTTATTTTTTAAGATAAATCTTTATATATTTTTAATGAATTTTTAATATATCATTAAATAGAATTATTAAATAAAACAATAAATAACGTGATGAATTGAAATCATATAATAATTTCTCTTATTTTATCTCATATACAAATTTTTATACAAAATTATAAAATATTAAAAATATTTTAACAAATTTATTTATCATGTCTAACATGATAAATGTGTTTGATTTATTTTAAAGAGACTCTTAAATTTTATTTTATTTATTTATTTACTCCTTCATTTTTTGTTCTTCTAAAACGTTCATGTGGATCGTGGCTTTCTCTTATAAAGAAAATTCGTGTGCGGTAGGATAAAGCAATAGAATCAGCAAGAACTTTCGGGGTTTGGCTAACAAAAAAAGGAGAAAAAGTAAAAACAACGTGCGCCAATGCTGACCATTTTTCAGAAAGAAAACTAGAAGAATTAAGGTTAAAATACACAAATAGTCACTAACCTATGTCAAAATTATTTTATTGGCCATTAAATTAAAAAATACAAAATGATATTTTTAAATGCGAATTTTAAATTAATTTTTATCAAGTTATTTAATGTAAAACTTGTATTTTATTAAATCCAAATTTTAAAATTGTGATTTATAAAATATAAATTTATCTTATATGAAAAATTTTAAGATGTTTTTTAAAAAAAATATTTTTTTAAAAATATTTTTTAATTAAATAATAAAAAAATATTGATTTGTATCGTATCCCAGGCGTCAAGCTGCTCTCTTTATTTTGACTAATTTCCCCCGTAAAGTAAGCCTAAAAATGCGTTCCTTATTTGCCGAGCTTTAATGACATTTTATAACTAAATTATTAATCAATTAATTTAAATTTAGTATTATAAAAAAATTCATTGCAAAATGATTGTTTTTTTTGACAAATGCTTCTGAATTTTTATTAAATTCATAAAAAATTACAATTACATTGTAATCAAGAAGTAAAATAATTAGATTAAAAAAATCCAACAAATCTTACAACCCAAAACAAAGAAAAATAAAATTCCTACGAAAATAAGCATACCAATAAAATTCAGAAGCTTCCTGAATCTCCTTGTCTCTGTCCAAACGAGACACATAAGTGAAGGAAGAAGGAGTTGTAGGCGATCCATACTGTCGTGCAAAAAGTACCGCTACCCAAGACTGATTTTATCGGCAAACAACCATCAACCGAGTGGAGATAAATCTTTCCAAGGACAAAAACAATAAATCAGAAACTAGCATCGATTGAATATTTTTACGAACAACAATCGATCGCTAGGGTATGCTACAACATGCCACAAAGACAGACGAATCAAACCCGAAAACAAAACTAAAAACATGTCACAAGGATAGAAAGAAACGTGTCACAAAGACAAAAAAATAGAGATTCTTATTAAAATAAAACAAGAAAAAGTAATAGATCCGGTGGTCGACAACTAATACTAAAATTGATTATCGACCACCGATCAAAGGAAACGATCAAAATAAAAAACGAAAAAATGAAATTTTGGGGAGAGAGCGGCTGCTAGGGTTTTGGGTAGAGAGCCTTCTTCCAACGCAAAATGACTGTTTTTATTTTCATTCACAAGTGCTTACATTTATTAAAATAAAAAATATTGAATTAATTTTTTTATATGTATGTCATATAAAAATTTATACAAATTTACACTTTAAAAGATTTATAATTCTAAATCCAAAATTATTAGTTTTATAAATTAAACTCTGTATTTATTTAAATAATTTAATAATGATTATAACATAATAGCTGTTAAGAGATATTTTTATCTTTTTAATAATATATATGTTATTAATAAAATAATTAAACTCAAAACTTTTAAAATGGATATTATTATTTTTTATTAAAATTATTTAAGTACTTAATTAGTATATCTCATTTTCGTAAATTATTTAAGTACTTAATTAGTATATCCCATTTGTACCCGTAGGGCTGACGTCTGGGGTATGGCCCATTGAAAATAAAATTCCAGCCGACGGGATTTTAATAAGTCAAAATACGACAAAACACCCCGCTAGTCTTAAACTGATATCTCCATTTTAGCTCAATCGTTATCCTCCACGTGTGTGTTCCGTGACGGAATAATCGTGACAGGCAGTGGTTTAATCAAAACTCTCATCTACAACGACCTCACAAAATAAAATGAAGATAATACCATAGATTTCAAAGGCGAAATTTCAACGAAGGTCGAATACACTGCGTGTTTGAAGATTTCATAAAGATTCAACGAAGTACTAAATCAGGTAGAAGTTTGAATTCTCTATTTTGATTTCCTTTGTGTTTTCTTTTCATTTGATCGTTTCAATTTTCTGTTCTCCGTATGCGATTCTGAAGAAACGCAGTTTCTTCAGAAAATTTTGTAGTTGGAGATTTTTAGTTTTATGTTTTCATTTTGTTAAGCTTCAGTTACTAACAAATCCATATCGATTTGTCTATAATTTTTCAATTCTGTTCGGGTTTAAGGATCTAAAACCAGGTAAGGATATATGTGTATAATTGGTTTATTTACTTTTAGATTTGTTTTGACTTCATGTTTGTTGATGTCGTTGCTATAGCTTTTATTAGATCTGCCTTTTGGTTACATGTTTATGACTTTGGACGTTAACGATTTGTGTTCAAATATGTGATTTTATTGTTTTCTTAGAATTTTAGATTATGAATGAATTTCATGTTGTGTGGAAATAACGTGGATGTTGTGAAGAAATGATAGCGTGGATAAACGTAAAGAAAATGAAGGATATGGAGGAGATATTGGCTTACTACCTTGATTGCTTTCAAACATGTCACCTTGATTTATTGATTCACCATAAACAAATCCACATGATTCAGCTTATGAAATTTCTTGCGAATTTTGTTGCTTATGAAGTGTTCTGTTGGTTAGATCTGCTTGGAATGGTCTCAAAAAAATAAAGTTACTTTTCCTTTTGATTGGAAATGAGAGGAATGTTTTGGGAGGAACACCTTTTTCGTTGTGTCCTGAAAATAATGGTTTGTTATGGAGATTATGGCTTTAAGACATTGCCTGTGCTTTTGGTTATGAGATGATTACTTCTTGAAACTTTTGGGTGTTTTTTATTTATTATAATCCATGGAATTAATAATCTGTTTTGAGTATGAGGCGGGATGATTGAATTTATTATTTTATTTTATGTTTTGTAGTTAATACATCAAGATGAGCCGTCCTCAGGAACCAAATCGCCCTTTTTTTCATTTTGGAAATCCTTTCCGTATGATATCAAAGGGTTCTCAGTTGTCTCCAAGACTTCTTTCTTTACTGAACACTTTTGAGGCCACCTTATCAGAGAGGCTGAAAAAACTTGTGCCTAAAGATAAGGGTGACATCCTCAGTTTGTCGTGGATGAAACTAGCAATGGTGTCACTTTCCGAGATCCATTGCGACATAAAAAAACTGATAACTGAGCTTGATCTCCCTGTGACCGGTTGGGATGAAAAATGGATGGATGTGTACCTAGATATCAGTGTGAAACTGCTTGATATTAGTAATGCTTTTACCTCTGAGCTTACACGGCTTAACCAAGGCCATCTCATGCTTCAGTATGTCTTGCATAAGTTGGAGTCCGACTGCCCAGAGCAGTTCACACGGGCCTTTTCCTCTCTTGATAGCTGGAAACAGCACATTAGTTCCAAAAATCCCAGAGTTGAGATTTGTCGACCAATCCTGGACAACCTTGTGGAATCACTAAACTTGCCGAAGGTTAAAAACTCATCTAAAGGAAAGGTGTTGATGCAAGCCATGTATGGAGCTAAGGTGGCAACTACATACATATGTAGTGTCTTCGCTGCAGCACTCTCTGGTTCTGCCAATAATTTGTTAGATTTAACTGTTCCCAATACACTACCATGGGCCCAAGTTTTTTTGGATGTCCAAACCACTGTGAACGTACAAATTAGAAATGTATTTTCTTGTGGAAAATTTACAGTTCTAGGAGAACTGGAGGCTGTTGATTCATGTGTCAAGAAATTGTCTCCTTTGCTCCGAGATGGAGTGGGTCCTAGTGAAAGGGAGTCATTCAAGAATTCTGTTTCGGATTTGAGAACAACGGAAGAGAAACTAGCACAAGGGCTGGATAATCTTTCAAAGGTGGTAGATGGCTTTTTCAAGATAGTTTTGACAGGGCGTGATGCTTTGATGTGTAATCTAAGAAATGCCAGTGGTGCTGCCCCAAACTCAATGATAGGGAAAACCGTAAAAGAGCAACTTGTGAGGTGAATCATCTGTATGCAGAAGGTTTAGGTACGAGGCCTTCTGTTTTCTAGCTAGTCTACATATACGACCGTTAGGTTATCCTAGTATGAGTTGTAAGGTTGGTCTTATCTCTTACGGTAGTAATCACTTGGTTGTACATGTATCCTTGTCCTATATTAAAAGTTATATAAAAGGTTCATTTTTCTTTGCAAACGATAAATACTTGATATAAATTTCCATTTGCTATTTCTAACCCATTTTGCCTTTTCAGGTTAGGCAATTCTTGACCTGCATACTGTTGGGTAATCTGTATAACATAGATGACTCATAAATTCTTAGTGCAGTTCTCAATTTGTAATGTTTATGATCCTTCCGTATCACTAGTGAGTTGAAGTTCGCCATATCCAGATGTTTTTCAGACATGATCGGCGAAGTGGGGGCATATGAGATCATTACCAACCTGAAACATGACAGACTAAACTGTTCGATACCGGGACAATTCTGGCTCAGAAGCACAGATTTCCGGAAGATTCAATTTTGCTTCATCAATTGTATGGGAAACCCCAAAAGTTGCATGGTGCATTATGTAAAGACAGATGCTATTCACATTGCTTGTAATGTGACCCTTCATAAGATAATTAAGAAACAGAAACTGAAAAGCTCCCAAGTATGACAACACTTTGGTACATATATCTACCAATTTAGTTTTACTTGGCTAGTATCAGGTCACATGTGATTCATCCTAAAGGTACAACTTTTGAGAACCACTTGATCGATGGAAAAGGGCTCTGCCGGAAAGTCGCAAGCCATGAGTTTCTCCGGCCCTTGATCCGGTAGTAGGTCACATGGCCGAGGACTTACACCACTCGTGATCCCCTCGATGTTGGTGCATGTCCATGGCACCTTCTTAGCCTTGGCAGCCATTCCAATTGTAACATTGGATATGCAGATTTGAGTAAAAGGGTCACCTTCGATCCCTTCCAATCTAGCCGCCATGGAAACGTTATCCGCCACGACATCTCTATAATTAATCCCTTGAATCACCGGCAATGCATTGGGATCGTAGTGGTTATCAGCATGTGCTTTGTAGTTCCCTGTCATCCAGAACACCCATTTCATGGTATGCAAAGTCATCCCCTTCACGTATACATCTTTCACGAATCCGCCTCTTCCCCTAGCAGTCTTGATCCTGACCCCGGATTCCGTATGGACAGCCGTGATGTCTTCGGCTCGTACGTCCTGGATTCCACCCGACATCTCGCTTCCCAACGCAATCGCCGCGCTGTAAGGAGAAATGCATGTCAGCCTCCTAATGACCAATTGTTTGGTCGGCATCCCGAATGAGATACCGTATTCATCCCAACCACTCTTCACTGCTATACAGTCATCTCCTGAAACTATGTAAGTGTCCTCAATTCTTACATTCGTGCAAGAATCTGACCATCATATCGAACACAAAACAACAATCAGAGATCAACAACTTAAATGTCTTGAAAATCATTATCAGTTTAAGACTTGAAAGAAAAAAAAAACAATACCTGGATTGATACCATCTGTGTTTGGTGATGTAATTGGAGCAATAATGGTGATACCTTGTACTAGAATGTTACTGCATCAAATTAATAAAAAACCAAGAATTCAATCAATCATGTCTCTCTTTTATGTCCTTTTGCCACGTGGACGGACGTGATTTAAGATACCTGCTGTAAACTGGATGAACATTCCATGATGGAGAGTTGAGAAGGGTTACATTGGAGATTTGGATGTTGTCTGAATACATGAATTCTATTAGGTAAGGTCGGGTGTATTTCAATTTGCCCTTGTGGAAACTTTGCCACCAGAATGCACCCTGACCATCTATAGTACCATTGTCCCCTGAGAATCAAAACATAAAACAGGTTTGTCTTTGTAAGCTGGATGCTGATACATATAAACACAGTTTAAGAATCTACCTGTAACAATGACATCAGTTAGATTAGTTCCGAATATAAGGCTGGCAAACCTTCCTCCGGCTGCATCCCTTCCTCGACCGTACGACGGCAACGCCTTCAAAACGGGCCATTCGTTCATGTCCTAAACCAGTTCATTAATCACAACAGTAGGTCGAGTTAGATGTAACCATTTATAACAATTGAGGAGCTGATCGATAAGGTACTCTTAATATAAAATTCGATGTAACGAATCGAACCTGCGAAGCCAAGAGAACAGCATCTTTGTGAAGATAGAGAGTGAAATGGCTGGTGAGGCTAAAGCTCCCAGTGAGCCATTGTCCAGCGGGAACATAGAGCTGAGCGCCACCATCGGAAGTGTATTGGCTCAGATGATTAACTGCATCTTGAAATGCTTTCGTATTCGATGTTTTACCATCACCGATTCCTCCGAAATCCGTTATCGATGCAGAGAATCCCCTGCAACTCATAGCTGTGTACTCAAAGGACTCCAACGCCCTCCCTTTCCCGGCCTCAACACCGCTTGGACCCAATAGTAATGCCACAAACACAAGGACTATGACCATCCTGGTCACCTGCAAGATCAACAAGGCAAAGTAATCACACATTGTCTGTTTTAAGACCAGCAAATCATATGTTTTTGCTTGGTAATGAAGGATCAATCCTTATTCCTTAATCCTTACCAACTCCATTGTTGGAAAATGAACTATAAAGACTTGAACTTTAGTATGTGGTATGAGTAGAGAGACAAATGGTGTATCATATATATATAAGGTTGAAATTGGACAGGCTCACATTCACAGCAACTGTGGTTCTGTTCTTTCCTGCTTCATAGTGAAGCATTGTTTGTCATGCTTGTACTTTTACATATATTTAATTTTAAGGAAATGAAATTTGTGGCTAGTTTACATTGTCAACTGATGCAATAACCAAGCAATCAAGATTTTGAACACCATTTTCGTTGTCTGCTTTGTAGTTAATGGAGAACCCATTAGTATACAAAGGGAGTGTGATTTCTTTTTAAATTTTTTATCTTGTGGACAAAACTAGGAGAGTTGGCCGGTAGTGTTGGAAAGGAGTGACTTGGGTCCACTTATTGGCTTGTTGAGGTCACTTTTATTGGAGTTTGCACAAAAAATTTTGATCCCGTGAGGCTCTTGCCTCCATCCCCTCCACCATTGCCGACCCATTCATTCACGGGCGAATAGGATAATAGAGGTAGGTAGGTCCCTCCATCACCCTATTCTCTTCATTATCATCATCCCATTCACCTTGCCATATAGATATAAATACCGTGGGTTCTAGCAGACGCAATAAAAGCAATTGCACACGGGCTTTAAAATAGAGAGACCCAAAATTTTGATAAAATATATTTATTAGATGATATTAATCTCAAAATTTATTGTAAAAAAATTGAAAATGCTCTTAAGAAAAATAAGTTATAATTATGAAAACGTTATAATTATATCCTAAATGTGACAATTGATTTTAGAGTCTTATTGATTATATATATTCCTATTGCTTCTATAGAACTAATGAATTTCTGGAAAGCACAATAAAAACGACCGCACATGGGGCCCTAAGAAGGACAATTATAGTCACATTTTTAGAACTAGTGGGAGTTATAAATGATTGCTTCTAAGGGTCACATTTTAATAAATTGCACAGATCCCTAAAATCTTTGAACCGTTATTGTATAAATATGAATAAAAATTATTTGTCCTTAATTATATATTTTTTATATCTCGTACTAAAAAATATTTAAAAATTAAATTTTAAATCTAAACTCTAATTTTTATAATCTAAACCTTACACTCTAAAAAAATAAACATATCCTTAATTTTTTAAATCCTAACCACACTTTTAACCTTAAATCCTAAACCCACTATTTTAAAGTAGGGTACCAATGGAGACACAATACAAAGACGGATGATTTGCACCGGGGACAAAACTAAAATTTAATATTGAGAGGGAAAGAATCCACTAAAACTTTAAATTTAAAATTAGGAGGGATAAAAATCCATTAAAACTTTAAATTTAAAACTGGAAGAAGCAGAAATCTTATTTAATTAACATTCAAATAAAAGAAGCAAAAAATACAATAATACTAAAAATTTTAGGGCAACAATCCCTCACGCCCCATACGTGGTTTTGTCCCTAATTTACACCCTATAGATACATACACACATCAATAATGTTCGTGATTAACTTAAATACAATAACAATTAACTTATAAAATATGTTTTTAATATAATTAAAACATGTCATCTTTAACCATTATCATCTAATTACATTAAAAACATAATCTACAAATTAAGTGTTGTAGTACTTAAGTTAACCATAAATATCCCTAACCCACACCATTTTTCTAGCTTCTTCAATGACTGAACTAGTTGGTGTCTGAATCCTATGATCACCCCCCTCCCTTTTATAGACAAAACCCTATTTTAGAAGTATCCAATGGTTGTTTCAAATCGCCTTCACCTTCCCCTTCACTTAGGTTTTGTATTAACAATTTATTGTTTAATGCAACGTGTAAACACAAAAAAGTGAGTAATGGGTTTTCATTAAGGTTGTTAAATTAGTTAAATTAACTGTGATTCTCTTTAAAATAGTGTAGGAAAATTGACAGATTGGTGGTTGAAAAGGAATAAGCATTTGGCCTGTTCTTACATACTATGTATGAATGTCAGAAACTGAGCTTCACATCAGTACCATTCTCCTCCTTGTTTGAAAACAAAAGGGATCCTTTATTGTTTCTTATCAACAAATTTGTGCATGAAAATTAAGTTAAGACACTTGAACATGATGTTTATCTTAAAGATCCGAGTTTAAATTTTTTTGTCTGCAAAATATGTTTTGTCAAATAATTAAAATTATGTATAAACATATATTATCTTATAATTATTTTAATACCGTTTAATAAAAATTCTAAAACTTATTTAGTCAGAATTCTATTCTATCACTCCATCTATTATATTTTATATTTTATGAAAGAGGGGGAAAGGGTTTGATCCATATGATAATTGTTCATACATATAATTTAATTCTAAAAATTAAATTCTAAGCTTTAATATTAAATTTTAAACCCTAAACCCTAAAATTTAAACTCCTAAAAATACACCCTACCTTAAAATTTTTAATTTTAATCAAAAATCATAATCTTAAACTCTAATCCTAAATTATAACCTTAAACTTTAAATTTAGAGACATAAATAAATAAAAAAAAACAAAAAAAATCTACTCATCTCATAATAACTAGGCATAATAAAAATATATTTTTTCTTTTCTTTGTCCTAATTTTATTTTTTATGGAAAGAAAGAGTTCACCCTCAATATCCCTAAAACAATGTTTCTCCTCTTTAGGGTGATTATACTAAATTATTCAGACAAATTTTCAAACCAAAAATAATTCATAGGAACATTTTTTAATTTACTTTCTTTTAAATGTTGGTGACTAGTATCATAAAGAGAAAAAAAACCCATTATATAAGTATAACACTAATTTCCTAAATTTATTTATTATAAGAGAAAATAGGTCAGTAGAAAAAAATTACAAATATTTTAGTTTTAGGATTTTTGAATTAAAAATTTAGAGTTTATATTTATAATTTAAAATTTAGATATTTGAGTAAGTTTTAAGATAATGCATTAGAGATCTACATTTTAATTATAAACGTTTGTGTATTCGATCGAGTCGAATCGAGTCAAAAAATTTTAAGTTATTCGAGTTGACGAATCATATTTTACAACTCAAACTTTATTTAATTTTTTTTAGTACGAGTCGAGTTTAAGAAATTCGAGTAGAGTTTTCGAGTTCCTATAAATATTTAATTGTAATTATTTAGTATGATTTGATTCCAATTTAAACAACTGTAACACCCGAAAAACCGAGTTAATAAATGATTCGAAAAATTAATAAATTAAAATTAATCAAGAGAGTTTGGATTAGAAACAAGGACTTAATTGAATTAAAAACAAAATGGGAAGGTTGCATGATAAAATAAGGAATTCCATAGACTACCCCTTATGATAAACCCACTCTAGATGAATCATTAAGGGCAAAACGGTCTTTTGCACCTCATTAATTGAACAAACAAATAGCCAAAATCTGCTCTCTTCTCCCTCATCTTCACGTGAAACAACAAAGAAAGGGGGGGAGAGGAAATCACCATGGAAGTTTGAGAGAGAAAGCTTCATACCTTTGCATGTGTGGATTTTTGATCTAGAAAATCAAGTATAAAGGCATAGGTAAGCTTCTCTTTCTATAATCTAAATAATAGAATCTTGAGTTCTTAGATTTTAAATGCTTTCATGATGCTTGATGTTAAATTGAGGGTTTTAATTGTTGGGTTTAGTTTGAAGCATGAGAAGAAGGGTATGAGAATTTGGGATTTGAATGTTGGAAGTGAAAAATGTGTTAATTGATTTTATGTTAGGATTGCATGAGATTAGGTTGATGGAAATGAGAAATTGATGATGTTAATTTCATATTTGTGATGCTGGAAATTCGTAGAAACAAATTGGGGTTAGGAATTAAATGTATGAAACGAGAATTGGTCGAAAATGTCTAGAAACGAAGTTCCAAGTAGCTATCTTTGGGAAATTCTCTAAGCCACGTATGAAGGAGTTAGGAGCTGAAAATTTGCAGTAAGATACTCTCATATACCTAGTTTAAGGGAAAATTTACGGAACCTCAATCGCACTTCGATAGCAAAAGATATAAGCGTTTCCGTAAGGGTTGTCCGAACAGTCTCGGTTCTGGACAGGCCCGATTCGAATTAAATCTGGAGCTGACCTAATAAGAATTAAAATGTAAGGTTAATTGGTCCTTGTAGAGGATTCTTCTAGCTTTCCAAAGAGGTAAAATGGACTAAAATCGGATATCGGAGCTAGGAGATATGATCGAATTACGGAAGGGTAGCAAAACTGTCCGTAAAGTTTAAATGTACATGTTTATCCTTGCTAAGACTAAGATCATTTGGATTAAATGACGGAATGTATTCTAATAAATATTATATGTGTATGAATTGCTAGAGGATACAAGGAAGGAGGATATCGAGGAGGAACAAAGGCTCGAGCAAACTCGAAAGAAGGGCAAGGGGATTGCGATTTACAACCCCTAAATAGCTCGGAATTAACTGTGAGTGTGGCAAACCTTAGGGTTAGGACCTAGGGTCCTAACCATATATTTGTTATTGATTCGATTTTATTATGCAATTGAATTAAACTATAATTGATATAAAGAGGGAAGAAGGATTAATGTTAAATGCTTTGATTGATTATATGACATGCTTGCTAGATTATTAGAACTAGCTTAGCACATATGTATTTCTTGGAAATGCCGAGGTAAGTAACAGCACGCGGCTACGAATGTCAGGTACGCAAACCATGCATGAATGTAATGATATGAACATTGGTTTGATAGTATGATATGCATGTCATTGCTATTATGATGTACATATATTGGTAACATGTTATGAATATTTGTCATTTATAATATGAATTGGATTGCTATAAATGAAATGATACAAGCATGATAATTGTCTTTGTATTAGCATGTATTGAATAATTGCTCTTGCTAATATGAACTTGATTACATGAATTGAATAATGATCAAATGGATATTGAAATGTTATTGAGCCTTGGTCTATAGTGGTCATAGGTAGTACTGCATGCCTAGGGTCTTGAGCTCATTGTTTAGTGCTACGGCACTCTTGTTTGGTATTGTGGGTATCGTGATTTTGGTGGTTAGTCACCAATTGTTAGATACCATGGGTATCTCTTGTTAGTACCTTTGTGGTACTCTTGTTAGTGCCTTTGTGGTACTCTTGTTAGTGTCTTCGTGATACTCTTGTTGACTCGCTTACCTAGTCTTACTATACCAAGGCATTAAACGAACTTAATTGAAAGATTAAAAGGATCAAATGTGAACTATATGTATATGTAGCGGCTTGAGGAGCATTGATACTGGATCATGTTTTGATATAGATTATCGAATATAAATGATGCTATAAGTAGCACTTGAATGTGAAATGGAGATTGATATTGAAAATGAATACTTGGCTATAAGAAGCCCTTGAAATGAAATGTTATTGAAAACTTGAAATTGGAAATCGATTGATGTACAATATGCTTGATTACATGATAGATATTGCTTGGCATATAGAACATGAAATTGAATAGTATGCTAGATTTGAAATTGATATGAGAAGCATGCCAATCTTGTATATTGTTTGATGTAATGCCATGTACTGAATTTAAATAGATATATTGAAGCATGCCACCTTTAATGTTATGTACTCGATATGATGTTTAAATTGAGTATGTTATTTGTTATGTTTTATATGTCTAATATGGTTAGACTAGGGCTACCTCACTAAGTACTTCATAGTACTTACCACTCGTATTTCCTCCTTCCCAACTAACAGGTTATCGAGCTAAGGAACTAGATCGAGATTGATCGGGAGCAAGGACAACAAGCAAGCAAATGTATGGTATTTTGTAAGGTTTCGTTAACTCCTAGAATGGTGGCATTAGTGAACATGATATGTTAGCATCTTGCATTTGAGGGCTTGTCCCATGGTTTTGTATGTATGGCTTGTTATTTGTCTTGGTTTGTAAGCCATAAGGCATGTTGAACATATTAGATTTAGCTTGTGGTCTAAACTTGCATAGATTCTTGTTTTGTGCATCTAGCCTATAAGTCTCATGATCAAATGAAGCTAGGCTACTCGTTATGGAAGTCTTATTTATGCTAGCATTGGTAGTTAAGGACTAGGTCCATTGAATACATATTGGTCTTGATAGAAAAATATTTACATATGTGGAATTGAAAATTGTAGGATAGCTATGTTGACATACATAACATAGAACTAAATTTGAGAATGTCTATGCGAATGGTAAATGGTTTGGATGATTAATTGGCTTAAGCATATAGGTAGCAAATTGATGAGTGATGTCTAATTATGTTGAATGTTGTCCCTTATGGTTTAGAAATGGTTGAGACCCTATAGGTGGCCTTTGGTAGAGTCTAAGTGTTTTAAAGGATTGGAAATCTGGAAATTGAACCGAGGGTATCGATACCAATTACATGGGTATCGATACCACCTTTGACAGATTCATAATGGCATCGAAGCTTGGTTCGATGCCAAGCCTCACTAAGATCTCCCTGGTTCGATGCTAGTATCGAGCCAAGCCATTATTGCCTTAAGTCATTGAGTCTTTGCAATAGACCAGCATCGGTACTTGGTTCGATACTGGGAGTTCCAGTAACGAAATGGCATCGATGCCAGTATCGAACCAGGTTACTCATCCTTCGTCAAACAAGTCAACGAGGAAGACTAGCATCGATACATGGTTCGATGCTAGGGCTTCCAGAATCGAAATTGCATCGATACCTGTTTCGAACTAGGCTCCCCAGCCATGGTCAACGGGTCAACATAGTTGACCTGTATCGAACTAGGGTTCGATACCCCTGTTCCGATACCCCTCTATAGGGTGTATCGATACCCTTAGTCAATTTGATCCAACTTGAAAATGAAAGTTTACTTGATCAATAAGATATTGATAATAATGATTAAATAAAATATTATTGATTGTAAGTTAAGATCAACATTAATTAGAATTAAAATTGATAAACGAATGAATTATACGGATCGAATTGGTAAATTGAATAAGTGTGAAAAAGTTTTAAAATGGCCTTGAAATTTGTAGGCACAACTTGTAAATTGTATTGAATTACCATTGAATCGAACATAATTCCCGGTTTAATTACAAGCTTATAAGTCCGGTTGACACCCCCGTCTCCTAACCCGGGGCGAGGGTGTCACATTCATTGGTATCAGAGCTTTCGGTTGCATGATTCTCGGACCGAAAGTAATATACATGCATCATATAGGATTGAACTATGCCACCTAGGAGTTATTTATACCGTACTTGCTTGTGTTCTTGCTTAACTGAATAATGTTTGCCTATCTTTTGTAGTATGGTAGACACGAGATTAGCCTTGGGAGATGAAAGTCCCGAGGGCTCCTCCAATGAGAACGAAAATGTGAGGATGGAACCGAATCCTCCTCAAGAATAAGAGTTACCTCCCATGGAAGCTGCCCCTAAGATGGTAGCCCCGGTTATACAAGATGTTCAGAGGGAATGTCTCCTAAGTATGAAGGGGATGTTCGATCAATTAGTGTCCGACTTGAGACAGAATCGTCCTACTGCCCCTGTTGATGCTACACCGAGTAGGGCTCCTATTGAGAAATTGGCCAGTTATCGAGCTTATACTTTTGCGGGTGTTAATGAGGAAAAGCCCGAGGAACCAGAACAGTGGTTAGAAAGGACCACTCAGATTCTGACCAAGCAGTTGCAATGCTCCGACGAGCACAAGCTCGAATGTGCTATATCGCTTCTAGCTGACGAAGCCTTGAGTTGGTAGGAAACTACGATCTTGACTGCTCTTGTCGATGCCATCACTTGGGACTTCTTTGTAGAGGAGTTCAAAAAGAAGTATATTAGTGAGCAGTACCTGGCTGAAAGACGAAGACGGTTCTTGTATTTGAGGCAAGCTAATAGGCCTATTGAGCAGTATGTGGCAGACTTCTGTAAGTATTGCAAGTACGGAGCCGAGTACATCAAGACTGAGAAACAGAAATGCCAGATGTTCATTGATGGGCTAAATGATGAGATGAGCCCCATGTTTACTGCTTTGGGAATTACCGATTTCCAAATTTTAGTCAATCGGGCTATTACTATCGAAGCCAAGATGAAAGCTTCGGAAAAGAGAATGTGTGAAAATAAGGATGATAAGAAGCGCAAATGGGAAGATAGATCTGATTGGAATGTGAAGAGAGCCAAGCAACAGAAAGAAGGCTCCTCGACTTAGCACCATGAGTCCAAGAATCGTTATGTGTCGAGACCTCAGTCGGCAAATAGACCCGTAGCCCTAGTGGCCTCTGTTCATAGCACGGGAAATTCCGGAAAAGTTTCAGCTTGTCAGTTCTGCAAAAAGTTTCATGCTAGTCCTTGTCGACTCCAGATGAGATTGTGTTATGCTTGTGGAGGATCGGACCACTTTGTTAAGGATTGCCCTCAGAATCCTAATAGAGGCACACCTCAGTCTCGTGCCTATCAGAGTCCTCCACCTCAGAACAGAAACAAGGGCCCGGGACAGGCTCATTCCGGGAATCAAAGCAAGGGAAAGGAACGTCAATCAGCCCCTCCTCATCAAGAATCTCGAGTCCCAGCTAGAATGTACACCGTTCGTGGTAGAGGAGAGGAAGAATCTCTCGATGTTATTGCAGGTACCGTTGAGTTAAATTTAAGTCCTGCATATGCTTTAATAGATTCAGGATTCACTCACTCCTTTGTATGTTCTAGAATGCTTGTAAAGGTTAAGTTAGAGCCTAAAAATGTTGATAGGGGTCTTGTAGTGTCAAACCCAATAGGAGGAATAATGAATGTTAACCTTGTTTGTAAAGATTCTCCGATCACAATTTGGAACACTCCTTTTCGAATTGATCTATTTGTACTACCGGAATGTGAGTTTGACCTAATATTCGGGTTAGACTGGTTGACCAAACATGAAGCTTGGATCGACTGTCAGAATCGGAGATTGTATCTTCGGGGCTTGGGAAAGGAGTCAATCCTCCTAATTGATAAAAAGCCAATTTCAATCTTTGCTGCTATGGCTTTGCAAGATGAGTATGATTTCAGTTTGCCGAAAATCCCCGTGGTATCCGAATTTGTTGATGTTTTTCCGGAGGAACTTCCTGGCCTCCCTCCAACTAGAGAAGTCGAATTCGGGATTGAAATCCAGCCTGAGACTAATCCGGTGTCAATTGCACCTTATAGAATGGCACCTATTGAATTGAAAGAGCTTAAGAAGCAACTCCAAGAGCTACAAGATAAAGGATTCATTCGTCCTAGCTCTTCTCCATGGGGTGCTCCGGTATTGTTTGTAAAGAAGAAGGATGGAATAATGAGGCTTTGTATTGACTACTGGCAATTGAATCGGGTGACTATTAAGAACAAGTACCCATTGCCTAGAATTGAAGACTTGTTCGATCAACTCAAGAATGCTGCGGTGTTCTCCCGAATTGATCTTCGATCGGGATACTATCAGATGCGAGTAAAAGAGGAAGATGTTCCTAAGACAGCTTTCAGAACTCGATATGGCCATTTTGAATTCTTAGTGATGCCATTTGGGTTAACTAATGCCCCAGATGCATTCATGGATCTCATGAATCGAATCTTTCGGCCATATCTTGATAAGTTTGTGGTCATCTTTATTGATGACATTTTGGTGTATTCTCGGGATAAGGAGGAGCACGCAGAACACCTCCGAATTGTTTTGCAAAATCTCCATGAATGTCAATTGTTCGCCAAGTTCTCCAAGTGTGAGTTCTGGTTATCGGAAGTGTCATTCCTTGGCCATGTCATCTCGGCAGAAGGAATCAAAGTCGATGCAAAGAAAGTGCAGACTATACTAGATTGGAGACCTCCAAAAAATGTTAGTGAAGTTAGGAGTTTCCTTGGTTTAGCCGGATATTATAGGAGGTTCGTTAAGGGATTTTCCACTATTGTCTTGCCCTTAACAAAACTTCTTAGAAAGGATAAATTGTTTGAATGGTCAGAGGACCAACAAAGAAGCTTTGATCAGCTTAAACAAGCTTTGACCCATGCTCCCGTTCTTGTTCAACTGGAATCCGGCAAAGAATTCACTGTGTATAGTGATGCTTCACATTCAGGGCTAGGATGTGTTTTGATGCAAGGAAATAATGTGGTTGCCTATGCATCTAGGCAATTGAAGCCTCATGAACTGAATTATCCGACACATGACCTCGAGTTAGCTGCTATCGTATTTGCCCTCAAAATATGGAGGCACTACTTATATGGTGAGAAGTGTTACCTATACACTGATCACAAAAGTCTTAAATACCTCATGACTCAGAAGGACTTGAATTTGAGACAAAGAAGATGGATGAAATTGCTAAAAGACTATGACTTGGTCATTGATTACCATCCCGGAAAAGCCAACGTGGTGGCCGATGCCCTTAGTCGTAAACCAATGTTGGGTAAGCTATTTGATAATCTTGAAATGTTAAAACTCCCTTGAATTTACGTGTCTAAATTTTGAAAATTTCCTTGTAGCCCCGAATGCGATAAATGCTCACCTTCGAGTATATCGAAAGCAAGGATATTTATCTGAACTTCAGGTTCAGTCTAATTTGATTTCGAGAATCAAAGACCTTCAGCAATCTGATTCCGAGCTTCAAGCTATTGCATCTAAGCTTTATTCGAAAACTAATGTCGAATTCTCCCTTAATCTGAATGGATTGCTCTGCTTCAGAGATAGGGTGTGTGTTCCGAATAATGAGGAATTGAGAAGAGACATCCTACAAGAAGCACACCAAAGTTCGTTCTCGATCCATCCTGGTTCTGTTAAAATGTATAAGGACTTGAAATCCTTGTATTGGTGGTCTGGCATGAAAACAGCCATCACAGATTTTGTATCCCGATGTTTGACTTGTCAGAAAGTTAAGGCTGAACACCGAGCTCCTACGGGATTGCTTCAGCCTATTGAATTGCCTGAATGGAAATGGGATCGAGTAACAATGGATTTCGTCACTGGTTTGCCTGTTACACCGAAAAAGAATGATGCTATTTGGGTGATTGTGGATAGACTCACCAAGTCTACATATTTCATCCCGGTTCGAAAGAATATGAACTCGGATACCCTGGCCGAGTTGTATATCCGAGAAGTGATTCGGTTACATGGAGTACCGACATCGATTATTTCTAATAGAGATCCGAATTTTACATCTCGATTTTGGAAGTCTTTGCAAAGGGC
The DNA here is from genome assembly GCA_035048815.1 of Abelmoschus esculentus. Taxonomy (NCBI): domain Eukaryota; kingdom Viridiplantae; phylum Streptophyta; class Magnoliopsida; order Malvales; family Malvaceae; genus Abelmoschus; species Abelmoschus esculentus. The sequence continues at coordinate 15,357,796 of JAUCBN010000031.1, forward strand.
TCTCGGAACCAAAGTGTAACACCCTAAAACCGGGCTAGTAAAACAATTCGAATAGAGTGAATTAAAAATCGAATCATGTATTAAATGAGAGAGGACCAATGAACCTAATTGGAACAAATAAAAATTTGGTGATTGCATGGTAAAATACGAAATTCTCTAAACTACCCTTAGTAATAAATCAAGTCTAGGCATATCATTAAGGGTAATTTGGTCATTTCTCACTTATTATTAATTGAACAAAATGGCCAAAAATTGGCTTCTTCCTCCCCCATTTTTCACGAGACAACACAAAAAAAAGGAGAGGAGATTTCACCTTCTCCATTGCTTCATCACCATAGCTAAAGGAAAAAGGGGGTTTTAGAGTTTTGCATGCCTAAGCTTTTGGTCTAGAAAACCCAAATTCAAAGGTCTTGGTAAGTTTTCTCTTCTATAACCGAAATTATTGGGTGTATAAGCTTTGGATTCTTGAACGTTGTGATATATTATTGTTGAATAAGGTTGTAGGAAAGATTAATTTAAAGATAGTGTTTATTTTGCTATGAATTTTCTTGAAGCATGAATAATGAGTTGGGGGTTTGAAATTAGGATTTTTGTAAATGTGACATGTGTGATACTTGACCTTATAAGTTGCTATAGATGGATCAAAGGATGTTAATCTCATGTTTGAGGTGCTGGGAATTTCATAAGAATGAGCTCGGATTGGGTTCGGAACTATAGAATAGAAACTAACTGAAATTGCCTAGAATTGCTATTCCAAGTAGCCATCTTTGAGAAATTCCCTAGGTCACGTATGAAGGATTTAGGACCTGAAATTTTGTAGTGAGGTACTCCAATATACCTAGTTTAAAGGAAAATTTACGGAACCTCAATCGGATTTCGGTAGAAAAAGATATAAGCGTTTCCGTAAGGGCTGTCCGAACAGTCCCGGTTCTGGACAGACCTGATTCGGACGAAATCTGGAGCTGATCGAATAGGAATTAAAATGTAAGATTAATTGGTACTTGTATAGGATTCTTCTAGATTTCCAAAGAGGTAAAATGGACTAAAATCGGATATCGGAGCTAGAAGATATGATTGAATTACGAAAGGGTAGTGAAACTGTCCGTAATACATAAATGCACATGTTTATCCTTGTTAAGTATAAGACCATTTAGAATTTGATGATTGAATGTATCCTAATAGATGTTAAATTTGTATAAATTGCTAGAGAATACAAGGGAAGAAAATATCGAGGAACAAGAAGGGCTCGAACTATCGAGGAAAAAGGGCAAAGGGATCGCGATTTATAACCCCTAATAGCTCGGAATTAACTGTGAGTGTGGCAAACCTTAGGGTTAGGACCTAGGGTCCTAACCACCTATTTGTTAATTAATTCGATCTTATTATGCAATTGGACTAATTTATGATTGGTAATTAAAAAGGGAAAGAGGCTATTGTTAAATGCTTATTTGATATGAATTGCTTGTTAGTTGATAGTACTAAGCTTAGTACATATGCATAACTCGGAAATGCCGAGGTAAGTATGGCACGCGGCTATGGATGCCAGGTACGTGATTCATGCATGCTTACCATGATATGATTAATTGCTCGGTAATATGATGTGCATAACTATATGTTCATATGGCATGTTGAAATCATGATTGATGTTTATATGTTAGCATGTTATGTACACTTGCTCTTGATGATACGAATTGGGTAATGTAAATTGAATATTGAACAATGGAAAACGAAAGCGTTAATGAGCCTTGGTTGATAGTTGGTCATAGGTAGTACGGCATGCCTAGGGTTTTGAGCTCATTGTTTAGGGCTACGGCACTCTTGTTTGGTATTGTGGGTACCGTGATTTTGGTGGTTAGTCACCAATTGTTAGATACCATGGGTATCTCTTGTTAGTACCTTTGTGGTACTCTTGATAGTGTCTTCGTGACACTCTTGTTGACCCGCTTACCTTGTCTAACTATTCCAAGGCACCAATCGAAATTGAATTTGAAAGATTTAAGATTAATTGTGATTTATATGCATAAATAATTCTTAATGAAGTATTGTAATTGAATATGAATTGCTATAGAGCCTTGCAATGTAATTGATGCTATAAGTAGCATTCGAATGTGAAATGGTCTTGGACATGAGAAACGAGTATTTGGCTATAAGTAGCCTTCGAAATGAAATGTTTATTGAAAGCTGGAAATTGAAAACTGAATAATGAACTATATGCTTGATTAGTATGTTAGACTTGTAAATGATATGAGAAGCATGTTAATTTTGTATATCGTTTGATACAAATGCCATGATTGATTTATTGATGATTGAAGCATGTCACGTTTAATGCTATGTAATTGTTACAATGTTTGAATTGAGTATGCTACATGTTATGTTATAAATGTCTAATTTGGTTAGACTAGGGCCACCTTACTAAGTACTTCATAGTACTTACCACTCGTATTTCCTCCTTCCCAATTAACAGGTTATCGAGCTAAGAAGCTAGATCGAGATTGATCAGGAGCAAGGACAGCAAGCAAATGTATGGTATTTTGTAAGGTTTCGTTAATTCCTAGAATGGTAGCATTAGTGAACATGATATGTTAGCATCTTGCATTTGAGGACTTATCCCATGGTTTTGTATGTATGGCTTGTCATTCGTCTTGGTTTGTAAGCCATAAGGCATGTTGAAATATTAGATTTAGCTTGTGGTCTAAACTTGCATAGATCCTTGTTTTGTGCATCTAGCCTATAAGTCTCATGATCAAATGAAGCTAGGCTATTCGTTATGGAAGTCTTATTTATGCTAGCATTGGTAGTTAAGGACTAGGTCCATTGAATACATATTGGTCTTGATAGAAAAATATTTACATATGTGGAATTGAAAAATTGTAGGATAACTATGTTGACATACATAACATAGAACTAAATTTGAGAATGTCTATGCGAATGGTAAATGGTTTGGATGATTAATTGGCTTAAGCATATAGGTAGCAAATTGATGAGTGATGTCTAATTATGTTGTATGTTGTCCCTTATGGTTAGAAATGGTTGAGACCCTATAGGTGGACTTTGGTAGAGACTAAGTGTTTTAAAGGATTGGAAATCTGGAAATTGAACCAAGGGTATCGATACCAATTACATGGGTATTGATACCACCTTTGACAGATTCATAATGGCATCGAAGCTTGGTTCGATGCCAAGCCTCACTAAGATCCCCCTGGTTCGATGCTAGTATCGAGCCAGGCCATTATTGCCTTAAATCATTGAGTCTTTGGAATAGACCAGCATCGGTACCTGGTTCGATACTGGGAATTCCAGTAACGAAATGGCATCGATGCCAGTATCGAACCAGGCTACTCATCCTTAGTCAAACAAGTCAACGAGGAAGACTAGCATCGATACATGGTTCGATGTTAGGGCTTCCAGAATCGAATTTGCATCGATACCTGTTTCGAACTAGGCTCCCCAACCATGGTCAACGGGTCAACATAGTTGACCTGTATCGAACTAGGGATCGATACCCCCGTTCCGATACCCCTCTATAGGGAGTATCGATACCCTTAGTTAATTTTGGTTAACTTGAAAAGTGGAAATTGGCTTAATTAATAAGAGTATGTTAATGATATTTAAATGAATAAAAGTTTGGCTAGATGTTTTGATTAAGCTCAATCAAAATTGTAATTGATAGATGAAAAGAAATTTAAGAATCGAATTGGTAAATTAAATAAAGAACGAAAAAAAAAGTTTTAAATTGGCCTCAAAATTAATAGGCTTTATACATAATTGTATTGAGTTAATTCACAAATAATCAAAATATTCGAGAATTAGATACAACATTGGTCTAAATTTACAAGTTTGAATGTCCAGTCGACACCTCCGTCTCCTAACCCGGGGCGAGGGTGTCACACAAAGTGCATCTCAACACCGCCTTCCATCCGCAGTCTGATGGTCAACCCGAAAGGGTGATACAAGTCCTGGAAGATATGCTACGAGCTTGCGTTATAGACTTTGGGAAGAATTGGGAAAAGTCCCTACCCTTGGTGGAATTTGCGTATAACAATAGCTATCAGGCATCAATTCAAATGGCTCCCTTTGAAGCTTTATACGGGAGGAAATGTAGAACTCCTCTGTGTTGGTCTGAATTGGGAGAGAACAAGATTTTGGGACCTCAAATGATTCGGGAAACTGAGGAACAGATTCGGGTTATTCATGATCGATTGAAACAAGCCTTCGATAGACAAAAGGCTTATGCAGACTTGAGACGAAGAGATATTCAGTATAGTGTGGGAGACAAGGTCTTCCTAAAAGTCTTTCCTTGGAAGAAAGTCTTTAGATTCGGAAAAAGGGGGAAGCTTAGCCCACGGTTCATTGGACCTTTTGAGGTTATTGAGAGAATTGGCCCAATGGCCTATCGACTTGCTCTCCCTAGTGAGTTTGACAAGATACACAATGTCTTCCATGTTTCAATGTTGAGGAAGTACCGATCTGACCCCTCTCATGTCTTGGAACCGGAAGAATTGGAATTGAATCCCGATTTATCTTATGAAGAGGAACCGATTCAGATTTTTGATCGAGAAGTTAAAAGGCTTCGAAACAAGAATGTTCCATTGGTGAAAGTCCTTTGGAGGAATCACAAGAAGGAAGAAGCTACTTGGAAACCCGAGGACACAATGAAAGCGTAATATCCTCAATTGTTCCCTTCAGGTAAAATTCGAGGGCGAATTTTCTTTTTAAGGAGGGGAGAATTGTAACACCCGAAAAACCGGATTAATAAATGATTCGAAAAATTAATAAATTAAAATTAATCAAGAGAGTTTGGATTAGAAATAAGGACTTAATTGAATTAAAAACAAAATGGGAAGGTTGCATAATAAAATAAGGAATTCCATAGACTACCCCTTATGATAAACCCACTCTAGATGAATCATTAAGGGCAAAACGGTCTTTTGCACCTCATTAATTGAACAAACAAATAGCCAAAATCTGCTCTCTTCTCCCTCATCTTCACGTGAAACAACAAAGAAAGGGGGGAGAGGAAATCACCATGGAAGTTTGAGAGAGAAAGCTTCATACCTTTGCATGTGTGGATTTTTGATCTAGAAAATCAAGTATAAAGGCATAGGTAAGCTTCTCTTTCTATAATCTAAATAATAGAATCTTGAGTTCTTAGATTTTAAATGCCTTCATGATGCTTGATGTTAAATTGAGGGTTTTAATTGTTGGGTTTAGTTTGAAGCATGAGAAGAAGGGTATGAGAATTTGGGATTTGAATGTTGGAAGTGTAAAAATGTGTTAATTGATTTTATGTTAGGATTGCATGAGATTAGGTTGATGGAAATGAGAAATTGATGATGTTAATTTCATATTTTTGATGCTGGAAATTCGTAGAAACAAATTGGGGTTAGGAATTAAATGTATGAAACGAGAATTGGTCGAAAATGTCTAGAAACGAAGTTCCAAGTAGCTATCTTTGGGAAATTCTCTAGGCCACGTATGAAGGAGTTAGGAGCTGAAAATTTGCAGTAAGATACTCCCATATACCTAGTTTAAGGGAAAATTTACGGAACCTCAATCGCACTTCGATAGCAAAAGATATAAGCGTTTCCGTAAGGGTTGTCCGAACAGTCTCGGTTCTGGACAGGCCCGACTCGAATTAAATCTGGAGCTGACCTAATAAGAATTAAAATGTAAGGTTAATTGGTCCTTGTAGAGGATTCTTCTAGCTTTCCAAAGAGGTAAAATGGACTAAAATCGGATATCGGAGCTAGGAGATATGATCGAATTACGGAAGGGTAGCAAAACTGTCCGTAAAGTTTAAATGTACATGTTTATCCTTTCTAAGACTAAGATCATTTGGATTAAATGACGGAATGTATTCTAATAAATATTATATGTGTATGAATTGCTAGAGGATACAAGGAAGGAGGATATCGAGGAGGAACAAAGGCTCGAGCAAACTCGAAAGAAGGGCAAGGGGATTGCGATTTACAACCCCTAAATAGCTCGGAATTAACTGTGAGTGTGGCAAACCTTAGGGTTAGGACCTAGGGTCCTAACCATATATTTGTTATTGATTCGATTTTATTATGCAATTGAATTAAACTATAATTGATATAAAGAGGGAAGGAGGATTAATGTTAAATGCTTTGATTGATTATATGACATGCTTGCTAGATTATTAGAACTAGCTTAGCACATATGTATTTCTTGGAAATGCCGAGGTAAGTAACAGCACGCGGCTACGAATGTCAGGTACGCAAACCATGCATGAATGTAATGATATGAACATTGGTTTGATAGCATGATATGCATGTCATTGCTATTATGATGTACATATATTAGTAACATGTTATGAATATTTGTCATTTATAATATGAATTGGATTGTTATAAATGAAATGATACAAGCATGATAATTGTCTTTGTATTAGCATGTATTGAATAATTGCTCTTGGTAATATGAACTTGATTACATGAATTGAATAATGATCAAATGGATATTGAAATGTTATTGAGCCTTGGTCTATAGTGGTCATAGGTAGTACTGCATGCCTAGGGTCTTGAGCTCATTGTTTAGTGCTACGGCACTCTTGTTTGGTATTGTGGGTACCGTGATTTTGGTGGTTAGTCACCAATTGTTAGATACCATGGGTATCTCTTGTTAGTACCTTTGTGGTACTCTTGTTAGTGCCTTTGTGGTACTCTTGTTAGTGTCTTCGTGACACTCTTGTTGACTCGCTTACCTAGTCCTACTATACCAAGGCATTAAACGAACTTAATTGAAAGATTAAAAGGATCAAATGTGAACTATATGTATATGTAGCGGCTTGAGGAGCATTGATACTGGATCATGTTTTGATATAGATTATCGAATATAAATGATGCTATAAGTAGCACTTGAATGTGAAATGGAGATTGATATTGAAAATGAATACTTGGCTATAAGAAGCCCTTGAAATGAAATGTTATTGAAAACTTGAAATTGGAAATCGATTGATGTACAATATGCTTGATTACATGATAGATATTGCTTGGCATATAGAACATGAAATTGAATAGTATGCTAGATTTGAAATTGATATGAGAAGCATGTCAATCTTGTATATTGTTTGATGTAATGCCATGTACTGAATTTAAATAGATATATTGAAGCATGCCACCTTTAATGTTATGTACTCGATATGATGTTTAAATTGAGTATGTTATTTGTTATGTTTTATATGTCTAATATGGTTAGACTAGGGCTACCTCACTAAGTACTTCATAGTACTTACCACTCGTATTTCCTCCTTCCCAACTAACAGGTTATCGAGCTAAGGAACTAGATCGAGATTGATCGGGAGCAAGGACAACAAGCAAGCAAATGTATGGTATTTTGTAAGGTTTCGTTAACTCCTAGAATGGTGGCATTAGTGAACATGATATGTTAGCATCTTGCATTTGAGGGCTTGTCCCATGGTTTTGTATGTATGGCTTGTTATTTGTCTTGGTTTGTAAGCCATAAGGCATGTTGAACATATTAGATTTAGCTTGTGGTCTAAACTTGCATAGATTCTTGTTTTGTGCATCTAGCCTATAAGTCTCATGATCAAATGAAGCTAGGCTACTCGTTATGGAAGTCTTATTTATGCTAGCATTGGTAGTTAAGGACTAGGTCCATTGAATACATATTGGTCTTGATAGAAAAATATTTACATATGTGGAATTGAAAATTGTAGGATAGCTATGTTGACATACATAGCATAGAACTAAATTTGAGAATGTCTATGTGAATGGTAAATGGTTTGGATGATTAATTGGCTTAAGCATATAGGTAGCAAATTGATGAGTGATGTCTAATTATGTTGAATGTTGTCCCTTATGGTTTAGAAATGGTTGAGACCCTATAGGTGGCCTTTGGTAGAGTCTAAGTGTTTTAAAGGATTGGAAATCTGGAAATTGAACCGAGGGTATCGATACCAATTACATGGGTATCGATACCACCTTTGACAGATTCATAATGACATCGAAGCTTGGTTCGATGCCAAGCCTCACTAAGATCTCCCTGGTTCGATGCCAGTATCGAGCCAGGCCATTATTGCCTTAAGTCATTGAGTCTTTGGAATAGACCAGCATCGGTACCTGGTTCGATACTGGGAGTTCCAGTAACGAAATGGCATCGATGCCAGTATCGAACCAGGCTACTCATCCTTAGTCAAACAAGTCAACGAGGAAGACTAGCATCGATACATGGTTCGATGCTAGGGCTTCCAGAATCGAAATTGCATCGATACCTTTTCGAACTAGGCTCCCCAACCATGGTCAACGGGTCAACATAGTTGACCTGTATCGAACTAGGGTTCGATACCCCTGTTCCGATACCCCTCTATAGGGTGTATCGATACCCTTAGTCAATTTGGTCCAACTTGAAAATGAAAGTTTACTTGATCAATAAGATATTGATAATAATGATTAAATAAAATAAAATTGATTGTAAGTTAAGATCAACATTAATTAGAATTAAAATTGATAAACGAATGGATTATACGGATCGAATTGGTAAATTGAATAAGTGCGAAAAAGTTTTAAAGTGGCCTTGAAATTTGTAGGCACAACTTGTAAATTGTATTGAATTACCATTGAATCGAACACAATTCCCGGTTTAATTACAAGCTTATAAGTCCGGTCGACACCCCCGTCTCCTAACCCGGGGCGAGGGTGTCACAACAACTTTCTCTAATCATATAAGATATGTATATATTTTTTCATATGTAACAATATTTCTTTGTATTTTTATATATCAATGTATATATATCATAAAAAATTGAGAGATTCGTCTCAAACTTAAAAATTAATTCTTTAATTACTAAAAATTTTGCGTTATTCGAGTTATTTAAATTTTTATTTTACAACTCAAACTTTATTTAAAATTTTTTCGAGTCGAGTCTATGAAATTTTGAGTCGAATAAAAAGAGTCAAATATTTTCACCTCGAATCGAGTTATTCGATTTTTTCGAGTTTTGTTTACCCTAAATGTCACTGACAGCCACTGGTTCTAGGTCATTATTAATCAAATCAATAGCACAGGATTTTATAAAACAATCAAAATTTTAGAGTAATTCTGACTTAAATTGAGACATAAATTTATTAATTGATTGAGTAGTAAATAATATAAAATTTTAGAGTAAATAATATTTATATTTTAATATTTGTATAAAAGAAGTGAGACATCACATTATTTACTAGACAAATAATTTACTAAAATTATTTATAATTATTTTCACTTATTGGGTATGTTTCAAACCCAATTATTATTATTACAAGAAGGGGATAAGTTTGGTTAGACACATGCATGAGGCCCAATCCATTTAATAATGGATTTTTTAAAAAATAAGTTCGAATTCAAGTTTGTTTATAAAAATCTAAATTTAATCTAGTAAAATATCTAAAATTCAAATTTAAATTTAAAAATATAAATCTAATTATTTTTTAAAGTAACAACTTAAACATATATCTTTAAATAAAAAAATATTTTTTATCAAACAAATATTTTTAAATTTATAGCACAAACAAATCTCAATAAATATTACAATCCAATATAAAATAAATTAAAATAACAACTCAAACTTTTAAAAACTAAAAATTTTAAATATTTTTATTCGGATTTATATATGGATCGAATTCATATCGAGATTCAGATTGAATTTGGATTGGATCATGGTAGTATCCATATCTAATCCACCTCACATTAGGACTCGAACTTTTTTTTGGATTCGAATTCAAACATTTTTCATCAGATTTGGACGGATTTTTTTCATCAGATCGGATTTAGATTATATTGTCATCCCTAAGAGTGAGCACCCATAAATTTTTAAAACTTTTAGATGAACCAACTCATAAATATTTAAAATTTTAAAAATTAATTCATAAAATTTTTTAAAAAAATAAAGAAAGATATGTGAAGTTTAAACGAGCATATTCCCACGCTACCTAATACAAATATCTGCCACTGATGATCAACAGTATATAATGTTATTTTGAGTACTCATCTAAAAATTTAGTAACTAGTTGATCTTATTTTAAATTGATTTTTAAACTTTTAAATATTTTAATTTTATCTTCAATCTATAAATTTTTATTTTAAAATGGTCCTAAAACTTTTAGACATTCAGATTTAATCCTCAAATTATTGTTTATACACACCATATTATCAAGAAATACGCATCAATGTTTACAAAAAAAATTAACAATTTTTGATGATTTTAGTGACATGTGATATGATTAACATATAATTTAAGGATAAAATTAAAATATTTTAAAAAAATATGAATTAATTTAGAATAAAATTTATAAATTAGAGATAAAACCAAAACATTCAAAAAATTTAGACTAATTTTAAATGAAAATATGATAACTGATTTAAAATTATTATCATAATTTGAGGACATATAATACACCATTAATATAATTAAAATCTTTATCATATAAAATCATCCGTTATCATTTTAATATAAATTAATAAAACGCAAAAGAAAATATTAAACTCGCTTTAAATAGATATATTTATATAAATTAAAAAAAGAAAAAACTTTATGTTACATGTCAGCAATTGGACACACCCAGACCACACATAAAGCACGTGTCCGCCAATGTAATTACCCGTACGGACACGAGATTTGAATATGTCTGTATGTGTTTATAGTACTTATAGTAGGATTAATATTTGCTATAAATGATTAAAACTTTGTTTAGGAACCAAAAGACAAAAAAAGAAAAACAGATTATGCCTTTTAAACTGTAATTATTGGCTTCTTGTCTGATATAGTAATAATTAAGATTCTAATTTGATGGAATTAAAATAATCATATACTTTGTGTTGCATGAAGCTTGCAATTTGGAGGGACGTAGATTCATCCACGTGTCTCAGAGTTGACTTTTTGACACCGTCAACTGACTCTCTCACACTGATTTTTTAAAATAAATTATATAATGTAACGTACAATTCCGAAGACGTGAATCGTGCTTTTTTATTTTTATTTTTTTATATAAAAATAAATTCTATTTCATATAAGTATTATTATATATATTTATAATTATCAATATTTATTAGTTAATTAATTTAAATTAAATATTTTAAAAATATATTATAAGAGTAATCATCATAGTTTAAACTCTTGATATTATTTATTAATTTTAATATCTCGTTCTATTATATTAATTAGTGGTTGATTTTCTTTCAACTTCTTTGAATATTCCAATGATAATTATGGTATATTTTCGTAGATATTCTTAATGAATACATATCTCTTCAAATAATTTGAAGATTCTTTTGCTTAAGAATTTTTTTAAAAAAATATTCTAATACTATTACTTAATTCCATAAATTAATTATTTAATTCTAATGTGTTGCATTCTATATATACATCATCATTCCATTAACATTCTCCTCAGAGATTTTCTCAACGTAAACAAAACCCTCTCTGTCTCTTTCTCTCTCTCAAAGAAAACTCTGAGAAATCGACAATGGATTCCAGATTTGTAAGAGCAATAATACGACACCTCTTGACTGTAATCTTTCTGGGAATTTGCATGATGTGGATTATGGCACCAACTAACACTTACAAGAAAAAATGGAGGCCTGCCATCTCCAAAAAGGTTGTTTCGACATATTTTGGAACACAAGGTAAGTTGTCAGATAATATACATACACATGCATGGTTCATATTTTGTAATCTTGTCTTATCATTACAGCTTCCAACATGATGGTTTGGACTTTCCCTGTCCTCTTCGTTGCTGCCATGGGATCTTTGTATCTTCACTTGGGAAAGAAGAACTCGAACCAAAACGATTCACAAAGGTAGAAAACAAGACTTTTCTGGTTCACTTTCATATTGAATGGTTGTTGTTGTTGTTTTCATGGATTTTGATGTACACAGCGATGGAAGATTACGTTGGCCGGCGTTATGTAGGAGGCCGGTTTTAGTGAAAGGTCCGTTAGGGATCGTGTCGGGGATCGAATTAGCCATGTTCGTCATGTTCATCGTACTCCTGGCGTGGACACTGGGGACTTATTTACGCAGGCTACCTACCCTCACTGCAAAAGTAGCGGCGGCAGATGGAATCAAAGTGTAAGTTCAGATTTGATTAATATAAAGTATAAACAAATGAAACATCACAGATTATATTTATGGGTGCGGTGTGTTTCGGCAGATGGCAATTGAAGTTGGTGATGTCTGCGTTGTGGATAGGGCTGACCGGGAATGTGTGTTTAGCGTTTCTGTTCTACCCCGTGGCTCGGGGCTCGTCGGTGCTGCCAGTGCTGGGGTTAACGTCGGAAGGGAGCATCAAGTACCATATATGGCTGGGACACTTGACCATGGTTCTGTTCACTGCGCACGGCGTTTGCTTCATTGTTTTCTGGGCTGTTACTGGCCAGATATCTGCGGTAATTAGTGTTCCTTATTACTCTAATACGTTTTTATCTTGGATTAATTTATAATCTGGTCCTTGAATTTTCCTACTTTAACGTTGACGTGTGAATATTTCAGATGTTAAAATGGAGTTATTCCGGTATTTCAAATGTAGCGGGAGAGATATCATTGCTCGGTGGCCTAGCCTTGTGGGCGACAACCTTCCCTCGAATCAGGCGAAAATTTTTCGAGCTCTTCTTTTACACTCATCAGCTCTACATCATCTTCGTCGTCTTCTTCATCCTCCATGTCGGAATCGGATACACTTTCATTATGCTTCCCGGATTTTACCTCTTCGTGATCGACCGTTACCTCCGGTTCTTACAATCTCGAACCTCTGTCCGGGTACTTTCAGCTAGAGTGTTACCCTGCAATGTCGTGGAGCTTAATTTCACAAAATCCCACGGTGATAATTAAGTTATTAAGTTTGTTTATGTTTAACCCTTTATTTTTCAACACTTGATTTGCTAACATGTTGGTTTAAAATCCAGGTTTGACCTATAATCCGACGAGTATTGTGTTTGTGAATGTGCCTAGCATTTCTAAGCTGCAATGGCATCCGTTTACAGTTAGTTCAAATAGTAATTTGGAGGCTGATATACTCAGTGTGATCATTAAATGTGAAGGAAGTTGGTCCACCAAGCTCAATCGAATGATTTCGTCTCCGATCAAACGTCTCGATGTTGCCATTGAAGGACCTTATGGACCTGCAACAAACCATTTCCTAAGGTCTGCAAACTATAAATAAATATACCAATGCTAAATGTTTATTACATGTTTCTTTTGACAGTACCAAATGTTTTTTTCAGGCATGACACGATTGTGATGGTGAGTGGAGGCAGTGGGATTACTCCTTTTATATCCATAATCCGAGAGCTAATTTTCAGGACCAAATTATCTGAATGCAAGACACCAGATATAATCTTAATTGCTATATTCAAAAGCTCTTTGGATCTCACCATGCTAGACCTGTTGCTACCTATGTCTGGTTCCCCATCCGAACTTTCTAACCTGAAGCTCCAGATTGAAGCTTACGTGACAAAGGAGAAAGAACCCGTGACTGATAACTCGAAACGTGTTCGGTCTGTATGGTTCAAGCCCCTTCCAACTGATAAGCCTATGGCTGCCATTTTAGGCCCCAACAGCTGGCTCTGGCTTGGTGCCATAATATCATCTTCATTCATCATGTTCCTTATCTTAATTGGGATCATCACCCGGTTCTACATTTATCCAAAGGATCACAACAAGAACGAATTCTCAACCTCTAAACGAGCTGTGTTGAATATTTTAGCCATATGTGTTTCGATAGCTGCGACGGCTAGTGCAGCGGTTTTTTGGAACAAGAGACAGTATGCTAGGGAAGCAATGCAGGTGCAGAACATGGAAGGACAAACACCGGAAGGATCACCGATCATGATGGCTTATAATGGCGATAGAGAATTGGAAAGCCTCCCAAACCAATCTCTTGCAGAAGCTACCAAAATTCACTATGGAGGGAGACCTAACTTGAGGAGTAAGTTATTTCAATTTGTCCAATGGCATTAAGTATCAACTAGTTCCCTGTTTTGATATTTGGATTTGGCTGCAGGGTTGATATTTGAATGTAAAGGACAAAGTATCAGAGTTCTTGCTAGCGGTCCGACGAAATTGAGGCATGATGTTGCAGCGATCTGTTCGTCCGGTCTAGCGGATAACCTGTATTTCGAATCGATCAGTTTCAGCTGGTGATTACTCATTGGAAACTAGAAGTCATCCCTGGGTGTTGTATTTTCTTTTTCTGAAATTGTGTTGGTTTGTATCCATTTCGTGAAAATGTTTTCTATCTGCATACCTACGAGTGTGTCTGTATCTATAATAAAATATTTATTATCAAAAAATTATACTTTATGGTATGTCTGTATCTATAATTGAAGATAATGACCTGAGAGTGTCTGACAACCACCCAGAGTGTCTTAGCATTTTGGACAGATCCAAATGAAGAGTCAAAAGCAAATGGAAGGCGAAAAGAAAAGATTATAACTGAGGTCCCCGGGGGAGATGGTGAAACAGGACAGAAATCTCATCAGGAAGATGCTGATTGTCGCTTATAAGATATGCACAACAGGTGACCGAAACATAAATATATCAAACAATTTTTTTGTTTGGGTTTGGGTCCCCTGACGACATGTTTTATTTAAGACGTAACTGTCACACCTGAAAAGAGACAAGAAATATTAATCTCATATCAAAAAAAGATCTTGAGATATATAAACGGTGATATTATACATCCTATTAGACATGTCTTTTAAGAAGATGATAATGACCTAGTAAAAATGGTATCGAAACGATTCTTTGATTACTCGATTTAATGCCGAACACTCATGAAAAAGGTAGGCAGAATGAACAACCGTGATAAAAGATCAATCACGAGAGCGAAAACTCATGACGAGGAGTCACAAGATTGAGTGGGGTAAAAAATTTTGTCCACCGATCGTGTTTCATACTAAAATTCTTAAAAAAGTTAAATTCTGAATTGATCTTAATTTTTTTGCATCTTAACCCATAAATTTTATACTTTAAAAATACATTTATCCTTAATTCTTTGAACTCTAACTATACTTTTTAACTTTTAATCCTAAATCTATTAATTTAAAATAATACATCATAAGATATACAATAAAAAGACAACTATTTATACCTTAATAAAAAAAGATTTTATTTTTATTCATGTCCTTTATGTTGTCATTTTTTTAATAATTTTTTATGAACATAATCTCTAAAATTCTCTATGGTGTGTGTTTTATTGTACTTTTTTTTATCGTTGATGAAATTAAAAAAATTATCTTGTTTAAGTTAATGGATGGAGATGAGAGGTATGAAAATAAGGTCGGAGGCAGTTGGGGCATGGATGTCGTGTTCAGTGGAGACGAGAGTTGGGCATTTGCAAGCAGACATGGTTGGAACTCCTCCACATTGAAACCAGACCAGACTAGCCATGAGCCATGCCTATCCTGTTGGTTCGTCAGGGTTCGCGTCCACCCACCAGTTTCATCCTTATTTTGTTTTTCCTACTGTCTCCTTATCTCCTATGCTCTCACTACCCTCAAAGTCTGCCACGTATATTGGATAAAGTTGCTTAAATTATGCTGGTAGGAAGCAAATAGAAAAATATTTTTTTAAGTTTCTTTAAAATATTATTTCTTAAAATTTAGGTTTAAGGATGTAAAATAAAAATTTAAAATTTTAATTCCTTTAAAAAAACTTGGAAAAATTAATTAGGTTTTTAATTCTTTTATCTAATTAAAATTTTAAATCAAAAAATTTAATAAATTAAGTTATTAAAAAAATTAAATTAATTAAATTTTTATCGATTTTTGATCGTTCAATCATGATATATTTTTTTAGATTTTATTACCTTAGCTCTGTTATGTTGTATTTATAATTTTTTTTAGAATATATTTATAAATTTTATAAGGATTTTAGAGTTTTTAAAACTTTTAAAAAATTTATAAATAAAATATGTTTTAAAATATCATGCGAAATTATTGTGATACAACATACTGCATTAATCGATCTATAAAATTATTATGATTTTATAGTCAAAATTGGTTCAAGGTTTAATTAATTCAATTTTTTAGTTAAAAAACTTAATTGATTAAATTTCTTGATTTAATGGCTTAACTGAGGGCAAAAAATTCAAAAATTTCTCTTAAGCCAAATATACAGGGATGTGCATTATGCGGTTTTAACCGAATTAACAGTTTGGACCGAAATTATTTCGGTTAATTGGACCAGTTAATTTTTGATAAATTCGGATAATGATTAATTCGGTTCGAAATCGATTAATTATCCGAATTAACCGAAATTATTATATATTAAATATTATATATATTTAACTTTAGTCATTTAACTTTTAAAATATTATAAAATGTTCATTATTTTTTATATTATAAAATAATCACTAATTTTTTTATTAAATTAACATAAAATAAAAGTTTAATGACTAAAAAAATTATTTTAGTATAATTTAGTGATCTATTATGTAATTTAACTAAAATTTATAATAAATTTCGGTTAATTCGGATAATTAACCGAAATAATTTTGACTCGATTAATTCGGTTAAAGGTAATTTGGTTCGGTTAACGGTTAAGATTTTAAATTTTTTAATTAATTCGATTCGACCACCGATCAAATTAATCGAATACACACTCCTACATATATATAAAAATAAAGTAGTATATTAAATGTTTTTTTTAATATAATGGTTGAAATTTTTATTCCATAACATATTTTTATTGTATGATCTACGATAATTATTACGATTAAAATAAACACAACTTTTATGTAAGGAACGATTAATAAAACTCTAAAAATAATAAATTTTTAATAAAAATATATATTTTCTAAAAATCACCTAAAAATTTCAAATTTTTAAACGAATTCTTCTCAATCTTTTTTGGACCATCCTTAGTTACAGTATCGGAAAAAAAATTAAGGGTTTAATTAATTTTTATTAGGTTTACTCATTATAAAAAATCCACCCGTACCCATTGTAAATCTTACATCACCCTCCAATCATAACAATCCATCTGTGTCACAGTCGGAGACCAAATCACTCGTAGTTTAGAAACTACTCCACTGTATTTATATCCATACCAATCATGATAGCTGAAAGCTTCTTCTTCTTCTTTCCCATCTTCATTTTTATCTCTCTTTATAATTAAATAAACAAAATCTTTCTCTTTATAATTACATTTATTTATTTGTTTGGGTTCCCCTAAATTCTTCATGGGATTTCCAGTTGGTTACAACGAAGTTTTCTTACCAAAACTCTTCGTTTACACGTTCTGGTTTCTGAGTTTCGTCCGCTATGTAATTGTTGCTCTTTTCATCTACCTCGGACTTTTCGATTTCCTCGAAACAGACACCGTTTGTTTGTACGAGTTCGAAGGAGATAAAGAGATCAGGTGATTGAGGAACTGTCGGCACGTTTTTCATCGGGTATGTTTGGACCGTTGGATGGACCATGATCAGAAAACTTGCCCTCTGTGTAGAACCCCATTCGTGCCGGATGAGTTGCAGAAGGAGTTCAATCAACGGCTCTGGGCTGTCTCCGGTGTCGGCGATTTACACAGCGAATACATTTCAGTTCCGGAATTGTAGATTTGCTTTGTTTTGTAATGAGTGAAAATTGTATACATTCCATTACAATTTGGTTCATAATGAAATTAAAAACAGGGAAAAAAACTTTCTTTATCTTAATACTAAAAGAAGAAAGTGAATCTATGGGGAAAGATTTAGCACACAATCCAGATTGGTTGGCGAAACTTGTCTTCAATGTACGACAAGGATCCAGTTGTCTATTTATTGCACCGTTCGGTCTCTCTTTACCCTTTTAATCTAAACATCGGTTGGTTTAGTCGGATTTATTATAGTTTGGAAAGATTGGTCCGATTTTTTTTCATGCTTAATTTTATATAAAATGAAATTGTTTTTAAATATTAAAAAATATAAATTTATAAATAAAAAATTGAAGTTAGTTTTAGATTTTCCCCAATATTTTGTGTATAGAATCAGCAGCAAAGTCGGTCAAGTTTAATTGCTGGACTTACATATACGTGAAGCGTTGGTTTCACTTGCCTGGTTCATCCAATATCTCTTGTAAATTACTTGCGCGAGCGTGCATAATTTTTTCTTTTTCTGTACAAATTTGGGGGATGAAAATGTTCAATGGTTTCACGTATGTAAAATTTCAGACAAGGTTTCTGCGAGACGATAAATTTGGTATAGACAGTGACGGATGCACATATTAAGTTAAATGAGTCTAGACCTATAGAAGACGATGAGTCGATTAGTCGAAAGAACAAAGTTGAATTATATATGCCTCTGTTTATGTAAGTGCTCTTACACTTCATAAAACACAAGTCCTTGCAGTTGCAGATTGGCCAAATGGATTGGAACATGTCTCAGTTATCTTTGGGTTATGACCATGTAGGAAGGATTTAATGTATGGTTTCTTTGACGGTGGATTTTGGACCAATGTTCAATTGGAGCACTAGCAGTGGACAAAACAGTTTATTAAAATGTTGTCTTTAATTATTCATAATTAGTTTTAAAATTATGGTCCTTAAAAATAATTGTTATTTTTAAATGTCTTTGTGTGGTCTTTTTTATTGCGTCTGTCCAGGATTTCATTAGTTATACAGAAGAAATAATAATAGAAATAATCAATAAGATTTTATAATCGATTGTCACATTTAGGACATAATTATAATGTTTTAACGATTATAACTCATATTTCTTAAGAATATTTTTATAATTTTTACAATAAATTTTAAATTAACATTATTTAATAGATATAAAAAATTTAAATTTTTTTTTTGATTCTTGTTGCGCTTATTCAAAATCTACTATGAATAAGGAATTGATCGGTAACAAGGAAACAACTCCAAAATTTCGGCAATTATTAAAGACAATGAGAATAATAAAAAACTGTAGGGGTCTAAATCAATAAGTATAAGAAACGATCATAACAAAATCAGTAATAAACCATGACAAAAACTAAAATATTAAATTTAAAAAAAATAAATACTTATTAAATATTTAAGTTCTAAAATTTAACTTATCAAAATAAATTTTTTCGATTAATAAAATACTATTTTTAATTATATGAAATTTTGAGAAGTTATAACAAAACTATTCTCGTCTGAACCCAGTAATTATCACGCGCCATCTTCAAGTAATTATCCCGAAATTATATCACAGGTCAGTTTTATCATGTCATTCATAAAACTAATTACTAAAAATTACCTACTTTGTTATTTTTTTTTAATTTTTTAAATGAAGATTAGCTTGTTGATCACAAATAAGTCGCAATGATAACCAGCGGTTTTAGTTCACATGACACTTTGCCAGAATTGAAATAATAGCCGTTCTAGTTTGAACCGCTTACGTAATAAAGAACATCTATTTTTTTTTCCTTATTTTATACTTTTATTTAATAAATTTAGAATTAAAGTTTTAAATTAAAGTTTTAAAAAATTAAAGTTAAGACTTATATTATGATTTTTTAGATATACACTAAAAAATTATAAGATTTTTGTCTCATTTTATATGGCTCAATTATAATATATTTTTTCAATATTTGTCATAAAACATAGTTATTATATTTGTTAAAAAGTATTTTTAACCCTTTGATAATAGATACTTATAAATAAAATGATTAAATTCGAATCTTTTAGGATGAACATTAAGGGTTTTCATTGCTAGATACTCGGTCTATTTAGATATTAAATTTTCGGTCCATATCACAGGTTATTTAATTAGATACCCACAAAACTTGTACTTGGTTAATCTGATTTTAATTTTTATTATATTTTTAATTGTAAAATTAAAAAAAATACATATTAAACATATCAATTTAAAAAAAAATAATAAAGTTAGTAATTTAAAGTTAACTTTAGAATATTTAGATATATTTTTATTAAAGTTTATCAATAAAATGGAATTAAAGATAATAATCTCATTTTCTTATATTAATAAATTAATAAAATATATTATAAAGTTTTAAAACTTAAAAGTATATAATACAAACAAATTAATTTAAAGATTTAAATTTAATTTTAAGTATAAACATTGAAGAATCTAAAATAAAAATATAATTAAAAATTAAATATATATTAAAATTAATTAGATCGAATTAAATATCTAATAATCAAAAATATCCAAACTTGATCTAATAATTCTCGAGTATTTTTTTTAGAATCATCCATTTTTTATTAGATCACTTATAAATAAGAGCAAACTAAAAACTGTTATATATTCGATCAATTAATTTAGTGAAATATCCGTCGTCGTTTTGACTTAAACAAGAATCTCATAACGCCACGTCGACAATTAAACAACCCATCGGAAAAAGAAACTACAAAGTCCTTGAAATTACAAAAAACCGCCATCAGTTTTCAGACATTAACTAACATGCCCTCGCTTTAGTCCACGCGAGTCACACCGTACAATATCTCCTCTACTGACAGCTTGGCAGGATCAAATGCTGGTCTCACCCACGACAAAACACAACATAATATAAGAAAACAAACCCTCAAACAAATCACTTAACACTCTAAAACACAATATCTGTTGTTGAGTTTCACATTAACGACTTTAATGATCTTGCCTTAACAGGCTTCCTCGTTCGTTTCTTGCCACCGATGTCTACATTATCATCTTCCTCGTCGTCATCTTCGTCGTCGTCCACGTAATCAAATTCTTCATTATTATCGGAAGACGATAACGGCGTCGTATTGTTGTTTTGAGTCGTGACAGCGCTGCTGTTGTGTTCAACATCTTTACCCTCGATAATAATATGCTTCCTTATCTCGCTGCTGCCTCCTCTAATTCTTCTCCCTCTCGACGGCCTGAACCCAGAATAATAGTAGAATTCATTCGGATTCGACACTGCCGCAGGCCCTTTCTTGCTCGACCGGGCTCTTCCGCGGCGGTTCCCGGTTTTCCTGCTGGTCAACGAGCTTGGATTATCGACATTATCGTGGCTGCGAGATTTCAGTGAACAATCTTGCTTGGATCCCATTCCTTCATCTTCGCATTGGGTCGGGAACTCAAATCGGTCACCCATTTTCATCTCGTCGTCGTCGTTGATGACCATATCGTCGACATTCATAATCGATTTATCTTTACCGTTCATCATCGACGTGGCGCTGCGTTTTCCGAGTAACAAACCGCGACATTTTTCAACACCCGTAGGATAAACATTAAACACAAACTGGGTTTTCAATAACTCGCTACCTCATCACCAAATTCGTGGATAATTATTCGACTATATCTATATTCTAGAGGACGAATAATAAAAAACCCTAATAGAATATCACGGCAGCAAATTGAATAAAAGCAATCGGATCGAAGAAATATGAAGCGGATTACCTCTCGACGGCGCCAACTGAATCGCCTAAGCTCCCATTTCCATTAAAACTATCTTCAGTTTCGAACTGGGTTTTTAGAAAAAGAAAGCAATAAACGAAGCTAGCAAACAACTAAAAACTCGAACCCAGAAAATAATACGCAGAAATGACAAACACCCATTAACCTAAATCGACTATTTCGAAGAAAATACAAGATAGAAACGATAGAATTTAGGGTTTTGTCGAAACCCTAAAATTGAAAAAACCCTAAAATATCAGACAAAGAAACATAAAACGGAGGCGAAGAAGGAGAAGCTAGATCTACCATAAGAAGACGAGGGAACCAATTTATTTTGAAACAACAAAGAAGAGGAATACAAGAAAGAGATAAGCAAGAGTTTTTGTGTACCTGGTGATGAAGATACGAAGGGTATGGTTCTTGAGCAAAAGGAATCACATCCCATGGCGACTGGTTCAGCTCGCACACGTGCACACTCTCGGCCCTCGAACCCGTCAAGTCTATCGGCGTCGACAGCTTCGCGTTCTTCCGAATCCTCATACTTTATCGATATCGAATACAGAAATACCCGAAGAAATACCACTGAAGAACGATAACAAAGAAGTGAAATCCCAGGAAAAGGAAATGGAAAATAATTTAAGCCTTTCTTCTTTGTCTCTCTGAGAAGGAGGGGGATAGTGGTATGGTTGCAGATCTCACAGAACTCGATAATCAGGGTTTTCTTAACTCTCTGTTGCTTTCTCGGCCCTTCATATGTTTCGATTTGTTTTTGCAGTTTTCCCATTTTGTCCTTGTGTTTTTTATTTATTTCCGAGAAATAGCATCGGGAGGAAAAAAGCTGCCGCTATTACACGTCACGATGGTTGTCCAAAGTTAATTTTTTATTCTAATATATTGGGGGGGGGATGGGGACGTTAATGATCGTGTACAGTTGATTCCACAGTTGTCTCCGGTGGGGTCTCTCATTAGATGTAGAACGATTGAAAGGTTTTAGGGGTATTATGGTCAATTGAGTTTTTTAAAGCCATACGTCTTTTGTAAAAGTCGGATAGAAATCGAACGATCCGAAACGAATAGGAAGAGAAGGTGGGAAAGGAACGAAGAGAGTGGTTACAACGCGCTGGTGTGGGAGGTGAGAGTGGCGAACACTTGTGACCCACGAATATGTGGATTTGATGAATGTACTTTTCGGGGGTCCCGATTTAGGTTGGAGGGATGCGATTAAAGAGGCGATACTCTTACGAATGAAGTGAAAAGCACAGGATGAATGCCCTCATAAATTTATTTAGTGGTAGGTTATATTTATAATATAAAGAATAATTAATGATCTTTTTGTCTTCCAAAATATGCATGCTTTCTAATTTGGCATTTCAATTTGTTAATTAGATTGTTTTTGGAAGTGTGAAATGTTATTCATTTTAATCAAATATTACTCCCCTAAAAGATCAACTTAAGGGATGTTGAGATATAATCGTATTTTTAGAAATTTTAATTTTTTTTATATTTATATATTTTTTTTATTAATAATTTAATTTTATACCCTTTAAACTCTTGTAATTTTGTACCTCTTACATTTTTATATAACTTCTTACTAGTTTACGCCTCTTACATAAAATTCGAAGTCATCCTTGCTTGTGTAGTTATTTTTAAGTATTTTAAGAGATTCTTGATTCACAGGAGAAAAAAAAATATTTGATAATATTTTTTAATCTTATTCTCGTATTTGGTTTATCATCATTCTCACTAAACAAAAAAATTATTCTCGATAGAAATTTTTTTAGCAAAATAGTCAAAATATATTATTCTTAGAGATGGACACAGGTCGGGTCGGATCATATTTTCGGCCCACTCGTACCCGATCCAAAGAATTATACCCTCCACTCGTCACCCGACCCAGGTTCAGGACGGAAAAAATCCGATCTGACCCAACTAGATTTTTAAGCTTTAAAATCCGACCCGAATCATTAAAAAATTTTAAATTTTAGAGACTTAATTGTAAAAAAATAAAATTTAGGGATCTAATTGTAAAAAAATAAAATTTTAGTGACCTAATTGTAAAACAATTACTTTTAGTGACCTTATTGTATAAAATATATATAAAGAGTGATCATTATTGTAAATATCCCTAAAATATATATAAAAAATTACATTATTAGTCTCGGGTAGGGTCGAGTCAGATTTTTCCACACTAAAATCGAACCCGACCCAATCTGATCGAACCTTTATTTTTTTAAAAAAATATCAGACCCGATCAAATCGGGTCGGTTCGAGTCAAAACCCGTCGAGTTCGGGTTAGATGACCATCTCTAACTATTCTCATCTATTTCTTAAGTATTTGACAAATGTCACTACTTTGGACTTAAATGCCCTTAACAATTCTCATATTAGTTTAATATTTAAATAATATTTTTAATGTTTAATATATTTTTATTAATATGGACAGTTTAAATATTTTGGGATTCTATACAATTTATTAAAATAAGACTCTTATTTTATAATCAATAAGATATATAAATTTTTAGTTTTTTTATTAAAAAGGTGATATTCTTTTTTTATATATTTTATGTTTTAGATGATTATTATATATATACACATAATTTTATATATTTATTTTTATTTCTTTATATATATTTATTTTATTTTTTTATTTTTTTTTGGCTTCTCTCTTTTAGAGATCATGTGCGTTCGTTTTTATCGCATATGTCCAAAACACCCTAAACCCTAATATTATATTTATAAAATCTCTAATATTATTATTTAAACATATTATCTAAATATAATATCATAATATAAAATCGATTTAAATGATATCTAAATATTTAATTGAAATGTTCAATTTAAATAATATAAAATTATTCGAGTTTAAGTTTTAACTTTTACTCAAGAGTTTGACTTTAAAATTTATTATAATGAAATTATCCTCTAAAATATTTTTTTAAAAAACTTAAACAATTAATTTTAATCATTAAAACGTCGATTTAAAATCTATTATATACAATAATTAAAGTAAATACAAGATATCTATATAATTTTTAAATATTATTTAATATATCGAGTATATTAATAATATATTTTAATTTAATATAAAAACTTTAGATTGTTAAAAAGAGCATAAGAATAAAAAAATTGACATGTTTTACTTTAATTAATGTAATTTACATTTAATTTCAACAAAATGAACATAAATTAGTTTATCATTTCTTATTTTATTGGTAATATCGTATTATTTGATTTTAATATTTAATTTTGAATAAAAAATATTTAAATAATAGTTATTACTCTTAATATATTAAGGCTATTTTTTTTAATTGAATTGAAAATCTATTAACTAATGATATCAATTCGGTTAGACTTTTAAATAATAGTATAGATACATGAAAAAAATGAGTTTGAATAGTGAATAATGAGTGAATTTTATTCTATTTTGTAAAAAAAAGTAATTTTACATTTTTAAATGAATTACGATAATAAAATATAATAAAAATAAATTAAAAACGTGATAATTATATTATAAATTTTAAAATTTTGATAATTAAATAATTAAACTATATAAATAAACATGAACATTGATACGTTGGTAGTAGGGGTGTTAAAAAATATTTGATCCGAAAATTCAGATATTTGATCCGATTTTTATTCTAAAATTAGATATTCAATCTAATTTTAATTTTTTGGGGTCAAATACGGATCATAATATTTCAAGTTTTAGATTATCCGAAAATCCAAAAATTCAAATTTATTAATATTAATCTTATCTTACTTAACAATTTAGTGCTTGTTATATTTAAAAATTAAAACTTTTATAATTGTGAATCTTATTGTTTTTAATAATTTATTATTTATTATATTCAAAATTTTAAATTTTTTATAAATACAATATTCAAATTCGAAAAATTAATATAATCAAATTATATTTTTGAATAATCAGATATCCGACTATTTGATCCAAATATCTTATATTCGTTTTTTCCCGAGTTAGATACGGATCACTATATCATTTATTTAAAAATTCAAATATCTAAAAAATCGGATCTAATTCGATTTGATATCTGACAATGAACACTTTTAGTTGGCAGTGTGGATTTTTAATTAAATACAAGAAACCGGACCTGTTGATGAAAAGCCTAAGCATCTCGTTGCTTTCCCCCCCTCCTCCCTGCTTGACAAAGCAAATTTCTCTAGCTTGATGCAACGTAGAACAGACGTCATTTTAGTTTGGTAATAATGCCGGAGGTAGTAGTTACGCCTCTGTCCCTTCGGCAGTGACCATCCATAGGAATAGGACTTAATTATTTTGGTTTTATTTTTGACACAAAGATAATTTTAACATTTAACGTTTATGATTTTTATTATTTTAGTTTTTATATTTTTTATGGGATAAATTTAACCATTAATCATTATCTTTTTGATAAATATTTTATTTTTTAACTAGTATGATGATTAAATAGTTAAAAAATTAACAATAATGATATGTTATATATACGTAGAATGATATTTAAGATTTGAGAATACTTAATAGCCTTTTTATTTTAAATTTAATTAATTTATAATATTTTATTTGAATTTTAATTATTTTATATTTTATGTTAGAATAAAATTATAATTTACATATAGATATTTATCATTATCATAAAAAATTTATCAATAATAACATATCATATATATAAAGGGTTAATTACCGCAGAAGTCACATTTGTTTGTCTCCAGTATAAATTTAGTCACCGATTTTGAAAATCGATCGATATAGTCACGTACGTTTTCGGGATGTAAATTTATAGTCACTGAGACGTTTGTTGCCGTTAAAATTTAACAAGAAGCTGATTTGTCATAATAAAAAAATAATAAATTACTTAAATAGTCCATAAATTATTCTTTTATTTTTGTTTCATTTTAATTTAACCCTCAAAATTTTAATTTTTTTTTTATTTTTACCATCTTCTCAAACAAACCCCTTACTCTAAATATTATCCTTCCCAACAAAATTTTCTACCACTTTCTCGTCTTGCCCTCGGTTCATCTGCACAATTAAACCAAAATTTTTGTACAAATGCTCAATCTTTTTCTCACTTTCGTTGCCCTCGGTTCCATTCTTAAGGATTTTAATTCCGTACTAATTATCTAGTTTAAATCGGTTGAAAAGGTTTTCTGCAACAAACAATGATCTCTTGGGGTACTATTCCTTCATCTTTTAAGCAGAACAATAAGACATATTTTATTGACAATGATCTTTGTGGGTTCTCTTAGAAAGTGTAGGGTTAAGTAAAAGGAATTTAGCCATTATAATTGCAGTTGATGGCTTTGGTGCAGCTGCTTTAATGTTGTTGGCATTTGAGGTTTGATGGTGGTTCCATTTGAGAGGTGAAAGTAAGAGAAAAGATTTTTTTTTTGAAGAGATGAGACCAGTCCAGGTGAGAAACTTACAACTCATAAATTGACTCAAGTTTCATTGTTCCAGAAGCCACTTGTGAAGGTTACATTAATTTATTTAATGGCTGTAACCAACAGTTTTAATGTAGAGAGAATCATAGTTTCTACCAGGACCGGAACTACTTACAGGACGGTGCTCCCTGATAGATCAACCCTTGCGATCAAAAGGCTGACGACTTACAAGCTCAGTGAGAAGTTGTTTCGATGGGAGATGAATAGATTAGGACAACTTAGGCATCACACAAGGGCTAGGGGCAACCCAAAATGTGAATTTTGAATATTTCTTCATATCTGAAACACAAAATCATTAAACAAGAAATGAAAATCTTAAGAGAGTTCTAACCACCGTTTAAGTTTCGAACTCGATTAAAAAAAATACTCCACCCAATGCGATTAACCTTTCTTGCTTAGTCAAGAAAAAGATATCCGGGTCTTGGGAGCAGAGTTGGAGGGCTTTTATAACATATGGCAACCCATTGAGCCAAGAAGAAGCTTGAACAATCTTTTTAAATGGAACTGTCTCTTTTGTTTCTTTGGGAATAAAACTGTGAGAATGAGAGTGAGAAAATAGTTGAGAATTCACACAAAAATATTGGTTTAATTGTACAGATAAACCAAGGATAAGATGAGGAAGTAGTAGAAAATTTTGTTGGAAAAGATAATATTTAGAGTAAGGGGGGGTTGGTTTGAAAAGATGGTAAAAATACAAAATTTTAAAATTTTGAGGGTTAAATTAAAATGAAACAAAAATAAAAGAATAATTTATGGACTATTTAAGTAATTTATCATTTTTTTATTAGGACAAATCAGTTTCTCGTTAAATTTTAATGGTAACAAACGTCTCAGTGTCTATAAGTTTATAGTCCGAAAACATATGTGACTATATCGATCGATTTTCAAAATCAATGACTAAATTTGTTCTGGAGACAAACAAACATGACTTTTATAGTAATTAACCCATATATAAAATAAGGCTAGATGACATGCTATTTAAAATATACTATCAGATATATATAATATGTCAATATCATTAAATTTTTAACGGTTTAGTCATTATATTAGTTACAAAATAAGATATTTGTCAAAAATACATAGATTAAAGGTTAAATTTATCTAAAAAAAAGAATGAAGGATAAAATGATAAAAACTATAAAGTTAAAATTATCTTTATACCTTTATTTTTTAAAAATAATTTAATTTTTAATATTTTATTTTGAGTTAAAAATATCTTAAATTAATATGATCCAATAATATATTAA
Source organism: Abelmoschus esculentus (assembly GCA_035048815.1). Classification (NCBI taxonomy): domain Eukaryota; kingdom Viridiplantae; phylum Streptophyta; class Magnoliopsida; order Malvales; family Malvaceae; genus Abelmoschus; species Abelmoschus esculentus. Next base: position 15,385,826 of record JAUCBN010000031.1, read on the forward strand.
TCTATCCCCCGTTACAATTGGCTGCATTCCTTCCTCTGCCATATCATGGAGAGATTATCATAAACTCAGCCTACCACGTCAGCCGTGATCCATAACCAATGAAAACTACCCATTTTACCATTAATCAGCCATGTAATTAATATAATTTCTAGAAATTATATTTTTAAAATGACATGAAAATTCTAAGCGAAGATTCACTGGTTGAAAAAAAATGAGGTGGAGATTAGTAATGAAGTGGGTGGTTATTATTGGATGGGACCACAGCTAACGTGATAGGCCGGACCTATGATATAATTTCTCCATATCATGGGACTAGTTTTGTCACTACTGAAAAGTACAGTACATAACTACAACATTACGTATAAATACAAATAAAAATACGTAGAACAAACATCAAGTCAGATTATACTATACTGCTAAAAAGTCGAAGAGTTTATTAAGAATCCATACAAACTCGTAGGCCATACTGGAAGGAGAGTAATCGTCGTCATGTAGAAGAATTTGCCTCATTTCAACACACTGCAGCAGAGAAGAGTGAATCTCAAAATTTACAGCAACAGTAATAATCCAATGCAACTGGCGGATATGCGTAAACTCGAGTTTATTAAGTAATCCTTGTCTAGATACAAGCAGTTCGGAGAAATTAAACGAAGAATTTAGGTACCATATGCAAGAAATTAAACCGTACAAAGGCGCACAAGAAAAATAAAGTGGGTTGAAAATCATAATCCGAGGAACAAAAGTGTAAATCTTTTCGGGCGAAGTTGAAGAATGGTTTGAAAGGTTTTAGTTGAGCTTCATAGGGTTACATGGGAAGCAATCGCACTTTTGAGACACACACATATACTTTTTAGATATCATAGAAGGGAAAAGATCAAATACTAAATGTTTCACATACTATATAGTTCAAGGAAATTCAAGAAACTTACTTGTATAAATAGGCAGCGATGCCGAGAATTATACATAAGAGGATGATATCAATGCAGAAGTTGCGACTTGATCTCATCTGAACAAAATCAAAATATACATTAACGGAAATTAAGATATAGAAAACAGGTTCCATCCAAAATCAAAAGATATAAGGCCATATATTTACCTTGTGTACAGTATCCTTAAGTCTCACGTTCGTGCTTTTCAGATCCGAGGCTGCTCTATCTACCTGGAAGATACCAAAAACCAGAGTCAAGATTGGAATTCTAATCACCCGAAACTTCCAGATGAAAAAAGATTGTGATCCAAACTAGCCTTTTTTATCTCACATAGACTAAACATGACCGGTCCCCTCTTCTCTTCGTCTATAAGGATATGTGGCTAACCGTTAACGGACTTCATACACAAATTTAATATTTTCTAGAACGCTATCATCAAACTAACAGAAAATTTGACCATGTCCATGACAAGCAAAGAATGATAAGAAGTGGATAACTTAAAAGTTTAAATCACCTTGTCATCAATTTCATCCATTAATGGCACTTGTCTGTCCAATTCCTGTCTTAAGAACAAAGTGAAAGTTTTAGGACACAAATAACTAAAACAACTAGCATAAGATCTCACAGAGTCACAGTTTAATATGAATTATACCACAACCTAAACGACAATATCGAGAAAAACTAACCTCATTCAAATCATGAGCCATGTTCTTCAACGTGTCCAAACCTTCAGCTATAACCTCCAAACCTTGATCCTACATTAAAGAAGAGTATTGCTCTCAAATATAATAATTAAAATTCAGGTAGAAAGGAAGATGAATTATTGTAATCCTCAAATCCGATATATTACTGCCATTAGAGTTATAAATGTTAATCTAATACATGGGGCATAGACAACATTGGAGTAGCAAGCAAGCAAGCAAAGCAAAGCTGAAAATCTCATAGCAAAAATGTCAAACAACAACAAAGAAAAGGAATTACTACCTGTTTCATTCTGCGCATTTCATATTCTTGCCTGAACAGGTCTGATTCTTCGGTTTGTTGAAAGTACTCGCTATCAAATCTCCCATCTGATTCAATCCAATTCGGGAACATTCAAAACAATTGGTCATAGACAGATATCTTGAAACTAATATGATCCAATAAATAAATTGTTATTACCTGAAGATGAATCAAATTTAATTCCAGTGTAGGAACTCGAAGTTGCCCAACCACCAGTACTTTGCTTAGTTGCAGCTGTTGATCCATCTGATATTGCTTCAATCCTATCTTTCAGTGCATAAACCAAATCGTTTCGAGCTTCAAGCTCTTCTTTTGAAACCCCCTTTACCTATAACGCCAGAGATTAATAAAAATAAATTCTTAGTCTGATCAAGCAAAGGAGAAAAAAAGTAAAATTCTTTAAAAAACGAATATAAAGAAATACCTTTTTCTGAGCGAGTCGTTGTAATTTGGGGATTTCTTCAAGCAATCGAGCTTTGGTTCTTCGAATTTCAGCGTTCATAGCAACCGCCGTAGCCCTATTCTTTTCCGTTTCTGCAGCTTCCGATTTCTAAAGGAATTTGTAAATAAAAAAGGTAAGATTGTTTTGGACACTAAAGAAGCCAAAAAGTCACTTGAGAAAGAGGGTAATACCTGAATAGCGGCGTCGATTTCGGTCTCAAAAACGCCGTAAAGACGAGCGAAAGCGTCATCACCGCCGGCGACGTTGGCCTCTTTCTGCTTATCGATGTCATACTTCTCATATTTCTTGCAAATCGCGTCGACTCTCGTTATCAAATCAATCACCGTCATCTCCTTCCCTTTTTCTCTTTGAACCTACACCGTTTTACGCTCTTTCTCTGCAAATTCCTTTATGCTTTTCCGAGCGAACTCTCTGTTACAGTTCTAGTTTTTTTGAAGCGGAAGAAGAGAGAAAGACAAAAAGGGGACGGAGACAACGAGAGTCAAAAGAAGAAAAAGGGAGAGGGAAATGAATACTGCCGTTGGATTTTTGCCAACTGGGACTCAATCAGAACGTACGTCTGAAAAGATAAATTAAAATGAGCTTAGATGTACAGGATTATATCTCCATTAATCTTCTACAGTATTATACCAAACATTCTGCTAAAGATATTATTCTTTGTTTCCCTTCGGTCACGCTTTAAACATTATAGTATTTAATTAAGATTAAATTCCTTTCATTAATCTAAGTATTACATGAAAATTATACATTTAATTTACATAATCCATATGAATCTGTATTATTAGATTTTAATCGAATTAATAGATCGAAATAAAATTATTTTAATTAATTCTGTCGATTAATTTTTAGTAGGGGTTAGTATTCGGTTAATTCGGTCGGTGGTCGAACCGAATTAACCAAAACCGAATTAATCGAAATTTTTAAAATCTTAATCGTTAACTAAACCGAATTTTTTTTAACCGAATTAACCAAACCGAAATTATTTCTGTTAATTAGTTGAATTAACCGAAATTTATTATAAATTTTGGTTAAATTACATAATAAGTCACTAAATTAAGCCGAAATAATTTTTTAGTCACTAAACTTTTATTTTATACTAATTTAATACAAATTTTAGTGACCAATTTATAATATAAAAAATTAATGAATATTTTATAATATTTTAAAAATTAAATGACTAAAAATAAATATATATAATATTTAATATATATAATTTCGGTTAATTCGGTTAATTAACCAATTTTGAACCAAATTAACCGTTAACTGAATTTATCAAAAATTAACCGATCGAATTAACTAAAATAATTTCAGTTTGATCGATTAACCGAATTAATCGACCATTTGCACACCCCTAATTTTTAGTAAATTCCGTAGCCGAAGACCGTTGGCAAACGTACACCATTTGTATTCTTTTGAAAGCAGGTGGCGACCTTTCAAAAAAAGAAAGCAGGTGGCGCGTTTCATTCACGCGCATTCAGCTTGATCGTGGCCTTGTTTTCGTGTTTTCCGTTTTCCTTTTGTTGATCTTGAGTCTCACCATAGGCAGCAGTCAACAGATGGCCATTTTTGAGGATATCCCACTGGATTAGGGACTTCAAAAACAGTCTGCAAATTATATCTTTCAATGCCTTTTTGATAACCAATTAATCAAAAAAGTTGTATGCTTTTAATTCCTTCATATACATTCTCTCTTTGATTATTACTATTTTTAGCACCAGAAAATGGCAGAGAATTCGATTCGTTGCTCGGTTTCCAGCTCGGTTCTAAGTATTTTCACCATCTTTTCTTGTTTATTTGGGCATTGTAATTCGGTTGAGAAACTTGGTAGATATGATACTTTTACTGTTTCAAGCTTCAATTACCCAGAAACCCAGATCAGACCTTTTGATATGCGTTACATAAGAGGTATGGGAAACTGATTTTTGTCTTGTTTAATTATCCAATAATTCCAATTTGTCATTTTAGGTTAATTTTTTATAATTTAATTGTGGAATTCTCTGAATAATGGGTAGTTTGTCATAATTTAAACTTCACACTAATAAATGCACATGAGAACAATTGATGTTTTGCAATTCGCCTCCTCTTCCTCATCATCATGTTGTTTCATGTCTATTATAATGATGGAAGCAATTAGAAATTTTCATAGTCAAATTTCATTGCCAGTTTTTTTAATAGTCTAAAGGTAATTACACCATATATATTAATCATTATAGATTTTCTCTGCTATGCCATGATGATTTTTTTAAGGATTGTCATGATTGTTAGATTGGTTTCCTTCATTACTGTTGTCCTGGAAGTTCATTTCCAGTTTCTTGTAGGCAAGAGAGAAAGAAAATGTTATATGTATTTTGTGCAGTGCTTAGGTTAGAAAAATGGCAATGAAGTATATTCTATGTATTTTATGCTTTATTGTTTGTATCATTTTATTTTGTAGTGTCTCACTGGCTTTACTATTTGCCTTGTATCAGTTGATTTACCTCCATGGTTCTCTTCAATGTCGATAGCATTGAAGTCGAGTGTCAATCTTGTAAGTATGGCTGTCCAAGTTAGTCTTTTACATTTATCTGAACTTCTTTATTCATTTTTTGCTAGTCTGAATTGCAGATTCTTGATTTTCTTTTGTCCGTTCATAGTACATTTATACTCCTTTATAGACACAAATCATGTAGGGTATCACTTGTCTAGCCACTGATTTCTGGATTCTGAATGTTTTGTAGTTCCTCACTCACTCGTGTTCATCTCTTTTGCTTATGCTTCAAAAATACTTTCAGGATATTAACAACATTGAAAAAATTCCTAGAGATGTGCTGCCGATGATATGCTTCAGATATGGCAGCCTCCCGTTACCAGATGTCTTGAATAGTTCAATAAAAGGTATCCTGCAAACAAACTCCAAACCTTAGTTTCTTCTTTTAGTCACTGAATTCATTAACCGGGGGTGAATCTTTGTCGTTTTAAGATGTTTTCTATTGCTGGTGCACTAGTTGCACTATCTAACAGATCATTCGAAGGAATACAAGTACTTCAAAATTCGGAGCAGTGCTATCCTGTACCTAGAAATCTGACAATGAAGTTGACGAATGAACAGGTTTGCTTTCATTATCAAATGTATTTTACATGAAAGAAATTAATAGAAGCAGAAGTCTATTCTGATTTTGATTAATTTTAAATTACATAGGTTACATACTATATAAAGACTAGAAATTCCATATCTTGTGTTCTTACAAATCTCGCTTTGTTATGTCACAAACTTTAATGAAGTCTTAGGCAACTGTTACACTACATCATCCATTTGGCATTTTTAACCCACAATCAGGTGTGTGTGGATAAAATGTTTAATTTGTTACATAAGTTATTCCCCTACATCCTTTTTATTTTCTTTTATATTATCACGAGGAATTCAACTGTTGTTATTATAACTTGAAAAGTATGATGTTCAGATATCTGCCGGGGTTTTGTATGTTGGTCTTTTCAATGGTCTAGGGCCTACAAGAACACAGTCAAAGACGGTAAATGACTAGCTCCATTGTTTTGCTTGCACCTTATTCACCACTTGATTTATTGTGTTATTGGTTTCATTGTTGCATCTACTGCTTGTATTCAGTTCTCCCCCTTGTCATCTGGTTTCGTTGATTATATATATCTGTGTTGTGTAATTCACTTCTGAAGAAAATACCCATGTTCATAGATGGATATTCCAATTTTGATACCTGCATGATGGAAACTTGTTAGTTGGTTATTATAAATCCATATCTAGACTGGTTTTTGATCCCATATAACAAAGTTCCTCAGCATATTGTATTTCTTGCTTGCATGTAGGCTTGTGGAGTTCTTATGGAAATCAAACCCTTACTTAAAGAATTTTTGATTTCGTTCCTATTCATCTCATTTTGTTCTTCACTCTCAACTTATCTTCTTCTGGGAGAGTTTCGACATGTTTGTTCCATATGTTTAACAAAGAAATTGAGTTCACGACTACTGCTCTGTATTGCAGATAGTTCAAAGCCCTGCTTACTCCTTTGCAGCCAATATTAGTGTAGAAGGATGTACCACCTCATTAATGCAAGGACAGTACTGCAACCAAACTATTGAAATGCTTTCTTGTGGTCAATCTGGTAACGATTCAGTATCTGGCTTCAATCGGAACATGGTTACGTGCAGGAATAATTTTGAGACCTCTTGCCTCGGGGATGGAGAAATGAAAATCTACACCTTAGAGATACTACAGATAGCTGAATCATTAACACTTTCAGTACAAAATCCAAGGTTAAGACCCCTGAACAGCACTGGGAATAGTACCGAAGTTGGCTTAATGTGCTTTGCTCGTTATGGTGCAATGGCGTCAGCTACCTTACATGACTATTCTGGTAACTTAAACCAGTCCCCTTTGGTTATCCGCTTCCCAATGGTTGGTGTCTGGTATTTTTCCATTCTATCCCTTAATCTTTCGAAGGAAATTGGAGGGGCTACCAATAATGTTTCACATGTTTGCTATTCCCTGGAACTGCAAGAGCTTGAATGTCCTTCGGGAAAGGCTGGGCAAAACTGTTCATCCGAAAGATACATGCTTCAGGTGGGCATTGTTAACATATATGTTATATTTATTTTATATATCACTCACTTCTTTATTTACGTCAACAAAAATTGTATGTCCATCATATTTGAATGGTTTACTATGGTAATTAAGTTTTGATTATAAGTGCATTTACTTGCGAATTAGATAACGGTGCAAGTCACATTAATATAAACATTATGTTCTAAGCTTTGACCTACTTTTTTTAATATTTTGGTGTGATTACGTGGTAGTATTTGTTCTTTACTCTTAGCCTTTTGAAAACGTACACAAACCGTGCAGACTATGCTGCTCGAACCCGGGTCACCTAGGAGGAACAACGCCATCCTTTATCACTGGGACCACTCAATAAGTTCAGAGGGCTTATTTTGGTTTCCTTAAAAACTAAGGAAATTCATGTTAAAAATGTAATTGTTATGAAGCCAATAGGGTCAATTCCAGTTTGGAAATTTTGACTTCGAAGTATTCACTTACACATCGAGCAATGGGATGCAACCATAGATTTATTTTGTCTTAGTTTCGTTTTTTAATTACATTTATGAACAACTTTATGCCTGCACTCTCTTTTAATTTATTTATGATCTGAGAATGGTTGTCTGCAGATGGTTTTCAGGAAATATTCCTCCCCTTTTGAATCTTATTATTTGCCAGATGGTGAGAACATGATGTCAGATGCTGCCGATTTTCAGCTCGATTCCCTTTTAAGCAACTTCTCAGTTGGAGGACTAGATACCTGGACTTATTTTCTTCTAAATGTTCCTCAAGGTGCAGCTGGTGGAAATATCCATGTTCGACTAACGTCAGATAGAAGGATAAATTATGAAATATATGCTAGAAACGGTGGAGTGCCATCACTTGTTAACTGGGACTATTATTATGTAAACGAGACAAACAACAGTAACTCCATGTTTTTTGAATCATACAATTCAAGTGATGAAAAGGTTGAGTTTTACTTCATATATGTTAGAGAAGGAATCTGGAATATTGCAATAAGGCACCTAAACCGAACCGGTGGAATTTCCGATGGCCGGACTACTATGTCTATTTCACTTGAAAGATGCCCAAAAAGATGCTCCCATCACGGTGAATGCATATATGCTCTTGATGCAAGTGGATTAACTTCATACAGGCATTACATTTTTCAGTCATCCTTTTCTTTTTTCTACATATGCCCACACACATATATACTCTGATTTCCCATTTTATAAATATTTTGTTTCTCAGCTTTTGCGCTTGTGATCGGAACCATGGAGGCTTTGACTGTAGCATTGAGATTGTATCATATCAAGGTAAATGCCTTTCAAGAGTTGAATGCAAATATATAGATGCTATTCTTGCCACATGTTTTCATCAACATTGTTCTTTATGGTTTCAAAGTAGCTATCTCTTTTTTTAGGCTCTGAATCTACGGAATAACCCCTTTTCTTTGGGGGTGGGGGTGGGGAAGGGATTGGCAAGACTATGATCATAGGCTGTGGATACAGCCTACTGAAGTTTATGATTCGGAGCTGTAGCCTTCAAGTTTACTTGCATTTAAGTGATTTGTGGACTTGTTTTTATTGTAATGCTATAAAAACAAATTTAGCTAATCATCTGCTTTGAAACTGATACAGGACACATATGGCGATGTATTGCTCTAATTGCATCTAATATAGCAGCTTTGCTTCCTTCTTTTTGGTCTTTCCATCAGAGGGTAAAGCTCCGTTTTTTTCATGGATTCACCTGCAGATGTTTCTGAATGATAGCAAAGGGTGCTAACCTTTTGTGATGAAATATCAGAGGTTTCTCGAAATTTTCCAACCATGTCAATGTCATACCTAACCATCAATTGTTGATTCTGTATTTAGTGAAAAAAACTTAATTACTCGTTTATACGTAGGCATTTTCAGAATGGGTGATCTACACATCGAGTGGTATAGCAAGCTCATTATATCATGCATGTGATTCGGGTACCTGGTGTGCATTATCTTTTGGTGTTTTGCAGGTATATGTTGTTATGAACTTATGATTTATTTTCTAAGAAGGGTGATGTTATTGGCAACGAAAAACTTGAAAAAGTCATATATTGGAAATACATATGCTAAACACGAATACAACTTATATAACACGTAGCACCTCCATTTGTCTTTCGTTGTTGCTAGAGTTTTCTTATCCTATTTTCAGTCACTAGTTTGAACTAATATTGACTAGTAAATTCGGAAATGTTTCAGTTTATGGACTTTTGGCTCTCTTTCATGGCTGTAGTGACCACCTTTGTATACCTCACAACAATTGATGAAGCCCTTAAAAGGGCAATCCACGCAGCTGCGGCTATCATTACTTCCCTGATGGCCGTGACGAAGGCAACCAGGTATATGGATCTGGTGACATTTGTGTTAATCTTAATTTATGACCCACTTCTAACAGCTACAGGAGGTGTTTGACCAAAGCTAAGCTGTGCAGCACATCCAATATTATGCTTGTGCTGGCAATCGGGGCAATTGGTGTTCTCCTAGGGTGGTGGATAGAGTTCTCTACCAAATATCAGTCGCTTTCCTGTTCAACAAACTTATCTTTGAACAGGCTCCAAAAGTGAGTTTCACCTGAAATTTTAAGTTCATGTTTTCACCTGAAATTTTCTAAGATATACAGGAACCCATGCTTTGTCATTCGAGAAACATGACCCTATAGTTTGTAAATGTTATCTTTATAGAAGCACATCCCGATAGATATATTGTAGACTTACAAAACTCGAAGATAACGCTTTAGTATTTAGATGAATTATAAACTTGTGTTCTAAGAAATCTGACTACTTAATTTTAACTGTAGATGGCCAAGCAGAGAATGGATGTTGAATATTGTGAACACCGTAAAGAAACGATATCGATTGGATTTTATGCTTGCTGGTTTTATTGCATTAGCCATGGCAGCACTAAGCTGGAACCTCGAAAACAGTGAAACTTACTGGATTTGGCACAGGTTGGAGTTCTTTCCTATCTTTTTGGTATATAAAATTGTTTTGATCTCTCTCTCATTATCTCGTATTCGATTGTAAAATTTCCGTGCAGTATTTGGCATCTCACCATATATTCATGTTCTTTCTTCTTCCTCCGTTCAAAAGTAACTACCATAAATAGCAGGAACAGAACACACACCAACAGAAACTACCAGTTAACTCGGCTGGATTCTTTCTCTCATGGTCCATAGGAAGAGGAAAGAATTCTCATAGAATTGAAGTTCAGATAGACATGTAGGGAAACATCTTCATCTTCCACAATAATTCATACAACCAGAAAATCACCTGACCACTTCAATAGCTCCACCACCACCACCACCACCACCACACCCACCCACCCACAATTTACCACATTTCCAGGATTATATTCTCTTTTGTAAATAATTTATACCCCAACATGTAGGGTGAAGAACTGTGACCTTTTTATCCTTTAGAGAAAGCAGAGCAAAATGAGAACAATAGATGCAGGTGTTTCCATTTTCCATCATGTAACTGTACACAGTATTTGGATTATTTTCAATCATTTTCATGATTATTTTTTTATTTATCAATAATCAATATGTTATTTTTAGTACTTTAGATGGAGGGGTGTATGTTCTAAATATATATAAAGAATTAAAGAAATGTACAAATATTAGGTACATAGTTTTTGGCACAAGTCAAAACTCAAAAAACACATTTTCTACAATAATCTTGCAAAAATGTAACCTCCCTTGAAGACCTAAGAAATCATTTCGGTTTTCTTCGCTGAACATTTTTTACCTTACAGATATAAGATTAAAAAGAACACCAATACAAGCAGACAACACGATTTGTACTAGGTTTTGTGGAAATCTTACCTGGGTTTATTGTTCTTTAACTGAGGCACTCCTTTGAGAAGTAGATGAAAGAGAGCGAAAGTCCAAAGCTGATTGTTCTCTATAATCCTTGCGGATGCTCCATAACACCTCCCCACACCTTCTCATACTTGGCCGACTCTGCCTACGGGGAGCCAGGCATTGTAAGGCTAGTTCGAGAATCTTCTCAAGGACTAAATTAATTCCGGCAGTTGGTTCTAGCTGAGGGTCCAAAGCTGAAATGGCATCGCCATCAGTGAACTTCTTCATTGCCTGCAATTGCAAAAACAAGTAGGTGTCAGCAACTTTATCATTTCACTACGTAATCTGAGTTAATCTTCATTCAAGTGTAGTTCTCTGCAAAGAAAACTAGAATCCTTGCATTTAACCAACGAATAAATTTTTTGTTGGCTTTGTGTTTATTTTAAAAGTAGATCAAACTGCACTCTGTACTATACTGCAAGGATCTATAAAGTACTTTAACCTATAAAAGGGATGAACAAATAAAGTGATAATGGAAAAGAATTTCAATGCATACCCATCTTGGCGTTATCCTTTCCTTGAGTTCCCTTTTTGTTTCAATGGGGCGCCTGCCTGTGACTAGTTCAACTAATAATACTCCAAATGAATACACATCACTCTTTTCTGTAAGTTGATAGGTCCTGAGGTATTCAGGGTCCAGGTAACCAGCGGTTCCTTTAACCTGGGTCGACACATGGGTTGCACCAGAGTCCGTATCGGCAGCCAGCCTAGCGAAGCCGAAGTCTGCAACCTTGGCTCGAAGCTTTTCGGTAAGGAGAATGTTGGAAGACTTTATGTCTCTGTGGATAATTGGGTGATCTACACAGAATTCAGTTCCATTATCTAATAAAATTCTCTCAAAGAACATCAAAGCACTTGTATTTCAAACCCAAAAAACAAAAGCAAAAGCAAACCTGTATACATATGAAGATAGGTGATTGCATGGGCAACATCAATGGCTATATCAAGCCGTGCAGCAAAGTTGAGTTCTTTCCCATGAACACCTGCATCAAAATTTTCTCATGTTGTTTGATCATTAGAAGTCTCAAAACTATTTCATAAGAAGAAGAAGAAGAAGAAGAAGAAGAAGAAGAAGAAGAAGAACTCACCATCCAAATGTTCCCTAAGAGTTCCATTGGGGACATACTCCACAGCCAATATTCTCTCATCTCCATATTCTAAATACCCATAAAATTTAACCAAATTCAAATGCTCCACTTGTGCTAGTGTTGTTACTTCACTTTGGAACTCCACACCCAAATGCTTATCATACACACCCTACAAAACAATAACAATCCCACCGATTTTGATCAGAAAAAAAAAAAACATGTTAAAAGTAACTTCATTGTTCGAAATCCATACACTTTTAGCTCGTTTGATAGCAACAATGGTTCCATCATCAAGTCTTCCCTTGTAAACTGTTCCGAATCCACCCTGCCCGACTTTGAAAGCAGGGGAGAAGTTCCTTGTGGCCTTGAGAATTTCGTCCATCGTGAATTTCATGTTCCCATGCCCTCTCTCCTTTGTTGCATTGGAATAAATCCCCGGATTCGAACCCCGTGTCCCGCTAGTCGTTCTTGACATTTCCGATGCAACTACGAGTGAAACGAACAATGAGTTTAAGCGACATGGTTTTAACTCGTACATACCTTCTAAATTCAATCCAATAGAAAAGTTTGAGTTCTTTTTTCAATACGAACTTTTAAAAAGTAACTAGTAGCAGAGCTTGGTTGCCGAGAAAATTTCAAAACAGAAAAAAAGCACCAAGGTAGAAGACCAAAAACAACAGTCAAATAAAAAACACACACTAAAAGATCTTCAAATAACTTGCGGAAACTGGACTTCTTATCGTTTTCTCAGATCTGAGAATAGAAACTCTAGTCTTCAGTAAATTTACTATCCGATTCCGAAGAACTCTGCAAAAGTTTTGAACGTCGTCATCGTTTAAATTAAAAAGAGAAACATGACATACCAGAAGGAGCTCCAAACTCATTGGAAACTTTTAACTTCTTCCATTCATCAGTCTCCGGCGGCGTAAAACACCCAATAAAAGCTCCAGCAATGGACCGGGCGGCAGCCGTTAGTGGATTCCGACCTGAATCGAGTTTCGGAGACTCGGGTGGTGCAGAGTAGGAAGAAAATCCAGGGGAGTTAGCAAATCGGTCCGGCGTTGATCTTGCACCGGAACTAGGGTTCCGGCTTCTTGAGCTGCTGGTGGAGCTGGTCATCACGAAAGATTATGGAAGAAGAAGAAGAAGAAGAAGAAGAAATGTGCAGGTAATGACTTAGAAATGGCGGGTAGTTGAGGGGATGGAAATGGTATTAAAGAGACTTCTTTTGAATTAATTATTGTATACAAGTTGGTTAGGCTAACATACGCCGTACGTGTACATCACTGAGTCGAAAAAATTGATTTTTTTTTTTTTAATTATTCAAGTTAAATCAAATAATTTGAAAAAAAAATTTAATTGAATTCAAATTTTTAAAATTCGAGTTATTCGATTTTTCGAATATCTAGAAAATATTCTCTTTTAATTATAGGGTCTAATCGTACAGTTAATCTTTATATATTTTCAATTTTATTTCAGTCATATATTTTTTTAAATTTTTATGTTTTAATTTTTTCTTTACAATATGATCACTTTTTATATTTATTTTTTATTTAATATAAATTTTATTTGTATCTTTTATAGTATTATGTTATTTATTTTATATATACTTTTAATTTTTGTATTTAATTTATCATAATTTTTTATTTTGTATTGGCCTTTCTTGATAAATAAAAAGAGATTTTCAGTGAGGTTCGCAATTTAATGAAATAACATGTTTATACCTAAAGTATTTGATGGTAATGGTAATAATAATAATAATAATAATATCAAAATGCACTATAATATTATAAATAGTACAATTAAAATTTATACATAAATTCAAGAAATTCGAATCGATTCAAACTCGACTCGAATTGGCTAAAACTCGAATAAAAAAAATATAAAAAAGTTAAAAAATATGATGATTCGACTATAATAATTAAAAAAATTAACTCGACTTGACTCGCTCAAACGCTCACCCTAACTATAACTTTTATGTTGGAGGGTGTTTTTATTATTAGCCATATTATAGATGTGTTATCAAATTTTAAAAAATTATAGAAATGCCACTTTATTCACTAATTATAATAAATAGGTTATTATGTCTTAAAATGTAATGGATGTTAAATTTTTAATTATAATCATATCACTTAATATTTTTCAGATTTCCTATTCTTTCTAGGACAATATTATCTCAAACATATTATTTTTATTTTAATTAAACATTTTTTCATACTATTTTGATTGTTATTAACAATGATATACACTTAAATAATATTGATTCTTCACAAGAAATTAAGTTTGTATGAGTAAATATACTGACTTGAGAGTTGTAATTCTTGAAATTTAATTGTAATGTAATGGAAAAGAAAATCAAGGACTAATTTGAGAAAAATATTAAATTTAGAGATCAGATAAGAGCGATTCAAAAAATTTAGGAATCTAGTGTAATTTATTAAAATAGGGTCCTTAATTTATAACAGTGAACGATAATTTTTTCTAAAAACACTTTTATCTTAATATAAAAATATTGATAGATTACTTTCTTATTAAACAATAAAAAATTAACTTATAAACATTTAATAATTTAATATTTTACTTAAAAAGTATTTTGTATATATTTTGAAACAATATTATCTACGTCACTTTTAATATCATTTTTTAAAAAGACCACTCTCAATAATCATCAAAGTTTTAATTTTTTACGACATAATTATTTATAAGTATAATTTAAATAATTTTAATTTAAAAAATTATTTTACGGAAATAACAATAATACGAATAGTTAAAACGATTCTATAAATATTTGTCTCATTTGAGAAGCAATTAAAACGTCTTAAAATTTTAATAAATTTATTGATCTTATTTTTTTACATAAATATTTTTTAAGTAATTCATCTCGATAAATAATTCATTATTTGTAAAAGCTACTTGAAATATTGTTTTTTAATCTCAACAATTTAAAATTTTATTGCCTTAACACTTTCAACACGACTTTTTCATTATGTGATTGACAATTAAGAATGGAGCTATGATTAAACATCGAAAGTGACAAAACCCTATTAAGCCTTTAAATTTAAAAATTAAGAAATATAAAGATTTTATTTGACTACAATTTAAATTAAAGAGGATGTTAAATATAATTGTAACAAATAAATTTAGGAGGGACAAGTATACATAATTCTATTATTGTCGACATTAGTTTAAGAGTTAAACCTTTCGTATTTTCTTTCAGTGGCGGATCTAGAAATTCATTTGAGGGTGGGCACATATGAAATTTAGAAATCTTAAGGTAGGCACAAAGCTTAAATATTACAAAAACTTAAGGGCCAATTCATAAAAATTAAAAAAAATAAAGGTAAATATATGAATTTTGAAAACTCCGTCAATGTTTTCTTTAATATATTTTATCTCTTTATAAAATTAACAAATAAAGTATAAATATTTTAAAATATTAATTTATCTAAAAAAGATAATCATCAAACTTACACATAAACTTTGATCAAATATGCAAATTATACATGATTATAGTTTTATATGTATAAATAAGTATATTTATTTAATATAAAATAAATAAATATTTTATTGTTTGATATTTACATGTATATAATCTTCCTTCCTTCCTTGCTAGCTGGATCAAACGCGTCGTCTTGACTTCATGTTATCATTTCTAGATTATTTATCGTAATATTTTAAAAAAAATCAAAATATTTGTCAATTACTGATTACCCTGATTTTCATTATTTTCAGACGATTGAAATTTAATCCATCCATTTATATCAAAATTTAAATATAAATAAAAAAAATACATAGACCGAGAATATAATTAGATTTGTTTAAATATATTATATTATAGAAATTGAACATAATAATAATAATTATTGAGAACATAAAAAATTTAAACACTAATAAGATCATGTTTAAATATAATATATCTTGACGTGTCAAGAATGTTTTTTTTTTCTTCACATTTTATTCAAAATAGCCAAATTTCTAATTAAAAGATAATTGAGAATGTCAGCTTGAATAAATTAATTCGTATTATGAATATTTAAATAATTTAATTTATGCCATAACTCTAAAGAAAATGATATGCTGATGCAAATTTAGTTGACTAATGGAGTAATATTAAATATTTTATTACTTTTCAAAAAATATATATTAAATATTTTATTTAAAATGTCTTAAGTCTGAAAAATTCAAATTTAGTATTTGGCAACGGAAATTTAACGATACTAAGAAAAAGAAGAAAAAAACAAAGAAAGTTCTTCAAGAAGTGTTTTGAGAAAAAGAGTAACTTTTAAGTTTGATAAAAAAAATAATTAATCTGATTATTAAGTATTTTTCTCTATATTAATCCAGAAATTTAACGATATATTTTTTCTTTTAAATCATTTTAATGATGTAACATGTTATTAAGGTTTTGTTCGAAATTGCTTCTTAAATGAATATTAGGTTGTTGACTATAGAAACAACGTCGAACGATCACATTAAACATGAATTTTGAAAAATTCATGTTTGAAACCCGGGTTTTACTTCAAAAGCTGCAAAACGCAAAAGTTGAAAATTTCAACTTATATCAAATGCTCGTTTTCAAGCAACGTCTGTTTCGTAATCTGAAAAAATTATTAAATGAATAATGAATCAGGCTCATTACATCATATATAGTTTCATCCAATAATAATTTTTTATCTCATTTTTTCTAAGGTAAATCTTTACTTTTTTTACAAGGTGAATCTTCGTCTTTTTGATATATGTCATTAAATGAACGAATCTCGCTGGATGACACTATAAATAACGTGATGAGCCGAGACCATGTAATAATTTCTCCATAATTTGTCATGAACTAAGTCTAAGATGCCACATGATCAAAATAACAACAAATCTAAATTCATGGACTAATATAACAAAATCATTAAGGGACCAAATTGAAAACCAAAACTTACTATATATCTTTCTTAGAAAATACATTACAAGCTAAACAAAACAAATGGCAAGGTGGAAACGGCCAACAACGGGAACTTGGCTGAAACGTAACATAATGTTTGATTTGATCCAGTCAAATGTCTGAATCAAACAAATATATATATATATATATATATATATATTTTTCAACCAGATAACGTTTTAACAACAAATCAACTATGAGTATGGCGGTAGGTTTCAACAGGGATTCTTTCTTGCAAACTACTACTACCTTAAAACAGCAATGTCCGAACAAAAATGGGGTTGGCACTTAGGCAGGTTGCTCACCCGCCACTTAAATAAGGATTTAACATTGATGTAAGATGTTCCACTCTTCCACTTCATGTTGGAAGATATAAGACAGAACATGACACAAGCAACATCGAGATATCTAACCCGGATACAGACGGGTTTAAATGAGCATGCTCATCGGAACGTATGGTGATAGTAATGGAAATAGGCATTTCAGAGACTCACCTCAGATCTTTCCGGTTCTTCAAACGTCAACAGATTTAAGGATGACTTCTAATATAGTCTTGATATAGTCTGTGGAGCTCTTCAGCCCTCCCTCTAGGCATTTCCTATGCAATACTGGGAGCATAAAAAAATTGACAGATTCAAAATACAGGACAACATTTTTCTTTTTTCAAATTTATACACTATACGGTCTACCATGTGATTTAAATCTGTATGCATTACTCATTAAATGAAGAAAACCCAACAACTACAACAACCTAAAACCGATGATAAATTCGACAACTTAGGTTCCATATCGACTTGCAAGCAGCAATGTTTCATCAACATACCAGGTAGAAATTGTGTCATTCCTCAATTCCACTAGAAGGCATTTCCCCTTAGATTAGAAGTCAATCAACTGTGAAATGCTGTGAGGATAAAAATTTGTCAGTGTTTAAACTTTAAAACAACGACTATCGGTATAATTTGAGAGAAGATTGACATAGTTCTGTAGTTAGTTGAAAGTTGCCAGACTTTCAAGCAAAACTTCCAATCAGCTTAGAGGACACTTAAATAGACTAGTCTTAAACCTATTGTTAGTACTAAAAGCTATCGACATCCATTAATCAGCATAAAATTGATCAACAATTGGATGAAAAATGCCAATGATTCAAAACCATACTGTAGTAAAAGTTTTTATCAGAACACTTGACCCAGGGTTAATCGAGCATGTAGATTCATTTAGAGTGTGCAAACCCTTACCTGAAAACAATAAGAAAAAGAGTTCAAGAACAGGGTCATCCAAATTGCTGAAGAACATAACCTGAACAGTCAATGCAGTTATTGCAGTGTATTCTTGCTTCGTTGGGCCAGGTGACATTGGTTATATGTCCGAAGTTTTGGACGAGATTATCATTTGAGGTGAACACATTACATCAGCAGCAACCTCCACCCGGCTACAACCAGGAATTTTGTAATCACAATGGTCTGTCATCATTTTCCTAACACTTGCCACATCTAACCATCTTCCTTTAGAAGCATAAATGTTAGAGATAAGAGTATAATTAACGGGTTTGTTGGGCTCCAAGGCAACAAGCTTTTCTGCTGCCCACTTGGCCAATATCATGTTGCCATGGATGCTACATGCCCCTATGAATGCTCCCAAGGTGTCTGGTGTACATGCAACCGAATGAGATGTCAAAACATTAAAAGCCTCATCAAGAAGGCCAGCTCGACCAAGCAGATCAACAAGGCAAGTATAGTGCTCTGAATCTGGAATAATTCGATAGTCATTCATCATCATATTGAAATAATGAAGCCCCTCATTCACTAGCCCACCACGGCTACATGCGGAAAGTATAGTAAGAAAGGCAATTTGATCTGGATTTACACCAATCGCTAACATTTTCTCAAACACTATAATACTTTCTTTTGAAAGACCAAGGAATGAATAAGCACCTATAAGTGATGTCCACGTAACAAGATCAGGCTCTAAAACTGAAACAAAACATTGCAATGCACCATCAATGTTACCACATTTGGAGTACACATGTATTAAAGCATTTGCAACCGATAAAAAGGAGTCAAACCCATTTTTGACTGCATAAGTGTGGACTTGCAACAATTCAGCAGAGGTGGATAAATCACCACAAGATTGAATTATGCTTGACACAGTTAATTCATCTGGACAGAAATTATGTAGCCTCATTTCACTAAGAAGCACCATAACCCTCTCCACATCTCCATGTTGGGCATAACCCACAATCAGACTGTTCCAAGACACAACATTTCTAAAAGTCATTCCGTCAAAGACATTCCGAGCATCATATAAATTTCCATTCTTTACATACATATCCACAAGTGCACTCATCACATGAACATCTAAATCAAAAGCAAGTTTAATAATGAGATCATGAATCTGCCTTCCCAGTTCATAAAATCCCCAACTACAGCAAGATTTAAGCAAAGAACAAAACGTATAATTGTCCCCCTTAACACCTTCCTTCTTCATCAAATCGAAAACCTCAAAAGTCTCTTGTGTTAAAGAATCCGAAGCATAGCAAGAAACCATCACATTCCACAACACCAAATCTCTACAAGACACTTGATCGAAAACCCATCTCGCTTCTTCAACCAGACCGCATTTCCCATATAAATTAACAAGAGCACTGCTCACAAAAGAATCATATAAAAACCCCAATTTCACTATAAAACAATGTAATTCTCTTCCAAAAACGACGTCAATTACCTCAGAGGAAGCACGTAGCAAAGAATTCAAAGTTATGTGATCAAAACCGACATTGTTTATCAACATTTTCCTGAAATAAGACAAACCCATATGAAGATTTGACTTACAAATCATTGTGTTCCACGCCACCAAGTTTCGAACACGCATTTGATCAAACAATTTCTCTGCATCGGAAAACTGCTTGCACTTAACGTATAAATTTAGCATTTGAGTTTGCAAAGGCGGTACGTTGTTCAACCCTTGTTTTCTCAAGCACGAATGGAGTTGTTTCCCCACGTTAAGTAGACCCATTTCGGCTGAGATTTTGAGGGTGTGGGAATAGAACACGACCGAGTCGGGAAGCAGCGTCGAGGCCGTGTTTCCGAGTGATGAGAGAGATGGATTGGGTTTCAGATTCAGCGCGCGTAATTGGGTGTTTTCTTGAGAGAGTGTTGAAGAAGAAGAAAACTGTCGTTTGAAATGGACGGTGGAGATCAATGGAGTACGGCATTTCCAATGCATGGGATCGGACACTGAGAAGTTGACCGTTATACGACACCACAGCCGCCGTAGAATGAATTTTATGGTGGTAGGTCGAATTCTCTGATTATTTTTTAATAAAAGTCAACGATCTTATAGAAATGGTTTAGAATCATGTTTATATTATTATTTTAAAAAAAACATAAATTTGAACATTTTTAATATTACCATTAAAAAAATCCTTTGGTAAAATTTTAATTTTATGAGTCGACGTTTAATCGAGTCGAGTTAAAAAATTCTGAATTATTTAAGTTAATGAGTCATATCTTATAATTCAAACTTTATTTAAATTTTTTATATTCAAGTTGAGTTTAAAAAACTCGAGTCGAATTGAGTTTTTAAATTCTTATAAAAAATAATTTTAATTATTTATCATATTATAATATAATTTGATTATAATTTAAATAACTTTCTATAATCATATAATATATATTTCTTTATATTTATTTTATATGTGATAATACTTTTTCATATTTTTGCATCGATATATATCATAAAAATTTAAATGATTCATATCAAACTTAAAAAATAAATCTTTTAATTATTAAAAATTTAATTTATAAATTATTTTAGAAAAATACTAATATTAAATTTTATTTTATTTTTAATCCAATTTATGTTCATTTCATTTAATCTAATTAGAAGCTTTATTTTATTATTTAAGCCTAGGTGGAGCTAAGTGGAGCGCATACCGCTGAAGAAACTATATAACAACAGACAAAAATTTAAAAGAAAAATAAAAAGAGGAAAAACCTAAAGTTTCATTCTTTCTTTCTTTCTCTCAGAAACAAGTTTCTTCAAATTTCTTCCGACTCTACCAAGTTGGAAATTTTAGCTAGAAATTCTTCGCCTGCTCTCTCTGCCACCGCTTCAAAAGGTAAAGTTTTCACTTGTGTTTTGTTTGTAGTTCAGCTTTCTTTGTATTCGTTGAAAATCGTTTATTTTTTACCCCGTTCTGTTACATCTCACTTTCCCCTCATCTATTCCGTTCTTCTCGAATTAGGGTTTATGAAATCGGAATGACTTTCTTTTTTTTCGTTGTTAGAAGGATTGTTTCGTCGTTTGTTGTTCGAGTTAATTAGTGATTGATCTCGGATTTTTTTTTTAATCTGAACTGTATTGCGATGTAGTTTAAAGTTTAAGGTTTCCTTGTTAGCTTCTGATAGTTATGTGTTGGATTGCCTTTATTGGAAGATGTCAAAATCATGGATTTTTGAAATTCGAGTTATTTAGTGTCTGCTTTATTGCGGTTTTCTATACTTCTTTTAAATTCCGTTTTTGGATAATCTAGGCATGTGGCTCTAAGTGGATGCTTATTATAATTAACTGTTTGAACCACTTGAGCCATGCTCTGTTTGCATGTCATCATTTTCTTATCTTTTGTTTGCTTTCTTTAATTGTACATTGTCTGCTAATGCATACACCCGTCATTATGAGATGTATCATGTATGGTTGTAATGCATACAAAGGAATCTGGTAACTTGTTATCCCTAGCTAGCCAAATAATTGGTATGAAGTATGAACCGAAATTCTGATTGCTTGAAGCTTTTTACTTCTCAACATGATCTTCAGCATCTGCTTATAACATTTTTTCAGACAACATAGTTTACAACTTTGTTCTTTTTAGAGACAAAGATAATCATCGGTTTTGTTTTAGTGTTTTTGTATATAATTTGCCTATATATGGGGATGGTTTAATTATTTGTATTCCAACTTGCTTATTTCACATTTCTGTTTCGCATGTTTAGTAAGGGTGTATTCACTTTGCTTGTTCATGCTTTTGTTAAAGCTTGATTCTATTTGTGTTATCAAGTTACATGTTTTTTCCTGGCTTGTAAGGTGTTTTTTTTTTTACTTATGTTTTGATGTCAAATAACAGGAGAAAATGCGCCAAACTACCTTTGCGTTGAGTGGATGACAAAGATAACACTGGGATATGGGAGGCTGCTGTTGTTCTTCGCGGAAACCTCATCTTCATGGGACACCTGTATATTATTATGTTAGTAATATGTTCATCTTATGAATATGTTTAATTCCTTTATTATCTTATAGGACTTTCTCTTTCTTCACTCTTCAGACCTAAGAAATGGAAGGTGTTTGTTCGGAATATTGGGAGTATTCACTCACCCCTATCCACCATAACAAATTGGAAAGGGAAGAAGCAAATGAGAAAGAAAACAAGAATATTTTTAATACCCTTTGTTCACTCTTTTTGTAATTGATTATTCCATGAAATCGATCCTTTTCATTCCTTCTTTCACTCGAACCAGTTGTAGAACCTGTAACCTGCAGCTGATCTTTTGACCGGATAAATGTTGGAAGATTTTTCAATGGATGTAGAGTGTGTATATGTGTTTGAAGGATGATGCTCTAGTTTGTTTTGGGCCTTTAAGCTTATATGGTAGCATACCTGGTGGTTTTTAATTTGTTTTAGTGGAGATATCCTTTTAACTACTATCTTGATAAAAATGTTCTTTAAAGTCTTGCCTTTTATTTCATTCTTTGATTTTAAAATGCCTTCCCACAGTGTCTGTCCGCGTTGGAAGAGAGTGAGTCTTTAAGACCTCATGATGGGTCAGCCTCTACAATGGCTGCTGTTCTGGTTAATTTGAATCTAGAAGTACCGGACACATTTAGGCCACCTCCAGCACCTTTGCCATATGATGTGGTCTTCGGGTGTCCACATTCAGCTGATTCAGAGTCTTTCAAGGAAACTGTCAGTGGGGACAGTTTTCAGACACTGCCTACATGTGAAGATCATGAGGAATCAGACTGCAGAAGACAGTCTAGCTCTTTACTTCTTTCACCCAGAAAACCAGAAGTCACAACATTAATTGAATCTGATAAATCAGCGATGGAG
This sequence comes from Abelmoschus esculentus, assembly GCA_035048815.1. Lineage (NCBI taxonomy): Eukaryota > Viridiplantae > Streptophyta > Magnoliopsida > Malvales > Malvaceae > Abelmoschus > Abelmoschus esculentus. Next base: position 15,408,784 of record JAUCBN010000031.1, read on the forward strand.
GAAGAAGATACCTGTCCTATATGTCTTGAAGGTAGGCCTCTCTTATTGCCTTAACCATTAATTGCTAGTGTAATGCTACCTAATGTTGAAAATGGTACCATAGTCCTTGTTAATTTAATATCTTTAGCAGTTCATAAGTGATAGCTAATAGGTACCCGGACATGCAGGGTATGATGAAGAGAATCCGAAGCTTGTAACAAAATGTGAACATCATTTTCACCTCTCATGCATTTTGGAATGGATGGAAAGAAGTGACACCTGCCCTTTATGCGATCAGGTTTTGCCTCTTTAAAATTGCTATAAATTTTGCACTTGAAGTTGGTCACCTGCACGAGATTAGCCTGGTTATAGTCTTGTAGAGGGATTAACTTGAGACAAGGCTTATAGTCACACTTGTTGGATGCAATTTACTGTGATGACAACTGAACTCAAGTTTTGTCTATCTAGTAGTGCATGGTGCAAGAAAAGAAATGGAAATTATAGTGTACTCTTTTAAAAGTAAATTTAATGAACCTTCTCCCTCTGATTCCTGTGTCAAATCTCGCACTTTACATATCCTCGCAAGTATATGTTTACGACGATGTCTACAAACTTGTGATATGTTGTACTATTTGAATGTTACAAGAAATGATATTTGATCAGACTTCTGATCAATAACTCTTTATTCTAGATTGAATTCCTTTGTCGTTTTCGAGTCAAGCTTTCAGACCCTGCAGATGCATATTAGTTTTCTATTCTGCAGCTGGTCAGGCGGTATGCCTACAAGATTAACTTTTATCATTGTCATATAAAAGGTTGCATGTATTTAGGCTGCCAATGGTTTCATCAATTCTTCGAGGCTATGACTCGGAAGAGATAAGAATTGAGTCGGCACAATGTTATAATGCAACTCGGGATATTGATGCTCTTCTGTGGTTGAATGTTTGTCGTCGGCTTTTAGATCATCGGGAGAAAGATGGTGTAAGTATTGAAGGGGTCAGAATCAGTTTCTGAAATTGAATGATGTTGGTTTGGTATATATATATGGTTTTGGCTGCTTGATATAATTATCACAGTTAATATTATATTAATCAACTTCTTTTTAGGTATTAATTTAGGATTTAAAGAAGAAAAATATACTAAAGTTGACACATGTTTCTTTTAAAATCTTAAATCTTAATTTATAAATTTTAAACAGTCCTAACATATAATTTTAAACTTTAAACCCGAAAGCCAAAAAGAATCAACCAAGGCAGGTAAACCCAACATAAACCAAGACCGAGGGAACACAGTCCGAAGATGATAACCGAGGCTTCTTTTGCTTCTATATGAGAACTCTAAAAGGAGGCAAGGCAAGCTCCTTCTCCCATAAGGGTAGAGGATGTTGTCATCATATCCGAAGAGGGAGCTAAGCCATCTCTCTGGGGTGTCTATCGCCGATCATCAGTTCGTACAAAGATCAGAGCTGAAGATGATATTCGTCCAACAACAGAATAAATATAAGAAACCAGAAGCATAAGATCACGCATTCTCAAGGGTTAAGGGTCGATCTCGCCTAGGACTGAACATGATTAACTGTAAAACCGAAAACCGAGACAATATGGCTAATAATTTTATGAATAATGTTAATCGAAATTAAACTGAATTTGATTTTTTAATTATTTTTATAAGATAAATATATGTATATATATTATACTTCATATATTATAGATATATTTTCATTTTTTATTTTTATTTAAAAAATAAGTTTTTAATAAATATTTATGAAAAAATATCTTAAAATTTTATCTTTTAATTTTTAAAAGTCATAAAATAAAACTATTTTATCAAAATAAAATATATTTTTTTAAAAATTAACGTTAATATAAAAAAATCGAAAACTGAAATTAACCGAATCAAAAATCGGTAGTTACTAAAATAGTTTACCAAATTAAACCAAAACTGAACCAATACACTCCTAATCTCACAATCCCACTTTGCTTCCCTTTGTAGGTATTCAATGCATGACATGTCTTCTCTTACCTTAGATTTAAGCTTTCTTTGAAAAATTTAATGTAAATGTTAGATTTAATAGTAAAGGAAAAGTTTAAATATATTTTTTTTGGATACATGTTTAAAATACTTTTCAACTCAAATAGGTGCATAACATTTTTACGTTATCATTTTAGATGTCATATCAGACCATTTAAATTTCTATTAATCAATAAAAACATAATATTTGACAAATTTTATTTTATTTTATTAAAATGTTGTATTTCGAGTGACATCGTTAATTAACTAGATTCAAAGTGAAAGTTGACTATTGAATAATAATGAGGTCCTTATATTGAAATTTCTCCTTTTATTTCCAAACCCTCCTTTACAAGTATGTGCTTTCCTGTCATATAATGGTGGCAAATACGTTCCAACAGCCGAGTCCAAAACTTTATTAACTCAATGAATCGAGTCATTTTGTCTTAGATTTTGGCAAATGCTATTTACTGTCAAATGTAAACCTCCCAGAGCAGTAGATATTATTAAAACAAAAAAGCTAGTGTCCTGAACATCCTAACCCGAAAATGCTGTAATAGAGATCATAAATACTGAAATTCTACTTCTGAACCTGTTAGACATCCATGGTGTCCATATCGCTAATGCTTTTCCGTTCACGAAGATAAGTCTCGGCTTCTCCATTGCTATCGGCCACCATTACCTAGCTTTTCTGTTCTCTCAAATATGTATTAGATGGGCACTTAAAAGTATCAGGGTATCAAATAGGCAATAACACCTGCAAGGTGAAGAGATACGAAAACTATTGCATTGTTTGAACCACAGAAAGGCCGATATACAATAAGGGCTCACGGAACCTACACTACTATAATGTTATGATCTAATTGCAATTGTACATGCCATGAACAGACATAGAATACAACTCGGTGATTGAGGTCAATGGCAGCAATTTCTTTTTTCATTACCTGATATACTTATAGATTGTCATTGAAGGCTGGTCTCCTTTTACCGAAGTCTGTTCTCAACTTCTTCACGGGATTGGCCCAACCAACAATACCACCAGAACTGTTTGATGGGTGACCAAGGTGGTTGGGAAAACCTTGCTGACGGGTGACTTGTTGGGTCGGTCTAGCATCCTTAGAGATTGATCCTGCACCCGGGGACCTGATGTTGCGACCTATACTCGGGGGTGAAACAGGGCCAACTGATCCACTCCTAGGCTTTACCGTAGACTTTTCCCTGTCTTTCCTCTTCTTCTTGCAAATAACCAGCTCCCCAGGATGGGCTAGAAGAGAATCATCATTATGATGATATTGTTCCCTGGTAATGCTGCTTCCTTTCCCAAGCCTTGATTCCTTTGGGGGCATGTGCACTTTAACCCTAGTGTCCTCACCAGCATGAGTGGATCCACGTTGCAACGTCTTCAGTGTGAGGCTTGAATCAGACTCCACCTCGTTTATCGATTTCTGCCTCTTGCTAACTGTTACCTGCCTTGCAGAAGGACCAGAGGCAGAGGTAGATGCTGGGCCAGAGAAAGAAAGTGCATTTCTAGCTTCTCGGAAATCTGTATCCGGAAATGCAATCTTCAACAAGTCAAAAAACAGATCATGTACTTTCCTCGCTTCAGATCTGACCTGTGAATCCCAATTACATCAGCATAATAAGTATAAGATCGGGACATTAATGGGAGCATTACAGAAACAGATACGAGTTCAATTGGTAGGAAGGAAATTGGAAAATTTTGCGAGGTGATAGAAGTTTCTAGGCACTTGAACACAAAGTACAATCCATTAATCTCTTTGAAAGGTTTTCAAAGTAATTTCTTCCAGAAAAAGTATCCATGGCAAGGATTAAAAGTGATGCACAGGTGCGTTTTGTGTATGAACATGCAAAGATACTGAAGGCCAAAATTAAAATTAGCCTTTATACCTCATGTGAAAACCCATAAAACTGCATAGCACTTTTTAGTACCAACTGTACATCTGAAACAAGCTCCAAAACTCCACGATACTCTAATCTGTCAACACGCTGATCAATCTTCCTTAAATCCAAATGGGTACTCCGACTTCCACCCATATAGCCCGAGCTTTCAATCCTCTTCCACAAATCTGTTAAAAGCGGTATAATCTGTTGGCCCTCCTTATCTATTCTCCTCTGAAGTTTGCTAATCACATGTTTGCACTGGAAATAAGAGAATTTTCTAGTTAATTGCTTAATTCACAAATATCAGAAGATAGCACGCAAGATATGAGCAAGTAAATAAAGTATCAAGTCAATGCTTAAATAATTTCTAAAAGTTAGAAGGGAAGACATTTTGAGATACAAACTTTTGCTCGGCATATCCAATCCATGGAAAATATCAATGACTCCAGGATAAAATAATATGAAGACTAATTTTACAAAGCTCAAAGACAGATGTACAAGGCAAAACAACCAGGTAGGACAAATCATAAAACCATTATAAGCACATTAAACTTCCTAATTTTTTTTTGAAAATTCCCATGCATCAAATGCACCCGACTTATATACAAATGCATGTCCAGCAAAATGCCAAAATCTAAAACCCAACTTGATAAGAGGACATTTGGATGAAATGGTGCACGCTGAAAAATTAGATACAACAGAAAGGATACAAATTATGAAAGCAAAGAAATTCAGGACGATTATAGTTATGATGACTGGTCAGTGCGAAATTCAATGTACTAAAACAAGATTTCCAAATCCAACTTATCAGTTACCATTAATGACAAGGAGAAAAGAATCCGGATGATTTAAACAATAAAGGTAAAAAGAGAATCACACAATCCAGAGACAAGCATTATAGTTGTTTCAAGTATACCTTTCTTTGGATGACATCAGACATCTTCACAGCAAAATTCGACGACCCACTTGTACTAAACAGTTTACTATCCCGATTCTCTCTAGAGGGCTCACCAACATTTTCCAAAGTAACAGCCATGTTCACTCTACCAGACTTGGGTGGCACATGCAACTTAGATGTATTAGATATTTTTCTTGAAGGTAAGTTCCTCTTTTTAGAAGATGAATCATTTGGATCATGCCTGAAAGCATTACGCTCACGAGTTGGTTTTGTTTCAGTATCAATCCTTAGTTGTGATTGGTACTTATGGTCCAGCTGTGAAGACAACAAAGATGATTCTCTACGTTGGGGATGAGATGCTTCACTGACAGATTTCTCTGCCCTTTCCACTGTATGACGAGGTCGAATCCGGATACTACGTTTTCGTTTCATCTTGGGTTGGACAACTTGTTCGTCTTCACCTTCCTCCCGATCATGGATCCAACTTTCAGACTGCTGGTGGTTCATGTGAGAATCTCTGGATATTGCAATTTCACCTTCCTCAAGTTCATCATGCTGCCCAAGTTAACATAACATGAGAAAATAGCAGAAATCAACAAAATGCCATAATAACAAATCATTATAGGAAAAGTTGCATACCGGTCTTCTTGCAACAGAACTCGGCCTAGCATCTAATGCAGAGAGAGATCCAAATCTCTGAGGAGAAACAGGAGACACCATCTGTGGTGGTCTTCGACAGTCTAATGATGACCCTGAAGAACCAGCTTCTTCAAGGATGTGATTGTTTCTAATGTGTTCTGCAGTATACTCATAACCATTATCACCAAGTGGGCCATCTTCTTCTGACTGGTCCTTATTTACAGGAGGTGCACCAACAGTACCACTAAATTCTTCTTCTTCAAATTCTCCAATTTCTCCCTCTTCATCATTAGCAGAATAATCATTTCTCTCATCAGAACTTACCTCAGAGTATTCCCCATTTTCATCATCTATTTCCTTGTAGTTCAGACGCTTTTTCCCCTTAGGTCGCCCCCGTTTTCTCTCTGTCTCCATTTCATTTGAGACACCAACAACACCAGCAGTAAACAAAATGTTCTTTGATGGCTTTTTCGATAAAGTAGCTACAGTAGTATTCACTTCTCTTGTACCGGCTCGAAGCCACTTAGGTACCTGTTCATGGCAAGTCATCTCCTCTATCCAATCCAGTTCTTCATCCATTTGATCAAACAACTCAATTTCTTCTTCACTTCTTGCTATCATGCAATTTACCTGGTGCAATGAAGGAATATCATGGACAGTTTCTTGATACCTCTCCTCATCATGCAATAATGTTTCTAAAGTCATGCGTCTCTCTTCATGTGTCGTTCTCTGGTCAAAACGCCCAGCATTGATCACTTCATCAGCCATTTCAATTTTATACTGCTGAATGTTATTCCTTATGAGACTCTCAATAGATCCCATATATCTATCCTCACCAGCAAAATCATCCTCAACATCAACCGTACCTTGACTCCTTAGTTCATCCTCCTTTTGCTGACTAGAGATTTTGTCAACAACTGCTTCCATGTAAATGACTTTGACTTCCCTCGTTTGTCCAATTCGATGAGCCCTAGCAACTGCCTGTTCCTCATTTTTAGGATTTGGATCAGGATCATATATAACAACAGTATCAGCAGATTGAAGATTTAGACCACGTCCAGCTGCACGAATACTTAGTAAGAATATAAAGCATTCGGAACCAGGGCCATTGAAGTCAACAATAGCTGATTCACGATCTTCTAAGCTGGTTGTTCCATCAATACGTCTGTAGACAAGCCTCCTCCACTGCAAGTACTCCTCCAAGATATCCAGAAGCTTTGTCATGGTACTAAAGAGTAATACACGATGCCCAGTTCTCTGTAGTTTTATTAGGATCCTGTCTAGTATCCACAATTTCCCACAAGATTTTATAAGGAAATATTTGGATAAGTCATTGAAAAATGGGTAATTAAGCAAAGGATGATTGCAAGTCTTCCGAAGCTCCATACACCGGTTATTTAAAATTTTGTACACCCTAGCCTGGTATAGCGGATTTTTTTGAACCCTGACCTTCTCATCTTCAGGGTCAACTCGAAGAGTCCCAGTTGACTTTATCCAATCATAAATGGCACTCTGAATAGCTGACATTCTGCATTTTAAAACTATTGAGACCTGCAATTGGGCAATGAAATAACATCATGAGAAACAACAGTATGATAAGTGATTATTAATTTATTATAACAGGACTGCAATAATATCATACCTTTGGAGGAAGGGAACCTTCCACATCTTCAACACGACGTCTAAGCATAAAAGGCTCTAGAATTTGATGAAGTCGGTGGATGATGATAATCTTCTTCTCCGTCTCAAGCCAATCATCCTCTGCATTATGCATGGGACCTTCCTTTTGAAATGGTTGTGAAAACCAATCATGAAATGCCTTGCGATTATCAAACACTTCAGGAAGGAGAAGATTTAACAGTGACCAGAGTTCTTTCAAGTCATTCTGTTGCATATATAAAACTCGTTATTCAGTTCGTCAAACAAATAAAAAAATATATAAACATGAGTGACACACACACATAAGAAAGCAAGGTGGGGAAAAAAGCAAATAGGCTTATTACTTCAATTCACCAAATAAGCCAAACTAAGGTATAAACCAAGTGTTAAAAAACAGGTGAACTAAACAAGCCACAGAGTAAGATATAAACTAAAGAATGGTAAGGAGTCCTGTTAATTTTTACCAGCTAAAGCCTAAAACATAGATAGGAAAGACCATCAAAATTTCAACGACTAAACAACATCGTAAGACATACGTAAGCAAGTGCTAGCTCCTCTTTCATCCTTCAAAAAGAGATTTAATGATGAACAAATTAGAAAAGTGATGATGCAAACTTAGTAATTGGATCTTATGATTCCTAAAGTTAAGAGACTTGCCTACACCTAAATGCACAGGTGTCGGTGAGCATGTGTGACTGCATATGCAGTAAGATTGGCCAACAAACAATGGTGATCAGATGCCAGCCATGTCATTAAAGCAAAAATGTTTTCCAAATCTTTCTGAGTGTACATGTATGTGATAAGTTTACAATTTCTAAACATATCAGAGAGCTTCCTTGACAGACCTGTAATGGCGTCCCAGTGAGAAGTAACCGCCTTTGGCAGCGGTATCTATCAAGATCACGAGCTAAAACAGATTCCCTATCTTTCATCCGCTGAGCTTCATCAATTATGATGTACTTCCAATCAATTTTAGAAAGCTTTGACCGATCATACATGATGAATTCGTAAGTTGTTACGAGGACATTAAATTTCATTGCCAGAACCTCCTATGAAACAAGCAAACCAAGAGAAAGTTCAACAAATTTTGACACTTGAAAGAACACTAAATTTAGAAGCTTATAATTCTTACTTGAGAAAACAATTTTGAACGCTGATCTTTTCCTCCAACATAATAGATGCAAGACACAGACGGCAGCCAGTTATGGAGCTCACTCTGAAAAAAAAGGACTCAACTCTGTTCAATAATATTGGGGAAATGTCAAAGCTATCAACAATAAGGAAAAAAATAACACCAACCTTCCAATTTACGAGAACAGCATTCGGGACAATAATAAGATGTGGACCATAGTTGCCTTTGAATTCCATCAAATAAGCAATCAATGCCATAACCTACACAATAAGGTAAAACCTAAAATGTAAATAACAATCCTACTGTATCATATAACTATCTACCAAAACAATAAATGCTGCTCTGATTAATCCTAACTCCCAAATAACATATGAAATCACAGAATTACAACTAGATTTTATTAAATCTAAATACCTGAACAGTCTTCCCAAGACCCATCTCATCTGCCAAGATACCATTTAGTTTATTATTATACAAAGAAAGCATCCATTGCAAACCAACCTACAAAATAAGATACATAGATGACATGAAAATTTTAACTCGCTAGATTAAATAGATGGAAAATAAAAGGAACAAACGCCAACAAAAAGGAAGGAAACCCAAGATTTTAAATGTGGCAACCTACAAGCTGATAGTCTCGTAATGTTCCGGCTCGTAGCATTGATGGTTGTGTTATGACTCTTTCATTCACCGCATGAGCAAGATTATAGTACCTGTTAATGGACACGAGAAACGGCAAGTAACTAAAATTGCCAGAAATTCGGTGGCCTTTGAGAAAAAGGTCCTTAGTGTTAAAAAAATGTTAAATCTAGATAGACCACATGAGATGATAGTTATCGAACTAAAGAAAATGAAAAAAGTTACTGCATAAGCCCCATTTAACTGTCGGAAATTATAAATCCCATCACTCATGCTTTATGACTGAAGCACCCTTCTGAATTATCAATTAAGTCATGAAACAAACTATGATCAAATTAAAAATGTAGCTTACTTGCTAACAGATGAATCATCTTTGGGTGCATTCATTTCCATAAACCGGTTTCTTATCATTACTTCCTCCCCAGCACAAGCTGCTGCAACCCTAACTTCTTCTTCTGATAGGCCCTTTTGTCAAGAAGCACATAATAAGAAAATAAGTAACATGGAGTCTACCTAAACATACAGAAGAGGGAAGATTATGTAATATTTTTAGCTCAAAATAAAGACCAAAATTTTAAAAGGAACTGAGAAGGGGGGAAACCCTCAAAGATAACCCGAGTGCGTACAAGAGAGGCAAAGTTTAAGAAATCCTACCTGCAACCGTGCAGCGACAGCAGCAGCATTTGCTGCCTCCTCCACTTCCTGCTGATTCTTAGTTGAAGTTATCTTACTTCCCAATTTATGAAGATATTCTTCAGTCTGCGTCAGGAATGATGAAAGAACTTCATATCTCTCAGCAGCAGCACCAGTCATACTTGTCTGCTGCTCAATTAACATCTCTCTGTACCTTTCGACATCATTATTCTTTAAGGCCTCCATTCTTTTAGTCCTATCATCATCTTTTCTCTTTGAAAACTCCCGTAACATTTTCTCATGGTACTTGGCAACTCCCCTGTTACGAGCAGTTCGTGCATCACGGATGGCCCAGTGAGCCTCCAAGAGCTTCTTACGCCACTGAAAGATGGATTTCAATTGCTTATCTCTAAGGGCTTTCTGAGTGGCTTGTACTTGTCTGGCCAACTCCATACGCTGACGCTCACACAGGCGGACAAATTTTCTGTATGGTCTGTCAGGCATCACCATTATCTCTTGTTGCTGCTGGTCAACTTCATCTCTTAAACGTGCCTGCAAATCTCTAAGTTGAAGCTTTTTTTCTTCAATTTGCAGTCGTAGAACAAGATCCGGCCTAATCCTTTTCCTTTCCAAATTTACTGCTAATAAGCCACCAATTTTCCTTAAATTTTCTGATCGTTTCTTGCTAAGGACTTCAATGCCTTCCTCAAAGAGAACATCTTTGACATCATATGCCAAAGTCAGATTATTGTTGCCGTTAGGCATAGATGAGCCATACGAGTCGTGCTTCCTCGTGAAGAAGGGAAAATCAAATAGTGGTCCATGATACATTCTGGCAGAGCCAAGATCTGTGTTTACTTCTGCGGGTTTCTTAATTTGCCCGTCAGATGCAGCAACTTCTGATGCAGCAGTCTTTCCTCTAGCTGCACTAAAATCACTTGTGATTGGAGTTTTTGGAAGACCACGTTCTACTTCTCGGTCTAACTTTGCAGGAAAAACAGAACTTTGCAGCTCTTCTTTTCCAGCGGGTAAAGTAGAAGAAAATTCCTTGGCAGTAGCTGACAAGCCTTGCATATGAGCTACTGATGCAGTGGCTTTATCATCTCCAGCATAAGCTTCCTCTTTAGTAGCATTCTGTCTATTGGTAGATGGCCCAGCCTGCAAATGATTCACTTGATCTTCTATACTCTTTCCACCTAGAGGAGGAAAAAGGAGCTGCTGCAGCTCAAGTGGTGGGGGAACAATGGCTTGAAGCAGTTCTGGTGGAAGTGTACCTTCTCCTTTCTGACAATAACCACAAAAATTAGCATAGTCCATAAGATACTTTTTTTAGTGAACCCATTCAAGCAATTGGTAGAAAGGCAAAATATATAAAGCTGATGTTTAGCATACCTTAATGCGCCTGAATGCTAGTATTTGTGCTTTGAGAACATGAAGTTGTTGTTTAGTGAAACCAGAATGTTGCTGGGGGGTCTTGGTAGCTGTTCCCCCTTGCGATGGTGAGCTGTTAACTGATCCTCTATCATTATTAGGAGCAGCAGGCAGTGGAGGAGATCGATTTGATTGTTTGATATACTGTGTTTGTGATGTTCCAGTGCCACCTAATGATTTTTTTGTAGGCAAATATGGATCAGCACTTTGGCTACTATTTGCAGACGACTGTGGAGGATGTGTAAGAGGCATCCCGTTTCCATGCAAAATTGTCTGCCTGGGAGGCACTTGATTATCTCGGCCATGAATAGCTTGCTGCTGCATTGCAATGTTGTTGGCATTGTTAACCAACCCAGAGCTGGAAGTTGAGCAAAAAGGAATAGGTATACTTGTCTGTCTGGTTTTTGCAGGGTCAGACTGGGCAGATATATCATTAGATGAATTACCACGGAAAGAACTCTCACTTAGAACTGATGGAGAAGAAACCTGCTGTTTGGATACATGCATAGGTGATGACTGAGAAGCCATGTTGTTTTCATTTGCTTTTTGCTGGGCAGCCATCTTAGACTGCATGAGTGGAATGAACTGTGCCATCAGGTTGGCACTTGCAGGCTGTGACAGATCAATATTATGCTCAAGTGCCCATGCCTGCAGCTGTGCAGCCATAACAAGTTGATTGTTTCCTGTGTTTTGAACAATTTGCTGAGCTTGTTGGGCCTGCATTGCCCTTAAAACATTTAGAGGCATTGATTTCCCACTAACTGATGCCTGGGCAGGTGCCTTGAGCTCATTTCTGTGCTCTGAGGCTAACACTGGTCCTTCCATCTGCTTTTCAACACGACCAAGCTGCTCAGGTCCGTTCTTAGAGGATGATGCCTGGTTAGATCCCTGCATGGAAATAAGTTCCTGCATTTTTAGGTTTCCAATGCGCATGTCCTGATCCTTAGCAGATACAGAGCCCAACATTGTCGTCTTAGCTAGTTGCTGTGTTAAATGCATATTTTGTTGCTGAGAAGCCTTGTAAGCATACTGATAATAAGCTTGCTGAAAAGGGTTCAGCATTTGTTGTTCAATACATTGACTCATATGCTGGCCGTCCTGGGCAGAAGCATGTTGTTGAGCCAGATCAAAAAACTTCCTGGATTGTTGAGGCGGTTGCATGGAGCCTGGAGATGAAGGAAAATTGTTTCCACCCATCATACCTTGAAGGCCACTTGCTTGATATGCTAGGATGGCATCATTTCCTTCAGGTTTTCTGAATAGTTGTTGTTGTAATGACTGCGAGAACAAATATCAATGCAAAAAGATAAAGCATGAACTTCTCAAACAAATGCATAATCTTTGACTAGAACCTAAATGCATCAATGGCTCAAATGACAGGAGTTGAACGAAAATCAGGCATCCTTATATCTATGTCTGTTGTTGAAGAGTAAGATTTGAATCCTATGACAGGATACTAAAGTCCTAACAGTAAGAATATTACAGAATGTGGAACCGACTATGCGAGTGCAGCATAAACAAGAGTGAAGGGACAAACCACCCATACTTTAATTAGCGTAAAACATCCTTAAAAAATTAAAGTAGAGAAGAAAGAGTAGTAGTCTGCCAAGTTATCTGCTATGACTAGAACATCTAGGAGTTAAGGCCATGGACACTTAATTTGTACTTCTAAGCAAACCAAAAAGGAAAACCTATGGAATGGCATGGAATTTAGGTTTAGGATTGCTAATTTACAGGTGAAAGATAAACAAAGCAGTAAAGCAAGCAACAAAAGGAAAGGAAATACTCCTACATGACCAGTGAACAAACATGGAAATAACAAATTCCTAATCAATTCTTTATGCATATCAGTAGAGAATTCCAGGTAAATGAAGACAGTTGTCATAATGATCACATATTCTACAAAAAGGAAATACTACAAAACAAAACAAAAAAAGGAAGAAGAAAAACTAATTACTGAGAATTAACTAATCGACTTTGTGTACTACCGCAATAACATCAGAAATTGCATTTATTATACAAAATTAAAACCCGCCAAAACCCTCCATTTCATCACAACCCTTATGTAAAAAAAACATATTGAGTTCCCAAAATCACGGGTTAATTCAACTAAATGTCCATTACATTGACTAAAATTTTGTAAATATATACCTGTCTGGACGCTATTTGCTGCTGATGTTGCTGTTGCGCCGAATCACGCCCGAAGTGAGGAGCTGAAACGGCCGATGAAGAGGAAGTGGGCGAAGCTGCAGACGATGTTGGCGCAGTCCGCCCAACCGGACCCACCCCAGGGTTCCGGCTGGGCCCACCTCCTCCACCACCACTAGATTGCATAAAAACCAAGTCCAATCCTCTTTAACAAAAAGTTGGCGCAAAATCCAAATTATTACAACAAATATTCAAAAAAATGGAAAAAGAAAACCCCACCAATATCACAACTCCAATCCCTCCAAAAATTAATAAACCCCCTAGTTTTCCCTCCGATCCCAACGTTCAAAAGAAAATTAACAAAAAAATAGTTGAAATTTGTTTTTGTTTCTCTCTCCAGAAACCCGTAATTTTCGGTAGATCTTGATGAGTAAAGCGAGAGAATCCGAATTTGACGGAAATCAAAATTATAAAAAGATAAAAATTGAATCGATGATTCAACTCTCTGCCCTGTAACCACTGATTTCTCTCTCGCTTTCTCAATTTTCACACAATTTTGCAATTTTCTTTCTCATTTTCTCGTTTGCTTTTTGTTTACGCTCTCTATCTGTGTGTTTCCGCTTTGCGTTTTGCCTTTGGTGCTTATTATTGTTAGCTGCAAGGTGGGGTGGGGTCCACCCGGGCCTGGTGGTGTGCCCACGGTTAGAGATTTACGGTAAGGGTAGAAATGTAAGTTTAGGCCCCGCGTTTTGATCCTATTTAGTTTTTTATTGGATATACCGGATATACCCTCCCCCTAAAAAAGAGCAGAATATGATATCTGATTTACAACTCTCGACAAATAGTAGTAAAAAATTCCAACAACCAATTACTGCCTGACACGTAGTCACTTATTTTGGTCTTCTGCTCAAAATTCTTTATGTAAAATATTTATTTAAAATGATTAATTTTACTTTAAGATTAAAATTTTAAATCATAATATCTAATTCCTAAAACTTAAATAGTAATTATAATTCATAAATTTTAAATTTTATAATATAAATTTTAAATTGAGCTTTTAAACCTTAAATTAAACTCATTTATAAAAAAATATTTTTTTTCGTTAGAATATTTTGCTAATATTTATTATGATATAAACTTTTGAGAGAATATGTATATATTGTTAACGTATAAAAATGTTAAATTTTTTAAATTTTAAAATTATGCATGATTTGGACAAAGATTAAAAAATATTATAAACGTAAAAAAATATTATTTTTTTTAAATTAAAAATAAATATTATGTTAAACCAGATTCATCGTAAGGATAATAGTGTAATTCTAATAAATTATTATATCAAATTAAAAATTTTGAAACCAACGCATCGTATATCAATTTTGATAAAATTGTAACGTACGACGGATTAGGTAAAAATTGTGGGTCCTACACAAAATCTGTTTTCTTGATATATGCGATAGAATCGTGTCATTCCTTGGTTGTAATATATGTAAAATTTGGTATACTTATCTTTTATTGATATGTTATTTATGATAATAATATCAATAAAAATATTTAATATTCGTCACTCAAACTCGTATCAAGATACTTTAACAATGTTATTTTCTTAATTTTACGTATACTTCTTAAAAAAACATGAAAAATATGAAATTTAAAACATTATTATCTATTGTCAAAAAAATTTATAATATCTTTGTTGTTTGCATAGTCGAGATATGTTTTATGTGTTTCATATAATGTATGTTTCTTTAGAACGTCAAGAAATTTCTACCGATTATAATATCGAGATATTTTCTCTCTAAGTACTCACTATGTTGTAAGTTTTTATAGAATATCGAAAAGGCTTCGTTGATCAGAACGTCGATATGCCTTCACTTTAATTGTTTTATATGATGTATGTTTCTCCAGAATGTCGAGAAGCCTTTATTGATCACAATATTGAGATATCTTCGCTCTAAGTACTCCAACTTTCTCCAAAGCAATGAGGTGTTTATGTTGTAACTTGTAAGTGTTCCTTTCGATGTATATTGTAACATCTCTTACTCGATTTGATAGAGAATCAGTTCAAAGATACTCTCTAATTAAGTTATCTATTGTTTACGGATTAAAATAAATAATTGTCAACTTATAATCTCATTTTTAGGTTCATAATTTTTTTACCTACCTTGGGTATTGATACTCAGGTGATCATGCCAATATACCTTTAATTAACTTTATTTGAATACAGTTTTGGGTTCGGTATAAGTTTTCTCGTACTAGTAAGTATCATTTAATTCATACATCAAACTTAATTTGAGTATTAATACAATTGATCTCATATCGGTACTCTTTATTTAAAAAAAATTAAATCCATTTTTTTATGTCGGTACTCTTATTCTCATATCGGTATACTCTCACTTGTATCAGTACACCTGTATTGATATGCCTTGCACTATAATAAATATAGTCTGATTTTTATTCGATTTAAGCACCTAAATTAAATTCAATGATTATGAATTCTTGCACGACTTTTACTTATATCTGAATATAGGTTAAACCTTACAATAATTCTAATCTATTTATTAAGCATGCTCTATTGTGGCATGTTTCAAAACTATAAAAAAAAAAAAAAAATGGGCCTAATTTAGCATTTAAGTTTCTAAACATATCACAATAATTATTTTAAATAGGTCTAAACCTTACGTCTCATATACATAATATCACAATATTAAAATAACAAGTTTATACATTTAAATCATATGTCACCACTGAAAAAAATTTAAGGATAAAAATATTTTACAAAAAAGATAACTTAGAGTGACTTATGATCATTAACTCGACTAAAATCACAAGATTTACTAATAACTTGAAAATGCATAAGACATGTATATTAAGTTTATATAGCCTAGTGAGATACT
The DNA here is from genome assembly GCA_035048815.1 of Abelmoschus esculentus. Lineage (NCBI taxonomy): Eukaryota > Viridiplantae > Streptophyta > Magnoliopsida > Malvales > Malvaceae > Abelmoschus > Abelmoschus esculentus. The sequence goes on from JAUCBN010000031.1 coordinate 15,424,748, forward strand.
TCATAAACAAATTACACATCATATGTGTTAACACGCTACATATATCATTATGTCGAAAGGTATGATAGTATGAATTAATAGGGGTGTTCAAATCCGGGTACCCGGTTATTCGAGTACCCGAAGTACCAGGTACCCGAACCTTCGGGTAGTTAAATTTTCGGCCCGTGTTTGACCCGGATTTTCTGGGTACCCAGTACTTCGGGTACCCAGTTTTTTATTTTATTTTTATAAAATTTTAAATTTAATTTTAAAAAATATATATAAATTTAAAAATTTGAATTTCATAATCCAACATAGAAATATAAAATTTTAAAACACTAGTTACATAATTTAAACATAAATTTTAAGACCTAAATTATAGAATCTAATTCGAAACAAACATAACGTCGAAAGGATTTTTTAAAAAATATTTTTTAAATATTTTTAATTAGTTTATTTATTTTAATATATAAAAATTAATGATTAAATATTAAATAATCTTGAGTTGATTTTCGTATTCATCAATGCATATACAAAAATAGTGTATATCTAAATGAGTAAAGTTCGAATTTTGTCAACTCGATAAACTAAATTTATAATTTACAATGAATCTTAATTTTATTTTTTTAGAATGAGTCTCTAATTCTTTTTTAAAAATAAAGTTTGTGGGATTGAGATTTAGAAATTAGATTGTTTGATATGGAAATATAATAATATAAATATATTTTGTTTAAATAATAATATTTAAAATAAATAAAAAATAAAAAAAATTAGAACCGGGTACCCAAAAATTTGTAATTTTGTGACCCGGGCCCGACCCGGACCAAAAAAATTTTTCGGGTAAATACCCGATTTTTTATGTTCGGGTAGTCGGGTCGGGTCATTCGGTCGGGTATTTTTGAACACCCCTGTAAATTAAGCATGTTTAAAATTTTAGGGGTGAAATTAAAAAAAAAAACATTTTTAGTAGTGATGATAAAATTTAATTTTTAAAATTAATAATAAAAATGTACATGAGATAAATATAAGAGGTTATTGTAGTAATTTACCCTTATATTTTTGTTGTCAAATCAACAAACTATCAACATTTAACAACAATTAACGTTAGAGTGACTAAAAATTTACAATCTAAAAATATAAGTGACTTTATCGATCATTTTTTAAAATCGGTGATCAAATTTTTATCAGGAAAAACAAAGGCGATCATTCTAATAGTTAACTCTCGAAACAAATAGATTCAACCTCTTTCTTTTAACTCACAAAACGAAATTCGGGTCGCAAACTCTAATTATAATTATATGATCTCTTCTATTAAATTGTTGATAAGTGCTTATCCTAATAGATAACATCTTTGAAATGTCACATTCAAACGATAAATTATATTATAGGTTATTTTCGACACGTCATTCATAAGACCAATCAATAAAAAAGTAGTCATTTAATTATTTTTTTACCTCATATTTTTACTAAGTGAATATTTATTTAATAAAAACTGCTTTTAAATTTAATTTACAATAAATATTAGTGAAAATTTACTTGATAAAAATATGAGTTGGAAAAATAATTAAATGGATAATTATGATAATTATGATTAGTTGGTCCTAAATATGAGTTCAAAAAAAACTATTAGAAAGATACGATTCATCATATTTTTTATGGTCTAGATCTAAATTAATAGATATTTGAATTTGTTCATGGACTACAACACTATACTTCCGTGCAACTTCCAATTATTACTGATTTCATTTCAAACAGAGTTCAACACTGAAAATGAAGCAAATGGACCACAGGAGATTCATAATAACAGTGGCAGACAATGTTTCAGTAGAAACAACTGGTTTTTACAGCATACAGCTTAGGTGAACATGTCCCCCCCGAAAAACGATTTAGTTGACTGCAACCGGTTGCATGTTCTCAGCTTCTTTCCTTAATTCTTGGAACAGGACCGACGACAAGTATCGCTCCCCGAAACTTGGATGAACAGTCTGAAATTTTGTTTTAGAAGAAGAAAAAGAATCACTACTGATATACTACACTCAAAACTGCAGGCATTTGATCGTCGAACTTGAATTGCTACTCGAAACATGCTTACATTGTCACGAAGTTCGATCTATGTCGCGAAAAGCATAAGACCATAACAGAAAATGTCTGTAATTATATACTCTCCATAGGTAATGGATGATAAGTGCTTACCACAATCAATTTGCCTTTGTTCTCAGGCATTCTTGCAAGTCTGAGTGCTGCAACAGTATTGGCCCCGGATGATATTCCAACCTACATTCCGCAAAAGTCGTTATGACTAGGAAACTGAATCGATGCATAAACAGAAACATCGACATAAGAAAATCGAAACATGGTTTTGGTTATTACCATAAGCCCCTCTTTCAGTGCTAATTCCCTAGCCATATTTACTGCATCTTCACTGCTGACCTGCATAAGGGATCCCGGCATAAGCCTCGATGGACTAGATATTCAACAAAAGATACTACATCCATGCCCTCCGAAATATCGAAAATATATACCTCACACTAAACCACATCGATTATTGTTTACCTCGAGAACTTTTTCCATGACATCCATGTCCAATATATCAGGCTTGAAACCAACTCCGTTGCCAGTAATATGATGAGGACCTGTTGCAGTTGATAATATAAGAAAAGGTTACTTCACAAACTTATGTTAGATGAATTCATTGGCTTTACTGCATCCCATTTCCGACTAATTCTTTACTTTATCGGTTAACCGAGTAGGTAAGAGAAGAAAAAAATTCGAAAAATTGGTAACTCGTAAGTCGTAACTGCTTGGCATTTGCTCCAACTTATATTTAACTGAAATTTCAAACAGAAAACCACCTGAAGGAAAACAGAATATGAATGATATCAATACAAAATTGACCTGGTTTGCCACCATTCAATATATTACTTTCAGCAGGCTCCACTCCATATATCTATCATTAAGTGGAACAGACATCAGAAATGAAACAAATATAAACGAAAGCATTGTTGTTACAAAGAGTTAACTCGGAATGACATAGTAATTAATTACCTTTACATTTGGATTTTGGGACTTGAGGTACTGTCCGACGCCGGAAACAGTACCACCACTCCCTATTCCCATTACGAAGATGTCAACTTTACCAAGCGTATCCTCCCATATCTCGGGGCCTGTAGTCTCAAAATGCACCTATGTTTCCAGTTTGAGGAAGATTTCATTGTCAATCCAAACAACTATCGTACTAAATTATTAGCTTAAAATTGAAGTAAAGCGGAATTAAACGATGATATAGGAGTGTACTTGAGTGTTGGCAGGATTCGAAAATTGTTGCAACATGAAAGCATTCGGAGTCGACTCGAGAAGTTCATAAGCCTTCTTCACTGTTCCTCCCATCCCTTTCGTGGGATCGGTGAGGATTAAATCAGCTCCGAATGCTCTCATTGTCACTCTTCTCTCCAAGCTTGTGTAAGAAGGCATAGTTAGAACCATCTTATAACCTTTCATGGCTGCCATAAATGCCATACTTATCCCCATGTTACCGGACGTCGGCTCTATCAGTGTCGTCTAACATAAAGTCGAAAAACATGTTAGAGGGGAAAATTAAAGCAACTGAACACCAAAGTTAGTATCAACATTCAACTCAACAAAGCCATCCGGCGAACCTTTCCGGGAGAAATTAAGTTCTTCTTTTCTGCATCATTGATCATGGCAGCTGCTGGTCTGTTGACAAAGAAGCGTTCGATTAGTTTCGATTCAGCCTCATCTCACGTGTTCAACATCTCTAAAACTTCAAACCAATACTCGGAGTGTAAAAATTTCGAGCTCCGAAGTAACCAATACCTGTCTTTAATGCTAGAAGTGGGCTGCATCATCTCCTGCTTCACAGCAATATATGCCCCACAGCCATCGGTTACTTTATTAAGAAAAACAAGGGGTGTCTTTCCAATTAGCTGAAACATGAAGGATCAATTCTTAGTCCTTAGATAAAGGGTGAACTTAATTTGGACAAAATTTTTATTAGCAGAGCCACATCAACAACTTCAGGTAGAATTTATTACATGTAAATAAATATTCAGAAATGCAGATGCAAGGAATTATCTTCAACGAGTAGAGAGATTACCTGGGAAACTTCCCTCTTGATTCTCGTAGCAGGAAGATCCTTGGGAAGATCCCTGAGTCTCTGAGCAAAAGAAGGAGAATCGATAGTGGGTTCGGTAGAGACTAGCCTCCTCGTCATCATCAGCTCGTTGCATGCTAGAGATTTTTTCCTGAGTAAGCTCCTTAGAGCAGCCATTAATGGAGGTTTGCAAAGGACTAGGCTTAGCTACACTGAATGAAGAGATGAACCGGGCAGGAGAGGTGGGTGTAGCTAGATGACAGAGACCCATACTTATAGAGGATTTCGTACACAACATGCATTAGTGACCCTGCTGGCTAAGTTTGTAAAGTTTTCATTTTTTTCTCGAATTATGAGCAATTTTACCCTTTTTGTAATAAAATAATAGAGCCGGTCGTCTATTACGATGATGGAAAAGGATTTTGATAAATAAGTCTGGCTGGCCAAATGGCCTAGATTTATGAACCGGTCTAGATACGTTGATTCCATTACCAAACATATACAACAAAATTTATTAAACCGGTTTAGAAGCACATGGACTTCTTAGCTCATAGTAGACTTCATTTGCTAGATGACCCAAAAAATTGAAAGCAACTTCCTTCTTCTCTTTGAAATTACTCGTATTCGGAATTTATGATTCTTTTGATTAATAATATTATCTTTTTAAAGTTTGAAACTAAAAGTTATTTTTAAGAAAATAACATATCTCGTTATTACAACTATACTCGTGGATTTTTTTAATAATTTAAATTATATGCTTATATATTTTTTATTAAAATTGCTAAAATATGTAATTTTTAATTAAAAATATTTTAACTAATTTTTAAATAATTGAGAGTAAAATTTAACTAAAAATGAATAAATGAAAAATATAAAGAATAGGGTAGATTGGTTTTGAGTATATGCCGAAACAATAGGCTGGCAATGATGGCCTTAGAGGGAAATGATGGTGACATTATGCATGCCCCAGCCCAGGCAATGACTGGACATGTTTAAATGAGCCAATTTGATACCAAACTGGACAAAACAGGAAATCAGAAAACGAAATTGAATTGACATGTGGATGCAAAGGAGTGGATGAACCGGTGGCTATTGGCCGTAGGCATTAGGCAAAGGGCATCGGCCATTTGGCTAACGAGGCCGCGGTAGCTCTCTGAGTTAGCGGCAGACCATAGTCAAAAGCTCTCCGGAGGCATCAGCCATTTACTCGTTTTATTTTTAATCATTCACGTTTTGCTCGCAACCTCAAATCTTGAATCCGTACTTACTTGATTTGGAATGAATTGGTGATAACATTTAGGAGTGTGGAAACTGGAGTTCCTCTCTTGAACTGATAAAAATTCTTGCATTTTGAGATCTTAAGATTCTTTTCTTTATAAACCGGTCCTTAATTAGCACAGTCTCTGGCACAAATCAATGCAGGCAAAATTTATGAGACTTCTTTTTTTTCCTAAAACACCTTTAAAGAAATCAATTACTATTATCCTTTACATTTTTTTGAACTTGGAGATTTTGAGTGTATTGAAATTGATTGTTGAGGTTACTGTCAAGCCTTTTGCCTTCGTTTGCTGTGTTAAACCTTTTCTAATAGGTCCTTGAATTTTTATCACTTTGAATTGAAATCAAGTGCTGAGGCTCCCACCATTCTGCAGTCGTTAAATCATTGAGGTAATCTTTCTGTTGTAGTTTTCAATTTCCATACTGGAGTCGTTAGATTTCTCGCACACTTTAGAAGAATCTTAAAGGTTAACAGTTTTATAATTTTAGACTCCAAACTCCAAAGTGCAGGGTGCATTACCCTCTCCCTAACACTTAAATTTGACTTGGAAAGCCAGGATTTGTTTTGTCACAGTCTCTTCTTTATGATTCCCTACCTATTATGGAAGCTAATAAAAACAAAAGGAAATCCCACATCGCTCAGGTTTTGTTAAAATTGTTTCCTTAAATATAGTGTAAGCAAGCGATATGTTCGCTGGGCTTGGTAACGCAAGCTTGTAACCCGAGTGGGGGCATTAAGGTTGAGGAACATTGGGTTGGCCCACGGAGTCGGATCCATTGCGACAAGAAATTGTCCTGCCCGTTCCAAGCTTGGAGTTGAGCCATGGGATTTGAGCGAAAGCTTGGATCTCTTGGCTCTTAGAGTGGAAGGCACAGCGTGAGGCTGGATTCACAGAGCAGCGAGAACTTCCCGCTCCCGGCAGTGGAAGGATTACGGGACGATGCCTGCTTGGATTCAACATGGTTCCCTGGGTTGACCCATAACTGGACTTCATCCTTTTTTCTCCCACCTATCACAGATTGAGTTAATTATTAATGTCGGCATTCTAAGTTTTGTCAGGAATCTAACTTAACATATTAATTTCATCATTATTTCAACTTATATATTTAAAAATCTTCATTCATATTTACTTTGAATTAAATTTAAAAATAATTTTTGTTTCGTCTTACATTATATATCGAAAAATGACCCATGATATAATTTCTTAATAAAATTTGAGTTTTAAAATAAAAAATTAAATAATTTAAATTTTGAGTATTTGATAAATCAATTTTAAAGTTTGAGCTAAAATCTCTTAAATTGGCATGATAGGTACGGAAAGCCTTTTAAATTGCAATTAATATGTTCTATCATATTATAAATAAGAGTAAACTTCAAGGAAGGTAACTCAATTATATGTAAAGTTATAATTGGGTCAGTCAATTACTAAAAATTATATTTGAGTCCGCAATTATAAGTAAAATTATATTTAAGCTACCTAATTATTAAAAGTTATATTTAGGTCATTCACTTTAATGTTATATTTGAGTTACTCATTTATAAGTAATGTTATATTTGAGTTACTCATTTATAAGTAATGTTATATTTGCGTCACCCTTAACATTTTAAAAAGTTTATCAATTTATATATTAAATTAATTAATATTCTCTAATATTAAAGATGATATATAAGTGATTTAAAAGAAGATTTGATCAAATTGTTATATTTTTAAATATAAAAAGTGATTCAATCATAAACTTACTCATAATTGAGTAACTCAAAAATAACATTTAATAATTAAGTAACCCAAATATAACTTTATTCATAAATAAATGATTTAAATATAATTTTTAATAATTAAATATCTAAATATAATCTTATTTATAACTAAGTGACTTTTGTTGTAGTTTGCCCATATTTATATAGTTTTTGGAATGTGGCTTTGAAAGCACACGCAAACGCACGAAGTTCCACTCCACACGCAAACTTTATCGCCTTCTCTTACCATTTCCCTAATGTTCGGATAGCGAGAAGATATATCATGGGCAACGTCGTTTTATTTACCTGCACTGCCGGTAACTCTATCCTTTCCATTCTATGGCAGTGACCTTTTTCTCCGGTTTTCATCATCATCTTACGAAGACTTTTCGAGATCTATAAAAGCTTGCCCAGATTTCCATTCTCTCTTCTCGAAACAGTTAACTCGCCGTTTCTATCTCCGATTGATCTATTGCTCGTACTCTTCAGATCTCTCCCGGTAAGCATCGCCCTTTAGTTTTCGTCTTCCTTTTTAACCTTTTGATTTTGACGAAATCAGAACCGTTGATTATTAATCATCTTTCGATTATCAGTTTACGATGAATAGTCTTCTCTTGTTGTTGTTGTTGTTTATGTTTGATCGTTTCTTGTAATCATCGAATGGCTGCGGTTGATACGGTTTTCTGATCTCTCTTTTCTTTGATTAATTTCTGATGTATGATTGGATAGCTGCATGATTCGTTGTTTAAGTTGATTTTTGTTAGAGTGATTTGAATTGTTGGTTGATACTTGATATGGAGTCGGTGAAATTTATTTAATGGTTTTTGTACAGTCCGATGATAAGATCTCCTGGGAACTGTTAAGGTATATTTATCAAGTATAGAATAGAACACTGGGTCAGTGTTTTGCTGGATCGATTGACTTGCGTATGCTGCAAAATTTTCTCTGATGCGATTATTATTATTTAAGAAACTGGCTTGCATTTCCGTTAGTTGTTTTCATTTTTCACTGAATTTTTTGGTGAGGGAACTATAAAATTTGCAATCTCTTTGAGGAAAATAGTTCTCTTAAAATGTTCATGTTAATAGCATGGAATTGTTTTGAGTTTTCTAATAGTTAATTTGTAGCAAGTTTTATGGCTTCATTCTGTTGCTATTTCTTAGTGGACTTCTTTTACCATAATCTTCCTCTACAAGGAAAGCAAGTTTTATGGAATCTTTATTTTGTTTTCTCTGGTTGTTAAAGTAATTAATACTATTGACTCTAGGAAGCATTAAAACCTTAACAATGGCGGATAATGGGGAAGGAGAGGAAAACATCCCACGTGGGAATGAATGGGAAGTATTGTCCCTTACTGCATCTGCATATGCTGCCGCTCCTGGTCCAAAAGAAGTTGAAACAAATGATGATAGCAAAGGTGATTCATATGAAGTGGAAGAAGCAGAAACTTCTCGTGCTTTATTCATGTCTGGTCACTTCGTCTTTCCCCCCAGCGAGCATGGGAATTTGCCACTGGAACCTGATAATACTAGCGAACAAGTAGGCAAGGATGTGGTCCCGGAATCTGGTGTTGTAGAAGAAGGTGATAGATCTAGGAAGAAGGAAGAAGAAGATTGGTCTTTGAAAGGGTTGAATGTCCATGATGAATTTCCAGGTATGGAATTTTTTGATAAGAAACATGGTACAGAGTTTGAAGAAGGAACAACACTGCAAGGACTGGATTTGATCAACAAGGACCAGAGTTTGTATAGTGCTGCTACATTTGGTTCTTTCCATAGCGAGGAAGCACTAGGTGGATCAACTACCACTGTTTCTGAGCTTGTTGAAGCTTCTGTGCAAGGCTTCGATATTCCCTCACACATGCCTGAGTCCCCTAAGCCTCTACAAGATGATAAATGTGATGGCTCTAACCTCCCTTGCGAAGCTTGGTGGAAGAGAAGAGCGGTTTCATTGTATGCTCATGCAAAAGAGGCAAATGCTTTTTGGTCCGTTTTTGTTGCAGCAGCTGTGATGGGCCTTGTGATTCTTGGGCGGCGTTGGCAACAAGAGAGGTGGCAAGCATTGCAACATAAGTGGCATCTCAGCCTCAACAATGAGGTATACTTACTGACTGCTAATCGGTCCTTTCAGATTTAACAGGGATGCATATTTTTACTTTCTCTTTGCATCTTGTAAAGCTAATGTTGCTTTGATTTTTCATTTTTCTTAAGTTTGTGTTTAGCTCTACCCAAATACATGTTCGAGGATGTGAACCCCCAAAGACATAGAAAAACATACATGTACACACACACACACTTGTGTCTAGCACACGTTGCATCCAACACTCACGCTTGAGTCCAAGTGACATAGTCATAAAACATTTACTTTTTTGAAGGAAGAGATTTTGAGAAGGCAGGTTCTCATTTTCCGTAGTGTTTTCATCTTATCATGAATATACCAATGTTTATGAACATGGATATGTATGGAGACTTCTGAATTGATAGGATTAGACGGTCTATAGAGCTGGTTGTGTAATCTTTTGCAAAAAGGAAAGCCTATTGCTTGGTTGGACTTGGACCATTTAGAAAGGAATTAAACAAAAGTTGAGAAAGTAAACAAAATCCTATGCTACTATTTTTTATGTTTTCAGTAGCATCCTGCATGTTAATATTAATTGGTTTAGTAAACATATGATTGCCAACTGTTTATTCAACAATATCTAAGTTTATGAAACTTGCCAACTGTTTATTTCATGAAATTGAATTTTTGGGAAGTTGGAATATCTGTTTGTTGTAGGCGGCTGTCTTATTGCTAAACTGTTCTATGACTGCATCTTGAGCCTGCTGCCTTCTTAATTCTCTATCCCTTGCTTCCTCTTCTTCGTTCTCTTCAGAGATTGACGTTTCCTTTTTACCTTTTGGGTTTTGACAGAAGACTGGTAAGGTGATTGGTTCCATATATCGCCTGAAAGATGTCATTGCCGGTGGCCACCGCCAAGGTTATTTTGTGAGTGCCACCTTCCCTACTGACAGTTAAAACTTGTGATGATGATGAAGTATAGTGAGAGAATGACATTGAGATTGATTTGTGTGTTGATATGTTAGTTTGGTGTTTTATCAACGTATTTGTCTCTCTCATGAAAAGCTACATAGCTGCATGCTGGAAAGAGTGTGATTTGTGTTTATATTGTTACCACTTACCACACCCCAACTTAAGGGGCAGGGAATATTTATCCAACATAATACATGGAAATATTTTCTTTTTATAGCTACCTACACATCTGGTTATGTTCATGTTTGTTCGTTTAATTTTAATCGAACAAACTAAACAAATATAATTTTTTATATATGTTTGCTTGCTAAGGATTGTAACTTGTTCATGTTTGTTTTATGTTCATTCGTTAAAATGATAAATGAATATAAACGAACACAAACGAATGAATATTAAAGAATACATGGATAAATTTAATTATTTTTTGATATAATACCTTTGTTATGAAAAATAATAAATTTATCCATGTTCGTTTATGTTCATTCGTTAAAATAATAAACGAACACAAACGAATGAATATAAAAAGATATATATGAATAAATTTAAATAAATAGATATATATAAATAAATTTATTTTTTAATATAATATCTTTATTATGAAAAATAATATATATATAAATTTAATCAAAGATAAATGAACGAACAAACTCATTATTTTTTTTATTCATTTAATTAATAGATAAATAAATATTTTACCAAACAATTAATTGAACGTTTAATTTATTTAGATTCTCGTTATTTCTTCTCTTCTGTCATAAATATCTATTTTTTATTTTATTCAATATATTAAATCCGAGTTATATTAAAATAAATAAATAAATCTGAGTTAAACCTATTCAAATTTGAGACTTCGAAAATTTGAAGTATTATTTTCTAATAATAAACTGAACCTTCAAATTGGTTCTGGGTAATATTTTTTCAAATATCCGTACGACGATTCAGTTCTATCTTTTAGTTTAGCCCAACCAGTACCATTACATCACTAGCTGGGCCTGCCTGCCTTGCCCGCACACAATATGATAGCATCTCTTTTTGGCGGGAAAACTCTTTTTTTTTATATATATATATATTTCTCTATCAATCCCGAGTTCACTCATTTTAGGGTTGTGGTGATTAGATTGAATTTGGAAGCCTCTCGTTCATTCATTGGGCGCATTTCATTCTGTTAATCAGGTAATTTTTTATGTCTTTATCTATTTAATTTATCTTATTTTCTTTCTGAATCTCTCGTTTTGTTTGGTTGCCGGCAAAACCTAGAAAACTAAAAAATGAATTACGTATGCACCGTTTTCTTGATGACTGAATGAAAAAACTGAGAAATGTTTTGTTTAATTTATTTGGTTTTAGTGTCGTCATGATTTACATTTATTTGTCAGTGCAGAATGAAGCGTTTATTCTCAATACCTTTGAACTTTGATTTCCCTTTTAGTGTTAAACTGATATTCTTTACGTTTTTTTTAATCTGATTTCTTGATTTGGAATTTTTCTTTTGATGTATCAGTGAAATTGATTATTTCAATGCAAATTAATGGCTGTGGAAGGAAGCCCGCTGGTTACGAGAAGAACAACTAGATCTTACGCTGCTTCCAGCAGTGCCGTTGAATCAACAAAACCTACAGAATCCTACAAACCAACACTCAATGACCTTGGATTCGGAAAACAACCTTTTAGCTTGGAGGATCTATTGTCTTGTTTCCCCGGTAGACGCACCCAAATTCTAGAGTTTTTACGGTTGTTGGGTCCCTTGAATTCCCCATTGTTTCCCATTTTGGTCTATGGTAGCCCTTCTACAGGGAAAACCAGTGTTACTCTCCAGGCACTCAGGCATCTAAATCGTCCATTCATATATTCCAGTTGCATTACATGTTACAGTCCTCGGATCTTGTTCGAGTCCATATTGAACCAGTTGTTGTTTCATAGGAAGGACTCAGGACATAGTTATTCTAGTGTAAAACGTTGTGAGAGGCCATCTGATTTTGTGAATTATCTTCGTGAAGCATTGGAGGGTGTGATTTCTAATCTCAAGGGGAATTCAGGGAAATCGAATTCTAAGATGAGTGGACGGCCTGATGGAACTATGGTTTATTTGGTCTTTGATAATTTGGAGTGTGTTCGAGATTGGGATAAAAGTTCTACTATATTACCCTTTTTATTTAACCTTTATGATATTTTAAAGATGTCTGAGGTCGGTTTGATCTTCATTAGCAACACCTCGCCTGATACGTATTACTTGAATGTTGGTTATGTGGAGCCAATTCCTCTTTATTTTCCCAACTACACTGAAGATGATTTTCGTCATATTTTTATGGTAAATCAAGCCAATCGCAAGCTGTATGCCTCCTTTCTTGAGTAAGTACCTAGACCAGAAGCCAATGAACACTTTGTGTGCCTCAACTAATAAAACTCTTCCTTCTTTTATGTCACACAGTGTCGTGCTAAGGCCTTTCTGTAGAGTTACCAGGTGCGTAGACGAGTTGGCTGCAGCCCTTTCTTCATTATTTGAAAAGTATTGTGAACCCTTAAGTGACAAGCAAGTTGCACCGAATGAAGAAATGAAGAGAAAGCTGTTTAGTCAGATTCGGCCACATATTGCTTCTGCATTGAATGAAACATTCCAGGTTCAATCTCAGTCACTTCTCAGAGATGAAACTAACAAGGAGACAAGGAAAACAAATAGTTCAAGGATGTCAGGAATTCTGGAAAACTTTGATAAGATTGATTTTCACATGTCTACTTCTGCAAAGTATCTTCTTATTTCGGCATTCCTTGCTTCAAGAAACCCTGCCACTCTTGATGCATCATTATTTGATTCAACGGGGGTTTCCGACAGTCGCAAAAGAAAGAGGAAGTAAGCACTACAATAACCAACTCTTTACTTTTTCTTTTAAGAATACATTTCTAGGTCATGGAGCTACTATAGACCATATGAAACAATTAGTATGATAATGGACTCCAGCTGTCCATTTAGAGCTCGCTTGTTCTACAGGAATGATTTGTGTAACTCTTCTATTGGATATGATTTTCTGTTTATTATATCTGTCATGTGAAAAGTACCGCAGTTGTGCTTGAAGGAAAACTTCAATTACAAGCTAAGAGCATCTTATTCCGGAATATATGATATAGTATTAACTGATTTGATCATGTTGCACAGCTAATTGATTTAAAGGTACTGGCCTGGATCTTAATTATCAGTACATATAAATGATCTTTTACAACTTGATGACTCGAACAAATCACTTGCTTAGATACTCCATGCTGTCTGAGAACTTATATATCATCCAATTTTCTGTGTGCATCTTGTTTTACTTGTAAATCTTGACTGAATACTTTTTCTCTCTAGGGCCTCTGAAAAATCAATGGATCAAAAGGAAATGGCAGAGCAGGAATTGCTTATGAAAGGGCCTGGAACCTTTCCATTGGAGAGGTTATTAGCCATATTTCAGTGTATAACGTCTTTAGCAGAAGATTCCCTTGATGAAGAAGAAAGTCATGAGTCAACAACCGAGGGAGGTAGTAGAGGACTCATGTCCGATGTACTATTGCAACTGTCCAGTCTATGCAATGCTAATTTTATTATTAAAGGAGGAAGCAGTCCATTGGAGGGGTCAACTCGATATCGTACTGCAGTGAGTGAAGATCTAGCTTTGAAGGTAATCTCTTCAACATCTATCTCGTAATTTTATGAGAAATTTTTTATCTAATACGTTGGTATGTGGTTATTACTGTGTGTATATGCAAACCTTATTCTTTTTTATCTAATACGTTGGTATGTGGTTATTACTGTGTGTATATGCAAACCTTATTCTATTTTAACCGTATACAGGTAGCGAGGAGCCTTAAGTTCCCTTTATCAAAATACTTATACAGAAACTGTTGTATGTAGATGCTAATTTTGTTAATCGGACTCCACGGACATGCAGTCGATTAATAAATCGACAATCATAGTCCATGGTCCTTGTAGTCTGATCCTGTACATTGTTATGGACATTCTGATTATGGACATTGTTAAGCCACATCCAGAAAAGGATTCTGATTATGTAACATTCAATTAAGATTTAACATCCACACACACCAGTAACTAATAAAAGTAAATATGTCTGACCAATGGAATCTAAAAGTTAGAGTTTTGGATTTATATAAGGAATATATTTTTATTGATATTTAAAAAGAACTACCTCAACTATATACGGGTTGGCCTTCTACCTAATTTTTATTAAAACCAAGCCCTCATGTAAATGTTTACCGATGGAAAACAGTCATTATTTTATAGAAAATTTAGGTTTAAATTTTAGGATATTATGGCTATGGATTTAGATTTTAATCTTTACATTCTAAATTTTAATCATAAAATTTAAATTCTAATCACCACCTTTTAAAATTCAAAATTCTCCCGTTAAAACCTTAAATATTAGACTTTTGTCCGTATATTCAATTTAACAATTTTTTAGTATTTTTCATTTAATTAATTCACCTTTTTCAAATGGTTTTGAAAAGTTTAGTACCGTTTCAGATGGAATTATTACCAGCATTTTGTTCGAGTACAGAACAACTGCAAGACCGGTAACATGCAAAAAAAAAAAATAGTGATACTAATACTATAGAACACATCCAAAAGTCTAAAACAATTATTATACATTCAACAAATATAACATAATCCCTCTCCACCAATTTAGATCTCATTTTCTAAACTCATACGTTTTAAGAAGTTCTCTGAAGCATGCATGACACAAAGTCACAAACACAAATTATTTCTTGCCATTATACATAGATTCGACCTTACCATCATTTCCTCCAAGCAACATGTACTTATCTTTCCTAGTCAATCCAGTGCACTCGAAACCAAGGACATCACCCAATACCTTCTGCACATGGTTCGCTACCTCGATCGACGATTTCCCTCCAGCCTTTACCGACATCTCTTCCGGCAACCGGTCAAGGAAAGTGACCTCGTATGTTGGCCTTGGGTTCATGAAGAAAAAGTAAGGGTCCCAGAATTTGACTCCTCTTACGGTCGTCCCGTAGAACATGTTCTGCTTGCAGTTGACGGCGACGGGGACGATCCTATCGCTCATTTCTGCGAATAAAGCACTGAATCGCAATAGGAACGGTTCGCGACATGTGGTCCCCTCCGGACACACTACCAGGTCACCTTTTTGTAGTAGTTCTGAAATTCGGGCAGCATCAGCTGCACGATCGCGAGTCAGAGCGATGGCTGGGATTGGTGACAGGAACCTCGAGAGACGACTTACACTGTATGTGACACATGATACTTTGCGTCCAAGTGCGATGGCGATCACAATTGGATCAAGAGCTGAACGATGATTACATACGTAGAGGTTGCCTGGGGTACCAGGAGATGGCGGCGGAGGTCGCTTCCCGCGGATCACTAGGTGAATGCCCAGCATTTCGTATGTGTAGCGTACGATGCGTTCGGGTAAAGGTAGATTGAAGTAGACTCGGATGATGGACAGGATGAAGCCAAATGGCAGCCATATGTAGGTGATCAAGGCATTGAGTGGGTCCGGGCGTTGTACAAATCGACCATCGTGGAAGATGATGCGGCTCTTTAGGCGATCGAGTGGTACTGGTGATGCTGACTTGCTAGGGTGCACCATGTAGCCCTCCTGGTTTACACATATATATAACACAATTTATAAGAATCCATTTCTAAATTTTCATCAAAATTCAAGAACTTCAGTTAAATTTTGAAGAACAAATGTAGGGCTGCACCATGTATGTTGAATTCCTAAAGATTTCACGATTATATTGATAAATAACAATAATTAATGCAACAAGTTAGTATCATAAATTAAAACTTTGACCATAATTGGTTTGTCTTCTCCACCTAAAAGAACACATTGATTGGGGGTGACAGCTAATTTTACTGGTGGGCCGTTGAGCGATATTAAGACTGTGGGTCCAATGGAAAAATTAAATACAGTAACCTAACTTCTCAAATTTTTTATTCATAGTATATATAAAAAAACATTTTATTTATAAATAAAAATACTCTATTCTCTAATTATATTTTTATGTTTAAACTAAAAAATTAAAATTAAAATTAAAATTTTAAATATATTCTTAAATTTTATATCTTAAAACCTAAATACTAAAAATATACCAATACTTAATCGATGAAGCAACAAACAAGAGAAGAAAATCAAGTTTTCACCCACCATAAATTAACTATATATAAAGAAAAAGCTTAGCAAGATTTAGACGTCAACTCTTGCTTGCATATGTTACCGTCTAAAAATTTTCTAAACTTATGTCGCTTAATTTCTTAATATAGACAGATTCTTTGTTAATTCCTATCAAGAATTAGAGGCACTGAAACAGAGAGGGAAAAAACTATGAATCGAATCTTGATATGTGAATTTGAATCCATCAACATGAAATATATGACTGTAGTAGGTTGTTGAAATGAAATAAAGGACACTGGTAGAGTAGTCAGTGAGGAGACTAACCTTGCAAAGTGACATGAAATCGTGATCAGATTCACGGTCTCCGATTCCAAGATCAGGCGATTCATCACCAAATTCCTTCAAAATAGCCGATCTCTTCAACTCGCTCACTAAAACGCCTGGCTTCTTAACAAACCCGGTGGCCTTCTTTGTTTTAGGGTTCACTTCAATCTCTGTGCCTAAAACTTTATCTCCGCCGAGAAAATCCTTCACAAACGGCTCCACCATGAACGTCGGATTCGCCGTCACCACCACTTTCCTCTTGCATCTGTCAAATACTTCGAAACTTTCCTTCCTCACATTCGCAGCATAAAATCTATCGAAAGATAAACAGATTCACAGAAAATTAAACATAAATTACTTAAAAAGAGGCGAAGATTCGAATCTATTTTGTTTGTTATACCTGGGAAGAACAGCGCGGGAGACGAGCTCGATGTCGCGGATCTTGAGTCCAGCGAAGGAGATAAAAATGAGGATTTGGATACCAATAGCTTCGGAAATGAAGAGATAAGATACGATAACAATAGGCAGAGAAAGGAGAAGGATAAGACCTCGAAGGAGGCTTCCCGCTTCGACGGCGATGAGCATGAAGTACGGAAAAGAGCTCCGTGAGATTAAAAGCGTGCCATCGAGATCGGCGGCGATCGATTCGTACGTCGATCCATTGCATTCCGTTATTGAAGGAAACCTTCTCCCGGATTTTGGCGGAGCCATTTTTTTCTTGTGTGTATTCTTCTTCTTCTTCTTTCTAGTAAGTTTTATTGTTCTGTTTCTCTTTGCTGTTTAAAAGGATGCAAGGTGAAGGGGCGTTGGGGGAGGAGGAGAAAAGGAACGTTGTGTTTTAAATGTGGCGGTTGAACATTAAATTACGATAATAGGCCCCGGGTTATGGCGGGTGAGAATGATATATACGAGCGTTCCTATGAAATGACCAAGACACCCTTTCTTGAAGGTATTTTAATGAAATAAGATTTTTTATTAATTAAAATTAAATATTATAAATTTTTATATAAATTTTTTAATTTTATTTATTTTATTTATAATATTAAAATTAAAATTTTATTAAAAATTTTAAATTTCATCTCATTAAACAAACGAATTAATATAATTATTTTTTTTTGTTATAATACGTTGTTATTGTTTGATAGGTTAAAGCTTATCAAAAAATAACTAACGTCAGTTTAATAACGCCCTTATTTTCTTTCTGGTCATGTTTAAGTTAGTTTGACAAAAAAGTAATGAAAATTTAAAATTTAAATCGATTAAATTAAAATGTTGTGTGTTAAAAAACATTTTATTTAAAATTTATTGATGAATAATATATAAAATATAAATTTGTGCATTAAATAATAACGGATAAGATTGAACTCATGTATATATTGATGAATAATATTGTATCTATCTCATTAAATGTATTTTTTATATTTTTATTAATAATAAATTTTAAATAAAAATAATAAAATGATAAAAAAATAATAATGAATAATATAACATATAGTGCCATTTATAACGGATAAGATTGTACAAAGATTGAACTCATGTATATATTTGTCCCTTTTAATGAAATTTTCTGGCTTGATCCTTATTTATATAGTTAATCGAATTTATTATTAAATTTATAAATAAATAAATATCGTTTAAAGAGTTTTTAAGTTTGAGTAAAATTTTGAGATGTATCATATCTCTTAAGATTACTCGATTGAATATAAATTTTTTAAAAAATAAAGAGATTTGGTATAATTATACGTATAATCACCTTTTAGAAAATATAATTAATATTATTTTAAATTTTAATTTATATAATTATGTACTATAATTTTTATTATTAAGTATTAAATATGACAAAAATAATGTAATCTAATTTGATTGATGTGGTTGTGGTTGGAGTAGTTGAAGACGTTTCGAATGGGTTTTCTGCTTAGTAGGTGGCCTGAAAAATGTTCTTACTCCAACTTAGAGTCAAAGCTCCATTGTTCATTTGAAAACACAGAAATTTGATTGCGTGTGAGGAAGTCCAGAAAATTTTATTTATTTAATCTATTGTTTTAGTAAATTTCGAGTCTTGAATGCAAGTAATATCGATTGAATCTGTATAATTATTATGAAAATATATATTCTCAATTGTATGAATTTGTCGCGATCGATTATATTTAAAAGGGTTTTTAATATATGTTAAGAGATCGATATATACATTATATTTTTTAATCAATGTATTGATCTATACTTTTAAGCGTAAAGGTGGTTTTAAGTCACTAAATATTATGTTATCAATTCATTTTTAATTAATATTAACTATTAAATTTAACATATTTCTATTGATTGGTGTCACGTATTATATTTCATTATTATTATTAAATTTAACCATTTTTTTATTTATAAAACAAAACTCAATATTAAGTAAGAAACTATGTTATGGTTGTATTGTTACGATTGTACCTAATAATATAATTTTTAAAAATATAACCATTTTTAAATCTCATCCATATTTATTATATTATTATATTTAATTGATTTATCTTATAAATAATATAACAAAAATAATTTATAATATAATTTTTCGTATTAAGCTAAATATAAATGAGAAAAATTGTAAGCATTGATTATCAATGGTCAAAATCACACATACGGACCCAAACTTCATTAATAGCTGCATTTTCGGTTTAAGAATTGATTGAAGTTAGAAAACAAATATCAAATGGAGCTTATTTGACAAATTAAAAGAAACCTTTATTATTGAGATATTTTAATTGAGTTTGAATTCTAATTTTGATAAAATTTGCGAAATAATTTAATTAAATATTTTAATTTAATATAGGGATTTTTAAATAATATTTGAGGGTTTAAATTATTTTTTATAGTATCACACAACAAACATCACTTGTACATGGTTTTTTCATCCAACGTCAGCCACCTGTACATGGCGTTTTTTACGTGTTTAATATTTTTGTTATTTGAGTAGCACAAAAAACATCATGTGCAAGTGACGTTAGATGAAAAAAAAAACGTACAGATGACATTTTTTGTGTGATGTTATAAAAAATGGTCTAAATCCTCAAATATCAATTAAGGATTCTTATATACTAAATTAAAATATTTGGTTGAATTATTCTTCAAAATCCGTCTCAAATTTTTATATTGAAAATAAAAAAATACTTTTTGTTGTACCAAAAACCATAGTATTTTTTATGGGTAAAAAGTACATACAAAAAAAATATCATTTTAATTATTGACCTTTTATAAAATAATTATTAATTTTTTGTAAAAAGAATATCAAATTATTATGAAATAATCATCAAATTTATTAAACTATCATAAAATTATTATTAAATTATCACACTATTTTTATAGTATTCATTTTTTATAATAACTAAAACAATCATTTTTTATAGTTTATTGACTTTCAATGTATTTTTAGTTTTCTTAGCAACATCATTTTCTACGTTTCACATGTCTTGTTGTACTGTACCGATCACTTTGTGACACCACTAATAGCCACAACCACCAACATGTAGAAAATTCCGTGGCATTTAATTGTAGGGATGTTGCCCAAAATAAGAGTTTAGTGAGAGAGACATCCGAAAAAAATGGGTAAGACCAGATGGTTTTGGACTTCCTTTGAACCGCATTAATTAGGAGAAATTATGAGCCACCCAATGCAGAGTTATGACAGTCGGAATGGGTAGGTAGATGCAACGACCAACAGCTAACCTCAACAACATAATGTTTTAATAGGGAAAAATCAGGATTTTATCTACGAGACTGCCAATAAAAAACATGGGATTGAGTTATTAGATTAATTTATAATTGAATGATTTTTTAAGGACCAAAGTCACCACCAACTTCTAACTCCCTGTAATAAATAGGATGTATTCAGACAGATTTTGTAAAGTGGGGATAAAAAATTAATTCAAGTGATTACGAGTAGTATCTGTTCTAAAGTAGAATCTCCACCATTTGACATTGATCGCTCAATCACTCTACTGGTATTATTGGTGCTCGAACCCGTGACCTCTAAGAACATCAACCGTTCCTTTAACCACTTGGGCTAGAGGGTTCATGCAAGTTTAAGATATTTTAAGAAAATAAGTCATGTGTTTAATTTATCTTACACCCAAGATATAACATTTTTTTGAATAAGCTAATAATGATTATAGTAGTATTTATTTTAAAATATAATTTCCACCATTTGAAATTGATCGCTCAATCACTCTGCTGATATCGCTGGTGCTCGAACCCATGACCTCTAAAAACAATAACCGTTCCTTTGATCACTTGAACTAGAAGATTCGTGCAGATATAACACTTTTTTGAAAGAGATATATTAAAGAATATTTTATATTCAATAGTAAATTTAATGTCCTCAAGTTGAGTCCATCGACACATGAAGTACATTGTAATGACACTTCGCTTTGAATGGCTACGTCAATTATTGTGTCACTGGTCTTATTTTTTTTAACAATTTATAGAATCGTTGAATCAATTTTTTCTTACGTCCAAAATATAATATTTTTTCTAATAAGATATTTGTGAAATGTTTTAATTTTAATAATAAATTTATGTTTCCTCATTAAGTACATTGATACATGAATCAATATATTATATTATTAATCCAACTCTCTATTACACTGTCACCATGTAAGATTGTGGAATCAAATTTCAATTACACGTAAAATATGACACTTTTTTTAAAGAGATACTTAGAAAGATATTTTATAATTTTATCTCCATGCTTTTTAATTTACATACGATTTTTGTTGAAGTTGAAATTTAATAAAAAAATGGTAAAAAGATTTGATTAATAAAAGCAAATAATTTTAAGGTTAAAATTTAAGATTAGATATTTTAAAATTTTATTTTTTAAATATTAGTTTCATGAACAACATATTTTACTTAAATATTACACCTAATTTTAAAAATATTGTACAATACACTTTAATTTTTAATCTATAATATTTATTACAGTATGTGTAAAGTCGAATTCAGCTAAACCGTTACATAATAATTTTTTTTTCTAGAAATGCCTTTAAAGATGAGTACAATAAAATTAGATTTTAGATTATTTTAGATATTGTAGCAAGAGTATTTTATGAAAAACATTATTCATAATCGGATTTATTTGAATCTAACTTTATATATACTATAATAAATATTAAAAATTAAAAATTAAAATCAATTGGGTTATATCAGAGATTTTTTTTTTTTAATATTTAAGTTAAAACTTCTATGAACAACAGTAATTTTTTATTAGATCTAAAAAATAAATTTAACATTTTCTTAAAAAAGAGGCGCATCTTTGGTATTTCAGGGTGGCTGGGCGGATTTGGAAAAACAAGAAACGAGAAAGAACCACCTAACCCTAACCTAACCAACTCTAATAGGGTTCACGTGCGCATGTGAACTGTGCAGCGACGTTTTATCGGACCCCTCGCTCATCCAAACACAGCGACGCGGCTCGCACGAAATCTTCCCCTTTTTCTTTCCTTTTTTACAATATTCATCTTTCCGAAAATTGTAACTATTTTAAAAATAAAATAAAATAAAAATATACGTTACATTAAAAAAAAAGAGAGGCACACTATATCTTTCTCTCTCCTTTTTCCGTTCTCTATCTCTCATTTATCCATTTCGGCGTTCGTCGACAACCGCCGTATCTGAGCAGTTCGAAAACTCTGCAATCTCCGCTATACACAGGTATAATCGAAACAACGCCGTTTTTGTTTACGAATTGAAATACTAGATTTCTAACATTAAAAGGGAAGAGGAAATTCGTTTTGTACTTATCTGTTAAGATTGGCTTTCGAGAATCGTTCTTTCATTGATTTTGTTTATCTATAGGATCGATTGGCGACGGAAATCTGTTTGGTTTTCTTATTTTGATTAATTTTTTGTTTTTTGTCAGTTTCCGATTTTTAGCTGCTCGACTTTCTGAGCTAGGTAGGTTTAGGGTTTTTTCATTGATTTTGCAAATTAATTTATGTTATTTGATGCTATATGTGTTATTATTTGTTAAAAGGTGTTTAGTTGCTGATAAAAGGAATAGGAGTAATAGGACTAGATTAAGTATAGGAAAATCAACTAAATTTAATATTGAATTATATGGTGTCTTTGGTTTGTGTATGTAGCTGATACATGTAAGAAATTAGGTAGGTTTAGTTTTTTTTCCCATTGATTTTGCTAATTAATTTGTGTTTATTTGATGCTATATGTGTTATTATTTGTTAAAAGGTGTTTAGTTGCTCAGAAAAGGAATAGAGGTAATAAGACTAAATTAAGTATACGAAAATGGACTAAATTTAATATTGAATTATAAGGTGTTTTTGGTTTGTGTAGGCATCTGATACATGCAAGAAATTAGGTTGGCGCACAGTTTGCATGAGATTGAAGTTGTTTTTATGTAAAAATAACTGTTAGATTGGATGAAAGATGGCTTTGTTATCTTGTTATCTCCCAGAAGCTTGGCAGATGAAAATTTTGGCTTTATGTGGTAGTTCAGTATTCTTATAACCGTTGAGTGGCTTAGCTTTTCCTCTTGGTACCATATGTTGAATATCACTTTTTTGAAGTCGATTGTAGGAAATATATGTTTCCAAAATGGTACTGTAGGTGGAATGGTTGTAGTATGAGAAATGATATTCTAAGGTGGTTGGATTCAGAATTTTTGGAGGTAGGGCTAACTAATGACTAATCCAGGAATGGTGGTAAATAAGAAAAGGTAATTTTATAGGGAGAACAATTGGATATATTGGATGTAACACAAACACTTGTAAGATTTATTATCCTTTTGCAACAAAGACAAATGGAATGCAGGGGGTGAGTTGCTGAGAGGATACGTGTCCACTGTAGTTTAATGTTTTCATTTATGTCGTTTTCTATCACAAGCACATGCAAATCAACAGTGTGGCTATAGATACATAACTTCGAATGTTAAATTGATAACTTTAGCTTACCGGAGGAGTGCTTAACAATAGGTGTCAGGCTTGTTTGTAATAGAAATTTGTATGTTGATTTCCAATGAGGGAATCGTGGTGCGATGACTCCTAGTCTCCTACTTGTCTTGCTGCACTGAAAATAACTGTATGCGTAATGCAGAATGTGTGGTTCTTTAAAGCAAATTCATTAGAAGGAAAGCATTTTTTCTGGCATGAGAAAAGTTGAGATGATCCTTGTCAATTATTTGAATTTTCAAGCACTTTTCTTTTTTTCCCCTGCAATGTTAAATATTTTACTTCTGCTGGCTTTGACTTTGAAGCTAGTGGTTGCAATGATAAGATTTTTGATAATGTTGAGAACCTTGTTTTCTTTTGACAGTCCAATATATTATCTAGTCTGATTGGTTTTAACAGTGTATGTGAACACTAACTCACACGAATATGAAACAAATATGATCGAGACAGTTTATTTAGGTTCTGGGGATGCCTTAAATATTTAGTGCAGGTGCTTAGGTGTATATATCTCTTGCAACATGTTTTGTAATCAACTATGTAACTACAGAAATTTGTCTATATTTCGAAACAATTGTTTATTTGATGCAGTTATTGTACTTAAGCTGAAATATCTGTTTGTAACTCTGCCACATATTTTCGTACTGTTTTTGGTTGAATAGCTTCATGATCCAAATTTAAGTACTTGAGATCTACTTCCAAAATCAATGTTCATGCAAGTGGGAAAATTTACATTGGTAAAAGTACGATGGGAAACTTGTTACAGGTTTGAGAGTCTCTGTCACTTAAGAAGTGTAAAGCAGTCGTTTGATCTGCTGTATCCCCCTCTTTGAGCAGCAGAGCAGGGTGTACAACTTCTACTACAACAAGCTTTACAGAAAGACATTTCTTGGTGTGCAAAATATACTTTGAAATGTCAGAAGTGGATATGGCTGTCACCAAACCCGAGGTACGGGCTTTATGGAATCCACTTAAGTCATAGAGTATTTATTTTCCTTGTGAAGTATGTCTTTTTTTTCTGTTCACTTATTCACGTTTTAGGCTAATCATTATTATATAATCCAAAAGAAGTGCAATTTCTATTGAATTCTTCTGGATTCTGTTATGGGTATAAAAGACATTGTTCAAGGTAATATTTATTTCCATAGCAATTAAATATCCTAGTTGACTAGGAAAAGATTTAGCTCTGTTTTGATATTGACCTAAATATTATGCTGTGAACAAAGTTTGGTCGTATTTTTAGCAATAATGCTGTAACTTGATTATTTTATCTGCATAGTGTGAGTTAGGGTAGATAGACAACCCATTGGAATAATTTCCTGAGATGGGTGCAGATGACAACTATGTTTCTATTTGGTTATTGGGCTTTACATAGTTTGAGTGCACTTGGCTTATTCTTGAGTGTATCTTTAAGTTTTAAGGCTGAAGCATCACTGGATTTGTTCTCAGATGATGAAGTCGTACATTTGGCTTCAAACTGCTGATGGCTCAATCCAACAAGTGGAACAGGAGGTTGCAATGTTTTGTCCCATGATATGTCATGAAGTTATACAGAAGGGATTGGGATCTTCCAAGAATTATGCTATATCTCTTCCTCAGAGAGTAAACCCTGCCATGTTAAGCCTAATTCTTGATTATTGCCGGTTTCATCAATTGCCTGGTCGCTCTAACAAGGTAGGTCAAAAATGTTTCTCAATTAACATTTACCTCTTATATTTTCTGTTATCATCTTGCTTTCTTAAAATAAATGTTTTATCTTTCTGGGGGGTGGCATAATGGGAGTCAATTTTTAACTTTCATTTGGTATAGATGGCTTTTTATTTAATTCATTTCTTTTGTCACTTTTAGTTTTGGGTCAAGAACTTGTATGTGTTTCCAGGATACTCAATTTCATTTAACAAACAGACACTGAGCTTCCTCTCCCCTTCATTTGCTTGTTTACCTTTTCTATTTGAAGGAGCGCAAGTCTTTTGACGAAAAGTTTATCCGAATGGACACAAAGAGGCTTTGTGAGTTGACATCTGCTGCTGATAGCCTTCAGTTAAAGCCCCTAGTTGATCTTACTAGTCGTGCTCTTGCAAGAATTATTGAGGGAAAAAGCCCTGAGGAGATACGTGAGATATTTCATTTGCCGGATGATCTTACTGAGGTGTGTCTGGTATTAATTGGAACTTCTTTATTTATCATATCTGTTATCTTAATCCCTATTTTTATTTTTAATACTTATTTTGTTGGTTTAGGAAGAAAAGTTGGAGCCTTTGAAAAACACAACCGATGACCCTCGCATTAGACTGTTGAATAGATTGTATGCAAAAAAGAGGAAGGAACTAAAAGAGAGGCAGAAACTAAAGGTGACCTCTTGTTTTTGGCTTTTCTCTCTGATTATTTCCCACCCTCTGCAATTTTACTCCTTGGTAGAGCATTTGTCTGGCTGAGATGAACTTGCTTTGTCAATTAACTTCATAAGGCATGAGGCATCATCATGCTACTCCCTGTTTAAAATGCATGCAAATAAGTGAAGAGTTCTGTGTCTCAGAATGCTGAGGTTGAAGAAGAGCGTGTCGATGATCGTTCAGTTGATGACCTTTTATCATTTATTAATGGAGACAGTGGAGGTATGCTTAAATCTTGTTTCAATATATTTAATTTTCTATCCCAAAGAGTATGGTTCTGTAAAGTGTAGTAACCTTCTCTATTTCTTGAGTATTTGCTTTTATTGATTTGCTTATATTGGCAGAACAGTCTTGATAGATAGTTTTACTGATTAGATACCTTAGCTTTTCTCCTAGAAAGAATAGTGTAGTATTATAGTTCAGTTTTGTTCTGGTTGCCTCTCATGTGTCAATCTCAACTTCAATGCCCAAATGTCATTTATTTCTCTGCAGTCATTTGGGAGCTGTTGAAGGCTGAAAAGTTTATCATATAGCCTGAATTGGACAAAGAAAGAGCAAATTCTTTTGTGCTCCTTTACCAGAAACCAGTTTGATGATCTATATTGTGAAGGCATGGAAAGAACATGACCTTTTTTTTGAAGATGTTACAGGATTACCTGTTTTACAAGATCGTGGATAACTTTTTAGTGAACAGGATAATTGAATGATTAATGTACTTATTTGTTTCCTCCAATCTTCATTTTTGAGGATCTTTATTTAGGAATAATTTTCCAACAAACCAAACCTGAAAATTTGAGATTTTACACTCAATTGTGGACATCAATTAACTGACAAAATGTTTAGAGCACCAATTGTACTTGTTTGTTTGATATTTGGCATCTGTACTGGCACAAATGTTTTATATACTGAAATTATAACCATTTAAAATTGTTCTGCTTTCATGGGCACCATAAGCTTTTCCTCTTAGTCTTCTTTTTTTCTAATTCTTTCTGAAGGCCTCATACGAGGTAAGGGACTTCTGTTTTGCAGATTCTAAAGGAATTAAAACTTCAAAGAGTAAAAAGAAGAACCGAAGAAGAAAAGATCAGCAAAAGAGCACATCTACCGATGAAGCCATTAAAAAACATAATAAGGTGTTTACCTCATTGATTATGATTTCTTTTATCTTGGAATACTGACGAATTACTAAAGTTCTCCTGTTCCAGGAGCTAAATGGTCTTAACTCAGTGTGCTGTAGTGTCGAAATTGGTCAGAAAAGTTGGGTCGGTGTTGGTGCTAGCTCAAACTTACATGATGTTGAAGATGAGATTTTTGCCAGTAAGAATGAGCTTGATGATGGTGATATTGATGATGAGATTGATCCAGCACTGAAAGAAAAAATAGACAGGTAAATATGGATTTTTGCTTGTAAATCTTCCTCTTCCTCTTTTTGCCTTTGCTCCTCCTTCCTCTTGAACATCAAAGGAAAAAGTGGTCATGTAAACCCAGAGTTTTTGCTTTAAGACTTGGTGTTTTTATCCTTTTCAATTGTCTGGTTATAGACAATCCATGATTTTGTGGGTTTTGGACTTTTTTATATTTTTTTGATTTATTGTCACGTGGGTGTTTTATTTTGCATATTTTGGGAGGCAAAATAAGGGTTAAGCAATAAGCATATGTTGGTGTCATTTCTTTCTTTTTTTTCTTTTCGTCTTTATTCCTTTCCCTGCATTTTATATTGATCTATTTTAGATCAGTGTCCCACAGGATTAGTTGAATAAACATTGTAATAAGTGGTCTTAATAGACACTATGACATGAACTTCTTCATTTCTCAGTGATACACATGTAATCCCCTTTATATATCTAGAAGGAAGTGCTGCTGCATCTCTATAGTAATAGAAACAGTTTGATATTGTATTTATTCTGATCAATTTGAAATCTGTTCGAGTGTCTATTATTTTTAGTTATTGTTCATATGAATTTAGTAAAAACAGCATGCTGGTTGTAGCGAATGAAGTAGCAATTACAGTATCTTATACTTGTTTTACAATATGTTGGAGGAAATTTTTATATATAACCTGAATGATTTTTTATCTTTTGTCTAGGGAGGTGGAAGATTTTGCCCGTAGATTGAATTCAGATTGGCCCGAAAGAATGCAAGAAATTCTATCTTTTGGTCATGAAAGGAAACCAATGCATTTTTCACTTAATGGAAATGGTTTGCTAAGGAAATATACAAGTACGATGCTATCGTTTTTCTATTATATTTGTCTAGTGTTGCCTATGAATTGTATCTGTAATTTTATTTGCTTTCACTCCATGTCAGTTCTTGTGAAATTAACTATTTTGAACTTGTATGCAAAATAAGCCTACATGTTTGCATTGCCACCTATTCCCTGATGTTGAGTAAATGAGTTTTCTCGGTTGTGATGGTTGATTTGGAAGTTAAAACCGAACTCCGTGTTTTCTTTGGTTTCCGACTAAAGTCCTGTTTGATCGAACTAGTAAATAGCTAACAGTAAATAATTTGTGTATTGATATCCAGATTCTGAGCAGAGATGATGGGCATTTCCTCCTCCGTTCGGCTTGCAACATGAACAGATTTTGATACGAGGCCTTTTCAGGTGGTTGAAAGACGACACCTATAAGGGTTTGGGATCCTCGGCATTTCGGACCCTATGTAAGTTTTTAATTTTTATTTCTTTTTAAATTCACCTTTCTTTGTTGTGGTTAGTATGCAATTTTGATTGTGAGGGCAACCTCTTTGTATTTTCATAATAGAAAGAAATAAGAAGGGAACTGTGTTTTTGTTGAGCCAGTTCTGGTCAGATCAAATTACACTGTCTTGCAACAAAACACACACACACAAAGAAAGTAGCTCGTCTTTCGTTTGTTCATTAGTCGAACATTCATAACTCCGGTATCCGTCGCCCAAATCATGTTTTAGTTTCGACTATGACCATAAGTTAGAATGCACATTCATGCTGTTTAAAATTGTTTATGGGCTGTGAATCTTGTTTGAATGTTGTTGGCCAGTAGTTTAATGGGGATATCTGTGAATCCATTCGGAAGTCAAATGTTCAAATATTATCATATTAGAATTTGTGTGTGAACTTAGTCCAATCTTTTTCCTTTCTTCCTCAATGTATTTAAGAGAGAATATAAATTATAGTATTTAAGAGAGAATATGCCAGCTGAGCTGCCATTTTGATTGGGGAAAATTCGATTGTCTTAACCAAACAGAGAGAAGATGGGCTGTTGTACATCATTAAAAAGGATACGTTACACGAAGCCCATGAAAATAAACATTAATACTAACCCAAGCCCAGACAAAACTAAAAAATTCCTAGGACAATGAAAAAAATTGAATCTCTAAATTTTTTAGACCCAACTTCTTGAATTAAAAAATAATAATCAAAATTTTTAATTAAAAATATTTAATTAAGTTTAACCTCTCCCAATTGGTTGTTAATTTGTCCTTTTTTTTACCCTTCACGAAAAATGCAATCTGCTGATTTACTCAGCTTAAGGACAAAAATAAAATCATGAAGTTATAATATTATCAAATTAGCATTTAAAATTTCACATTTTTACTCACGTAATTTTTTGGGCGATTCTTTTAACGATTTTTTATATATACACAAGAATTTAAACTTAAAATATACTTAAACAATATTAAATTATTTTTTACTTAATCCAACACAGTTAAATCTTTTTTATATAGAATTTAATTTGATTTTTTTAACATTATTAAATAAGTCCTTTATATATATATATATATATATATTTTAAAATTGTATTTAGTCTTAAAACTTTAGTTGGACATTCTATTTAAAATATATATATTTAAAATAACTTAAAACTTTCGGTAAAAACTTCTAAAATTCTAAGTATATCTCTTAATTTATTTTACGAAGATCTATTGTTGGTTATTATTAGATGTCTTGTTTTAAAATATAAGAAATATATTTATAATATTTGTAATATTTTTAAATAAAATAACTAAAACTATTATTTAAATACATTAAATTTAAATTTTATCAATTTTATTATGTTTTCATTCGTTGATGACAGCCACAAATAAATTTGATAAGATTGTATTCTTGTACAAGATTGAGTAAGCGGAAGCTGTGTGATTGTTGGATGAGCTATCTGTTTTCATTAGCTTCATAGTTTGCTTTTAATTGTCGGTTCTGTCTACAAAAAACACATCTTCAATCCAAGCTACAATGTTGAATGCTAAACATTCCAACACTCTTGAATAACTCTCCAGGGTTGCTTGTCCCACATCCTGTAGGAGGAAAAAAAAAATACAGTTTATGGAGAAATATATCTGAATTTCAATGCTGTTATGATTTTTAAAAGAAAGCTGTGTCAGCTTCTTTTGTTACCTATGACTTACCCGATTGTGTTGAATCTTGCATGTGT
The DNA here is from genome assembly GCA_035048815.1 of Abelmoschus esculentus. Taxonomy (NCBI): domain Eukaryota; kingdom Viridiplantae; phylum Streptophyta; class Magnoliopsida; order Malvales; family Malvaceae; genus Abelmoschus; species Abelmoschus esculentus. The sequence goes on from JAUCBN010000031.1 coordinate 15,455,091, forward strand.
CCAAGGTGGTCTGTGAAAGCTCAGGATACCTCTGCTTCAACGAAAACAACAAGCTCTCTGCTCTTTCAGCCATTACATGGTTCTTGTCACTTTGTTCGACATCAGACATCAGCTCTTTTACCAGACCCCATGATGGTTTTGAATGCTTTATGCATGCTTTACGTCTCCATGTATACATCGAAGCTTCCACACGGTCTGCTAGCTCGACTGCTTCGTGTTCTGATGCTATGTTCAGACAATCAAGCAGATGGTCTGGGCTGTATTTTTCTGATGCGTGCATGAACCGGTAAATCGAGTCTCCGATACTGTCTCTTCCGCTCTGTACAAGTTTCCTCGGACAAAATAGGGATCCAGATAAGAAGTATGTTCAAACTTTGGATGGATTTGCTTCAAATTGATGAGCAGGAGGACTAACCTTTGGAAGAGATTCGATGTAGAAGTCCGGGATTTCCATTTCGGCAAGAACACTGCTGTTAATAGCCATAGCTGCCTTGTGAATTTGATTAGCACAGTCGCGCTTGTGACGCAAGTGCTTCCTTGCTTTCTCTGAGAGACCGGATGGAGGAACGCATGGCACCGGCACCCACCATTTCTCATCGTTTCTCTTAACCCTTCGAAACGAGCCTGTCCGGCTCGAATTCGACGACAAATTCCCATCTTCTGCATACCAGAATTCTCTGTCCTCAAAACTGTCCAGTATTTCCTGTCAAATGATATCATTAGATCTATGAGATGAACCTTTATAATTACAAAAAAGATTATGACTTTTTCTCTCTTTTTGCCTTACAATGAGCATTGCATCCAACTTTCTCAGTGCAGGAAGATTGCAATAAATATCTGATCTGGGTCTGCTTTCCATAACCTAAAAATGTCCAAAAATACATCATGTTCAAGCATACAAAGCTGAAGAACAACTCACATTCAGACAAAGTTTTGGTACGGATTATGAAATCTTACTTCAATGTCTGTTCCATTGCACAAATTCTGCGTCTTGGTAGTAAACTCAACAATATAATCGCAGACAGATAAAAGACAGTTCATTTCTCTTGTCCACAGTGCTTTCTTTTCAGAATTCAAAGGTTCCAACCTCAAATTTTGTCCAAATACAGTTGCTGCAAAAACAAACATAAATAACCAACCAACTTCCATAGAATCAAAAGGAAAAAAATGTAAAAACCAAACCATTTTCTCTGTCTGAAAACATGTTTATGTTACCGTAGAGATTGGTTATGGCATTCGAGATTGTAGCTGCTGTGCAGACCCCTTTGCCACTCCCTGACATATCCTCTCCCAGTAAAAGCTTTGCAAATCTTTCTTTCATGGTTTCAAGTTCTATCAAACAAAATCTTAGCACAATTAGAACAAAAACAAAAACAAATATAATTATTATATTGTTCCAAATATTTCACCTAATTCCAAAGATTCCAGATAATCAAGCTGCTTTTCATCTGCATTATATTCGAGTTTCATTGTTCCAAGCCTGCTAAGAACAGCTTGATTCTGAGCCCCGGATCCTGTTGTTGTTGTCCAGTGGAAAGGCGAAGCTTCACTAAAACAGCTATGACCATCAACAGGTTCCGAAAATGCAGATATCCCAGAGTAAGTTCTGGCATACACGAACGATCCGCCGCTAAAAGTCGAGTATCCCGGAGTTTCTGGAATCGAGTGGTCGATTTGGTCGACAGACGAAGGCGAAAACTGATACCCCAGATCGTAGTTTTCATCAGAATTTGATAAATTCTCCATTTCAGCCTAAATCTAATCACTACTCTCAACTCTGCAACTAACCATGAAAATTTGTCCAGTGGGGTTCAATATTTGAAGACTTTTTTTTGAATTTATAACTCACCAAAAGAACATATTGGCCATGAAAGTGAAAAGCAAAAGATGTTTTTGTTTCCAGTCACAGGTCGTTGTTCCTATCAGATTTTTCCAGCATAGTTCACTGAAACATGCAAATTAAAGTAATGTTTTCAAGCAACGGTCTTTAGTAAACATTCTTTTCTTTAAAGGGTTTTAAATAGATTTGAATTCGAAACCATTGAAGAGCAATCTGAGTAACATTTGAAATCGTTCCCTCCTAACCATCTTTACAAAAGGAACACACTAAGACACTTTTTAAGGGGTATATATATTTTTAGGGTTTACGGTTTAGAATTAAAATTTTTAGAGTAAATTACATAAATAGTCACTATACTATAAGGTTGGTATCGAAATGATCACAATATTTTAAAAAGCGTCAAATAATTGATATAAAACACTAACATTTTGTATATATTATTGTTTATTCTTTATATTTTTTATTTAATTAAAAATAATAATTAAATTTAGGGTTGAGGTTTTAAATGAATTTAGGGTTTTAACTTTTAGGATTTATGGTTTAAGATTTAACTTCTAGGGTTTAGAGTTTATAAATAAAATTTTATTAATTTAAAATTTTTAATTTATTATATAATAATTTAATTATTATTTTTAATTAAATTAAAAAATATAAAGAATTAATTATCAGAAACAATACATATATACAAAATGTTAGTGTTTTAAATTAATGGATTGTTTTAGGCCTACCGGTTGAGCTTTATGGTTTCAATGCTTAGAATTCGGGTTCAAATCCCTTTCCCTTTGAAGGTAGTGTCTTCTAATTAAATAATTAAATTATTTTATTATAATAAAATTAGGATTAAATTAAAAAAATTATGAATAATGAGTAAATATATAATTATTTTATTTTTAACAGCTTAATCGGTATATTTAACGTTTTTTAAAGTATTATGATCATTTCGATACTAACCTGTGATTATATGTGTAATTTACTTAAATTTTTAGTACTAGAATATGAGTATAAATAGGAGAGTCAAAAAGGGTAATTCTTTTACTATAATAAGACAAGCATGGTAGGTTTGTATTTTGATATTTTATTTGCATTTTATATCAAATAAATTTATATTTTATATTATATTATTAGTCATGTGTAAATTATTACTAGGGACCAGTAGTTAGATTGGTCGGAGGTTAGATTGGGCTTTCAGCTTTGGTGAGTCAGACATGTTAGATTGGAAGGGAAAATAAAAACAAGTCCATTAGACTTGCAATCTCACATTGGGCTTATTTATTAAGCCCAATAAAAGTTTTAAACAGACGCGAAAGAAATAATTATATAAAACTCTTAAATAAGAGAGGCCTAAATTGAATTGAATAAAATATTTATAAAGAAATTAAGAGATTTTAATTTAATAAATTGCAAGAAAAAAAAAACTTTAAGGAGGGTATAATATATTTTTTATTACGATAAAAATATTTAAAATTAAGGTTTCGTTTTAATAAACTATACATATCGAAAATCTTTAAACCTCACTTCAGGCCTAATTGGAAAGGTCAAATATTAAGTAGATGGAGTCTGGTTTAACATTTTCAGACCAAATTCTTGACTGAGATTCAACTTAAAGCCTTGTAATAAAAACTGGAACTGGGTTGTATTTTAACACTACAGTAACCAAGAGGAAGGCTGTAATGGCTGACAACAAATGCTTGTTAAGAAAAAAAACACCAATCTTTGTCTTCATTTAACTCTGCATTTGCTTACAATAAGTCAGCCTACTGAACCCAGAAATCCTACAAACTAAATAAATCACTTAGTTGCAACTCTTTGCAGTGCTTGTTTGATCATCCCTGCAGGTGCGATGGCTGCTCCTTGAAACTGGGAAAATAAAAAAATGACAGGTTATCCTTAAGAGTGGAACAATGATGAACTAAGGATTCTATTATAACTAGCCTAGTCGAACCAACCTTAGATTTAACGGTCAATGTAACGAGACCGTCGAGAGTGCTCGATTGAACCGTGTGAGCATCCAAATGTAGGTTGTTTATAGCTTCCATGATGTCCAGCAACAAGAATTCCCTGGAAGGACACCTGATTTCAATTATAACTTCCAGTTCTTTTATGCTTACTTTCACATCAGGTTTAAGGCCATCTTTTGGTGTACCCCTGTTTAAATCCGAAGCGTTTTCGTGGAGGATTTCATCGATGTCACAAGCCTTCCTCTTGTTCATCCAAGACTTCTTCACACTGCCAACTTTCCTGTTTTCATAATTATCCGATGTCTGCTCCACCACATCCAGGCAATTCTGTCTGGGCCTCGTATCGAACTCCATTGAATTCTTTCGAGATTCCAATTTTTCTATCCTTGCTTCTAGTTCTTTCAGGTACTGAATTGTATACTTGAGAATGGATTCTTTGTCAACCTGCAAAAACAAGCACTATGTTTGTACAACACTACATGTATATGTCACAGTGGATGTCTAGGTAACATATATAGTGCGGATGGAAGTCGATTAACCTCGCTGATGAACGGAATCATTGACCCGAGGACCCGGAATTTCTCTTCCTCCCTTCTTTTCTCTGGTAAAGCACATTCTATGGCATTATCATCGTTTTCTTGTCTCCCAAGGAAATATTTTCTACCATTTTCCTTCAGAGACCTAAGAAAAGTGCTTTCATGCATTAGAGGCACTGCAAATAGAATCTTTTTAAATATGTTTTGTTGTGCCCTTGGTCTATGAAAATTTGCCATCCCTTCTTTCTTCCAACCGATAAAACTAGATTTATGGCCACATGTATGAAAACCGGGGTTTTCGATCGACCAGTTCGAACTTCTCAGAATAGCAGAAACAGTTCCTTTGTAGTGCAAGTCATCGTCAACTTTGAGATCCAAACGAGAATGGATTACACTTCCTCGCTTGGGAGATGAGATTGCCACTTTTTCTTGAATACCGAAGTCGTCGTCCATGAAATGCCAACTTCGAACTTGAGAAGCAACGCCGTTCATGCCTTCGAGCATGAATGAGTCATTCATCTGGTGATTTTGATCACCGATATTCGAACACTCGTCAGGGGAACCCATATTGAAATCTTCATTGACACTTTCATGAAACTTGTTGAATTTCTCATGATCAAATTTGATGTCCTTAGTAGGGGAATAGATTGCCTCGGCACATATAGGATCTTTGTCATCATCTGCATTAGGAGGGACCGAAGAAGATTTCTCGGAGCAAACAGGCTTCGAGAAGTCCAGCAACGAAGCTTTAATATGCTGAAGCAGATTTGGATCCTCCGGAACCTTAAGAATTCAGAAAATTCAGAGAAAATAACATGTAACTCAAATCTCCAAACCAAGATCAGAAAGGAACTTACTAGTTCAGTCACACCAAACTCAAGAACGCCACCAAGGTAGGGAAAACACACCACAGTCTGCAGAACAAAAGCCAATATGATCAAACAATGTCGAGATAACGAATCAGCATACGACGATCAGACATCTAATGTCATAAAAAGATCGATATAGTCTTACCTGAATAGATGCACTCTAAGGGAAACGATGGACATCGAATTCGAGTCATGTAAAAACCAAGTTCACAGGTAAATAATGTCAGTCAATAGGCAATCTTGTAACGCAGTTCGGATATATTACCAGCCAAGGGGAAAAGATTAAAGACCAACCTTTGCAAGCAAAGAACGGGAGAATATTTTGCTATCTGCATGTTGAGCATTGCATAACCATATGGTTTCACCACTGGCAAGTGCTTTTCCCGGCAACCTATGCAACAATGTAAGAACAAGAACTAAAATTAAACAGAACAGCAAATCAACAAACACATAGAAGACATTAGGGGGTCCATAATCCATGAGCATTACCCTTGTCCGGTATCGAATACGAAGGACATGCAAACCAAGTAATACCACTCTGTATCAGACAAATCCTCCGGAGATAATGCAGCAGAAGGCCTTTTAGTTTGATCAGTTTCACCTTCCAACAGAGATTCGTAAAGCTGTCTCAGTTGTTCACTCCTCTGTAGACCAATTTTATCTGCTGCTTTAAGCTCCAATGCTTGTACGGTCTTCCTTGTCTTGATGTCTCCATTGTAGTAACCATCTCCCCATTGAAGCTCCCTGGTGATTATCAAAGTTAAAAAAAAGGGAAGAAACTTAACAAAAATCGGATTAAAGTCGATGAACACGAATGCGAAAAGCCGAAAAATACCCTTGTTGTGTAGCTGATAAAGACCAAAAGATTGCATAGCTCCATTGAATACTCCTTACAGCAACTGCAAGCTGTTTTCTTAAGTTTTCAGGCACCACACCTACCTGTTTTTTAACAGCATTAGCCATTTTTACATTAACAAAATATGACTGAAACTTTTGAACCTGTTTCTTTTTCTCAGCTAACCCAGATAGGATTTTTTGCTTTCAATACTCTGGATTTGTGCAAACTCAAAAAAACAGGACAGGACCTGAGACAGAATTTTTGGAGCTTAAATCATTTGTGTGTTCTTTTTTAAGATTGGAAGTAGCAAGGCTAAGAATGTCTGAAATTAATAAAAACAGGTAACCGTGTTATTAAAGGGGGGAGTACATAAATGGTCACTAAACGTTTAAAAGCCTATGAAACGGAGATTATTTTTTTTATTTTGTTACAAAATGGTCACTATATTATTAATCACCGTTAACTACAGTTAAGGGATAATGTGACATATTAAATTAATAAGTAATATTTTTATATTTTAAAAACAAATTAGTATGATTTATATATTCATTAAATATTTTTTTATTTTTTAAATCCCAAAAAATTAACATTAATTTAATCTGTCACGCTATTCTCTTAAAAGTTATTACTTTTAACTAATGGTGAAATGTCTATTTTGTCACGAAACCAAAATTTTAGTGTTTATTTTGTAATTTTTAGAAGTTTAATGTTAATTATTCTGATACTCCATAACTTAATGGCTATTGGTATATTTTACCGTTTTTTAAATAAATGGAAAACATAATTTCTGTCGGGCAATTATTCATTACACTGTTTTCCTGGTCCTTTTTTTGTTTAGTTAATTGGGTTCATCAAGTCTCCCTTTATGACTTCAAGTGTACGGATTCACGATTTATGTAATAAAATAAAATAAAAATATAATATAATAAAAAATAAAATAAATTTTTATACTCGACAAATTAAATGAAATCAAATTTAATATTTTTTATAAAAACTTTGATACAATTTTATTATTTTTATATAATTTATGTTTTTGGCGAAGCCAATTCACCCTAATATTTTCATATAGGTCCGTCCGTTACGCTATATAAAATATTGAGGACCTAAAAATGTTTAAAGATGATAAATTTATATTATATTTTTTTATTAAACAGAGTGATATTTACATTTGTAATATAAATATTAAAATTTAAATTTATATAAAATAAAATCACAAAAATATTTTTATTATCTCGATCTTTAATAAATCTCACGGACAAAATAGGGTCGTGTTATATTATCACCCTAAGTGTACTCCCAAAAATTTCAATCACGGCAACCGAGAGCGATTGATTGAAGAGTATACTCGTAAATGTTGAATTTGGGAGAATAATTTAATTTTTTTTGGGACACATTAAAACTAAAAAATAAATATAACGATTTTAATTTTTATTTAGGGATAGTAATAGGTCAGATCGGAATGAATTTTTTGTTGTCCCGATTCCGATCCAAAAATTAAAATAATTATTTCAGTTTTGATCCGATCCGATTTTAATATATATTTTTTTGATATGAATCGACTTGAAATAATAAAACTTATAATCTAATCTCGACTCAATCTTGATATATTAATAAAAAATCTGATCAAATTCGACCTGACCTGAAAATATTAATAAAAATATTAAATGTTATCTATAAAAATATAATAAATATATATAAATATATTAAATCGGGTCAGATCGGATAAAAAAATTAACCTAAATTAACCCTGACCTGAACTTTTTTTTTAAATTAAAAGATACATATTACTAAATTCGAATTTAAATCCAATTAAATCAAAATTCGAGTAGCCAAAATCAAATCGCTATCCCTGTTTATATTATATAACGACGAGTACCCCCTACGTTGAAAATCACGTCGTGACAAAATAAGTTTCATTATTGTTGATAATTGAATGGCCATGAAACCAAAGAAATCGCTCCTTTTAGCAAATTAATTAATACAAGTAGAACCAAGCTGATAATATACAAATATTTTATATTTCAATAAATTAAAACGGTGTCGTACATTTTGGCTCGGACTTTTATAAAGCAGTAATAATGAGTAAGAAAAATATATATTATATAATGTCATAAAGGAGTGCCTTTTTGCCGCATGATAATAAACATTGAAGAGCCAATGCTGAACATTTACTATTTACAAACGAAAAACAGTAAATAATATAGAAAGTTTTTTTAAAAAAATACTAGTTTTTTTAATATTTAAAATTATAATAAATGTTTAATTATTATTAAAAAATAAATATATAATTTAAATATTTTATTAAAATTAATCATTTTAAATCAGATAAAAATCATATATAAAAAGGGTCTAAAATAGAGAAAATTAAAATAATTATAAATAAGTGTTGTTTTGATCGATTTATAACGTTAATAAATCCATTCGTAAAAATATAAATAAAATGGTTGGGATAATTAGAAAAAGAAAATATATAAAACAGATAAATATGTTAATAAACAAAACTAAATATGTCATTAAGATTAAAAAAAACTGTATCATATAATATTAAATCAAAATTCTAAAAAATAAAATAAATTCAACAATCGATAATCATTAATAAATTAATATTATTATCAGCTATAAAATAAAATTTATGGCGCTAGAGAAAATACAGATCGGTGCTAGGAAAAAATAATTAAATAATATAGAAAGTTGTGTACGAAAAACTAAGGAGTGTTATTATTTTTCAATTTAATAAAGACTGTAATATTTAAATGACTTATTATTTTTTGGAATGTAAATTAATTAATAATTAATTCTATATAAATGCACTGTTTTTTTTAACAAACAACCGGCATATTATTGAAACCAATATAAATGTCGTGTCGACTCATAGGGAATCCAATAATGTAAGTAGCAATGGGTTCGGTTCATATCCTATAGTCTACAGACCACTAGGCATAAGATGTGACAGCTTTATCGGCCTAACTTTACTGGTTTGGTCTTCATAAAGGCAAAACCTTTACTTTGACACTAAACAGACAACCATACATATTTTTTATTTTATTTAAGTAGGAGTGATAACGAGTCGAGTCGAATTTGAACTTATTAGGTTTGACTTAAAAATAATATTATTGAATTCTGAAATATTCAATTTATTTTAATTAATTTATTTTTAATAGTTTTATTTTATTTTTATTTTATTAATTTTTTTATAAAAGATATTACTTTTATTATGTAACATATAAATAATATAATTATTTTGAGCATGTTTACGAACTTTTCGAGTCGAGTTTGGATAGGCTCGGGTCGGCTCGTAAATATCTCAAGCTGAATCTAAGCGCGAGTCGAGCTCACTCTAGACGAAGTTGACCGAGCCCGAATAGTTTGCGAGTCGATCAGGCTCATTATCACCCTTAGGTTTAACCGTCAAATATGCACTCAAACTATCTCTTTTGTTTTTCAGTTAAGTGTTTAAATTATTTTTGAGTTAAATAGGTATTTAACATTTTATTTCGTAATACATTTAAGATTTTTCATTAAATTTAATTGTTAAAAGACACGTGTCATTTCTTAAAAAATTAAAAATTATATTAAAAATTAAAAAAACATTAATTTTTTAAATATTCTTAAAATAATTCCCAAATCTAGTTACTCCCGTAGACGTTGCAAGCGACGAAATGAAGTGTCCTTCCCGCACTGATCAACCCACAAGTTGTTAGTTGTTTGTCTTATCGTTGTGAATCGTTTGAATGATCCATTCAATAATTTTGACGTTTTTACACGATGTCAGCCAATTTCTAACGATAGAATGGTGAGAAAAATTGTTATAAAATTGATAGTTAGACTTTTAAAAAAATTAAGTCTAAATTAAAGTCTAAATATATAAATTTATATTTAATCTAATAAAATATCTAAAATTTAAATCTAAATAAAAAATTAGGGTGGTAGGTTAATATAATAAAGTTAGGGTAGACTTTTAACCGATTGTTTAAGTCTAATATCTCATAGACTATATCAACCGATTATTGGTAGGTTAATACAATAAAGTTAGGGTAGACTTTTTTCGGACATCGGATATAAGAACAATTATCATAATTATTTGTCCTGCTCCCCTTAGATTAGTTATATTCAATTACTATTTTATCCTTGTTTATATATAACTGAAAAGGGTAAATTCCTAATTTAAAGAAAGAACTCAAAATCCGAACATGTTCTTCTTAACACTATAATAAAAAAAAATTTAGATGAATTTTGTTTATCACGTCATCTAATTTTAATTAACTAAATTTATTTATTTATTTTTAGATGAGTCATCATCTCTTTCTTACATGTAATTAGAGAGTAGGGATGGCACCGGGGCGGGCCGGGTTTTTGGCTGCCCCGACCCCGACCCCGACCCGACCCAGGTTAAAATATTAATTTACCCGCCCCACCCCGATATATTATTTTTAAACCCGATCCTGACCCTACTCGACCCGAAAAATTTAAAAAAATAATATTCGTCAACGATAAAAGTTAGATTCGATCAATCTTTTATCACAATTATAAATTATAGTTTTTAAGTAACTTTAAATCTATGTAATAAAATATAATATAATTTAAATTACACGCATGTTAAATTACATATTTAAAAGAAAAAAAAACTTGAATCTTCAACTAACATAATCGAATATATTAAAATTTGAACATCATCTAATAATTTTTTATTATAAGAATAAACTTCAAAAATATAAAAATTACTTAAAACCCATAAAAATGTTTATGTATAATGATATTTTTTTATAAATATAATAAAATATATAAAAATATACCTGGGCGGGGATTTTCAAACAAATACCCGAACCCGACCCGATTTCATGACTTCTCCGCCCCGCCCTGCCCCGCCCCGATCCCCGAAATTTAAAGGAAAAAACCTGACCGGGTCGGGGACGGGTATTTTTGCCATCCCTATTAGAGAGTGTATAATTATTAGGTAATTATTTTAAGATAAACAAATCAGATTAATTATATTACGGATGACATGATGAACAAGATTCATCGAATAATTTTTCTAAGAGTATGTTGTAGCCAAGAGGTCCTTGTAATAAAATAATTATTTGTTATTTAACACTAAAAAAATTATCTCAAACTCAGAGACGGACCCAAAATTTTATATAAAATGTATAAATTATTTAAAAATTATATTAAAATTATAAGAAATATAAAATTATAAGAAAATCAAATTATAAATAAAAATATATGCAATATTAAAAAAAATAAAAATTTAAATAATTTGATTATACTCAATATCTCTTAAGTTCATTCTTGCATCTGCGTGTAGACTGATTCACTTATAGGATAAATAAAATACATATGAAAGGTAAAAACGGTGGAGAGAAAGAAATTATATCATGGGTAAGTTTTATCACGTGATTTACTAGGCACTTAAATCCATCTATCTCATCATTTTTTTTATGTCATATTTTCTTAAATGAATTTTCACTCATATTTACTGTTAATTCATTTTAAAAACAGTTTTTTTAATTGAAGATTTATTTAGGAAAAAATATGACATGAAAAAATTGATGAAATGAGTGATTTTTAGTGATTAGTCCCATAAACATGTGATAAAACTTACTCATAATATAATTTCTCGGTAAAAGGCAGGAACAATGGAAAGGGAGATGGCACGTGGAAGGCTTTTATGGTAAATAACCGATTGAATACCATTAAGCAACTGGACAAAGGGTGCCCCACGGAAATTTCTTAAAAATAATGAAAAAATATTATTTCTCATAATAGTGAATTTTGAAAATTATTTTTAAAAATATTATATTTTTAAACGGTAATTTAAAGTTAAATTATTAAAATTTAATTATAAATAATGATTGAATTTAAAAAATAAAAATAGTGTTCAAATTTAAAAATTTTCTATCAATTTTAATATTTTTTAGTGTTTTTACTATTTAAATTCAGAATTTCTGCTCTTAATTTTAATTTTTTAACTTAAAAATAAATTATTATTTAAAGTCAAATTCTAATAAGTTTAATTTTAAAATTATTGTTTCAAGTATAATGTTTTAAAAAATAATTTTTAAATTTTTTTATTTTGAGAAATATTTTTTCATTATTTCAAGAAATTTCCGTGCCCCACACCCTCCGCCAATTTTCCATTGTTTAATAGATTAATTATTCTATTGTTATATGAATTATATCAAAATTTTAATTTTATATATAATATTTTTCATCATTAACGGTTTTACCTGCTTCCGTTACATAATTTGACATGAACCCCTTAATTTCATATATAATATTTTAAAATCTTTATTCGCATTAAGACATAATACAAGGTTCCTTAATGTTTCACTGGCTTTTATTTCCGTCCTTAAATTTCTAAAATTTCATAAAAAATCAAAATATTTATCTTAAAAATTCATTTATTTAAGAAATAAGAGTAAGATTAATCCTCGATATTTCATTTCGTAAGCCATTATTTAATATTAGTCCTCAATATTTCATTGATTTTTTAAATTTACTTTTTAATTTTTATTAAAAAATAACTATTGATCGTTAAAATTATGCTCGACTCGTTAAAAAAATTTATTGTTCAACTCAGACTTGTTACTCGTTAAATTCATTAAAAATTATATTATTTTTAACTAAAAGTAAAATTTAATAATATTATATGTGACTTAATATTAACGTAAATTCATAGTTTAACCAAAAAAATTCAAACAAATAATTTACAAATACAACAAACCAACTTATTAAAACTAAAACAACAATTCACAAATCAATAATTATTATTTAGATTTATTTTCTAAATAAAATAATATTAAAGTAATTAATAAAAATATTTTAAAAAATTAACGAGTTGCTTGTGAACTTTACTCGTCTCAACTTGTTAAGGTCTCGAGTTGAGTTTGAGTTGAGCCAATTTGAATAAAACGTTTATCGAATTTCGAACGAGTCGAGTTTGAATAACTCACGAACTAACTCATTAAACACCACTAATAAAAAACCTTACTATAGGGAAAACAAAGAATAATTATATAATTCAAATTTTAATATTACGAATAAAATAAATTATATTAAAAAATTATTTTATAAAATAAATTATTTAATTTGAAATGATCGCTATTAAATTAAATATCGATAATTATATATATAATTATTTTAAATGATAAAAGTGATGAATATATTTTTTATGCTAAATATTCTTATATTAAAGGAGATTCTAATGTTTTTTTACTATTTGAGTTTAATATTTATCGAAGTTAGAGTTTTTAATTTATTTTATGTTTATAAATATAAAATTTATAAAAAGTATTGTACATAATTATACATTAAGATTAATATAAATTTTTATCTTTTTTGTATTTTTTGTTTTTATTTTATTTTATTTATAACACGTTATTAATATAATCCCGTTCATTTATCGTGATTCTTATCGGTGGTTTTAAAAAAATTCAACATAATATTAACAACTATATCTATATATTGAATTAACTACGGTGATTATAATAGTATTTGTTTTAAAGTATATTCTTAATCATCGGACATTGATTTTTTAATCATCGTATTACGATATTGGTACTTCGTACTCGAATTCGTAACCTTTAAAAACAACAATCACTCTCTTAACTATTAAAGTAAGAGGTTTCATGCATTCTTTTAATATATTTAACTTAGTTTAAAAAATTAATATATTTTTATTTATATATCTATAGAGTGGTTGGTTAATTATTTTTATATTAAATTTAATATATTTAATTATATTTTGTTTGAATATTTAATAACATTTTTTTACCGAGTTTATACGTATAACTCCAAGAATAAATATCGAGACTGGTGCAATGTTCTTGGATCCTTAAACGATAAAACGTCACCGTAAAGTGTTTTCTTTCCTTCATTTCCCCGCCAGAAGAAAATTACTCATCGCTCTCTCTTTTCCGTTGAGTTGTCCGAAAAATTTTCCGATGCAAAAGAAAAAAAAAACCCAAAAGAATCATGCACCGATTCTTCTAAATAAAGTAAAAATTTCATACAACTGCAGATGTTTTCATTTTATTTTATTTTGAAGTTGATCGCTGCGAAGTGTTCAATTACCTTCTAATTCCGGCAATTACTGGCGGAAAATTTTTTAGAAATGGCGGTTTCAGTTCGGTTTTTCAATGGTTTATGCCCGCCGTGTACATCGCCTATAGCTTACTCAACACTGCATTCTAGGTCTCCGATTTCATTGAGTTTCAAATCGTTTCGTGTCGAGGGAGGTTTAGTTTATTCTATTTCCAGATCGTCTCGGGTTCGACCCCTACTTAGAGAGAAACGGGAAAGCACAGAGGATTATCCACTCGCCGGTGATTCTACAGATAATAATCAGGTAAAACACACACACGGAATTTCTAATCCATTATTTGTATTTGATTATTGCTTTCTCTAGAAATAAAATCAACTGAGAATTGAAAGCTAAATGCCTCTATTTTTGGTAGGATGCAGACTCATGGCCGAGGTCATTACATCGTGATTTTGCCGGCACGCCTTATGTTCCTGTATATGTTATGCTACCGGTAGGCATTTTAAACTCGTTTCAATGTTATTTCTTTTGGGAAATGTTGCTTGGCGAAAACTAAGTTGTTTATGCTGTTTGTGTTATGTACTGTTGGGGTTGGAAGCTGGGGGTTCTTGACATGAATTGTGAGTTGATTGATCCAGAGGGTTTAAAGAATCAGTTAAGGATTTTGAAGTCAGTTAATGTAGATGGTGTAATGGTTGATTGCTGGTGGGGGATAGTTGAGGCACATGCCCCTCAAACGTATAATTGGAGTGGCTACCGGAGGCTTTTCCAAATTGTGCGTGATGTCGGGCTTAAGTTGCAGGTGAGTAATAGTGCATTAAATCATATTTTGTTTTGTTTGTACTCCTTTACTTTCTATCGATAAACTGTGCGCTTGTGATAACCTGACTTGATCTTTAAACATGATCTGAATTATTACCTTTTGTAGTCCATGTAAGCTGAAACTGAGATGAGGTGGTTTACTCGTTGTTTATCTATCAATGTTTTAGTTTAGTTTCATATAGGATCTTATATGTTTTGTATGAAATATTTACATGGAAATCAATACCATTCAACTGAGATTATTTGGCCCTTGATCTTTTGAAAATCCGCTTCCCTGTTCTTGATAAAAAAATGGACACAGGTTGTAATGTCATTTCACGAATGTGGAGGGAATGTTGGCGATGATGTGAATATTCCACTCCCTCAGTGGGTAAGAGAAATTGGGGATAGCAACCCTGACATATATTTCACAGATAAAGAAGGAAGGCGCAACACTGAATGCCTTACATGGGGAATTGATAAGGAGCGGGTGTTAAGAGGCCGAACTGCTGTTGAGGTAATAGTAATACAGTTAATTATGGTTATAAAGCTATGCTGGATTTTTTGCTTCTATCTATTACTGATAATTTTTGACAAATTTTCGTACTTTATTTTGTTTGGTTCTGCTCTCTGCCCGCAAAATTGGACATTAATAAGTTGATTTATAAAGATTTTTCCCTCTCTCTCTCTCTTTTATTTATTTTTTGTCTGAGATATCTTTGATATATATTTTTTAAAAGCAATCTTCGATAAATTCCCAAATTTATCTTCCAATTTTTTTACAGTTTAGCAATTAAAAGTAAGCTTTCGACACATATTTGAATGATACGCAATTGGAATCTTGGAGAAGCTTAGAACTTAATTCCCTTGTTTTTTTTTTTTCCTTTTTTTTTTCCTGAACCATTGCCAAATAAATCTATTTCTTTTCATACACGGCTAACTTTTAAGAGGATATTGGCTTGATATATAAGTGCAGGTTTACTTTGACTACATGAGGAACTTTCGTGTAGAATTTGATGATTTCTTTGTGGATGGAGTCATATCTGAAATTGAAATAGGATTAGGTCCATGTGGGGAGCTACGCTATCCTTCTTATCCTGTAAAGTTTGGTTGGAGATATCCTGGTATAGGTGCATTTCAGGTACATTTTAAATGACAATATATTCAGATATCTTTTGTAATGTGATTGGACCTTTTTTAATTACCCATCAGTTCTGATGATTCAACATTAATTGATATGTTTTCAGTTGTTATCTTCCAACCCCTAATTGAACCTTTTTTTTTATTCAGTGTTATGATAAATATATGATGAAGAGTCTAAGGAAAGCAGCAGAGAAAAGAGGGCATACTTTCTGGGGTAGAGCACCGAATAATGCTGGTTCTTATAATTCTGTACCTCATGAGACTGGATTCTTTCGTGATGGAGGTGATTACGACAGCTACTATGGCAGGTTCTTTCTTAATTGGTACTCTCAATTTTTGGTTGATCATGGCGATCGTGTGCTTGCTCTGGCCAACTTGGCTTTTGAAGGTAGTTGCATTGCTGCAAAGGTCAGTGCTGCAGCGTATTCTCTTTTTTCTATACTGATATAAACTATATGTTTCTGAATTAAACTACAAGAAAGCTCTTCTCCGCCTTTTTAAACAATTGTGGCTCTGCTTTGATTTCATTCCCAGCTATCAGGTATTCATTGGTGGTATAAAACTGCTAGCCATGCTGCAGAGCTGACTACTGGATTTTACAATTCTGCACATCGTGATGGCTATGCACCAATTGCAGCAATGTTGAAGAAACATGAGGCTGCATTAAACTTCACATGTGTTGAATTGCGCACCTTACATCAGCATGAGGGCTTCCCAAAGGCAATGGCAGACCCCGAGGGATTAGTTTGGCAGGTAATACCTCTTTTTTTAAGAAAAATGAAAATTCTGGGAATCTGCTTTTACTACAGTAGAAAACATTGTATAGTAATGGATTATTTATGTGTTAGTTTGTGTTCTAGGATACAAATGGATTTAACTGTTTTCTTTGATGTTATGAATGGAGAAAGAAAAAATGAATAAGTGTGGTTTAGATTTATGACCAGACACCTAATTTCAGTCTAGTATAAGAATCTTTGCATCTGGCCCGTTCAGTCGGTTATATAAGTTTGTAATGTGGACATTGGATGAGACTATAGCTTGGTTTTACTGGCAACCCACATCTAATTTTGCCACCATCTTTCTAATTTCTAGGTGCTGAATGCTGCATGGGATGTTTCCATACCTGTTGCTAGTGAGAATGCTCTTCCATGTTACGATAGAGAAGGCTATAATAAGATACTAGAAAATGCCAAGCCTCGAAATGACCCAGATGGCCGCCATTTATGTGCTTTTACCTACCTCAGGCTCTGCCCAATTCTGATAGACAAACGCAACTTTGTGGAGTTTGAAAGATTTGTCAAAGGGATGCATGGTACCATATTACATTCACTTTTCTCATTTATGCTTTCATTTTGATAAATATATGATTCCCAAAGTAGTAGATTTGACCGCATAAACGGAATCTTAATCTGTTTTCACTGTTTCTAAAAGTGTATAAACTACATTCCTTTTATCAATAATTTGAAACATATGAGTTATGCTCTCATCATTTACAGGGCAAGCAATATCAGATCTCCCATTGTTCTGAAAGTGAAAAACTTGCTACACCCGAGTGGAATGATGGACAAGTTGCTGCTTAGGAGAAAGAAAGATACGTATAAACTCCATATATTTTAGTTTTCCATAAATGATACGATTTAGGTTACCTATGTAAAAATATATGCTTATGAGCTCGATTGATTCCCGCAAGTAAACAGGAATACCAAAATCTGCTCCCCCCCAAACCCCAAGCAAGCTTATTTTATCTGCAGAGATCATTTGAGGGAACTTTATCTATTTCCTTTTGTAGATCTTAAAATGTGTCAACAGGATTTCTCTATTCTGTAAATAGATGATGTTTATGTTGGGTGGTACTGAGCTTCAATTGTGTGGGAACAATGATTTGTATTGAATTATCTTACTTTTCAAGATTTACTTTAAAGGGGCATCCATTCCTCTGACTATGATTAAAAACTGTGATTCATTGATGTGACATTATTGCGTTACACAATAATTGTGTCATGGCATTGTAATAGTTGTCCTTTTCAATCATCAAACCCCATCAAGCATTATGAACTCAGAAATATTCTAAGATCCAAGTCTTGTTTCATGTCTTAGTATTTGCAGAGTTTGAAGAACATGGTCTTGTTTTAAGAGTATTCTTTAACATGAATGGTGTTTGAAGCAACTACAGGCAATTGAAGCTTGTAATTGATATCTGGAAAGCTGGAAAGGGTGCCGACTCAGCATCACAGTAATATCTTACTGTGAGCGCCCTAAAGACGAGGGTTTCAAATTGCAGAATCTCTCATGGAGGGACGAGTCGGCAAGGGAACACTAAGCCCCATCCCCAGCCACTGGATACCCACACTTGTATCTTCCCGAGCCACCTTAATGCCACACAACTCGGGTTACAATCCCACGTTACCGAGCTCGGAGTGCTCGAGTTAAAGTGGAAGTACTTATGAAGCCTGAGTCCATGTTATCCTCCGATGGTGTGGAATACTATATATGAGGTGTTGGCATGTTACGTTTAGTATGTCCTAGAAGTCAAACCAGTAGAATGTTTTATCTAATCCAATTCTATTGTTCTAATCTTATTGGGTTTTATTATTCAATTTATATTTTAATCGAAATTTGTTAGTTTTATTGAATAGTGATGTATTCAAAGTTATAATGGGAATAAAAATATTTAATCTGAACGTAATTTTATAATTATTTAAACAAGAACATAATATCTCGAGATCATAAGAAGATCATATAAGAAAAAGATAAAAATTTAACTCAAAGACTTAAGAAAAATAAAAATATCACTACAGATCAACGATGAAAGATAATCGTTAACAAACAACATAAAAATACATATTATAATAAAGATATATTAATAACACGGTAATTATCACATATCAAACACAAATAAAAAACGGAGATTGATATCCAAATTTTGTTCAGTAGTCTAAAACAAGAGATCAACATAATAATCGAAAAATCATTTTCTTCATCAGTCATAATACGTTAAATCTAACCTTATTAAAAAATCAAAATAGGGAATGATCAAATAACCAATAAAAAATAAAACACTATTTCAAAAGATTAAAAAAAATATGTATTTATTAAAAATAAAAATAAAATAATAAAGTTTCGACAATCGATGACTAACGCTAAAACTTATCGATAATTGCTTATGGATCTATGGATCGTTACATAATTATTCGGTTAAAGTGCTTATGGAGCCTTGAACTGCAAAACTATAAATACGCATATAAACGCCGAAAACCTAGTGTTTGTTACGCCTTTGTTCAGCGGAGAGGTGAGAGTGAAGGCCGCCTCTTTAAGCCTAATTGAAAACTTGAAAATCTTTTCCCAGTCTCGGAAGCTTATTTCCGTTGTTCTATTTCTTGCAGATTCGGAGTTTTGCAGGAGATTTTCAATTGGAGCTGTTTGGTAGGTAAGAAAACACGTTGAAATTTGAATCTCCTGCTTTCTCCCCGTCATTGTAGTTAATTTATTTTTTTTTCAAAATTTATATATTTTTATTCAGCTTGAAATAACATAATGTTCTGCTGTTGTTTCCTTTCCGGTATTTTGAATGTCTATGGTTTTAGTTTCCTAGAAATGATATGCTTCGAAACAGTCGGTTTCGTTCCCAAGCTAAAATCTGAAGTTCATAATCCCGAAATCCTTTTTTCTTTTCTCTGGAATTAATCAGAAGCTTTACTGATGGTGACCTTTTAGCTAAACTTATTGCCTATGAAACAGTTAAATGGGTTGGAATTTTATTTATTTATATTCAATTTGATGAATTTTAACCATATGATTCCATCCTTTTTAATTAACCCCATGCTTTTGTACAATTGATGCCTACATTAATCTCTTAGAGATGTTGAGGTATTTAGTTGAACTTGCCATATTTGTTTCAGAGTCTGTTTCAGTTAAAAATGTTGGTATTGGATGGTTCAATCTCATAAATTGAGTTTTACGTGTTTTTTAATCATTTCTATGTGAAAAGAAATGCCTAAAATCCCAATTATTTTCTCATTTTGATATTTAACGAATATCTCTTATTGTTAATTTTAGATTAATACTCAAGTTAGGTTTTGTTTTTTCCCCTTGTGAAATTTGCTTGTTATTTGGTCTGTAAATTTCTTAAATATTTATAAAATGATTAAGGGTCCCTTTGGGTTGCAGTCTCTAAACGGCTGTCCGCTGGCCAAAAGCTCAAAAATCTGGTTTCTCCGAAACACCCGTTTGGGCACAAAATAGGTGGGCAGACGCCCATTTGGAGTCAGATCAAGAGTTGTTTGGAGTTGTTGTGGCCGGTAAAAGGATGTTTACCACAATAACAAACGTAGCCTAAGTATCGCGTGTATACACAAATCACATTATTTGTTTGGGGTTTTATGGTTTTGATACGAATTCCCTGTTCCAAGGTTATTTATTTTAATCCAAACAATTTAAAAGTACGGTTTAAAATCACTTTTGCACAACACTTTCCAAAAGTGATACCAAAATAGCCCTTAGCAAAGTATAGACCCCAATAGTTGGAATCATTCACTAGTCAAATTATCTGTAACATGAATTACATTCTATTACAAATAAGTTGTTTACACGATTCGATTGCCTTTCTTGGACTGGTTTCGTAATCTGAATTTTTCATGCTGTGTGGTTCTTCTTCCAGGTGATGGCTCCAAGTCAACCTAATACTGGCCTTTTTGTGGGCTTAAACAGTGGTCATGTTGTCACCAAGAAGGAATTGGCTCCCCGGCCGTCTAATAGAAAGGGGGTAAGATTCTATTTTTCAAATTATCAAGCAGTTGCACGCCTGGTTTCTATGAGGCTACAACGGTAGCGATATGCTGAAGTTTTTGGCAAGTTACTTTTAGTGTGGCTTCCTTCTTTTTTTTTCTTAAGAATGGCATAGTCCCAATGTCCCATAGTTATTCTGTATTTTTGTTGTAGAAAACCAGCAAGAGAGTGCACTTTGTGAGGAGCCTAATTAGGGAGGTTGCTGGTTTCGCGCCGTATGAGAAGAGGATAACGGAACTTCTTAAAGTCGGGAAAGATAAGCGTGCATTGAAGGTGGCGAAGAGGAAGCTAGGTACTCATAAGAGGGCCAAGAAGAAGCGTGAAGAGATGTCGAGTGTCCTCCGCAAGATGAGGTATTTCACTTCATAATTCAGTCTAATGATACCAGAGTGATTGATTACAATAAATTTATGTTTCTAGTGTTTAAAGATGTTGAACAATTTTTGTGTATTTATTACATTCACAGGTCAGCTGGAGGTGGAGAGAAGAAAAAGTGAATTCTCTGTTCCTTTTTCTTTTTAATTTGTCTTTGTTTTGAGAGAGTGGCAATTTTCCCATAGTTCATAGCTCAGGGTTTTGAGGATATTGGTGTTTCAGATGGCAGAACTCTAATTCCATGTAGGGATTTAAAAGAGGTGATAAACGGGTCATTTGGGTTGGGTTTAGATTAAATTAAATGGTTTTAAATTAATATTGAAAATTTTATATTTTTTTCTGAATTAGCTAACGATAATTAAAGTAGTATCTGTTCTAGAATATAATCTCCATTATTTGATATTGATCGCTCAATTATTTGTTAGTATCACTGGTGCTTGAATACATGATCTCTACGAACAACAATCGTTCCTTTAATCACTTGGGTTAAAGGACTCGTGTGAAAATTTTACAATGCATTGAGATAAATACAATTGTTCTCGGCTTTTGGAAGTAGAATGTAATGGTTTATTTTGTAGTTTTTACAATTTTTTTTAAAAAAATTGTTATATGCCGGAACCTTCAACTCTCGCATAAATTAGACGATATTAAACATATTCGATTTTAAAATCCAATAAATAGTTTTAATAAAAAACAGATAATATAAATATTCGAATTCAATCGCAATGTATATAAATTGTATGTGCATTATAAAAAATTATAAAATAAAATATTTAATTTTAGATTTTTTATATATTATTTCAATAATAATATTAATTCAATTATACTCAATCCGTACCTAAACAAGTCTTTAAACATTTTCTTTGACAATAAAAGTAAACGCCTAGAAAATATATAATAAACGATAGTTATTTTTATTACAAAATCATTACTAAAATAAAAATAAAAAATATTTTAATATATAAATTTATGTAAATTTTATAAAGATTTTTTAATTTTATATTTTAAAAATTTAGATTATGATTTAAAAGTTTAATGTTAGAATTTACGATTTAAGTTACAGAATGATTTTCTATTTAATTTATATTTTAAATTTTAAATATAAAAGTTAGTATAATTTTTCTATTTAATTTATATATAAAAACAGGACGTATATATTTTCTAAAGTAGTATAATCCTATATAAAAACAGAAAGTTATATTTTCTAAAAAAGGATGCAGTCACGTGTATCAATTTTTCTCATACTATCGCTACTATTTAAAAAGCACGTGGATTTCCCCCCTACATGATCCCCATTTGTCAGTTCTTATCCCTCCCACCCACTCCAGTCGTCTCTTCTTCGGTTTCCGGTTTCCGGTTTCCGGTTTCAGCCATACGCGGTTACGTCTTTTCCGTTATGAACACCGAAGCAGGTCAATATTTTTATTTTTGGATTTCAACCTCTAAATTATGCGCTAAATTTCTCTTAATTGTGTCCGATCATCTGTTTTCCTTTGGATTTTTGCAGTGATCGAGTTTTTAGGCAACGTTCCGTTGCTGCAGAGATTGCCGAGTTCTTCGTTGAAGAGAATAGCTGAAGTCGTTAATTTTAAGTACTATGGTAATTTATGAAGTTCGGATCTAGATTCAGTTTATTTAAATGTTTGCGAATTGATTTTTTTTTTCATTTGATCTGCGTGACTGCGTCTGCTTTCTAAGATTTTCTTTGTATGCCAAACAGAATGTTTCATTAGGTTAAATCAATTTACAATGAAATATATTAAAACTGATTATTTATTGGATTTGCTTTAAACAATTCGCCTTGCAGGGAAAGGAGATTTTATCGTTCGGGAAGGAGAAGTTGGAGACGGAATATATTTCGTATGGGAAGGAGAGGTCTGTTTCCCCCCCTTGTTTACGTACATTTTCTGTTTGGTCGTTTATTTATTTTGCTTTTCAAAAGTCATTCAAATATGGTTGCAATATATCTATTATATACATCGGCGATAGGAAAAAATTTATAGTTTTGTATTCAAATAAATAATGTTTGTTTTTAGAAGCGAAAATCTAAAGCAAGAGTCCTCTTTGCTGAGTTTCAATTTCGTGCTTTATAGGCTGAAGTATCTGGATCAGTTCATGCTGAAGAAGAAAACCGACTTGAGTATCAATTGAAAAGATATGATTACTTTGGCAATGGTTAAAGCTTCTCTATCTTTCCTCCATATGATATATTTGCAATTTTTGACCATTGGCCTAAATTGAATATGGTTGTGCTTGCTTTTGCAGTTAATCCCACATCAGTTCATGTGGCAGATATAGTCGCTTTAACTAAGGTAGCTATATTCTTTTTTAGTTCCCTGTTGCATAGTTTTCTTGATTAAAACATCCAAACCGCTTATAAAAATGTACTCACACATAAACTAATATGTACTACCTGTTACTACAGCTGACCTGCCTGTTTCTACCTCATGAGCATTGCACTTTGCTTCAGTCAAAATCTATCTGGAGCACAGATGAGACGCATGATACCCGTGCACTTGTGGAAAGTATATTGCATTTGGAGCCAATAGAAGTATGCAGCTTTTATTATCATTTTATTTTATTTTATCTATTGCCATTTTGAAGAGTATGAAGTTTAATACTTCATATTTTCCTGGTATACTCTTAACTGTACATTTTGCTTTTATTTTAGAAACATGGTATAGTGTTTGAAAACAATTGATCTAATTAGATTCTTCTTATAACCTCTATAGTAAGACCTTTTTCTTCCGTTTTATTGAAGTTAAATATATTCCAAGGGATTACTTTGCCAGATGCACCAAAGTTTGGTAAGGTTTTTGGAGGACAATTGGCTGGACAGGTATGTTTAAACATTTTTCTCTCCATTAGCCATCTTGTCTACCTGAGGTTCCTCAAGTTTACCTTATATGATAGTATAAATTATTAAGCTTCCTTTTTTTAAAGTGAAGATTATAAGTTTCTGGTTGTTCGTGAGGTTAAATGATGGCCTAATATATTTTTTCTGATTTATACAAATGACTTGAAATTGCTGACACTCAAACACCAAACATCTTGAGTGTTGACCAAATGGTAAATATATTATTCTGTGGCTCATTAGTTTATTTATATGGATGTATAACTACTTAAATATAGGGGTTGGTAATTAGTTAATACTGAGGAGCACACTCTTTGCGTAGAAGCTGAGAACAAATTTTTTAAAAGAAAATTGGCTCGTTTCATAACATTTAAGCATGGTGCTTGCTTCTGATTTGTCAACATTAAGTGGTTTACTTGACTTAATGTTCTCTTATTTGCTTCCTGTTGATTATCATTCCGTTTAAGGTAACTGCTTCCTTCTTTTTCTTTTTGGTCATCAATTATTCAGGCATTGGCTGCTGCTTCAAAAACAGTTGATTCTCTTAAAACTGTCCATAGTATGCACTCTTATTTTCTTATGGTTGGGGATTTTAATAGTAAGTGCCTTATCTGTGAGCATTATTGCAGTAAATAGATCTGTCATACTTTTTTGTTTTTTAGAAACTTCCTACTGTTGATATGTTTAGAGTTTAGCTAAATTTTTGCATGACACTGTAATCCCTCATTTTTAATCTTCATAACTTTTAACTGTTTGAAATTGTCCAAGCTAATAAACTTTATTCTTCATTCTCTATCTTCTTGTCATTTGGAAGGATATCCTAGCCTCTAGTGCTTTTTAAATTGAAGTTAGATACTGTGAGTAAAGAAGGAAGAAGATATGATATGACTCATGACCTGAGAGAAACGAATATTAGGTGCCACATTGTGCAAGTAGATGGAAAAAAAAAATAAAGGCATTGCTCTCTTTCATTTCTTAAGATGAAAAAAACTTGCAGTATGCCGGATAAGCAATTTTGTTTCACCTTTAGCTTCCAAAAGATTATCAATTCGACCTTGTTCTTAAGAATGTGTCTTAGAAATTATTGTTGGGGTGAAAGGCATTGATTGATCATGCTGTTCTAGCTACGAGTAAAGTTATTGGACATCCTTCAGATCAAGAAAAACTAGTACGATGAATAAATCATAGCTTTTACGTTGTTTTTGCTTATTGAACTTTGCATATTAAATCACTGATTCATCTTGAGATTATTATTAGCTGTTCAAGTGAAAATTTTCGCAATAGCAAATATTTATACCTTTACGTGCTTTTTACAGTACCTATAATATATCAAGTTAATCGTCTACGTGATGGTAGAAATTTTGCTACCCGTAAAGTAGATGCAATACAAAAGAGAAAGGTCATATTCACATTATTAGCCTCCTTTCAGGTATGAAGTATCTTCCTCCTAATTCTTCAATTATTGACTCGTTTGTTTTTTTTCGAATGAGTTTGATTGTTAAACAAATATTAACAGGTTGGTATAACTGTTATATTTTGCATCTGTGAAGAACTATCATGATCTGCTTTTTCACCTTCATGGAATAGTTGTATGCTGGCATCTGTAGATCGACATTGATGCGATAAAATAGTATGAATGATGTTTTTAAATAATTTTAAGAGTAGATCCATTCAACATTGCTCATTCTGTTCTTTTTTATGAAGGTTCCAATATTGCTTATTCTGGTATTTTCCAAGCATTAAAAAACAAGTTGAATTTTCCCTTTTCAACTTGTTAATAAACCAATTATTTTATCTATAAAAATGCAAAGAAGATATTGCATTTCTCGGTGCGGAGGTAGATGTTTTGTTAATGATGATATGTAGTACAGTATGTTTTCCAGCAGTCTTTCTCTCCATTTATTATACTTCTTTTATAATGATTGGTCGAAGTGCAATAGTAGGCAGGTTTCGTTTTTCTAGGTAACTTATTCGGCATATATTACAACTGGTGAGTAGTAATAGCATCTCAGATTACTTGCACTTTTGCATGGGTTGATCTTATAGAAAGAAGAAGCAGGGTTTGATCATCAAGTAGCAATGATGCCATCTGTGCCAGCTCCAGATGGGGTAACTAATATATGCACAAGTCGTTAAATTAACATTTCCAGTCATTTGGTGTGGTGAATAATTGGATAACAGGATTACTCTTTGACCTATTGCAGCTTCTATCATTGGATGAGATACGAGAATCACGTCTCACCGATCCCCGTCTTCCTATGTAAGAAATTTAGCACTCACACTAATACTATATTTTATTTATATATTTAAACCTTCCGTAGTTCAATGCTTTGATACAACTTTTACTTGGTTGATACTTTGTTTTGTTATACTCTCACACGGGGGGACGGGGGGAGGCAAAAACCATATCTGATGACCTTATATTTATGTCTTTGGAATGTGCTTTTTTTAGTTTTTCTGTTATGTGCAATGCCTCACAATCTTTTGTTTCAGGAATTACCGTAAAAAGGTGGCCACAACAAAATTTGTTCCTTGGCCCATAGAGATAAGGTTTTGTGAACCTAACACTAATACGAACCAGACTAAATCTGAACCAAGGTTAGGCTTTTTTCTGGTGTCATAATCTTAGCTTTTCCATTTCACTTGGAATTATGAATGTTATATATTAATACGCATCAACCAATTTAGCTGCTACATTATCATTTTTCAGTTCAGTGTTATATCTTATTTTAGATTTTTTTTTTTTTTTTGCTTTCCAGTTTGAGGTATTGGTTTAGAGCCAAAGGAAAGCTTTCAGATGATCAAGCTTTGCATAGGTCAGTGGACAGTGATCCCTTTAAATGCTAAATACTTCTCCTTCTCTCTCTATATATATACCTTGCTACTTTTGCTCTGCTTAAGACTTCAAAAAAAAATCTCGGAACCTTTTTTGCACATAATGTAACGTACTTGAGTTTTGTTTTGTAGTGTGCATGACCATGTGCACATCCACGTCCACTCTTCTTCCCCATCTTACCTGAGAATTATAAGCATATGGCAACAGTCGTGTATATATATATATATATATTGGGGTTTAGATCAGGCTTTCTTATCTTTTATTAATTTTCTGTTTTGCAGATGTGTAGCGGCTTTTACTTCTGATCTGATGTTTAGTAGTGTTAGTTTGAACCCACACCGCAGAAAAGGTTTTTTCTTCCTAATATCAACTATTCTTTTCGTCTGTGGGTCATATATTCCACAACTCAAAACTCATTCTCTTGATTGCTTCTATATTTAGAAAAGTTATGCATCTATGACATTATTTACTCTTTTGTTCATGTTTACCAGGATGTGGTTCCACAGGCAATTTAGGGCCGATGACTGGTTATTATTCGTGGTAGGTTCAAGATGATATCTATTCTCATGTATGAATTTTGTTTTCACTTCCTTGATGAAAGAAAACCGTTAATGGAACCAATGTCACACAGATTGCAAGTCCCACGGCTTGCGTCACTCGTGGCTTTGTTACAGGCCAAATTTTCAACAGAAACGGAGAGGTACTTAGTTTACCCTTTATCTCTTTGTTCCTTCTCTGTTTCCACCAAATTCCCAATCATCATTCTTGTATATCTTATTTTGCACAGCTTGTTGTATCGGTGACTCAAGAAGCACTGCTCAGGATGGCTCCGCTCCCAAATCCGTCGACTGCCTCAAAGCTTTGAACTGCCGTGCAGTATTAAAATCTAGCCAGATGTTCATCTATATGGTCAAAATTTCGAAACCTGTTTGCCTCAAGGACTCTTCCCTTCAGGTAAATGCTCTATCCAACTAGTACCCTAGTCCCTAGTTATTGATCTACGAATCTCCAAAGCAAATGCAACTTATTTTATCCACATTTTGATAATGGATTATATCAGACATAAATATGTTCAATCTTTTAAAAATAGTTTTATACGTTTCTATATTATCAATAAGACATTACGGTACAAAAAATGCTTTCAAGTAATTAAACCTGCAAGGGATTGAAAAATTCAGTAACCCCTTCGGTAATACCAAGCTACATATTTTGCTTTGAGTTATTTATTTTTATTATTTTTTTGTTAATTCGTTAACGAGCTAATGTCATTTGATCTGTGATATAAAATTTTATAATTATACCAGTTTAAATCCGTGTGATGCATGTGACACTTATTTTAATATAAAATAATATTGGGTATTATATAATAAAATTTTATTGATCTCATGGTTACGGTTTGTATTATAGTTTCAATGTTCTTAATAAACGGTTGGCCTAACTGTGAAATAATTACCTAAATTGTAACTTTTTTCAGATGTCTGAACTATATTTTAAGTGAAGTGTCTAATATTTTCTTTCATTACCCAAATAAGTGTCACATTTAACATGTTAATTTTCTTCCGTTATTCATATTCCCAGCAATCAGACAAGAATTTTTCTCACCCAAAATCTTCCGCACAAGAATCTAAGATTTTTTTTGATGGGTTTGAAATCTTTAGATTTTTTGTTTGAAACCACAGTTTTAGTTTCCATGTCTATTGTTCCTTATTTCATTTTGAACTCGAAATCTAGGTTTTAATTAGTTCAAGTAAGTTTCTCGCCGAACTAGGAAATTTTCTACCCAAAATCGTTAATTTTGTTTTAGATTGATTTTAATTAGCTCAAGAGACATAGTATATAACCTTGTTTCTTTCGGTATAGTTGGAAGACAAATCTCGATCTTTTAAGATTTCGTAGGATTTGGGTGGATTGAAATAAGGATTACACCAACTTGATTCCAGTCAGCCACTAGACTCAGTGGGGCTTCAAACAGGATTACACCAACTTATTCCCACGACACAGGGCCACCAATGTATCAGCTACATTGTTCATTTCTCCACCACATGGTGTGGCTTCACCAAAGTACCTGCTGCGATGAAGCACACAGCGCTGCAACAATAGATTGCTGCACTAAAATGTGATAACACTTCGATGTAATCCGTTTCAAGTTAAACTGTCTCATACCCCATGCTCCAAGCATGCTTCACGATATAGTACACCGCCCAAAGTTCCACCATGATCACTAAACAGTTCCCCAAATTCCAAAATAAAAGTGAAAAAAGTCAATTACCTTCATCATCTCTAATAACACCTCAACAGGCAGCAGCTCCATCGTTACATCTTAAGCATCTTCAGCATTGGATTTAACCCAAACCCAAAGGTGACGTTGCCATTTCAACATCCATCTACCTCTGCAACCTTGTGGCAAACCTGCCCTGAATCGAGATGTCTTCCGTTCCAAAATCCCAGCTTTCAACCACATGCTGCTCTCCATGAAATATGAAAGACTTGATGGTCACTGCCAAAACGCGCTGCAATGCAATCGGTGAAGCCGTAAACCCGAGACGATCTAAAAGATTAGGCTTAAAGATTAGGTTAGTAGATGATGATTGTTTAAATAGCAGCTTTGAAATCTCAAAACATATTCAAGAATGGAGATCAAATATCTAAATATGTTCGAATGAATCATACTTAATTCTATCTAAATATGCATCGAGTACAAGTGTCGAAAATCAGTACCTAATGGGAAAAAAACTGATAATATATAGAATACACAATCCTACAATAATTTGCATGTCAATACAATCAACAAAGGCATTGCATTACAGACAAGGAAATTAATGCTCTCAAGTAATCACAGCTAGAAGGGTTAAAAAGACTAAAAATCAACCTTCATTGACGAACCACTTTTCTCTTCTTGAAAGCAGGATGTATAACGCCATTGCCAGAATTCAGCTCCTCGATCCTGGAAATACACTCCTTTATTCGATTCACAATCACTGGCATTGCTGAAATGTTACTTGAAATTTTCTCTTTAAGTAGCTGTATCTTCTCCTTCGTCGTTTGCTCCAACTCCGTCTCGTCTGAATCTATGAAAATCGAAATCTTTTAAGTCAATTATCAGGAGAGATTTGTCAATCCCTATTTCACGAACCCTAAAAAGATTACGGACCTACCTGGATTAAGCACTCCGGATGATCCAGGCTCCGATCCGACGTCGGATAAGTTGGGTCTTTGTGAAGAGAGAACTGAAGCTAGAGTGGACTTGAGCTGATCTGGGATAGTGGATCTGTATTCTAGAATCTTCTCCGCCATTTTCTTCACATCTGACTCCAGCTCCTCCAAGTCCTCTTCGGAGTCTAGCTCCAGTTCAACTCGTCGATTGTCGGAGCATGTCTCGAGGGATTTGGTTTTGTTGTTAAGGGCCATTGACTAAAAGGCCAAGATTTGAATCTTTTTCCCTTTTGGGAGGACGTTAGGGTTTTAAAATTTGCAAAGTGGAGCTTAAACGGTAAATCTGCGGTCGGAGAGATTTCCTTTGTGTTTTTATTTGATTTTGTCTAGACTAAAAGAGTGTGAGACGACGTCGTATTAAGTCTGGTCCATTAAACCTGGTCATATTAAACTTTAGGCGTAACATATTTGTGTTGCAGGAATTATAGAACTGTTCTCTAAAAGTACAGAGCTTGTGGCTTGAATGATTTCCACAGGTCAGTTTGACATTGTTTGTTGAAAGTGTAATGAAAAAAATATATTTTTTTAAAAATGATTTTTAAAAAATATTTTTTTTTAGCTCAACCTTGGCCTTGGGTGATTGTCATTTGTATAAGAATTGCATTTTAACGTAGCTTCTGCGGATCCCGTCCGAGAATCTGTCACTTGGATTTCTAACATTGCTAGATACTCTTGTTAATCTCTATTCCGTCAGACTAAACATTGCTGGAACCGGAGTGCCATTGACATCAAAGGGAGAAATAGGACTGGTAGAAAGTATAGAACTTGTGACTGATAACTGTTATATAGCAGTAACTTTCAGATTATGACAACTTGGGTCCATAGCTCAGTGGTAGAGCATTTAACTGTAGATCAAGAGGTCACCGGTTCGAGCCCGGTTGGGCCCTTTTTGCCCTTTAAATACCCGATCCTCTCTCGGCATTTGTGACAATTACTTAAAAATATTTATATTTTTTATTTAACAGAGATAATAACACTTGAAAAAAGACCATTAAGCTAACTTTTTTTCATAAATGTTGTAGCTTTAAAGTTCGTTGTAGAGTTAAAAACTTTACTAGTTTAGGATAGAATTTAAAGGTCGTAGATTAAACCTTAAATTCTAGACTCTAAATTTATTAGACTTATATAAAATATTATAATATGAATATTTTTGATTTTTAACTTTTTTTTATAAATGTTTTGATTTTTAGGGTTTAAGAATTTATATTATGGTTAAAAAGTTTATGAGTTTAGGGACAAAATTTAAGAGTTGTAGACTAAACCCTAAATCTCTAATTATATTATTACAATCCTAAATTCTAAACTTATATTATCTAAACCCTAAATTCAAAACCTAAACCTTATCTTTAACCACTTAATCAATTAATGAATCTTAAAATATTCACAAAATTAATCGAGAATAATTATATCAGTTTCCACAATTGAATTAGTTTTAGGGTTAAAGATTTAGGTTATTATTGAAAGTTTAGTGTTTTCAGATTAAGAGTTTTTATTATAATTTAAGATTAAAATCTAAAAATTGTACATTAAAATTTAAATCTCTAATTATATTATTCTAATTCTAAAGTTATAAATTATAAAAATAAATCATTTATAAAAAGAATTATTTTTCACCGCAAATAGATTTAATATATCCCAACGATCAAACCGATCTTTAAATAACTGCCACATGGCTAAACCCCACAACGTAACTATGTTTATCAGCTTTGAAGACATCAGACATGCATCTTGCACTTATCAAATTACTAATACCAGCGTTAGTGATAATTAAATTAATCGAAACTTTTAAAATTTTAATTATTAATTAAATTAATCAAATTAAAATTATTTTAATTAATTTAATCGATTTTTAAATTAATAAAATTTGTTATAAAATTTAAGTAAATTACGTAATAGATCAGGCTGAACGGCCCAAGCTGTCGAAATTTGTGTAATCGTCTGTTATATCTGCAAGGGTGTGTTAAAAGGTTTGGCGTCAAACTTATTAGTTCTTGCACGCTGGCCGCTGCTGCCTCGACTGTCTGGCATTGTCCGGTGGTGGGTTTGAAATTTGTACGGTCTGCTCCTCAGACTCGGCATTCATGCCTGAAGATTGACCAGATTAATAAATGTCTGAACTCTAGAGTCTGGACCTTCCTGTCCTGTGTGCTAAGTAGTGGAATTGATTGGGCAGGTTAGGTGAAATTTTAGTCGTAGGGTGAAAATTAAACCGTAAAAAAAATAAAGAGAAAGATACATAAATATATGGGTAAACCGCAACAAATATCATTTAATTATGGGTATAATTATATTTAGGTTAATTAATTATTAAAAGTTACATTTGAGTCACTCATTTATGGGTAAGGTTATATTTGGGTCACTCAATTATTAAAGGTTATATTTAGGTCACTCAATTATTAAAGGTTATATTTAGGTCACTCAATTATAAGTAAGATTATATTTGGGTTACCCTTCATATTTGAAAAAGTATATCAATTTGGTCGTTTTTCTTCTAAATCACTTGTATACTCTTATTAACATTAGAGTACTTCATTTGAAATCATTATTAATCTAATACGCGAATTGATAAACTTTTTTCAAATATGAAGAGTGACCCAAACATAACCTTACCTATAATTAAATGATGTAAATGTAATATTTATTAATTGGGTGACCTAAATGTAACCTTACTCATAATTAAGTGACTCAAACGTTACTTTTAATAATTGAGTGACCCAAATGTAACTCTATCGATAATTAAGTAACCTAAACGATACTTTTAATAATTGAGTGACCCAAATATAACACTACCCATAATTAAGTGATTTCTATTACAATTTACCCTAAATACATTTGAACCCACTTAATCTAAACAAAAATGATGTTTATTTTTATAGTCTAATATTAAAATTTAAATTGTAAGCCTCAATATTATATTCTAAATCATAAATCTAAAAATATATTTTATTTTAACTTTAATTTTTTTAGATAAATAAATTTTACTTTTAGTATAGGCATAAATAAAGATAAAAAAAAAAACTTTTATTCACTTATCCACTATTAAAAAAATTAATTCATTAATTTTAACTTTCTTAAATTCACTTAATATAAAATTTAAATCCATCACTATCTTATTCAATAAATCTTACATCTCATATGATTAGATTAATTTTTGTTAATTATCTTTAAATATATTTTAATATTTCAGTCTCTGATTTGGATGAGTCCTATCCATTCTAAATCCTCTTGTTAATTATGATTAATGTCTAATTATTCAAAGTGGGCCTCTAATAAGCACCAACATCATGACTGGAAGTCATATCATCTCGATAGATATTTGTGGAAATTCAATATAATTACCAAAAATATAATCATTATCCACTTTTAATTTATGTTTAATATTTAACTATAAAATAAGTATTTAAAGTATATCTTTGATATAATAAATATTTAATTTTTTATTAAAATAAATAGTTAAAATTTTATTGTAGGCTGAAATATATGTTAATTTTTTTAACTGAAATAGGTATAAGAGTTTTATTTTTAATTAAAATATGTGTCAAAAATATATATTTTAATTAATTTTGAAACAAATCAAAAATAAAATTTTAAACACTTATTTTTACTAAAAATAAAACTTTAACATCTATTTTAACTAAAAAATATTTTATGTCCTTATTATAAAAAACATAAATTAAATATTTATTTTATGGTTAAATATATAGTTTGATCTATAATTATTATATATAAATATGTTGACCCAAATTTATCGTCTATCTTATAATAATAATAATAATAATAACCAATAATTGATTTAGTGGCATACACCAATAACACCGTTAAATCTTTTAAATAAAATTAAATATTCGAATTTTAATATTATTAATAGAATACAATAAATTTAGGATAAATTATAAAAAAAGTCATTTAATTATAGGTATAGCTATATTTAGATCATCTAACTATTAAAAGTTATATTTGGGTCACTCATTTATGGGTAATGTAACATTTCGGTCGCCTAATTATTAATGATTACATTTAGATCACTCAA
Source organism: Abelmoschus esculentus (assembly GCA_035048815.1). Lineage (NCBI taxonomy): Eukaryota > Viridiplantae > Streptophyta > Magnoliopsida > Malvales > Malvaceae > Abelmoschus > Abelmoschus esculentus. The sequence continues at coordinate 15,489,207 of JAUCBN010000031.1, forward strand.
TTATAGGTAAGATTATATTGGGGTCACTCTTCATATTTGAAAAAATACATCAATTTGGTCATTTTCCCCTTCTAAATCACTTATATACCCTTGTTAATATTAAAGTACTTCATTTGAAATTATTAATTAATCTAATACATGAATTAATAAACTTTATTTTTTAAATATGAAGGGTGACTCAAATATAACATTACCTATAGTTGAGTGATCCAAATATAACATTTAATAATTGGATGACCCAAATATAACCTTACTCATAAATGAGTGATCCAAATTATAACATTCAATAATTAAGTGACCAAATATAACCCTACCCCTAATTAAGTGACCTTCGTTGCAATTTACCCATAAATTTAAAGGATGGTTACATAATAAATTTCTATAATACTCAACTTAAATTAATCACTTAATAAATTAAATATTAATAATTAAAATTATAAATAAAAAAATAGATTGTAAACTACTTGAATCTAATTCGATTAACCCTCGATTTAAACTCGATTCAAATTTTTATTAACATATTTTTAAATTTTTTAAAGATATTTATATAAAATATGACCCTAATTTAAAACAGCAGATAAATACTTTATGATATCTACGACTTTTAACTGTTATGTTCCGACATCCGTGAGGTCAACGCTGACCCATGAAAAGAACAAAATAAAAAACACATTAATAATAATACTAAATAAGCTAAAAGTTTGTTTAATTTAATATTGGTTTTGTCTAACCTATGTCTTAAGAGTATAAAGTAAGGTGTATTTAATAGTATTAATGAAGCAAAAGATGTTATTATTGGATTCAATATAAAACTTTTAATAAGAATTTTATTTAAGAGATTTATTTATTTAATTTAATTTTTAAAATTTAAAATTTAAAATTTTAAAATTTAAATTATAAATTTTAAATCGTAAATTATAAACCTTAAATAAAAATATAATCAAGAATTTACGAAATATTTAAGAGTGTAAACTTAAATAGTTACTTGGTGAAATACAAATAAATACAATAATTTAAGTTTAAAAATTATCGCCATTTTTTTCTTTAAATATATATCAACTAAACATGAAATATTAAGGGTGAACTACAACAAAAATATCAAATAAAAATAATATTTAAAAATTTCAATTTGATATATTAAAAAGAACAAAAAATAATAAATATTGATTATACTTTGATTTCTTCTAATGAATAATTGTTCCTATCAATTTATCCTATACTATTTATGGAAATGAATCTATCAAAGATAATGTCGGCATTTAATTTCACTCAAACAACCATTATTGTTCAACCCTTGATAAATATTTTTAAATTTTGTTTGAATTTTTTATTTGAAAATTTAATAAATACATTTTATATCAATATTCAGCTATTCAAATTTAATGCTAGATTGGAACTGAATCCGAATTAATTAAAAATTTTTATATTAAATTTAAAAAATTAAATAAAAATTTCGAGTCGAATTTTTATTCTTTTATCTGAAATATTAAATAATTCTATAAAAATTGAGGGTCGGCTGTGAGAAAGTCTGGGTAATGCTATCAGTGCTCGTATGGAGATATTTTGAGAGTGATGGTCTGTCTACACAGAGAGCAATATTAGTGGTAAACAGAGAAAGGTCACATGCGATGCAAACCTAACAAACCCGCTTCTTCTCCCCCACTTCACCTACTCCTTGCGTACCCACCACGCGCTCCTTTTTAAACGTTAAAAATTAAACATCAATATAAATAATTTCCTAGTATCTTTTAAGTTTTTACTTTTTAGTATGTTATAAAATAGTTTTTTGAAAGTATTTAATTAGTAATTATTACTATTTTTTATACATTTTTTAATAATTTTGACTGTATAAAATCATACTCATTGATTAAAAAAATAATTTTTACTGTAAATTGGTTGATGAGAGACTGATTTTAGAGTGTTTAAAAGTGTGGGGATGATTTAGCTTTAAAATTTAAATCTAAATCAAATATAATTGAAAAATGGAAAGCACACGAGAGAGAGGGCGCGTAGTAGGTGGGACCAGCAAGTGTTTTTTTCTTGGGACAACATTTAATATTCAAAATTTAAACTTCAAACAAAGAAATAAATATCAAGTCAAGGAAAGAGGAGTGTCCTACCGTAGAACGTTTGGTTTTCCGTTGAGTTTATCAATATATATTTTTAAAAATATTAAAGATAAATTATTTTAATGATCATCTAATTAATTAAAAATATCTAATTTGATAATTAAATTATTGAATTTGTCAATTAAATCATCAAATTTATTAAACTCAAACGGAAGGATGATGAAAGTAGGGGTGGGCAAAAAATCCAATTACTCGTTCTTGGTCCCGGACCCGGTGGATTTTTACTTGGAATTGATACCGGTGGGACCGAGACTAGATCCAAAATTTAGGAACCAATTATAACCGAGACCGGGACTGGCTGGACCCAGTACCCATGAGTATCCAATAGAACCGGAGTCAATACCAAGTACTCAATACAATTTTTTTTGCTTGTAATAGATAATGTTCTTTTTTTAATTTTTCTTATCAAACTTTCTCTTTATATATTAATATTATGAGTATGACTCATTTTAAAACTTTAATTTTAAAGGCTACACTATTCTGATTTTATTATTTAATATTATTATTGGTAGTTGATTTTTTCCCTCTTATTTCTTAATTTTTTAATAATAAATCAATTGACAGTGTACCTTGTATTGGAACCGATTCTCACTAGTAACGAGTCTAGTTTCTAAAATTTAGGACTCGATATGACTGGGACCAAAATTGGTTTCAATTTTTAGGAATTGGTGGTTACCGATACTGAGACCAATTCTAATCAAATTGATCGGGTACCCGATCTTGCCCATCCCTAAATAAAAGAAGAATGTAAAATTAAAATAGTTTATGATATTTTATCTCATATATGTTTGAATCTCAATTTTTATTTTGAAAATAATTTTTTTCTTAATAAAATATATAATTATTCTATCATACTATAAATATTTTTTGAATTAGCTAATAGTGATTACAGTATTATCTGTTATAAAATATAATTTCCACCATTTGACATTGATCGCTCAATCACTCTACTGGTATCTCGAACCCATAACCTCTAAGAATAACAATCGTTCCTTTAACTGTATAATACTTGAGTTTAGATTATTTAAATAAAATATCATATTTAAAAATAAAAAACAAATTCTAACTAATATGATATTTAGCTTATCAAATCTCCCATTAGATGCATCTCAATGTTTTAAATTTTAAATATAGCTTTTGAGTATATATTTATTAAGTGATTCAAAATAATACTTATACACACATTATATTTATATGTGTTATACACGTACCTCATGTGATACATTGTTTCCGACAAAAAAATTGTTCAGCTTCTATTATTTTTTTTCTTATAAATTTTTTAAATGTATATTTATTTTATAATACACATTTTAAAGTTAAAATTTTTAATAATATTATCTCTATAATTTAAATTAATTTTTTTAAAAGAATTATACATTTTATTATTGTATTTATCTTTTATTGTTACATAATATTTTTTTCATTTGATTCAGTTTGCTAACAATTAACATATTAATTTAGAATTATATAAAATTCCTGTTTCTTTAATTATCCAAATATTTTTCAAAGTATAATCATATAGATTTTTGTATTATGTTTTAAGCCAGCCATTGTCGCTCTCAGTAAAATCAAAGCTGACAGAGAGTTGAGACGAAGAATTAGAGAGAGAAACACAATAATCCCCTTTTAGATACCAAGAGAGAGAAAGATAAACAGCTTTTAGTAAAGGATAGAAGGAAGAGAGAGAAAGCTCTGCCCTAGAAAATATGAATCCCGATAAGGAATTGGGTTTGCAAAGGAACTTTTTGTAGCAACGAATAATAAAAAGCTTCCTTTCCCATTCTCCAGTATTTATCACCTTCCCTTCATTTCCCCAAGAGTAAAAATCCCATCTTCTTCAAAGCTTGGAACTTTTAACAGTTTAATCCCTGTTCACTAATGTAAGTTACTTTCACTTTCTGGGTTTCTTTTTTCCATGGAAAAGGAGCAATTTTTTAGCCATGTGTGCTTAGTTTTTGGAGGAAGTTGTAGTTCTTCTTTCAACTTGGTTTAACTTTCTTTTTTCATGGCATTGGCTTTAGCTTTTGTCTGTTTCTTTCCTAATTATGTGAGTAAATCATTCCTTGGGGTAGTGATTTCAAGCAAGCTTGGTTTTAAAGGTATATAATGAGTTGGTGAGGTTGAGACCTGGTTTTCAGTTCCCATTCTGCTTATTTATTTCTTTAAAATGAAGCTATTTTTTTTTGCATCGTTTCCTGCTGTTTGGTAAGCTGTAAAATATCTTGCATTTTTGTCTTTTCTTTTCAAGTTATGAGCTTGATATTTCAACCCTTTTTCTTCTCTCTCCATTGTTTTCTCCTGTTGACTGCTTGTAGATTACTGGTTCTTCATTTTCCTCTCATTTTCTTGTACTTTCCCCCTTAATTTCTAGTTTTGAAGAGCTGTCGTAAAGCTAAATGCATCTTTTACTTTTTTTGGCTCAGTTTCCTGAGCCATGCATGTCTGAAATTCAATTTCTAGGAATATGAACCGGGGAAACATATTATAATCTTTCGTATAGATTGTTCTTACTATTTTTTTATGTTGTTTCCAAGATCTACAAATTGGAGCTTCGTAGGCGCTTTTTTGTTATTCTAGCCTTTGCAATTTGCATGGAGTGTTGATTTGGAGGGCAAATTCGAGTATATGGTAAATGCATGGATCGAAGGGATGCTATGGCGTTGTCTGGTTCTGCATCTTACTATATGCAGCAAAGGGGAATAACTGTGCCTGGGTCCGGGTCCGGAACACAGTCCGGGTTACATGGATCACCGGGCATTCATCCGTTATCTAGTCAGAATGTTCAGTATCAATCGAGTATGAATGCCGCTACTATGGGAGCAACCTTATCCGTAGAGCCTTTGTCTGGAATGACCCCTCACAGTGTTAATGTAGGCACGCCTCCTGCGGTGCCGTCTAGTGAGACCGTGAAACGAAAAAGAGGAAGGCCTCGGAAGTATGGACCTGATGGATCTGTTTCGTTAGCACTGACTCCTGCATCAGCTACTCATCCCGGAACAATAACTCCGATCCAAAAACGGGGAAGAGGGCGGCCGCCGGGCACCGGAAGGAAGCAACAGTTGGCTTCCCTTGGTGAGTTGTTTTTCCCATCTGTTTGCAGTGTTTACAGCTTGAATATGTTTATGTTTCACTAATATTATAAGATTGCATGCTCAGGCTTGTATAGTTAGGACTTAGGAATATGCCGAGAGCCGAAAAAAGTTTGTAACTAACATGTATCAATTCCTACAAGCTAAAGATCCATTCTCCTTGGTGAATGAACTTGTTATAATATACCTTGTTATGGCTTGCTGTTTACTTCGGTTTCTTAGTGCTTGTTTCGAACATATTTTATTCCTGCTATGTAAATGATGTTGCAACTGTCTAATTCTTTTGCTAGGTGAATTGCTGTCTGGTTCAGCTGGGATGGGTTTTACTCCACATGTCATCACGATTGCGATAGGAGAAGTATGCGATTTTCTTTTATTAATTAGGCCCCGGACTCTACCCTCTAAATGAAATATAGAAGAAATCAGGATTCTCTAAGCCTAGCTTTCCTTTCTATTATTCATGGCATTCTTTGTAATAAAACATTGCTGTCGATTTGGTTGTCGTTTGAGTCCTTGGTCTTTTCTTGTTTTTTAAGTTAGACCCCTTCTTTTGAGTTATGCCATGCACGAGGGTATTAAGTTTTGTTTAGTTTTTTCGTTGTTTCTCTTACAAAAAGTAGATATTCCGTCTTGATGCGATATTTTTCGAGTTACGAATTGTTTGAATGTGGTACTACATCTTTCAGTAGGTTATCTGCCTATCTTATAATGGGAGAAAGTTCTGTTTTCTTGAGAATTACTTTTAATTTTCCCTGCAGGATATTGCGACAAAATTAATGTCATTTTCACAGCAAGGACCAAGAGAGGTATGCATTTTGTCGGCCAATGGCGCCGTATCAACTGTTACTCTTCGCCAACCTTCATCGTCGGGTGGCATTGTTACATACGAGGTTTGGCACTTGATTACCAATACCCTTGCATTGCTCTATTGACAGATGTGTCCATTGTTGTTGAACTGGCCTGTAGTTTTGGTTAATGCTGTTTAACAAACTTTACATTTCTGATATGTAAACATATTTTTATTGAAATTCTTGTCCTGATTCATATTTTTATTGAAAAATAATTTTTCCCTTTCCATTTTCGTTATTTCTACAGGGACGATTCGAGATATTATGTTTGTCGGGCTCGTACCTGTTGACAAGCAATAGTGGCTCTTGCAATCGATCCGGTGGTCTTAGTGTTTCTCTTGCCAGTCCTGATGGCCGTGTCATTGGTGGAGGTGTTGAAGGGATGCTTATCGCGGCAAGCCCCGTTCAGGTAACTCTTAAGTTTAACTGCTTCGTTACAAGTCCGAAACAGTAGGAATCCATAGCATTGAGCTTGAATCATCTTTGTATGTATCTTAAGCAAATGATGAATGAAACAGGTGATTGTGGGAAGCTTCATCTGGGGTAGTTCAAAGACAAAGAACAAGAAAGGGGTAGGTCAAGACGGTCTAAAAGACTCAGACAAACAGATTGTCGACAATCTCGTAGCTCCTCCCGGCATTTCACCAAATCAAAATCTTACTCCAACATCGGCTACAGGCATGTGGCCCGGGCCACGATCGATGGACATGCGTAACAACAGCCATGTTGACATTGATCTAATGCGTGGATGACCGTCTCATTCCGCTAATAGTTACGCGAGCAATGTAGATAGTTCGCTGTCGAAGACCACCGGATTGTAATCTGAAAGTGTTACGGGATTTGTTATCGGAATGGAGGGGGCAGCCTGATGATTCTTACTTCGACGGAATGGAATTCTGTCCGATATTTGTAGCAGTTAGTTCGGATTTCGGAAATGTAGAACTTGTGATTTCAACTGATCCTTAGGCTTGAATTTCATTTTCTCCTGTTTGAACCAAATAAGATATGATGCTAATCTTTACAGACAGCCATGGTTTTAGTAGCTCCTTGTTTTCTTCGACATTTTTCAGATTTAAACTTTCTGGGATTTTCCTCTTGTAATTTCGTTACAGATCATTACAATTCGGTTAATAACTGTCGAAATCAGACATTAAATTAGATATAATAACTGTCGGAATCAGACATGAACCGTAGTCAGACAATTGTTTTCCAAAATTATATTTTTTACGTATAATTTTATATAAAAATTTAAAAATATATGATTGAAAATACTTTATAAATAAAATGATAATCTTTTATAAATAATTAATAATTTTTAAATATTAATTGGAAAAAATATTCCTTAAATAAATTTTTAGTTTCACTCATGACATGCGCACTATATTAATTAATTATATTTTAGGTTCTAATAATTTTAATTTTATTGTAATTAAGCTCATGTCTCTTTTAAAATTTTTAGTTTATTGTTTTAGGACCATTGCATTTAAAATCAACAAAATTAAATATACACCTTTCATTTTTCTGGTTTAATAACTTTTTAAAATATTTTTAATTTTAAAATTAGTAAAAGTAAACCTTAATTCACTAATTTTGTGATATAATCAAGAATAGATATAAGAATTTGAACCTGATGATTTATTGACCAACGACACATACAATGACATAAAAATCGAGAATAAATTGAATAAATTATTAAGAAATATAATTAAAAATCATTAAAACTTAAATTACAAATTACTAGAACATAATTATTAAAAATAAACCTAATTAGTGAAAAAGAAATTATAAAAACAAAATAATAAAATATCAATAATAGAAAAAAAACAAGATATATGATAATAAAAATAATTTTAATAAATATAATAAACAGAAGGGTAAATATATTAAACACTAATTATAATTACAGTAATAAAAATATATTTTAAATAATAAAATAAAATTTTAATACGTTAAAAATATAATATATATTATTGTTTTTTTAAATTTAATATATAAAATAATTTCTTTAATAAATAATATTGAATTTTATCTCTATGTCGTATTGCTGTTGGCCGAAAGCGAGATGGCGCTGCCCACGCACCTTTCGGGTGTCTACGCTACGCTGTGTTAGCTGGGAGCGAGAGTTAACGTCGGAATCTCTATATTTTCTTTCCTCAATCTCAGTTTCTCACCCAAAACTATAAAAACAAAAGAGATTTAAAGGGTCAGTTCAAAGATTTTGGTTCCTGTGTAATTTATTAAAATGCGACCTTTAGAATTAATTATTCATAACCTCCGCTAGATTTTGGGTCAGTTCAAAAATTGTCGCATTTAAGAAATAATTATAACGTTTTAACAATTACAATGTATTTTTCTTAATAGCATTTTCAAAAAATTTCAATAAATTTCGAGATTAACATTATCTAACAAATATAATTTATCAAAATTTTAGTGTTTTTTTAGGGGACTATGTGCGGTAGCTCCTATTGTGCATGTTTAGAAACCCACAGGTCCGGACGGAGACGATAGTGAACTGTTCGAATAGGACGATCGGATAACCACCTTGTAGAGAGTGGTTTAACAACAAACAGAGGTGTTAAAAGTATGTCAACATCCATGGAAATGGAAATACTGAGGGTTAAAGTTGTGGATGAGTGTGAGTCTAATTATGAGTATCAACATCTTTGTCTTAAAAGCATTGTTGATGCATGAAAAGCAGTTTGAAAATTTCCAATCAAATAAATCTCAAGATTGGTACATACATTATGGACACACCAAAAGACATAGGAACACAACACTTGGACAATGTCAATATTTAGCAATCTAAAATCTTAGATAAAAGAAAAATTCATAGTACTGAGACAAGGTTTGTTCAAGCAGTAAGTTATTTGGTATCGTTTAAATATGTTTTAGGTTCAAGATTTTGTATATGTAGAAAATCATGTTGAGAGATTCGTCTGCCAAAACCAAGTGCATAAAACGAGTCAATTCGGATTAGCCAAGGCAAAACTCTACCGGACCGGGAAGAGAAAAAAAAAGGAAGAAAAAAAAAATCAATGGCTGCTGTGGTAGTCAAGGTTTCAGAACCTAGAATCTGCCAAACCTTTTTCTTTACCAGGAAACTTCACCATCTCTTCATTAATATTTCAGTCTATGACTTTTTGACTTCATACCAATATGTGGTAGCACAGGTTCAACTTGTGACATTTGGTTAAAATCAAATGCCCCCTAAGATCCGTCAGAAGAAGAAAATGACCCATAATTTCTACCTTTGTTAGGCTTCTTCATAATTTACTTTGTACTTTGGTCCATTATATATAGCTTTCTGCATTTACAAATTTCAGACAAGATTAAAAAACAAAAACTGTAGGAGAAGCAATGAAGAAGCAGGTTTTAGTTGGTGTTTTTCAGTTAATTGTCTTCAGTTCTGTCGTTTTTCTTGTCATTTGTTTAGGTATTGAAGCTCAGACGTGTGACCCTAGTGGCAACATACAAGGCACAACGCCACCACCAGGGCAGTGTAACCAGGAGAATGACGCCGAGTGTTGCGTAGAAGGTGAGGTTTACACAACGTACACATGTTCGCCGCCGGTGTCCGATAATACACCTGCAACCCTGACTATTAACAGCTTCCAAGAAGGCGGAGATGGCGGCGGCCCATCGAAATGTGACGAGCAATATCACTCGGATGATGAACTTGTGGTGGCACTCTCGACAGGTTGGTTCAGCCAGAACAGTCGTTGCAACAAATTCATTAACATCAATGGGAACGGAAACAACGTGACTGCTTTGGTGGTCGACGAATGTGACTCCCGGGTAGGGTGTGACGAGGAACATGCTTATCAGCCACCGTGCCGTAATAACATCGTCGATGCCTCGAAAGCAGTTTGGACAGCTTTGGGAGTGCCGGAAAGCGAGCAGGGTGAACTAGATGTTACTTGGTCTGATGCCTAAGTCACCAATCTCGCCAATATTAAATAAATACCACATCTAATGTTAGAATATAGCTTTCTTAAGCCTGTTAGATTATGGTTTAATAGTGTTAACAATCGGAATCGGATTCGACATAAATAAAGGCACTGGAATTGTCTTCATTTCCTTCTGTAAACTGTAATTTTATACTTCTTTTACTATATAAACAGAAACCATACACAAAGAATGAACCAAAAGCTGTCTAGTTTGATGTCATTCTCAAGCATACAGGAAGAACCAAGAGCTAAGACATGTTTTTTCCTGTCAATTGTCGCCTAATATACATGAATTTGATAATACAGTGGACTCGAATTCGGTACGAACGGAAAAATAGTCTTAATAGTTTGATTCAGCCCTTGGCAGTGCCTTAATTCGGTGGATCAGAGTGGATGGGAGACAATATGAGCACAGTTTCTTGAATTTATTTCTAAACCATGACATTTCTGATTCCTAGAACATGTATATAACACTACAGGAAACAAACCAGTCTTTAAAAATTACAACCATAGCTGGACAATCAGAATCCAAAACTGATATTTGCATGAAAATAAGTCCCCTAGCCTTAATTACAGCATACTATCAGTCATTGCCGGCAATCGACGGAAGAAATTCATTGGTGCCGCGGGTGTCTTGTGGCGAAGCTTGGGATGTCTCATAAAGTAAAATCCAGCTAGAAGAGCAAATACCTGGAAAGGTATCACATACATTACAATGGCTGCTGCAAGGCAGAATATCAGAAATATGGTTGTAGCACGAGGATCCCGCCAGCTTAAGAGTGCCTGAAGACGCTCGCCTTGACTAGCTATGTCACCAACAACACTCTGGATTCTCCCTGCCACACTCCTTAAACGGTCGTACCTCATCCGAACTAGATCTGAGTTCTTTCTTGCAGGAAAGGTCTCAAATTCTTCATCTAGTTCATCGGGAGACACTGCATCTGTGCACGAGAGACTTGTGTCCATGTGGGGTGGGTGTCTTGGCCGAAAGCGATATTTCCATAGCCCAATCAGAAACATGTACAGGAAAACTGTAGGTAAAATCAGCTCAGGGAAACAAACAAGCATTACAAACAGGACATGCACTAGCACTGTTGTAATAGGGTTCTTCCACTTGCAAACTTCACCAAACCATTTTCCAACTGCAAATAATCCCTTGAAAACCGATGTCAGACGCAAAAAGTTGGCCTTGCTGCGCCTCATGCTCCAAAAATGAGCATTAGCATCAGACATATATTCGATTACTTCTCTCTTGAGAGGTGGTTCAGCGCGACCGAGCCGAGCTGCCACAATAGTCAAAGCCTGGTATCGTAATACGTCCTGCTGTATCACACTCAATGGCCTTTTGTAGTGCATCTTTGGCAAAAGGGGCTTTGAGTATTGAAACATCATACTAAGCATCGATGTCGATGAAAATCGTATTGCCAAATGCAGTTCACCCATTTTCTTGACACCAGAATGGTCAAGAACCAGGAGTGGGTAACTATGTGTGTACACACAACCAGTTTCCAGAGTAGATATACGAATCCGGACCTTTCCGATTTTCTTATCCTTGTTTCCATCCGAACCACCTATCTGACTGTTATCAAAGACTCCCACAGTGAGAACTGTAGCAGGATCATAAACTTCCCATGTGTACTGCTCATTATATTTTGGGCTCAGGCTATTCACTATGGTTCGAGTTCGAACCCATTTGTGTCCATACTTGGCCACACAGTACGTATCCGACGTACCTTTCCCTTCCCTTGTTTTCATAGGCTGCAGCCCATCAGCATTCAAAATTCCAAGTTCCAGAACACCAATTGATGATTTCCAGAGCTGTTTTGCTGTTGGCCGGAGATCACTGCTATACTGTGTTGACTCATCAAGCACATGGTATCCTCCATCAAGACAAACTGAAACATGGAGCTTACTATGAAATTTATCCTTCTTTTCGCGATCCCCATTCATAGCATTCGATAGAGATTTCTCCAGACTGTACCACCGAGAACGGATGACTCGGTCATCAGCACGTCTATCGACAGAGTTCAATGGTACAACAGTCACTCCCATGGTCTCATCCTTATTTGGTCCGACACGATCTTCAACCGAGAAAATTAGATCATCCTCAAAGGGTTCTGAAGCAACAAACATAAACTCCTCCTTCCAGATTGGATTCAAATTCCGAGGTTGAACTGATTTCGTCTTATAAGTCTGGTTACCAATCTGAGCCTTAACACATACATCAGGAAACCTGCTCTTGTCAGATGGAACAAGGTCTTGTGCCTCAATAACATTAACTCGGACATACCATAATCTCGGAGACAGATAAACTTTCGAACGGATATACGAGGAGGCAGTTGAATTGCTATCACCAGGAGCAAAGGCATCCGAGTGCCAGGCTTCAGGAAAAGCCTCATCAGCCTGTGTGCCATACCAAACTGCAAGCATCAGTTCTCCTTTCTTCTTCTCTCCTTTCTTGTCTTCTAACCGATACCATTCTGGAGCCAATGGACTATCGGATGGAACCCTTACCGGAACCTCATGTAAATCGAATCGAACCATACCAACAAAATCATCTATCACTAAATTCTTATCCTTCAGAATAACTTCCAACACAGATGACTGCTGTGTTTCCTTAGCAAAGGCAAACACCTGATTCCACTCAGGACTCTTGTTCTTCTCAAAATGCTTTGTTTCCCCTGTGTAGTTTCCAACTTTTACTTCAACAAATGGATCCAGGCTGCCTGTCATATCTTTTCCAGGAAGATTTCGGGCTTTCACAACTCGTACAAAAAGGTACCTCATCTGTTCAACAAGGTCATAGGTGCTCGTTGGCCTGCCTCCTCGTATGACTCGGCCTCCGACAATTCGGCCTCCTCCAAGTACTGGACTTGTCTCTTTAACAGCATAATCGGATGGCTGCGATGATGAACCTGAGAACATGTTAACGACTTTCGCCGCCTGAGGTTCAGATTTCATCTCATGTGCTCCATAATTCATTGGAGGGGAATTCTGCTTCTGTTGTGACTGGTTTGCATTTGGAACCGTATGAAATGTATGTCTTTTATCACTTTTCTCCTTTGACACAGGGACCGAGTTTAGGCCTTGAGCATAAGCCGTGCCTAAATCCGAATCGAGAAATGACCCCATCGCCGGAAGTGGATTCGACGGTTTGATCAACGGATCATCGGTTAAAAACACTTTCAAACCAAGCTCTCCTTTTGAACGGGAGAAGATTGTTCGTTTCTCAAGAGGGTAGTGCAAGACAACCGCATCAGAGTAGGGTACGAAAGATGTTCCACTGAGTCGGACCTTCCCGAGACAGGTTTTCGAGTTGTTTCCTCTGTTATGACTGTAAACATAAGCTTCGAGATGGAGCTTGATCAGGCTGTTCGGATCCGACACATTGAAATAAAAACCCTCGTTCCAGACCGGATTAAGATCGTTTTCTTTAACAGTGGTGCGGAATCTCTGATCATCAAAATGAAGCTCCACGAATGGATTAGACGAACCTTGCCCATCTTTCCCTATAAGGTCATGGGCGCCCACGACTTCAACCCCCAACTTGAAACTACTCATAGTCTGTCCTAACCAAAACAGGAAAAGCAGAACACAGCAGCGCTGTCGGAAATCGGCCGGCGATGAAAGGACACCTGAAAATGTAAGAAAAAGAAACCCTTTTGAGCCTTAAGAATCATCCAAGTCCAACCGGAAGAAAATATAATAAATAGAAGTAATGAAACGTAAGCTAACCTTTGATATTAAAGTTGAAAGCTTCGGTTAGAGAAATCAAAGAAAGGTTAAGGCTTTATTACGACCAACATCTCAGGCATCGATCGAATATAAACAAACCATGAATAATAAACAATGAATTCTTGGGAAAGATATGGTTGACTGAAATTGAAGAAAACAAATGAGGAAGGAGGGAGGGAAAGTTGAAGCTCTGGTTAAGGCTTTATTAAGAATCCGTTTCAGTTTGTTTTTCCTGTTTGGCCGTTGTAATCATATACGACAACGATACGGAATGTAACGTTGTTTTAGAGAGATTATTAGGTGAATCCTGTTCATCAAATCATTTATGGTCCAACTAATTTGGACCGTTGATTATTTGGGACTATAGATGACGTGGTGAACTAGGTTCACCTAATTATTTTTTCGTTGTGAGAGATTATTAGGTCAACCATGTTCACCACGTCATTCATGATCCAAATAATTTGGACCGTTGATCTTTAAATAACCACCTAATAACTACCCACTCACTAAGTATATGTAGGAAAGAGGTGATGATTCACTTGAAAAAAAATTAAAATCAACGGTCTTGATTACTTGAGACCACGAATAACGTGACGAACAAGGTTAGCCTAATAATTTTTCGGTGTTTTACCTTTTCAACATTGAAGTCTGAAGTATTAATGTTTTGTTGATAATACTCACAATTTTGATACATAGAACGTCAAAAAATTATTTTTAACATTTAAGTATATAAGTATATATTTATTTTTAAATTATTTTAATTTTTAATATTTTATTATATATTAAAATAACATATTTATAATAAAAAATATTATTTAATTAATAATAAACATCTTAAAAGAATTTAATAAAATGACACGTATAAAAATATTATCTAATTAATAATAAACATCTTAAAAGAAATATTATTTAAACCCAAAATAAAAATGTCATTAAAATACTTAAAAATAAATGTTATTTTTCGTAAATAACTTTTTAAATTAAAATTAAAGGTTGAAGTAATTTTAGTGATTTGACCAACTAAATCCATTAATTTAAATATTCGATAAATAAAAATTTTTAATAATAAATTAAAATAAAATCTCTCTATTTTAAAATATTACGATAATTGCTGGGTTAATTATCATGTTTAGTTTCTTCATTGATTTGAAAAATTATGTGTTATATATATTGGTTATATATATATATATATATTTGTTTTTACATATTTTTTTTATAGTCAATACTAAATTGACATAATGTGTAAGTATTGAAAGTTCAAATTATTAATTAAAAAAAATTGTAAATATTAAAGGTTAAACTTGTAATTATATCAATCAAACGCTGGAAAAATGTATAGAAAAAGTAAATGGTGTAATCTATTGTCCTCCTTTGCTCACTTTTGAAATTGACAAGGACTAGATTGCTTAATTTATTTTGAGAGAGCCCAATTTACTCAATATCAAAATTAAGAGGGACCTCAGAAGTCTTTTCACCAGTGTTTTTCTTTTGAGTCTGTTGAAACTGTCGGACCAAAATAAACAGGATTAAACGTGCATTCAGGTCCTCAAATTAGACATAATTTTCAATTTAGTACGTAAAAAAAGTAGTTTTTGTCAATCACGTAAGTAAAAGAATCCATCCACCATCCATATGAAAAGAGAAATTATATCATGGGTCAGTACCATCACGTTATTCATAAGATCAACCAATAGAAATTGTCCATCTTATTATTTTTTAATTTTTCAAATGAAAATTCACTTGGGAAAAAATTATGACATGGAAAAATTGATGAATTGAACAGTTTTTATTGATTGGTCCCATGGACAGGTGGTGGGACTAACCCATGATATAATTTTTCTTATGAAAATTTTTATGGGACCGTTAGGCTAATTGGCCGATGATCTAGAGTAAGATGTCTTAAAATGAGACTAAAATGAGGCGTAAATATTTTATAAAAGTTATAAGAATTTTAGTATCGATTTTTCGGTATATATCGAATTTCTTAAAAAAATTTAAAAAATTTAAAAGTGTAAGAAATTTTATATATACCAAAAAATCGATATAAAAATTTCAGATACGCCTCTTTTTCGTCTCATTTTAAAACGCTTTTCATCTCATATTAAAACGCCTCAATTAAAAAAAAAGTTTTTTCGGAACCAACCAAATTTGATGTGTTTTTTTTTTTTATTTTTATCTAAGCACTCATTTTTCATATTTTACGTCATCAACAATAAATTTAAAAATATAATATGTCCATCAAATATATAATTTATATATGTGTGAACAAAAAAAAATAGGGTGGGGAAAATTCTCAATATTTTAATAAGTTGACTAATTCTTGTAAATTGTACACAACTAAGATTGGAAATTTAATATATAATATATCCAATTGGCTTGACTTTGATTAATTGGAAAACATATTTTTAAAAAAGTTTTTTTTTTTCACAAATAAATATAACAATATTTTAAAAATCAATTTTACTTATTCAGTTAACAACTTCTCTCATCAAGTCAACTTCATTAACATATAATTAATTTTTTTAAATAATTGAGGAAAATATTAAATTTACTCAGGCACTTTGATCAAAAGTATTATAATTTTGTGCAATTTTATTTTTGAAGTGTTAATTTCATCTAATTTTTATAAATTATTAAAACTGAAATCGATATAATATTATTTTATGGTTAAATATTGTGTATGAAATAATTATATCTATCAAATATAAAAATATATTAATATATTTATTTTTTAAAATGTGCTTAATTGAATCAAAATTAAAATTTTATATATTACACGAGTCAAATTAAAGTTTTTTTATATATAATTGCATTAATTTTCTAATTTTAATATTTATCCTAAATTATAATATTAATTTAATAAAATATAGTTTATTCTACTTACCTAACTTCACTTGTTGACCTTATCCCAAGTCTTAATTTCTAATTAATCAAATGTCTTGGTCTGAATTTTCCATGCAATTTAAAGCGAGTGATTAATAATTACTTTTTATTATTATGAAAAGTTATATAAAAATATTTTTTTATAAAAATTATATAAAATTTTTTAGGATAAACTACATAAATAATCCCTAAATTATACCTTATTAATAACATTTATAATTAAAAAATATAAAAATAATTAAGATATAATCAAGGTATCATTTATGTAGTTTACCTAAAATTTTATCTTGACGTACACATATTAAATTACTTAAATCCATATTGTTTGTGTAATACGCCACTCATTATCATAACGACGTCGTATAGTATTATTTTTTTGCATGTTTATAATATTGTACCGTATATCAATTGACATTGATCTTCAAATCCACGTACATAATTTTATCTTTATAGAATTTTATATCATTTATACTTGCAATCAATCTTAGTCATCGCTATTAAATTATTGAAACGGTTGTATTTTATAATATAATTAATTGGTTAAAGATGATATTTTAAACCACGTATAAACGTTAATTTATTAAATCTATTAATTTTAAATTTAAGAGATTATATTAAGGGTTAAAGTCTAAGTCTACGATTTAAAATTTAAAATTAAAATTTTAATTTTAAAGTTAGAGATATTAGGTACAGGACGTATGAAAATTTTATATAAAAGGTATAAATTATCAAAAAAAAATATATTAAAAATATAGGACATACAAAAGTACAAGAGTTTAGGGATACAAAATTATATTATTAATAGAAAATATAAAGGAAACGTATAAAACAAATCAATCCAGATTATTCATGATAAAATCTTAAAAAAAAATCATAAAAAAAAATTATCGATATCTAATCAGATCGACTATTCAATAATTTTAAAGTTCTAAATTAATTCCTTAAAAAATAAACGTGCTATATCTAAAAACAGTTTTACCACAGATAATGGCAATTAAAGGAAATGAATTTACCCTTTAATTTCCCCTAAAATATCTCTCATCCCCTACATACCAATTATTTTCTTTCTTCTATTTTCCCAATTTAAAAGAAAATCCCATTACCGTGCCCTACTAAAACCAGACATTTAATTTCATTTCTTTTTGCTTAATTATTTTCTCAGAATTTTCCCATTTTCATCTGGCAATTACCAAAACGTTTATCAAAGCTTCACTTCAAGAACAAAATGGTATGCTTCCCGAATCACTCTGTAATATAATTAATGCTTAAAGAGATGCGACAATTAAATTAAGAATATCGTCGGATAATTTCCGTATCGAATAATAACCTTAAATTTAATATTAAAATGTTATTTTTAATTAAATGATGTTAATTCATATAGTGCTGCATATAGGCTAATGCATCGTCAGGAATGTATGTGAATGACGAGTGCGTGTTGAAGTTCATGGAGCTAAAATCAAAGCGAAACCATAGGTTCATCGTATACAAAATCAACGACAAGACACAGCAGGTGGTCGTCGAGAAGCTGGGCGGTCCTCGAGAAACCTACGAAGATTTCACCAACTCGTTGCCTCCCAACGAATGCCGTTACGCCGTCTTCGACTACGACTTCACCACCAACGAGAATTGTCAGAAAAGCAAGATTTTCTTCGTTGCATGGTACGAAAAACAAATGAAAACCAACACATAGTTTATGTCCCCAAACAACTGATGGTCCTATATGGTGTATTTAGGTCACCTGATGGGGCAAGGGTGAGGAGCAAGATGCTTTATGCAAGCTCCAAGGACAAATTCAAGAGGCAGTTGGATGGGATTCAAGCCGAGTTGCAGGCAACCGATCCAAGCAAGATGAGTTTCGACATCATCAAATCACGTGCTCTTTAGTTCCGTCCGATGACTCGAGCCGACATTCGGGAGTTCATTTCGCAATAATCTTCATTAATTTGTGTGATATGTCCTGTTTTTACATACTATAACATCCCAAGCAATCCCTATAGTCTAAATGGTGTGGTGTAAAGATAGGAATTCCCCTGTTTTTGAATACTATAATATTCTTTCAATCTGCTTGGTGTAATGATATGTAATACATGCTCTATTGCTTCTTGTCGTTTCGGTTTTTCCAATATTCAGTCTCCCATGTCTCCACTAGCTTAGTTATTTTCACTTTCGCGTCGAGAGAAGCTTGAATCGCTCGCGGTTCATACGGAGCAGGCAATGAACATGGATGTTTATGGCTCGGGGACTTCACCATTGACTGCACCATGAACTCCTTCCATAAACCTTTCTCCGAGCACGCTGCGGTTTCGATGCAGACCCTTTGAGCTTTCGGAGGTATTGTTGGCTTAAACTTCAAGAGTTTGGAGTACTCGTTTAACAAATGGAACATATAATCATACACATTTTGCATTGCCAGCATCTCTTCAATATATCTGCTTCCTGCATTCCCTATGGTCTGTGCCTGCAAGTTATAAGATATTAATGATCGAATTTATTGTAACCCGAGTTTTCGTTTGCCGCAAATACGCACCTCGCGAGTATGATTATTTCCCCATTCAACAGCAAACATAAGATCTCGGCATCTGATCCTACGGCGGATCGGCCAGAAATGCCGCAACGGAACCATGCTTCTCGAGAAGAAATCATAGTATCTAGGCTTTACCATCAAGGTCATACTATCGCATGCCAATATATATTTCTCACTTACAGACCATGCAGCTCCCTCTACATAAATTTTATATCTTGATATCCATAGTAACACCGCAAAGTTCAAAATCCCATTAATTTACAATCAAAATCTACTTCCCTAACAATGAGAAAAACATGTTTTCATACATACCTATGGGTGCATTGATCTTCCAGTTTAGAATTCTGGAAACCCTGTCTGATTTCTTTCTGCCAATCCTGAATTAATCACAAACCAACTAAATTTCTTTTGACTTCAACACAAAACCAAAGAAACAAGAAACATAATGTTTCAGAAATTATTACATTTACCTGCTTATATACCCGAACATTCCAGTCATTTTTATCAGAAAGGTTGCATTTCAAAAGGTCTATCCTATCAGCAGAAACCCGGGGATTACCCTTCCAGTAAGCATAAGGCTCCCTCTTCTCCCACTTGACCTTCTTCCTCCCTTTCTTTATTGCCTGCAACATTTGTTCCCATGGCGGTATATTAACCTCTGCCCTGCAACAACAAAGCATAGTCTAATACGAACAGGGAACGCAATCCGACTTAAAACGAAACTATAACCGTAATTTAAGTACTTGAATAAGTACTTTTTGGCAACATGTACCGGAATTTACCATCCCCAGAAAGTCCAGTCAGGGAACACGATGTCCAGTGCCGCCTTCTCGCCGCAGTAATGAAACACCGGTGGCGGCGACATAGCATCAGGTCGTTTATAGTCTCTTTTCATGATCTGAGTCTTGTCTCCAGTAAAGAACAAAAGGTCCAAATCCGGTCCAAATCCGGGGTACATCCTTAGAAGCTGCAAAATACCCCATATGGTAAACATTCCCCTGGTTTGAAATCCCGGTCTGTACTTCTCGACATAAGCGTTTCCGTCGACAATCACGAGCCTGAAATCCGCACTCGGAATCCCCCTCTCGATCATGTCTTCTGTAATCCCCGAACTGTTCCATTGCTTTAAATCTTGGTGGATCCACCGGAAGTAATCGGGACAAGTTTCAGTCGTCGATTCTCCGGGCTCGAACACCGAAGGGTAATCGTCCGGACATGTTTGTGTGAAATTAGAACAGTTGAGAGGATATTCAATCCGGTGGCGATGAATTCCAGCACTTGGTGGAGTCAAAATCGCCTGGCCGAATGAAGTTTTCTGTATAATAATCTGAGGATCAAATAGACCAAGAAGACGAAGAAATGAATCTGCACTAATCTTTTCTTAATAAAATTCAAGATATAAATAAGGGTTGACTTACAATATCCATCCAGTTAAGCAGAGCTGCAAAACCAACGAGGAAGAAGAAGAAGAAGAAGAATATGATAGTAGCAGTCGTCGAGACCAATCCCTTCAGACAGTGAGTCCAAACACCATGAAAATGCTTCACATGATCCGCCATGGAAACTTGAAAAAGCTCGATTACAACTTGGGGTTAACCAAATCTGTTAATTGCTATATATATATATATTAATTTGGATTCGGGTATAATTGTAATGATTTGTTGCTTAATTTTATTTAATACTAAATATTTACGTGAGATAATAAGTTTGAACATTTGTTGGTCTTCAAAGGCTTTATGAAACACTTGTTCTTCAACATGTTGGAAGACTTTGTATCATGCATGCGACTAAACAAACTGTAAGAAAATCGTGTTTAGGTATCATGTCATTTTTTCAAGTGAAAAAGAATATACTGAAAAACATTAAGAATCGATCGTACAGAAAAGAAAACAGATAAACAAACGTGCAATCTTGTCGTATGGCTTAATCATATGAAATCATGGAAATAAAAGGAAACAATAAGATCATGCATGGATTGCATATATATATATATATATGATGGTATCTTCTTACGTTATATAAAATTTAAGAATTTTATATGATTTTTGACCGTTAGACGAAAGTAAATTGAATGATATCATTAATAGTAGAAAATGTAAAGATTATCTGTTGAAAAAAATAAGGAAATAATCATAGTCATTATAGGGTTACGATTCACTTACATCGTGTAAAACTCAATTACTTTTATATATTTTTTGGATCATTAGATGATGTAATTAATGGATAAGATTATTTACTTAATATTTTTTTTCAAATGATAATCTTTATATTTTTTTACTGTTAATCACATTCATCCATTTGTCTTCATCCAAAGGTCTAAAATATAAATAAAACATAAAAATTTTACATAGTGTAAGAGAATCATATTTATTTATCTATTTATTTAAAGATGAGATCAAGTTACGTAAAACTTAAAGAATTTTACATCAATTTCTGGTTATTGAATTAGTGAAATAGATGAATGCAATTAATTATAGAAAACATGAATATTATCAATTCAAAAAAAACTAAAAAAATAATTTTATCCATTTATTATCATCTAAGGTTCTAAAATTAATATAAAACTCTTTAAATTTTACATGGTATAATTTGATCTCTATCCATATATTTATATTATTACAGATTTTAGAATAATAATTTAAAATTTTTTTACTAAAAATACTATAGGGTTATTTATTTATTTATTTATACCTTAAATCTTTACTATGTTTTGAATTATACTGTTTTTAATTTTTTTAATTAATTATACATTAATTTTTTGTGTTGATTTTTGACTCTGTTCCTGAAACCGCCACATTGAGATATGAAGAGCAGAAAGCTTCGTAGAAGAAAGGTCAAAGCTAAGCAGCGGTGAATTTGATGTAGAAAAGAAAAGGTTTTCAGCTAAACGGAGTTTAGGACAAGAAACAAAAAGTCTATTACGACGGGCGGATATGGGCGTCAAAGAACATTTTATTTCAAGTTTAAAATATAGTTAATGTAATTAGGGACGATAATGAGTCTGACCAGCTCGCGAGTTATTCGGGTTCGATTCGGTCAAAGCTCGATTCGGGTTTGGCTCGAGACTTTAACGAGCTGAGCCTACCTAAGCTCGGCTAGAAAAACTCGTAAACAGTTTCAGAATAATTATATTATATATATATATATATGTTACATATACATTAAAAAGTAATTTATTTAATAAAAGAAAAACAATAAATTAAAATAAGAGAAATTCATTAAAAATAAATTAACTAAAATAAATTGAGTATTTTTTTTCTCAATATTGAATTTTGTTTCGTTATTGATTATGAAAAGAGTTTTTAACGAGATCTTATCTTTTATAGAAAAATATAATAAAATTATTTATTTTGAGTCGAGCCGAGCTTGACGAGCTTCGAGCCTGAGCCTGAGCCAAGCCAAGCCAAGCCAAGCCCTATAATATTATTTTTGAATCGAACCCAAATCTAAAATTCCGAACTCGCAAAGCCTCAAGCCCAAACCAAACCCAATAACACTGTTTTCGAACCGAGCCTAGTTAGGCTCGAGCTCGATTCGTTATCCCCTAAATGTAATTATTCAGATACTTAAATTTTAAGTTGGATAAGTTTTCCTTTCTCCAAGAGAAGGGGAAATATGAAATTATGATTTTAAATTTAAAGAATAAATATTATCACCTATTCGAATTTGTGTTAGAGTTAAAATTTTAACGTAAAAAGAGTAATCCGACAATATGTGGTTAAATAGAAATTACGAGCAATGTTGTATTTTTGGCAGCTAAATAAAAATGAATCCGTACATTAATAAGATCATTGGATCACGATCTTTAAAATGAATCCGAACATAATAGTAATAATATATTTTTTATTTAAACCAAAAATTCGACTCGACTCGACTCTGTTAATTTTTATCCCTAAAAAAATACAGATGAATTATTAGGGGTGGATAATATCGGGTATCCTACCAATTTGAATAGAATTGGTCTCAGTCCCGGTAATTACCGTTTCTTAAAAATTGGAGCCAGTCTCGATCCCGATTACACCGAGTCCTAAATTTTAAGAATTGGTCCCGTTACTGATGGGAATCGATTTCAATATCAGGTACCCAGTCAATTAGTTTATTCTTAGAAAAATGAGTAATTGAAGAAAAAAAAATTCAACTACCAATAATAATATTAAATAATAAAATTAGAACATTATAAGCTTAAAAATTAAAGTTTTAAAACCAGTCATACTCATAATATTCATACATAAAGAAAAAGTTTGATAAGAAAAATAAACAAAAGAAAGTCAATACCGAATATTTGATATTGGTCCCGGTTCTATTGGGTACCCACCGAATACAGGGTCTAAAAAATTAAGAGCCAATCTCGGTCCCGGTTATGACTGAGACCTAAATTTTAGATCCAGTCTCAGTCCCACCAAAATCAATACCAAATAAAAATCTACCGAATCCGAAATCAAAATCGAATAATCGAGTTTTTTAGCCGCACCTATGAATTACGGTGATAGAGATTTATGAATATTTAATGCAGTTTTTGTCTTTAATTTTTAGTTCAAAAGTCATTTTCTTTTGTTATAATCATCTACGAGATAAGCATGACGGTGTTAGATTTAAAATTAGGGTGAATTATCCCCACCTGCTTTAGTTGGTATAAAATTGACTATATTTGATTTGGTATAAAATTCAAGAAATTAATTTTTTTTCATAATAAATATTAAAATTGACTATATATACAAACCGAACGGTATGCAGGTGCACTTCCTACTTATTGAACATCAAAAATCCTATTGCTATAGTCCCTAGGAAAAATCTCAGACATGTTTGATTAAGAATTATTACATATTGATTAGCTAAACTAATTACAGAAGCTGATGAAAACTAGACCAGAAACAGAGGTTTGGTTCCTATCTATTGCTTCTTAGTTCTTATCATGTAGTTTCTTCCAATACTCAGCCTCCCACGGTTCCAATCGTCTAGTGTTATCTTGTTTTCCGTTGACGGAAGCTCGAATGGCTCGAGGTTCAAATACGGGAGGCAATGCGTACGACCTCACCATCGACAGCAACATGAACAACTAGTAGTACCTGGCGAGTGTGATTATTGTCTCATTTGACTGCAAACTTAAGATGTCGGCATTTGTTTTCGCGGCGGATAGGCCAGAAATCCTTCGCCGGCACCAGGATTCTCGAGAAGAAATCATAGTATTCAGGCTGTATCATCAGGATCATGCTGTCGCATGCCCTTATGTATCTCACTTACGGAACAAGTACTGCCTTCCAATTAAACTTAATTCGACTCAATTTGAATTATAATTTCGTAAATTTGATTCGATTCAAAATATTTTAAATAAAATTTAAATTAAAAATTTGATTTAGAATAACTCAAAACTTTAAGTAATTAATTTATTATTTTAAATTTTAGTCAAGTCCCTTAACTTTGTGTGAATATATATTTATATATATCATATATATAAATATAGTATATCGTTATAAACAATCATTTAAATTGACTTAATTAATATTATAACATTATTACTTTATAAATATTACACTCAAATATAAACACAAATTTAGAAAATTAGACTTGACTCGAATTAAAATGGTTAAATAATTTGATTTGAGTAAATATTATTGAATATAACATTAATAATATTTATCTTAAGATTTTAAATTCGAATATTTTTATTAATTATAAAACTAAAAATATTTTTTATCAAAAGATTAAAATATAAATATAAATAAATATTACCTTAAAATTACATTTATACTGTAAAAAATGTTGCTGAATATAAATATCTTTTGAAGAAAAAAAATTCCTTACGAAATTTTTGTTTCGTTTCTTTTACACAAACACTGATGGAATCATGGCGGAGGTGATGAAGAAGCAGGCTGAAGCTGAAACGACGGCAACCCCACCGCCTACAGTGGAGGATCCAAAAGCTGAACCTGAAGAAAAAAACTGTATCACCACCGTAAGCAGAGGAGAAACCTGAAGAATCCACAGCTCTTGCAGTACTTCAGACTAAGAATGCGCTTGGCCGTCACCTAATCATCATGTTTGCTTCTCCACTTGCCTAGTACTTGTATTCTTTTTTGCATCGAGAGAAGCTTGAACATCTTGAGGTTCAAATGGCGGAGGCAATGCACATGGAAGCTCACTACTAGGAGACTTCACCATCGACTGCAACATAAACTCTTTCGCTAATCCTTGGTCCGTCATTTTGGCACAGAGACGTTGTGCATTCGGAGGTATAGTCGGCTTAAACTTCAAGAGCTTGGAGTATTCGTTCAACAAATGGAACATGTAATCATATACATTCCGCATTGCCACCATCTCTTCAATGAATTTGCTTCCTGCTCTCCCTATGGCCTGTGCCTGCAAGTTCACCGAGCCAAAAGCCTACATAAATGATGGAATTCAGTGCAAACTGAAACTGTACTGATCTTCATAGATTATTTACCTCATGAGTGTGATTATTGCCCCAATCAACCGCAAACTTAAGTTGCTTGCATTTGTTCCTGCGGCGGATCGGCCAGAAATGCTTCATCGGCAGCAGGCTTCTCGAGAAGAAATCGTAGAATTTAGGCTTTATCATCAACGTCATACTATCACACGCCATTATGTATTTCTCACTTACAGACCATGTCACTCCCTCTGCATAAATTTTATATCTTCATACCAATTGTACCACAGAAAAGTTCAGAATCTCATTAGAATACCAGTAGTTCACTAACAATGAGAAGAAAAGGTGTTGATATATACCTATGGGTACATTGATCTTCCAAATTAGAATGCTTGAATCCTTCTCCAATCTCTTTACCCCAATCCTGATGCCAGCGAGTTACAGAGTTAGCTCGGCGTTGCTTAAATTTCAATTGGTTTCGGAATCGGAATTTACCTGCAAATAAACCCGAACATTCCATTCATGTTTGCGTGAAACGTTGCACCTCATGAGATGAGACCTATCTCTAGAAGTGATTGCACCTTTCCAGTAAGCATAAGGCTCCCTCTTCTCCCACTTGACCTTCTCCCTCCCTTTCTTTATTGCCCTCAAAATCTCCTCCCATGGCTTTATATGAACCTCTAACCTGCAACAACAAAGCAAAACAAACATGATTAGCTAGTTAATTGCAGTAGAAGTAACCATTTTTCCTTTTTAATGCATTTTGTGTAGCGGAATTTACCATCCCCAGAAGGTCCAGTCAGGGAATATAATGTCCAGCGCCGCCTTCTGTCCGCAATAATGAAACACCGGCGGCGGCGGCGATGGTTTAGCAAAGAGTCCTGTGTAATCGCTTTTCATTATCACAGTATTGTCTCCACAAAAGAACAAAAGGTCCAAGTCTGGTACTTTTCCAGGGTACAATCTTAGAAGCTGCAAAATTCCCCATACTGTAAACAAATCCCTGGTTTGATACGACGGTCTGTATCGATCCACATATGCCGTCCCGTTGACAATCACGAGCCTGAAATCCGCGCTCGGTATTCCCCTCTCGAGCACGTCTTTTGTAATTCCCGAAGCTTTCCATGGCTTCAAATCTTGGTGGATCCACCGAAAGTAGTCCGGGCAAGTTTTGGCCGATGATGCTTTGGGGTTAAACGCCGACGTGTAGTTAACCGAATCGGAGCAGGTGAGGGGAAACGGAATCCTCTCGTTATGAACTTCGGAGGTGAAACTGAACGGATTGCCGCGTAAGATAGGCTGAGAAACAAGTAATAATTCGTTTAAAAACATTCCATGTTAATTTCTTGAAAGAATTATGATCGAGAAAGCTGCAGATTAAGGGAAACTAAAACTTACAATATCCAGCCAAACCAGAGCACCAATAACAACGAGGAAGAAGAAGAATATGAAGGTCGTCGTCGTCGTCACAAAACCCTTGAGGCGTCCAATCTTTGAGAAACAACCCTGAATTACTTCATCTCCGCCGTCACAAGCCTTAACAGGCTCCGCCATGGAAGCTGAAAACCAGGTTTTCAAGACGTGTTCGTTATCTGTGTAGAAAGGAAAGGTTTGAAGCTAAATGAAGCTTGGGGTCAACACACGAGTCTATAACGACGAGGAGCTCCAATTTTTCTCGGAGAGTGTAATCAGATATGAGCGGCTTTGTCTTCTTATCCTGTTCCTGCAATACTTGTAGAGCGGGATGGCAACGAGTCGAATTTGGACCGGATCCAGCTGGATTCAGATCCATATTCATTTTATATCATGGATTCAGATCCGTCCCAGATTCGTGGTCTAAAAAATTGAGACTTAGATTCAGATTCAATGGATCTTACAGATCCGAGTCTAAAACAGGTCTAAAACGAATCTATTAAAAAACGACTATTTGACCTATTTTTTAATGTAATAAAACTGTCATAATTAATGTCACATTACAACTTCGATGAAAAAAAATTAATTTCAATTAACTAGTATCAAGATAAAAACAATAAATTAAAATCTTAAAAAAATTCAACAATTACACAAATATCTTTTGAATAACACAAATATTAAGAAATGTCGATCATAAAATATTTTATTGTCCCAAACCGAGTATCGTACTTGTACTTTTTAGAGTGTTAATCTTTATCACTACTTAAATCATAAACATATTAACACAAACAAGAAACTACCGACTAAAGAGAAAAAATTATTTTATGAAAATAATATTTGTGAAATTTAAATATTAATATCAAGGTTATATAATATAATAACTTTCTTATATAAGTTGTCAATGATATTCACTATTTTCGTATCATCATTACAATCTTCATTAATAATAGAACAAGCATGTATTCATTCAAAAAGTCTCTTTGTTATAAATAAATAAAAATTGTATTAGAGAATAGTATGAAATATAAAACATATTATTATATATTTATATATATTTTAAAACTAAAGGTAGATTTTTTTAATAAATAGGTAAACGGATCCGAATTTAGGTTCGGATTTTAAATGTCAGATCTAGATCTAAATTCGTATTTTAATCAAAAGATTCAGATCCGATCCAGATTTATTGGATTTAAAATTTTAAGATCCAAACTCTATAAAACATATCTAAATCTACGGATTCGGGTCTGGTTCAGTTTGATTGATATCCCTCTTGTGGAGTGTACAGATTCCGACAAGTCAAATATCCACTTGCCCGGTTGATTAAGGTTTTCGTTCACAAAAGAGAGAAAATATCAAACGTGGGCGGCTTTGTCCATGGGTTGTTTGTTTTGGCGGCTTTTCTATCCAAAATTTATACTATAAATAGCTTATGATAAATTTATAATATAAATAAGAAAAATGGGAATACAGAATGATAAATTACGTAATCATTTTTATGATAATTTATATTCAAAATTTATGATTTTTAATAATATTTTTTAAGGTTCAAATTATTTTTTTTAAAGTAATATACTTATCGTTGTAGTATAGATTTGTTAAGATTCACCGCTTGTTCCGATGCATACTAGTGGGGTTTGGAAAAAACTCCAATGAATTTTGAATTCTTCCCAGTTCCTAGCTGCAGGGGTGAGTAAAACTTGATTCGACTCGAAAAAATTGAATAACTTGGCTCGAGGCGAAAATACTCGATTCGTTTTGACTCGAATCAAAATTTTATAGACTCGACTCGACTCAAAAAATTTCAAATAAAATTCGAGTTGTAAAATGGAAATTCGAATAACTCGAATAACTCAAAATTTTTAGTAATTAAAGGATTAATTTTTAAGTTTAAGACAAGTCTATCAATTTTTTATAATATATATACATTAATATATAAAATTATAAAAAAATATCACTACATATAAAATATATATATATATATATACATATTTTATATAATTATAGAAAGTCGAATTTTTTCCTAGTAGGGTTTGGAAGAGGATGGCGGCATGGGTTCCCGTTATCTTGCCTGTTTCAATGCTGGCTAAACAAAGGTGGCGCTTATTACCAAGCCTAGAGACCCTAATCTATATTTTTTTAAGTTTATGTATCGTTTTTAGAGTTTCTGACTCGTGTTCATATTTGATTTTAGTGGATCAATTTTAATTTAATTTTGATAAAAGAATCTTTTAATAAAGATTTATTATGTATATTATACCTTGAATTAGAAACTTAAATAATATTAAATAACCTTCCACACTTAAACCAATTCATCAATTATTTATAAACATTTTAGACTTAACTCATAAATAAGTGTTTAAACTATATATTTTTTTCTGAAATAAGTACCTAATGTTTTTTGGGGTTAAAATAAGTTTCTGAACTATATATTTTTTCTAAAACAGGTACCTAATGTTTTTTTTTATTGAAACATGTACCTAAAGTTTTATTCCGTTAGTATTTTAAGATAACACCGTTAAAAAAATTGTTTAACTTATGCTCAAACTATATATTTTTATAGAACACTCCACAACTTTTGCAATCAGTAAAAGATTGTAGGTTTTTATTTCGTTGAACTCCTGGGAAAACAAATAGAGTTGTACATTTGGATTATCCGGAATGCATTACAGCCAATGTAATATCTGACGTCATTTATGATTAATGAAATTTATTATTTTTTAAAAATAATTCAATTTATTAAATAAAACATTAAACACTAATTTAACTTAAAAAATATTAAACATCAAATTAAAAATTAAAGTCGAAACATTTTAAAAAATTTAAGCCTTGATTAAATAAACGTATTTTAAAACATTAGGTACTTATTTTAACAAAAAATATTAGGTACTTATTTTAGAAAAAAAATATATAGTTTGGATACCTATTTATAAGTTAAATAATTTTTTAATAGTGTTACCTTAAAAATATTAGACACTTATTTCAAAAAATATATAATTAAATATTTTTCCGGGATTTCTTGACCCCTAGGTTTGACTGACTCTAACCCATGCTTTACTAGGAGGAGCAAGGGTATTGCAGCGATTACTTTTAAATATATAAAGAAAATTATAAAAGAAAATACAACTTTTATAGGGTAGGGTTAGAACTCATAAGATTCTAGAAAAAAATAACCATCCCTTTTTAAAATTAAAAAAATCAAAATATCTAAAGTTGCCCAATTAATATACAGAAACTATATGCACAAACATAAATAAAACTAAAGTTACTGACACAAGTAAAGAATACGATTCCTATAGGTGGAAAACTTCTAAAATAACAAATTATGGTCTAAAACTAAAATAATAATTAACAATCCAACAAGGGATAGTCCAAAGTAATAAGCAGCTTGGTTCCGTTTATATAAGTTTTAGGTTCGAGACATTGTGTACATAGAAAATCCTTACTGGGAGACTCACCTACTAAAACTAGGTGTGCGACGCGGGTCGGTCTGGATTAGTTAAGGCTAAACTCTAAAATCATAAGAGCAATCAAAAAATAATAATTAACAAAATCAATTTGATGATTATAGATTTATTATTGAGATTATTCCTTTTTTTAAAAAATATTATTTTTAATTTTTAATTTCAGTTTTGGTTTGTCCAAATGGTAAGCAGCTTGGTTTCGCTTAAGTAAGTTTTAGGTTCGAGACATTGTGTATGCATAAAATCCTTGCTGGGAGATTCACCCACCAAAATTAGGTGTGTGACACGGGTCGGTCTGAATTAGTCAAGGCTAGACTCTGAAATCAGAAAAGCAATCTATAAAACTATGAAAGAAACAATATTAACAAGGATAAAAATAAAGCTTATATAGATAGGGAAGGAAGAACCTATTAATAAACTAACTGAAATAACAACCTTCTTCTGTTCTTCTAATACAATAAAAATAATAGTAATTAACAAAATCAATTTAATGATTATAGATTTATTATTGAGATTATTCGTTTTTTAAAAAAATATTATTTTTAATTTATAATTTCAGTTTTTATAGTAATCTAATAATAAAAAATTTATGTAAACTAAAAGAATTATATGTCTATCTATATTATAATAGTTGTGGAGTATAAAGTTCCCGACAACTCGAATCTCCTCCGCTTTTCCCTTTCCCGCTGATTTAGCTGTTCTTTAAATAAAAAAATCGATTTTAAAAGTAGATTACATGCTATTATATGTTAAAATATCAACACCAATATTAATTAAAACTTAATTAAACTTATGTTAATTAATGACTAATTAATTTTTTTTAAGTTTACATAAGTTTAATTTATGTTTCTGTTTAGTTTATTAAATAGGCATACTAATGACATGCCTATATAAAGCATTGTATGCTCGTAGTTTCACACACCGAAGAAAATTAATAAAGTCTTCCTTCCTCCATTTGAGCATTCTCTTTCGTTCCTTAAATATTTTGACTGTGGGGTGTTCAACAATTGGTATCAGAGCCTTGTTGAAGGTTATTTTGGTTGCTCGGTTAATGCAAAATAGTGTGGTATAGTGATGGTGCATGTCTAGGAAAGTTCTGACTAGGAAAGACTTGGTATTTGAGTGATCTGAGTGGTCCACCTCTCTTTCCTAGGAGCTTACCTGGTGTACGTTACATATACTTTCACTAGTGCATTTAATTTTGGTGAAAATTATTTGTCGGCACAATGACGGACCTACATGCTGTCGGCGGAATGAGGAAGCTTAACAACGACAATTATAATACATGGTCAACTTGCATGATGTCATATATGCAAGGACATGACTTATGGGAGATTGTCAATGGTAGTGAAAAAGAGCAACCAGAAGTAGAGGATGCAAATGGTGTACTAAGAAAATGGAAGATAAAAGCAGGCAAGGCAATGTATGCCTTGAAGACAACGGTGGAAGAAGATATGCTGGAGCATATTCGAGATGTCAAAAAGCCCAAATGAAGCTTGGGAAACATTCGCCAAATTGTTTTCTAAGAAGAACGATACGAAGCTCCAACTTCTAGAGAGCGAGTTGTTGTCTATAAAGCAAGACAATATGACGATTAAACAATACTTTCACAAAGTGAAGTTGTTATGTCGGGAGATTTCTGAGTTAGACCCAGCAACTCCTATTGGTGATACCAGGATGAAACGAATTATTATCCATGGTCTAAAGCCAGAGTTTAGGAGTTTTGTTGCTGCTGTACAAGGATGGCAAACTCAGCCGTCACTTGTAGAATTCGAAAATTTGTTAGCTAGTCAAGAAGCATTAGCTAAACAAATGGGAGGTGTCTCATTGAAAAATGAAGAAGAGGCACTCTATGTCAGTAAAGGCAAGCGAAACTTCAAGCAGCGTGACAATGGTGGGTTCAATAAAAAACAAGGAGAAGAAATTTCTCGTGAAAGAAGAAGTTTCAAGAATTACGACAACAACAAAAGATTTGAAGGAAAGTGTTATAATTGTGGAAAGAAATGTCATATGGCCAAAACTTGTTGGTCAAAGAAGAAATCTGTGGAGAGTAATGTTATTACTTCCAATAATGAAGAAGAATGGGACGCAGAAGCATTCTTTGCAGTAGAAGAGGAAGAGCTAGCTTTTACGACAACTATGTCAGACAAAATTGATTGAGAATGACTGGATAGTTGACTCTGGTTGTTCGAATCATATGACAGGTGATAAAGAAAAATTGCAGGACTTATCTAAATACGAAGGAAGTCGTGTGGTGGTTACAGCAAATAACTCTAAGTTATCAATAGCTCATGTTGGTAACACAATGGTCTCTCCTCAAAATAATAACACTAAAATGACACTTCAGAATGTCTATCATGTGTCAAGGATGAAGAAAAATCTTCTTTCAGTAGCACAATTAACATCTTTGGGTCATGTTGTTCTATTTGGTCCACAAGATGTGAAGGTATACCATAATATCGATATCGAAGAGGAGCCTATAATGAAAGGGCGAAGATTAGAGTCTATCTATGTAATGTCTGCGGAAACTGCATATGTTGACAAAACAAAAAGAAATGAGACAGCGGACTTGTGGCACATGCGGTTAAGTCATGTCAGTTATTCCAAGCTAGACGTGATGATGAAAAAGACGATGTTAAATGGACTCCCAAAACTAAAGGTGAGAACAAACACTATATGTGCAGGTTGTCAATATGGAAAAGCACATCAACTACCATATGAGGAGTCAAAGTATAAAGCAAATGAACCATTAGAGTTAATCCACTCTGATGTGTTTGGACCTGTTAAACAAACTTCTATTGGTGGGATGAGGTATATGGTGACTTTCATTGATGATTTTTCCAGATATGTGTGGATCTATTTTATGAAGGAAAAATCAGAGACCCTTTTAAAGTTTAAAGAATTTAAAGGGATTGTGGAAGCAGAAGTTGGCAAAAAGATTTGTTGGCTACGTACAGATAATGGGGAGAATACACTTCGGATGAGTTTGCGAAATTTCTCCAAGAGTATCGAATACGTCACCAATTCACATATGCTAACACTCCGCAACAGAATGGTATTGCTGAAAGGAAGAATAGACATTTGGCAGAAATATACCGAAGCATGCTTCATGCAAGAAATGTTCCAGGTCATTTTTGGGCTGAGGAAATGAAAACTGCAGCTTACGTGATCAACAGACTTCCTCAACAAAGGTTACATTTTCTTTCTCCTTTTGAAAAATTATGGAAAATGAAACCAACAATTAGCTATTTTCGAGTTTTTGGAAGTGTTTGTTATGTATTTGTGCCTAATCATTTACGTAGCAAAATGGACAAGAAAGTTGTTAGGTGTATTTTTGTAGGGTACGACAATCAGAGAAAAGGGTGGAAATGTTGTGATCCTACAACTGGAAAGTGCTACGTGTCTCGTAATGTGGTGTTTGATGAAACATCTTCATGGTGGTCCTCCGATAAAGAGTTATTGCCAGACTCAGATACTCTTAGGAGAGAATTACAATCTTCCGAAGTTCAGTTGAGTTTAGATGAAACTGAACTTGTCGATGATGTTGATGAAGAAGATACAACTCAGAATCCATGGCAATCTGGTGTTCATCAACAACTGGTTGAAGATGCCGAGTCTAATGAAAGAGAAGAACCAACACCACTTAGAAGATCAACAAGGATCAGAAGGCCAAATCCTAAATATGTTAATTCTGCTGTATTAGAAAAAGACGATGCAAAAGAGCCAAAAACCTTTGAAGAAGCTTCTCAAAAAGCATAATGGATAGAAGCAATGAGAAATGAGATCGATGCACTTGACCAGAATCAGACTTGGGAGCTTGTACCAAGGCCAAGAGATGTAAAACCTATTTCTTGTAAATGGATCTACAAGATAAAACATCACACATATGAATTGACTGAGAGGTACAAGGCTCAATTGGTAGCTCGAGGATTCTCTCAGCAATATGGGCTAGATTATGATGAAACATTTATTCCAGTGGCGAAGCTTACAACTGTTCGTGTCCTATTAGCACTGGTAGCCAACAAGGATTGGAACTTATGGCAAATGGATGTGAAGAATGCATTTTTGCACGGGGAGCTAGATCGAGAGATTTATATGGATCAGCCGACTGGTTTTCAAAGTCAAGATCATCCTGAGTATGTATGTAAGCTTCGAAAGGCGTTGTATGGGTTGAAGCAAGCACCTAGAGCTTGGTATGGCAAGATTGCGGAGTTTCTCACTCACAGTGGCTATTTTGTGGCTCCTTCAGATTCTAGTCTGTTCATAAAAGCAATTGAAGGAAAACTAGCTATTGTGCTAGTATACGTGGATGATTTAATCATCACTGGTGATTTTAAGGATGAAATTCTTCGAACCAAGAAGAATTTGTCAGTTCGCTTCCAAATGAAAGAACTGGGTCAATTCAAACACTTTCTTGGTCTGGAGATTGATCACACCAAGGAAGGAATTTTTCTCCATCAAAGAAAGTATTCTTATGATCTATTGAAAAAGTTTGGAATCCTCAATTGTAAGCCAATTTCTACACCGATAGAACCAAATGCAAGAATCTGTGTTAATGAAGGAAAAAATTTAGAAGATGATACGATGTACCGACAACTAGTTGGTAGTCTTATCTACTTAACTTTAACAAGACCAGATATTTCTTTTACAGTTGGCGTTGTGAGTCGATACATGCAAAATCCAAAGAAGCCTCATTTGGAAGCAGTTCGACGAATTTTGAGATATGTGAAAAGTACCATCGATCATGGTATTATGTACAAGAAAGGTGGAGATTGCAAGCTAGTTGGCTATTGTGATGTTGACTATGCAGGTGATCATGATACCCGACGTACAACTACAGGGTATGTGTTTTTACTTGGATCTGGAGCAATTTCATGGTGTAGCAAAAGACAACCCACAGTGTCTTTATCAACCACCGAAGCAGAGTATCGTGCAGCGGCAATGGCAGCACAAGAGAGTATTTGGCTTTTGCAATTGTTGAAGGACTTGCATCAACAAGTGGAATTTTCAGTCACCTTATATTGTGACAACTTGTCAGCCATACGTTTAGCTGAGAATCCGGTCTTTCATGCAAGAACTAAACATGTGGAGGTACATTACCATTTTCTTAGAGAAAAAGTCTTGCAAGAAGAAATCGAGCTTGAATATGTGAAGACAGAAGATCAAGTGGCAGACATGTTCACAAAAAGCCTGAGTGGTAACAAACTCGAAAGCTTCTATCGTCATCTCAGCACGGCAAACAAAATGGAAGTTGGTGTTGAGGGGGAGTGTTAAAATATCAACACCAATATTAATTAAAACTTAATTAAACTTATGTTAATTAATGACTAATTAATTTTTTTTTAAGTTTACATAAGTTTAATTTATGTTTCTGTTTAGTTTATTAAATAGGCATACTAATGACATGCCTATATAAAGCATTGTATGCTCGTAGTTTCACACACCGAAGAAAATTAATAAAGTTTTCCTTCCTCCATTTAAGCATTCTCTTTCGTTCCTTAAATATTTTGACTGTGGGGTGTTCAACATTATATATATATATGATATATTTTTAAAATTTTTAAAATATATTTTAATTTTATTTTAAAAATTATTTAATTAATTAATTGAATTTATCAAATCATTAAATGTTATATCATTTCAATTAATTTGGTTATGATCGTGCAAGTTGGTCTATTCAATTATTGTACAAAACAATGGATTAAGTTAATTAAATAAAGCTAAACTATAAATTAAGTAAAAAATATTAAAATAAGTGATTAAAATTTTATTTTTTAAAATAAATATATCAATTGATTTTAAAAAAAAATTAAATTTCATACATTTATTTCATCTAAAAATATTTTAAACATGTAATTTAACTAAAAATAAAATTATAAATATTTATTTTAATCAAAAAAATATTTTAAACATTTATTATTAAAAAAATATAACTTAATTATTTATTCTATAGTTTAGCCTTAAATTAAAAAAAAATCGGTTTAATCGACTGTCTGAACCTATTTGTCCATCCCTAATAAATGCCTTTAATGCAATTGTACAATATAAAACTGAGCAATTTGGTCCTTAGAAAATGATTAATAGTGGGCTTTTCGATCATAAAATTTGGTGTAAATACCTTAGAAGCCCATATACTATTTAATCTTTGAACTATTTTAGAAGTAAGTAAAAAAAATTAAAATTCTATTACTAAAACTATTATAATTTTTTTTATAAAAAAATACCTAAATTTAAGTAAAATGTAAAAAAAATGTATAGAAGTTATAAAAAAAACATGATTATATTTTTATGAGATAAGCAGAATTTAAAATGTAAAAAATAATAAAATAAAATTCTAAAAAGGTATACAAGTTATTAAAACATTATTTTTAAAATTTTTAAAATAAAGTTAAAAAAATATTTTTAATATTTGTTACTCTTTTTAAAATTTTGAAACCGATAAAGGATGCAAATCGTCTACTTCTTTCCCATACATCTATTTGTGTCTAAGTTTTAAATTAGAGAGTTTAGAGTTTTAGGTTAGGTGTTTTGGTTAGGGTTTAGGGTTTTAGTTTAGGTGTTTTGATTAGGGTTTAGGGAATTAGGGATAAGGTTTAAAATTTAATTTTTGTAAATTTTTTAACAGGAGGCATGAATGAAGGCATGATAAAGATGTAAATGATTTTTACCCGGATAAAGGTTGTAAATCGTCTACCTCTTCCTCATGCCTCCATTTATGCCTCCGTTTTAAATTGGAGGGTTTAGGATTTTAGGTTAGGGGTTTTGGTTAGGGCTTAGGAAATTAGGGGTAAGGTGTATTTTTTAAGGTATAGGGTTTAGGATATAAAAAATAAGAGTTAAAATTTAAAATTCAATTTTTAATAAATTTTTAAAAGAGACAATGAAAAAGAAGTAGAAAATTTTTACTCGGATAAAGGTGGACCCATTGTTCTGCAACAGTTGGGAGATGAGCACCTCTCTCTGTTTTTTCTTAGTGGGCCAACCGTGCTACAAATTGCAATGGCACCACGTCTCTGATTAAGAATATAAGGCAGGAAATGAGGCCTTACACACAACAAAGGTCATTGGACCTTAAAAAGAACAACTACATTATCTCAATAGTTGAAGAAATGATTTTTATTTTTAGAGGTTATAAGTTTGAGTATCAATATTTACAGTATAGTAATTAAAGGGTCAATATTTAATGGTTTAGAGTATATTTTAGAATAAATATTACTTGTTGTACTCAATGTAACTGATTAAAAAAATGAATACCGAACAATGTGAAAGGGGTGTAAATTCGAATTTAACATTCACGATCATATTTATGTTTATATTTGTGAATATATTTATTTAATGTTTATTAATAGATTCATTTATGTGTTCAATAACATATTTGTTTATATCTTCATCAAAATAGTAAAATTACACTATTAATCCTCAAATTTATTAGACTTCATAATTTGATTTTCAAAGTTTATCATGAGTTCTATTTACTCCCTATCTTCACAAATATTTAAAATATAAAAAA
This sequence comes from Abelmoschus esculentus, assembly GCA_035048815.1. Classification (NCBI taxonomy): domain Eukaryota; kingdom Viridiplantae; phylum Streptophyta; class Magnoliopsida; order Malvales; family Malvaceae; genus Abelmoschus; species Abelmoschus esculentus. Next base: position 15,527,131 of record JAUCBN010000031.1, read on the forward strand.
TAAAAATAACCGAATAAACAAACTTATAAATGGATCGATAAACAAATTTATTTATAAATATAAATAAATAAAATATATGCATTCCTTCATTTATTAAAAAACATAAATACTTTATCTATACTTCTTTATTTAATTTCATAATTATATAATTTATCTAACACTTTATTTATTTTCGTCATACAAGGAGACCTACCCTGCTCATGAATCGAAGCAAGCTATTGCTCCACGTTGTTGGCAGAATGACCAACCAAAACGAATACCACCAGCGCAGCACAGCAATGCCCAAATCATTCACAATAAAAAGCCCTAATGGCTCAGCTTAGTTGGCCACCAGCCTAGACCTACAAGGCTCTTACTTGTCTATTACGTCTCCTTGGCTTTCGAATTTTACATTTCGGACGTCAGCTCATCATTCATTTCATTTAGTTTCTCCTTCAAATCCAAAATTTTATATTATTTAATATATTATCAGTGTAAACTTTAATTTACATAAATAAATTTATTTTAAAATTTAAATATTATTTTTTTATATTTAAGTATTGAATTAAATAATTAAATTTAAAATTATAGATTTCAGGATTTTAAAGTTAAATGAATCCTTGTGCAGCTATGCTCTAGTCTTTTTAGCCACCCTACGTCGTCGTTTTATATCACTAGGCACATCTAACCGTTTTACCTGTCGGCATAAAAGAAATCATACCAACCGTTGGATCAAACAATATAAAATAAAAGATTTGATATCCAAAATCAAACCGTGTTTACGCGTGAACTTAGCGTAGGAGATAAAAGTACAGAGTGGATTTATTTATAATTTGATTATTCCAGAATTTTAAGAGCTCAGCTACCACTTAGTTCCTAACGAATTTTTCCTTTGTTTTCAACAAAAAACGATCAAATCTGAATTATGGCGGAGGAAGTGAAGAAGCAAGCTGAAGTTGAAGCCACGGCGGCTCCACCGCTGGCAGTCGAGGCTCCGAAAGTTGAATCTGAAGAAAAAACCGTCACTCCACCGTCAACGGAGGAGAAACCTGAAGAAACGAAGGCTCTTGCGGTAGTTGAGAAACCTGAAGAATCGAAAGCTCTTGCAGTAGTAGAGAGTAAGCTTGGCTTTTCCATCTCATCGTGTTTGTTTTTATATTTAATTCAAACTTTCTACATTCGAATCATGAAATTCGTATGCTCTTTTTAAAGCAATTCGAATCATACTGGAAATCAACACTAGTCAGTGAATTTTTATTTCTTTTTCAGTGATCTGTTATGTTTAGAATGTTTTTCTTTCTCAGTGAAGTGATTTCTTCTTTCAAAAATTTTGTGTAATATAAAATTAAACAATCAAAAATTAGATTTCAAGTTTACATATCATTTTTTAGTCTGAATTCATATTAAATTTAGTGTCTAAAATCTCTTACTAATATCAACTGATCTGGAAAACAGAGTTCAAGATTGTTTGGCATTACATCTTTACTTTTGATTGCTTTTTCAGTGCTCTGTTATTTTAGAATATAATCAATTTTAACACAAAAGTGAGCAACAAATAAAATTAAAAGAATAGCTTAAATTTCCTTTTTCAGATTTCTGTGTATGAGTTCTTCTGTCCTCCCTTTTTACCCCTGACAAAATAACTAAGAATTGTTTTGTTGAACAGTTTCAATACAAAAAAGTATATATGTTCAAAAGATCATACATCTATACACTGATGTGATGATACGTTTTATATATTCTGAAGAATAACAAATTTAACACAGGATTCCAGTGGAATATATGGTTAGGCACTTAGGCTGGTAAGGTGCTATCCTGATTAGTTTAACACTAAGCTTTTTTTTAAACATGGTCCCTCAATTATTATCATGGGAATCTAATAATTTGATTATGGGGCCATTTTCAATATCTTTAGGTGAAGGATTAAAGTTGCTTAGAGAACAGGACATCTACTGTTGCTATTATTTGTCTTATTAACTAGCTTTTAAGATTGAAAAAGAAACTTCAATTAAAGTAGTATCTTTTTTGATGAAGTATAGTTTTATTTTCTTTCTGTATTGATAGAAATCCAGGTAATCCTCAATTCGGTGATAGTTCCACTTCTTGTGTCACAACTTTTAACTTTACACTGTTATCATTAATCATTGTTCATAACTCTTCTGGTGGTTTTAACGTTATTTTCATTTTGACAGAGGCTCCGGAGCCTGAACCGAAGAAAATTTCAGGAGGATCACATGACAGAGGTAAGTATTGGGAATAGTTCTTATATACCATCGTTTCATTATCATCAGATACAGATAAAAGGAGGGTGTTTAACTGTTTATATATAACTTGTTCTATTTTTCAGATATTGCCCTTGCGGAGGTTGAAAATGCGAAAAGGATGTCATTCATCAAGGCATGGGAAGATAGCGAAAAGACAAAAGCAGAGAATAAGTAAAGGCCAAATTACCCTCTTTCAGTTTCCATGATCTTTTAGAGGACTTTAGTTCAACTGTTGAATAATGTATCAATTTAAAACTGGTGAGCAGGTCCCAGAAAAAGCTTTCTGCTATTGTAGCTTGGGAGAACAGCAAGAAAGCAGCTCTGGAAGCTAAACTGAAAAAAATTGAGGTAACTGGCCCTACTATTGGTTAGAGTAATTTTCAATATTGTGTTACAATATGCTGTTATACGGAAAATGTGAAATTCGAGTTAAGAGTTTTAGTTAAGAGCAGCAGAGACGGATGTACATAGGGTGGATTATTTACGTTTATTTACGTTTTTGCCCTGAATCACGACTCCGTCCCTGAAGAGCAGTACTTTGGATATGATTGGAGGGATCATTTATTATTTTGTTTTAATTCGAATGTGTTGTGAATATCGATAGGAACAATTGGAGAAGAAGAAAGCAGAGTATGCAGAGAGCATGAAAAACAAGGTTGCTTTACTTCACAAGGAAGCAGAAGAGAAGAGGGCAATGGTTGAAGCCAAACGTGGAGAAGAAGTTCTCAAGGCAGAGGAAATGGCTGCCAAATATCGTGCAACCGGACAAACTCCCAAGAAGCTCCTCGGGTGTTTCTGAAGTCTGATATTGAAACAAAATGTAAGTTTTAGCTGTTTTTTGGTTGCCCGCTTTGCTTGTTTGTAATTGTAATTGTATTTGTACTTCCCCGTTTCATTTGTATAGTTCTTGTCGGTTTCTATGTTTGTTTAATTGTTTTTGTGTGTCAAACAGTGTGTAAACATTACAAATATTTAATCTACCTCTTTGGGAACGTTTTCATTTCAGTGTAAGAATTCGGATAGTTTTTAAGTGAGTCACTCTTTAGGGTGTATAACTAAAATAAATCCGATTTACCTAAATTCGTACTCGATAAAAATTTGTGTAAATATACAAATTAAGTTGGACATAAATTCTTATCCAAACAGTAAAAATTTAAGTCATAATATAAAAATTTATTTAATTACACAAATTTTTAATAATCGAATAAAAAATTATGTTATCATATAAATTCCTACTCATTATTAGAAATTTTGATTTTATCTAAATTATTACTTAATCTTTACATAAATACTTATCATTTTGTAACAATTTATATAAGATAATAGCCTAAGGTGACATACTGAACAAGAAAAAATTATTAAACAGATTTAACTCATCACGTTATCTATGATCTTATCCAATTATAAATTTACATCTCAATTTTTTTTAAACGAATTTTTATTTCTTTCCTTTTTATAAGGTAGATGTTCACATCTTTCTTACAAATTATTATATAAATGAATCTTATTTAACAAGATCATAAATAACGTGAAGAACCAAAATCATACAATAATTTTTTTAATATAAGAATAGATGGTTTGTTTGCCATTTAATGTGGAAGGCAAGACCAAGTACTTTCATTTTTTTCATTCAATTAAGTATAATAAATATGTTCAGTTCAAAAACCAAAAGATAAAATCTGGCAAAACTGAAAAGGACATTTGTTTTGGTGTTGAAAGTTGATGGCTTCAAGACTTATGGAAACGTACCACTTGCCAAGAAGTGAGCGTTCGACATGACAAATGATGCTGATGTTGTACCTTGGGTAGATTATTACGGATCCACATTTATGCCTTCGCACACGAAAAATTATTAGATAAACTTGTTTATTAAATTATCCATAATTTTAAATAATTAAAACCGTTCATCTCAATTTATTTTTAAGTGAATCATCGTCTCTTTCCTACATGTAATTAGTGTATAGGTAAATAAACGATTTTGATTATTTAGATCATAAATGACGTGATTAACAAGATTATCTAATAATCTCTCTTCGCACACAAACCACGCAGTTGGTAGCAAACATTGTATATGACACACTACACCCTAATCACTAATTAAATTTCTTAATCTTTCTAGGCCTACCTAATCACTAATTAAATTTCGTAATCTTTCTAGGCCTAAGAACAACACCTGAATGAAAGTAGAGGAAATAGAAACGTATTAAAAAACAAACTGAAAATGGGAATGGCATTGACAAACATTAAGAAAAACCAGAACAAGTCATTTCTTTTTTATTTATCCATACGACAGAGACGATCAACTGCACCAACATAAAACAACACATAAGTTTCTTCCACAAACCTACAATCTTAGCAAAAGCAAAACAAACAATTCAACCATGCGGAGACTAGCATAAAAGTAGTAGCATAAAAGGACTCTTATATATTCTCTACGATCCTGTCAACAGTTCAGGACTAGGGAATATTAGAGAAATCGAGAAGAGTTACGGGGATTACATGCATAGAGAAGCAATAAAAGTCTACTAACACACATCCATATGCCATGGCCAAACACCTTGATTGACAAGCTTCATCGACCCTAATAAACATGCAAAACCATTGTATATCGTCAATAATTGTAGCATAGAAATCGCATGAGTATAACGGAAAAAGAGATCTCTTCATGTATGTAATCTGAAACTGAACATGAGTGTGGTTGCTCACCATGGTTTACAACCATAGGTCGGACGGGAAACATCAATCATCGACAGTATATTGCCTGATCAATGTGTGGAGGAATTTGCTTAATTTCAGTTCCGAGTTCTTGTTCAATCCTATACCTGTTACAAAAGACGGCATAAAATTTCAATGAACCAGGAGAACCTCAATTTATATATTGCTATAGTTTACAGTAGTTGGATTTGGTAACATACAAGTTAAAGCGGTCTTCATAAGTAATCAAATTCACAGCCAATCCAAGATGACCAAACCTTCCCGATCGACCGACCTGCTCGTTACAAGTATATCCATGAGGATTACCAAAAATAATGATATGAATGTTGCACCTCGTAAGAGATAAAATATCTTAACCAACATACTCTGTGAAGGTATGTTTCTGAGTTCTTTGGAAAGTCGAAGTTAATTACAACATTAACAGCTTGGATATCTATACCCCTCGTAAAAAGATCTGCAGAAAGTACAAATGCATCATTAGGAGATTATTCTTCAAGATGACTATCACAGAATGCTTATGAAGAGTAAAACCCTATTCAGCACATGCATCAAGAATTGATCATAAGACCATAAACTGTGTTGCTCGAAATAAAAAAAAATAAAGCCAGCAACGTTGAGTTCAAATTAGTTACTCCCTTTGTCCCATAAATATTGTCCTTATTGACTTTTTTTGGGTCAATTTTTTACAACTTTGACTTATTATTATTTAAAAATTATCACTGATAAAAATATAAAAAAATATATATATTTTAAAAACCTGTAATCAAGTAGATTTTAAATATATATTTTATAAAATTTATTTATTTAATATAATTATAGTCAAAATTTAAAATTTTGACTTTCCCAAAGTCAATAAGGGACAATATTATTGGAACTGGGGGGTATTTTCTAGCAAAACAGTAAGAGAAAGTACTTCAAACTATGAGATATACAACATGGATTTACTTGTTAAAGAATTAAACAGAGGAGAAAGATTAGATCATATCCCAAATATACATAGCATGGCATATCATACCAGTACAAACAAGGTTCCTGCATGCACCATTGCGGAAATCATGAAATACTCTGTTACGATGGTCCTGAAGCATTTTTGCATGGATATAAAAGCAAGAGTAGCCAAGTTCTGTAATTTTCTTGGCCAACAGCTCCACCCGATTTACCGAGTTGCAGAAAATGATTGATTGGTTTATTTGCAGCTGGAGATAAATAAATATCAGAACACATCCAAACAGAGCTTAAGTGAGAAAACTTGAAACAGTTTTTTTTTTTTTATAATATCAAACCTTAGAGAAAAGAGTATTTAGGCAATGGACTTTCTGTCTTTCTTCTACAAAGGCATAATATTGTGTAATACCCTTCAGAGTCAGCTCATCCATCAGATTAATAATGTAAGGCTTTTTAAGGTATCTGTCTTTAAAGTCCTTGACAGTAACAGGAAATGTGGCTGAAAACATCAAAATTTGACGATTCACCGGAAGAAACCGTATCAACTGCTCTATAGATGGTTGAAACTCTGGAGACAGAAGTTTATCTGCCTGAAAGAAACCAAAACACAAAAATTTAAGATAAAATGGAAAAAGGAAAACCAAACTGACCCCCCCCCCCAGAAACTACCAAATTATTACCTCATCCATGATAAGCATAGAACAATCTTTCAAAATACAAACACCTTTTTTAGCAAGGTCAAGAATTCTCCCAGGAGTTCCAACCAGTAAATGGACTGGTTGATACAGTCGCATGATATCATCCTTGAGACTGGTACCTCCAGTTGTGACCATGACTTGAATTTGTAAATGCTTCCCAAGCTCCTTGCAGACTTGTGATGTCTGAAGAGCCAGTTCTCTAGTTGGAACAAGTATGACAACTGTGCAAAAAAAAAAAAAAAAAACAGATTCAGTAGAAACAAGTAACTGAACAAATTATGAAAAATCAGAATTCCAGTGTGGCATTGATAACTTTCTTTGTCAAAAGTAACATCATGAGATACAGAAGGGGAATTGACTTGTATTTCATACTAAACCAAAAGGGTTCAAATAAAGAACTTTATTTGCACGGGTTTCAGAAAGAATAGTAAAAATTCATGCCTGGACTGGCACAAAAAGTTACACATATTTGCAGTAAGTCTTGATGCACTCATTTCACAAACTGATACAGAAGTTTGATCACCACTTGAAAATGTCCATACATATAATGTCCGCAATTCAAATTTAAGTTAATAATATATGCAGTAAACATCACCCATGAATCTTCTCCAATATCCTAATGACGAAAAAAATTAAGCAACAAGAAGAACAAATTGAACAATATACAATAGAAACCGCAAAGCTATGAAGACCCCATTACCAATTAACTGCACCTACAACTGATGCAAACAAAAATGTGGGGGGGAAATGTAGATGGAGATCTAACCTTGAATAACATTGTTATCCTGGTCAATTTTTTCCAAGGCAGGAATACAAAATGCTGCTGTCTTCCCAGTTCCATTTTTTGCTCTAGCAAGAATATCACTTCCAGTTAATGCAATAGGAATACTCTCTTCTTGAATAGGAGAAGGTCTTTCAAAACCCTTCTCATATATTCCCATAAGTAGTTCACGTTTAAGAAAATAGTCCTCAAATTCATTTCCTTTGGTAGCTGTCACATCCTAGCAGCAATTTAATAGGCATATCAGCTCATAAACATGTAAATAGATGATTTGAAACAACAATAACTACCAACAAACTACCATCATGCCTTGTAAAGAGATATATATCGCAGAAAATAAGATGATATGCTACAGAGGAAGAAATTGCAAGCCTAAACAGCACTAACAGAAGGCCTCGACATCAAAACCCAAGTATCGATTCCCCAAGTTAAAAACTTATAAAGTTATGCATTTATAACAGGAATTTAAAAAAATAGTAATCCACTTGTGTTACCAGAATAACATAAGAAGCAATTTGTCCTTCACCATTCTAAAGATATGAGAAGAATTTTTACTATTTCATGAAGGTAAAAAGATCATCAAAGTGAAATATATAAACATTCAATAAATTTTAGATCTATAATTCTACAATGTACAACATCAGTAACAAGGAAGCAAACATTCAACACCAGAACAGATATCATTTACATATATACCTCTGTTCTGTAGCGTGTATCTGGCGGCGGTAAATTTAGCTTTGCCTTCCAATCTTGCGAGCTGAAAGAGGATGCAAGAAAAGCGGTAAACAAATGTGAAACCATACACAGCAACGTGAATCATTTTGTAAAGAGAAAATGCAGCACATAAATACTCAACTTGAGAAAAATCAAATAAATATAAGTTCCGATCCACAACATGCACAAGAGAAAATTCCAGCTCACAGTTGAATGAAATATGAACAGTCTAAAACAACGAAAGCAAAACATAAATCGCCCATCCCTCGTCAAGTCCTCTCTCTGTATAATCGAGTCCTTCCAAACAAATGGAAAGTTCGGGACTAAATCAAACCCTAGAACTATTGTTTGAGATAATTCGAAAACTAAAAAACTGCAAAATCGTCTCCTATTGAGAGAGAATGCCAAAAATACTATAGAAAACAAATCTTCGTAAATCGAAATAACAATAAAAAAAGAGAAGAAATGAAAAGGGACCTAGAGTCGACGGGTTCGGATTGCACGGTTTTCTCGACCTCATCCACGACATTAGAGTCATTGCCTCCGGGCAACTGATTTCGTCTGAGCCACAGCTGTTGCTGCTGCTGATGTTGTTGGTGTTGATGGGGATGATGATGTTGTTGAAAGTGCTGCTGATTCTGCACCAAATTCCTCTGCACGTACTGCTGTTGCGAAGGCCTCGACTGAAAGCTAGGGTTTGCGTTCACTCCGCCGCCACGGCCAACACCGATCCCCGGCGGATACCTCCCTCTACTATTCATATCACAATCCTAATCTCCGAAAAACCAGATTCGAAAACCGAAATCTATACGCAACTACCCAAAAATCCCCGCAAAGCTAGGGCTTCTTACAGAAGGGTAACGCCGTAAATAGCGTCAAAACCGAGGGTCGTCCTAAAACAAACTGAATCAGAAAAGAGGGATTAGATCACAAATTTGAGTGAAAACTGAAACCTTAGGATGCTTCAGTACAGATCTACCGAAAACAGAGAAAAATGAAAATTTTCAGTTTTTAAATGTTTAAAACTTTATTATAATATATTTAAATAGTCAATATCTCTTATTTATGAGCGAAGATAATATAAATTTAATATTTATAAAAATTGGTATTTATAGAATAATATATTTATTGTGATTTTTTTTTAAGAAATGACGTTTTAAGAGATAAATAGGGTCTAATAGGGATTGTTAGTATTCTAGTCTTCCCCCAACAAAAAGGAATGAAAAATATTAATTACTTATATTATATAAATGAATAATATCTACATTATTTATTTGTGGGCCGATAAATGAGACGAGATAGATCGTGAGTTACGTGAACTTAATTCGATTGAGTTCTGTTTGAGCTCAAATTCGATTCAAGTTCTTAACGAGTCGAGTAGAGTTACATGATATTCGACTCAAAAAGTTCACAAGCTACTCAAAAATATAAATATACTATTATTTATTTTTTATAATTTAAAATCTAAATTACTCTAAAAATCTAAGCCAAAACATAAGTCTTAAATCATAAATTAACACACTAAACCCTAAAATTAACAAGCTTACATTTACTCAATTTTAATATCAAAGTATTTTCTTCGTTAGGTTTTTAATGAGACGTGACAGATAATTATTCAAATTTAATACGGTCAAAAATCGGTCAATACTTGACTCGATTAGGGCTCGAATAAAGCTTGAACTTGACTCGAGCTCTTAACAAGCCGAACTGAACCAAACACAGATTTTTCAGGCTCGTTTAAAATTATTCAAGCTCGAACTTAACTCGAAATCTTAATGAGCCAAACCGAACTTAGCACTACTTGAATTTGACTCAGCTCATTTACACCTATATTTATTAGTAGATAAATAAGGTTACGTTTTTTTTATTACTGTTACGATGAAAAATGTTCTTTCACCTGTAATAATAATTTTAAATAATTTATATTTAATTCTAAATATTCATTTATTCATCGATTTTCTTTTTAAACAACTATTTCAAAACAATTAAAAAAATTAATTTTTGTAAATGCTCGTTTATCTCTTAAATCTGAGTTTGAGACTTTGACAAAAATAAAATTAAAGACTAATTTGATATTATTTTTAAAATATATGATGAAAAAATAATTTTAAAAAATAATTTTGGATTGATTGGTTTAAAAACAGGGTATGTGCTCTGCGAGTCAGCAGTGAGTGGGATGCAATACACGGTGTTGAACTCAGCTCAACTCAGCTCAGAAAAGCAGCACGATCTACTCCTATGGTGAAATTATTACCGCATCATTTATCAAAACTTTATGGAGTTTAAATATATTTTACATTAATTAAATTAAAGGGGATGAAAATAAAACAGAATCATGAGTCATGATTGAAGGCTTTTGGGTGAACTGGTAAGGGGCATTGTAGGCACATTGAAAATAAAATGGTTGCCTATTTATTTATTTTGTTTTTAGTACAGATTCTTCTTCTTGTTATAAAAACATATAATGAAATTTTAAATCAATTATTAAAAAATAATGTATCCGAGGAAAAAATTAAACAAACTTTATAAAAAATAATATGTAAATGGTATTGTAAATTTTTTTAAAATTTTATATATTTTTTAGATTATTAAATCAGAAAAATGGATGATTGAGATATTTTTTATTTTAAATGATTATTTTGTATATTTTATTGTTAATTTTAATAATATATTTTACTCATCCAATTATTTAAAAAACTTAAAAAAATTTTACATCATATAACTGGATGATATATAATATGAGATAAGATCCTATTACAATATATAAATCTTGAATGTTTTATATATTTTTTGGACCGTTAGATATAGATTAATGGATTAATAAGATTGATAGTAAAAAATATAAAGATTATTATTCGAGAAAAAAACAAAAACAAAAAAACAATTTATTAGCATCATCAAACTATCAAAAAAAATATAAAAATAATTGAGTTTTACACAATATCTAAATCATATCGTATATATTATGAATGAATAAAATTAAATACTCTGTTAACTCTATACTAATTTATGATTATCAAAAGAATATAACAAATAAATGAGATTAAACATTTTTATATTTTTATGTAGAGAGATGAACAGAGAGACTTTCTATCTTAAATATCTGTCCACCATCTATGTTGCATTCTTTTTATAATATTTATATTAAATACTATTAACATTAAACATCACTGAATATTATTAAATTAATATTTGTATTTTTCGTAACGCTTTATTTGTATTTTATAAATTAAAATAATTATTTTCATCCATGATGAATGAGATTCGTGCACAGAACTAAACAGCTGAGGTTGAAAATAAAATCGAAGACGACAGAAGAGGAAACAATTCCATGAATGTTCATTCTCTTTTTATTACCAATCAATCAATTCTGTAAGAATCAGATAAAAAAAATAAAACAAAATGTTAATAATCAGACAAAGTATTCAAATAATGATATGATCTGTGTCACCCAATCAGCAAAACCAGTACACAAGATTTCAAAAGCTCTAAAGAAAAGATGATGCGCGCAGGAAATAATGAAGACTATTCTTCGGAATCGTCTTGATCGGCCGGGGCAGCGTCGTCATCAGCTCGGCTGTTTTCGGCGAGATCCGTAGATGATGAGGTAGAGCTGTTCCTCCTATGCGTGGCAGACTGGAGGACATGGCTATAATTCCCCTTCACCATGAACAGCTGAGCGAAATGGTGCTTGCAATACAGCACGCCGTCAAGCGATGCGTACGACGAGTGCGTCAACGGACAACCGCCGTGAGCGCACCGGAAACATGTCTTGTGGTAACATTCTCCTTCCATTGTAACCTGTTTCGATCGAATATTAAGATATCGAGATTGTAACGGGTGATTTTTTTAAAAAAATAATCATTAAAATTTTAAATTGTAGTTTTGAAATAATTTTTAAAATTATCGAGATACAATTATAATATTGAAACTACAATTTAATACTATAAATAACAAAATAAAAAAAATATGATATTATAATTATTTGCGAACCTTTTCCAGTGGGTACACTGTTTTCTCACAAGCAGCACATTTGTCTTGGGTTCCAGAGAACATGGATGAAAGTTTATTGGGAGTCCTCGACTGTAATATTATTCCAGAAATTATGTATTGTAATAATTAAAATAATTTTATACGTCTTAAATTATATCAAAAATAATATTTTGGTTGTAATTATTCCAACATATTAAAGAAAAAAAAATACATACTTGATCATTTTGCTTGTCAGTCTTTCCTGTAAAGATTATAATCAAAGAAAATCGATGTTGTTAGAATTATACATGCATGATTAAAATAAAAATGTATCTTATATTACGATATTCGGATTTGGATAAATATAAGATAAAAATACATAAGTAAACAATCTAGGAAAATCTAAGGGTGCGAATAAATATAAGTTCAACCTGATTGAAAATTCTTGCTGAAATTCCCGGATTCTTTAAATAGTTGTTCAAAATGAGTCTTGCAATATAAAACTCCATCCATAGAAGAGTACGTGCTCATCTGTCGAGAGTCGTGATCGAGTTTAAGACATGAGTAGAGACATTAAAAAAACGAGATAAAAAAAAGAGGGGATTGAAAAATACCTCAAGTTTTCCCTTGCAATGTGTGCATTTGAAGCATGTTTTATGATATGGCACCCCTTCCAGTGTCATCATGTCCACAACATAGACAGTCTTGTCACAAGCCTTGCACTTGTCCAAAGTTCCTGTGAATGACATTGTTGTCTGGTTTTGGAGGAGATGGAGATATGGTTGATCAAACAAAGGAAAGTGTTGGGCAAGAACAACCAGATGCAACTTGCCCACCTGGGTTTGGTGTTTTTCTGTCAAACTGAGAGCTGATGATCCAAAACAAATGGTTGGGTCTGGTTTTTATAAAAGAGTGTTAAATATTCAACTGGTAAGGGGGGGGTTGGATGGGAGGAAATTTTGGAGCCACGTGATTGGAGATCCTGAAATTTTGGGGAGGTTGAAGTCAATGTACTAATTGGGGAGAGAAAGAAGGGGGTTTGACAGGTTTCATTTTTGGGGTGTCGGAGTTAGTGGTGATCATGATTTTGATGGTCTGACGTGTATACAATGCAGGCTAATAGCCTAATATTATCCGAGCATGGAGAGATTATTAGATGAACCTTGTTCCCGGAGTCAAGATTTGAGATTGAGGAGAGCAAAATATAAAATTTTTAAAATAAAGGGGCAAATTCATAAAGAAAACAATTCTTAAAAGAATTTAAATAGAGAGATAAAAGTAAAAAAAATTCTTCGGGAGTGGGGGACGATTACCCCACCCACCCCTTAATAGCTCCGTCACTGCCTTGTTCATTACGTTATTCATGGTCCAAGTTTTCAGGACGGTTCATTTTTAAATAATCACCTAATAACTACCCACCCATTAATTATAAGGAGAAAAGAGATGATTCATTTAAAAAAATTGAGATAAATGATCCTAATTGATTAAGACTATAGATGACGTAATAAACAAGGTTCACTTAATAATTTTTTTTCAAGTATAATAATAATAATAATAATAATAATAATAATAAAAAAAAATCGTACACATGATCCATTTTAGGATACCAAGAGAGAGAGCCATCATACTACAAATCCATAATTCAAGAATTAAATTAATATAATAGGTAGTTAATAAAGATTAAATATATAATTATATAAATTTTTATTAATAACCACATCATCTCTTTATTAAATTATAATAATTAATAATTAAAATAAATTAATTCAAATAGTTGAATGATAAAATTTTAAATTTTTATAATTCGATGATTAAAACAGATTAAATCTAATAAGTATATAATCATCCAATTAATTTACCCATTAAATTAAAATCATATTTCACGTATATAACTAAATAAAAATCAATATTTCATGCTTATATTTCATACAATTTCAATATTTATCACTTCAAATATTTTTTGAAAAAGTGTAAGCTATTTAGTAGGTAATTTTGGATAATTAAATGCTTGAGCAAAAATAAGAAAATCATAGTAAAATTGAAACATGTGAATCAAAGAAGTAAATTTGAGAAATTCCATATCATAATTTATCCTCAAGTGAAAGAAAAATCAGTCATGCCAAATTTTATGCAGAAAGATCAATTCTAGCTTCAAAATGATCAATTCCAGATCTGTTCTGCTGTTTTGTTCTCCTAAGAATTGAAACCTGAAGAAAAAAACATGATCAAATACATCATATATGGATCTTCATAACAATATGTTAGAATCGAATCGATGAATATATGATCTATTCGAAAAACCGAGTAAGTGTTCTCTTCTCTACTCGCAGCCTTACTCCGCTGCTCGGCCTAAGGAGAAGTTAGAGTTGTCATCAACATTGGTAGCAGGTTTCTCTTTGGGTAAGTACCGAAAAATGGAAAGGGAGTCCGAACTGTGCATTTATGTAGGAGTAGTTAAGAAAAAAGCTGTGATTGGTGATGGAAAGATCATACCGAGAGGATAAAACGCTTTCTTCTCTTATGCAATTGTTAGTTACAGGGGCAGACCACTAGAGTGACTTTCTCTTATATAAGGGAGACCAAGAACAACGGATATTGGATGGGGCGGGGAGCTCGGGCCCTCGAAAATCCGCATACCGCCACGGGGGAAGAGTCCTTGGAAAAGCTCTATGCCCTTTTAGACGATCTAAGAGGGGGCGGAGTACGATCCCAGGCCTTTTTGTCCTTGCAAAGCAAGGTCTCAAGGTAAGGTTTAGGACCGATATAGATACTGACTCTATAGCTTAGCGCTTACCGAGGTGCGGAGCCGGCCACCCAACCCCGCAGGTCAGGGTCGGGCCGGCCATAGGTTCGAATCCTGCCACCTTTCTTGTGGATCATCCTGTGGTTACCCACCTCTATTAAGAAAGAATCTACCCTTCTAGCCGCACTTTTGACGCCTCTATTCTGACATCAACCAAGCCATTTAGACGGAGTTCAATTAGGACCGTCCTTCCTTCAGGTAAGGGGTTTTTTTCAGGGACTAATAGGAATGGCATCCACTATAAGATACCGGGAATGGGGGAGGGCTTCGTTTAAAGGCTACGTCAGCCACCTCAAAGCATTGGGGGTCCCAGTCGATGAGGGAAGTCATCCTCAAGCCCTCTTTCCGCTTTTTTCGTAGGTAGCAGCGTCGGCAGAAGAGATTTGAGGTATAGAAAGGGGGACAGCAAAAGCAGCGATTAGGGATCACCTTCTCATTCATCAAAAACTGGACTCCCCTACGTCTTTAAAAAAGAATGACCCTATTATAAAAATCCTGCCTTCTTGGCTTGTTTCATTCTAAATTCCATCCATTTATCTAATATAATAAAATAAAATAGAAGCAAAAACTGAATGAAACTTTGTATGCTTAACAAACCCATTTCGGAGAGCATCTGCCTGGTCCTTACCAGCCAGTTTTGAGTGCGCTTAAATAAAATAAAACGACATCATAAGGTTCATTCGCGCGTCACATCCACGGTCCAAAGGTTCTCCTTTCAATGCCATCGAAAGTGTCATGTGGCTTTCATTCGGGTCGAATCACTGAAAGTCGATCTTTTTTTGGTCTTTCTTTTGCACTCCTTGAGGAAACCCTAGCTCTGGTTCATACATGTTTATATATATGATAGAAAATCTTTTATGTTTAGCGGTCATTCTTAGAAGTTCGTTTGAGAACGGTCGAGACCCTCGCGGGCATCCTGTAGGTTCACCACTGGACTTGTTCAAACCTTGGTCTATGGCAGCGGCGGTAGGAGTCGCAGAACTTGCATCGTGATTCCCGAGACTCCTTGCCGAATAGAGGGCGAGCTCCGTGCGTGAGCAGCGACTAAGCTTAATCCAATTTTTCTTAACAAGAATTTTGTACGCTTGAAGGCCCATCCTCTACGGCAGGGTACAGAGACGAGGCCTTTGATCCACTTTACATAAGGAAATGCAAATCGGGCGGTCGAATAACAATTATTTCTAGTAGCACCCACGACAGAATGTACGGAATATCAAACTTTTTTTGGGACGGAGGCACGCGTGCTAAAAAAAAACATCAACTTGGAAGCGCCATAATATAATAAAGAAAAAGAATGAATACACGCTCGAAATCCGTTTTTCAGGTTTTCCTTTAAGAGAAGTCTCGGATCAGGACTTGTTTCAATAGCCTTTCGGAGGAGTGAACCATCAGGCAGAATGGATACCGAGTTCGGGGGGCAGGTTATAGCTTTCGAGCGAGACAACTCATCAACGATTGGTGCAGGATTGACCACTCAGCTATCCAAGTTACGTAAAATACACTGAAGTTTTTCCCTGCCGGCACACTTTGAGTCCCAAACTTTCTGTCTGAAGCAAATGCTGGAAGTCCAAGATGGTGGTTTGGAACATCCAAGAGGACAGGACACCTGATCCACGCTCTCTTCCCTTGGTAAAGAGGAATTATAAATCTAAATCAATCATTTGATCAAACAAAAAAAGTACTTGGGCCTTAGAGGCAGCGGCTGGGGAAGCGAAGGGAATAGGAAGACCAGGAACGAAGTCACTCGACCAAAAGAAGGTCTTATTTGAGTTCAAAGCGAGGAGCCAGAGACAGATTGCAATTTCAAAAGCCAACTCTAAGAAGCGGGCACAAAGGAGATAAAAAAAGGGGAGCTTAACATATAGAAATCGGTTACACACTAAATAAAGGAAAGATAGATTCTAGTTAGCCTACCCGACTACACAAGCTACTAAAGCTAGCCAGGGAAGTGGGACAGGAACCTTAACCATCGACTTCTGACTTGCCTTTTCTTGGTCGGTTCGAATCCGGCCCAGTCCTAGGGACGCACGTGACAGACGTTCTTGTCACTAAAATCTGGAGTAACAAGCCGGCTACCAGCACGGAGCCAAAGGATCTTGGTTGAAACTTTGGCACTGTGGGCACCAGCTAACGTGGGTGACCCTTCAATAGATTTGCATGAAGGCTCCCCTTTACCTTTGGTAGGCATTACCCCTATCTCACCAAATGTCGGGACAGAGGTACTGGTGTGAAGAGGGCTGGTTTTCGAGCGGAATTCTCCCTTTTATATATAAAGCTATATAGTTTCAATGGCAGTTGCCTTCGGTGCATTTTCAGTAAAAAGAAGAATATAAAAATACCTAGCCAGCTTATCTAATCTCCCAGACTTTATCGAGCCTGTTCGAGGGGTTGTAGTTCCACCCATCCTAACTAAGCTCTTCAATTGCTAATGCCGTACTTGGGGTTGGGGTTTTAGATTAGAAGGAGTGGTCTAGATTGAGTTCTCTTTGCTCTTTTGTCTCTCGCCCTTCCAGTCCATCGATTGTTAGTTCTCTTGAAACTTCTGTTACATCCCTTAAGTCAGTCTTAAGGGTAGATAGCGCTATAGGCTAACGATAAGATTCAAGGGCCTTCTATTTAGTCGATGCTTGTTTTTCCTTTGATGGAGAAGTAGTAGTTGCTTCTCTCTTCAAGTTCAAGCGAGTTGTTGGAGTGCTTTTTTTTGTAAGAAGCCCGACGTGCTATAAAATTGAATTTGAGTTATAGGCCAATGCTAAGTGTTCCATGCCGTTGAATAGTCGGTTCGAGGGCAAGGAAGGAAGTTATCATTTTTAAGCCTGCGAGCTAGTAATTCCTCTCCTCGAGAAAATGGGCATACCTTTTGATTTCCTTCGCTTCGTAAAGTAAACGACAATGGAAAGAGTGAAAAAAAAAAGAGTGGCCTCCTAGGGTTCCAATTTTAGTTTGAGGTTACATTGGAGTCTCTTACTAGTCCATTTCGAATCCTTTTTAGCCAGTTTCCTTCTATCCCATTGAATGAAGCAGTTGTACCAAACAGTCTTAAGGCCATTAGTTGGAGTTCGAATTATTGATTCATCGCGCTTAGAACCAATAGTTCATTATCTAATGAATTTTTCCGTTCTAATACTCCATCCGAGAGTTATCAGTATTTATCAAATCTGTTCCTATCTTTATTTTTAGATAATAGTAGATAGAAACAACGCTCGTAAGGAGTCCTATTGAAACCAAGAAATATAGGCCTGCCTGCCATCCACACCAGAATAAATGGAGTTTACCGAAGAAACCTGCTAGTGGAGGAAGACCTCCTAGAGATAAGAGACATAGAGCTAAAGAGAGAGCCAAAAAAGGATCTTTTGTGTATAATCCTGCATAATCTCGAATGTTATCAGTTCCGGTACGTAGACCAAATAATACAATGCAAGCAAAAGTTCCTAGATTCATGGAGATATAGAACAGCATATAAGTTATCATGCTCGCATATCCACCATTTGAGTCTCCAACAATTATTCCAATAATTACATATCCGATTTGACCTATGGACGAATATGCAAGCATACGTTTCATGCTTGTTTGAGTAATAGCAATGAGATACCCCAATATCATGCTAAGAATAGCTAGGATTTCCAGAAGAAGATGCCATTCGTTTGATGAGAAATAAAAAGGAATATCGAAAATTCGAGTGGCTGAAGCCGAAGGATCTGAATCAGCAAAAGTACACTACGATGTATGTTCCCCTTCACGAGTAGAAAGTACTCACCACATTCAGTTCACCTCACGAGTAGATTCGCTCCGTAAAGTACACTACTCAATCAGTCCCCTTTTCCTCACGAGGTCGCTTCCTTCAGCACGATACTTGTCCTTTCCCCACATTCGGACCACCTTGAACATTAACGGAACACGAACCGATTCCCGCTATTCTGGATGATTCTTTTTCGTAGCGAAATCAAGGGAAGTCAGCGAAGTGTCTATGGTGTTCTACCTTTGTTTGCGTAGTCCCGGTCCACAGTGGAAGGCTCCTACGGGTTTCAAAGAAAGAGGCGAACGCTTTCCTTTAAACGCCTTTACCTTCCGCCAGGGTCTTTCCGATCTGGTTCTTCGATCCCTGGTTTTGAAGATGGAGTTTCAAAGCGATCAAAAGTAAGCAAAATCCCCGAGATAACACGAAAAGTAAGCAAAAAACACGGGATAACGTAACTTTCGATGGGTGTTTATTAGCGGATTTCGTCTTGCATTCAAAAAACACGGGAAAATGAAAGTTTTTCACATCGAGATGGGCTTCTATTAAAGGAAATCCCATTTATGCCAAAAAACACGGGAAAACGGAACGGAACTGGGGATCGTGTCGTGTGGCAGGAATGCGTTCTCCGCCTGGCGTTATCATCTCACTCTCCTAGCGGAGCCTGGATCTCTTTCAAGTGTGCGATGCGATTAAATCAGATCGATCTATAGGGGCATACACGAGTCAAGGGATGGATGTCGCTAGGCTAGGTCAACTCTATCATTGGTTTAATTATCCCTATTTCGATCACTAGAAAAAGATATGTGCTACTACTATCCCGATGCAGCGAAGCTAGGTGGTGCTATTATGGCGGGGGAAGGGTCTACTTCTGCTCCATCGGAATGCTTTTGGTGGCAGGTCTTTCTATTACCGATATGGACCTCACTAGCGGGTCTCATTCTGTACCTAAGTAAACGATCTATATAACTAAGGTCAGTATATGAATCTGCTGCGTTATCTCTGGTGTTGGATCACCTACTCACTACTGCGCTGCGACAAGGACTGGAACTGCCCCCGCTTTTGGACCTTTGATTAATTAACATCTCTTTTCTTTATTGACCTCCTATTTCTTTGTTTTAACCCTAAAAAACAAACTGGAGGTCAAATTCAGACTTTAGACTGCTGTTCAATTATTGAATTGTCATTCTCGATCTAACAAGAATGGAATCACGCTCTGTAGGATTTGAACCTACGACATCGGGTTTTGGAGACCCGCGTTCTACCGAACTCAACTAAGAGCGCTTTTTATTTTCATAATAATAACATAATAATAATCAATTTTATGTGACCCCTACCCCTCTTGCACGCATAAGATAATTATATAATAAAGAAGCCCTTGGCATAGAAGCTGTGAAAGAATAGGCTGCTGGAGGAAGAACCGCCCAAAAGCGGGAGAGAAGCGGAACGGGCAAGTCAGCCAGAGCTACTTTGAGGGAAGCCAGCTCGTCATTTTACTTTGAAGGTCAGTGTCGAGGAATGGCATGGTCTCCGGGAGAAAGAAAGCCAAAGGAGCGAAAAGCACACCATCCTAGGTAAGCAGCATCTTTGAAGCGGCATCTCACTCAATATACGCAATTCTCAGATCTGTCTTTTCCGGCAGATTCCATGCCACTCTACTTTGGACCCTCTTGCAGGAGCTCGGACTGAGTCTAGTTTAGGTCCATCCGAGGGTTTGGACGTCACTTCTTCACTGGATCGCCAAGCACTGATAAGAACTAGATATTGTTAGCGCGTTATCCACCACGTTAGAGTGAGTCTTACTACTGATAGTCTGCCCTTTAACCCATTAGCTCCTTTGTAACCCTTCTATAGAACGCTTGTGGGGAAACCCCTTATAGAACTCGTCCTCGAACTGCTAATACACCTTTTGCCTTTGCCTTACCCGCTACGCCCCTTTATCAGTAGCAGCTGAGGGTGTTTAAAACCTTATCCTTCAAGTGAAAAGAAAAAAGGCCTCATCTCTTCCTCTAGGGATGGAGGTAGGCCCAGCCCACGCTTGTGCGGTGGGTTGCGCTTGTACACGACCTCATAAAAAAAAGAAAGGCTTAACACTTGAAAGTCCCCTTTTCCTGAAAATTCTTTCGAATTTTCAGCATCCTTTTAAAGGTAGGGGAATCGGGGTTACTCAACTCCCCGAGCATCTGTCGCAGAGGATGGAGCGAACCTTACGTAAGGGTGCGGTTCCTTCTCCTCCCTTCTTTGGGGACGAGTTTTTATTTCATAATAGAATATAGGATGGAGTCTCGCTCAGCCCTTTCTGTGCTCATATAATGTAGATTCGCTTGCCCGAATCGGCGGACTTCAGACCTCTATCTGACAAGAGTACCGTCGTGTTGTGGCACTTTATTTTATTTTGGCTCAGAAGGGTTCTGCCTCCTCTAATTCTCCCTGGGTACGGGTTTCCCTTCACTAGGATCCCTCGACTGTGGAATCCTTTCGATCTCTCTCTCCACTCTTTCAATGAGGCACTCTTCTCCGGTAGCGGAGTCAAGGGTCAAGCCAGCTAGAGAAGGAAGGATTGGACTGGTGCTATAGCTTTCCGAGCTAGAGGATATAAAAAGAGTCTTGAGTCAGCCAATGATTAGCGAGCAAGCAAGCCAAGCCACACGGAAAGGGTCACCGAAGTAGGGGACCGAAGCTAGCGAAGTGAACCGTTAGAAACCGGGGTATAAATAACAACAAGTCAGGCATGAAAGCCAAGTGAAGTGACCAGAGGTTTAGGGTGCGGTGCCAATTCTTAAGAGTGGTGTGAGGCAGTGAGCTAGCCCGCTACAGATGATTGCTGCCTTGCACTTCCAACCGGAAGATAAGATGCCAGGGTCAAATGACTTAAAAAACCCGATTATTTGCACAGATCTGCTAAAATAAAAAAGCCGATTTGAGATCGGAAAGGCAACATCTATCGCAAACCTTAAACTCGTGATTGAACTAAAGAAATGAGGCCATGAATAAGGTTTTTCTCACTACACGAGTAAGAATTGACTAGCCGCCTACTCTATATCTATAAAGATAGACGGATTTCGCCTGCCACTCTACCGAGCTAACCAGGGCGGATGAGCATCTATTTCAAGAAAGGATTGAACAAGGTGTACTTTGTGAAGCGGCTATCGGCTTTAAGAGCACCACGTTAACGCCTAGCCTATTACCTTTACTTAACAACACTACTTCTCCTTCCCCTCTTTCCTGTGCTAGCAAGAAGGAAATCTAACTCATTTTAAGGTAGAGCTCTTAGAGTCCTACTTCAAGGCAGTTCCTTAGTTAAAGCAAGGAGAGCAGAAAAAGAGGGAAAAAAACCCAATGTTCTTACGCGGGTTGGGAATAAAGGCGACTAAGATCGTCAAGATGTTGATCGGAACACACGACACGACCTAAGTAACCTTAAAATGGGGATGCCAATCTTATACATAAAATACCGTTATCTAAAGTAACAGGGAGTTGCGCTATATCATGGAAGAAGGAGCAAAAAAGCCAGGCATAAAAATGAAAGAATTGATAATCTCCCCGAATTCTTACTTCTCCATCAAGAATCCTGTCTTCTTCTCTATCTCGACGGAAGTATTAGCAGAAATTTTTAATGTTCTTTTATCTTGTTTATATATTGGGTTTAGTATTTGGTGGGCTTTGCCCCCGGAGGTCAGTCTCAGTCAGCTTCTAACAACACCAACGGGATTTGAGATTATGGAGGGGCTTAGAAAGACTGTCGAAGTTATAATTTCTGCTTTGGAAGAAGGCGAAGCAGCCGAAAGAGCGAAAAACGAAGAAAGTCGTGAACTTTAAATAAATGAGCTGCCTGAGTCCCCATCCGCTAGGCCTAAGATGGAGGCTGTGTTGATTGGGTCCATAACACTAGCGTTCTTACTTACCTCGTCTCGTCTTTGGTGACAAAACTTCTCTCGTCCATCTCCGTCTGTGAAAAGCATCGGCATTCTAAGTTTTTTACTTCCTTATCCTCGTCTTAGGAAGATGAAGAGGTTTATTCTGTGGGGCCTTAAGGTTGTAAATCGAAATTCTGTCTTTCTATAACCGATTGGGGAAGCTGTCCATTGTTGATTCTTAAGTAGAAGTATGAGTTTTATACCTTAACCCTTATTTATAGAATGAAGAACTTCTATTTTCTAGGAAGGAATAAACCTCTGTAAGCAAAGTATTCGGTTATAGAATTTGTTACGTTCTCTAACACAGGGCCTACACAGAATTCA
Source organism: Abelmoschus esculentus (assembly GCA_035048815.1). Lineage (NCBI taxonomy): Eukaryota > Viridiplantae > Streptophyta > Magnoliopsida > Malvales > Malvaceae > Abelmoschus > Abelmoschus esculentus. The sequence continues at coordinate 15,549,979 of JAUCBN010000031.1, forward strand.
GATTTACCTGCGGACAGGGTGAATTCCCATAAAGGGCGAAGGAAATGGCTTGGCTTCAGGTCTATGTTATGGTATATAAGAGAAGGCTCGCATTTAGGAGTGATCTCTCAAGAACTATCAATCTCCTAAGATAAGTGCGAAAGGATTGCTGGCTAGATGAAAGGTATGCTTGTTGATTCATTCAAATGCACTTAAATAAAGATTGAGTGAGTGTTCAGTGTACCGCACCGTGGGTACAAGATCGAAAAGAATACATTGGATGGATGCCCGGGCATTGAGAAGGAAGGACGCTTTCAGAGGCGAAAGGCCATGGACTGAGACCGTCCTACTAGGAAAAAGATTCTATATGGGAGGGAAATCTTCTCTTATGGCCTTCACCTCCCGCCCGGCCCGAAAATAGAACCCAGCCCCCCCTTCTGATCCATTCATTTCTGCAAGCAGGGGGGTCCAGAGCTAAGCCTCCCCTCTATTGTATAACTTAAAAAAGCGATAAGCAAAGTACCAAAGTGGTTGCAGGAACGATACGCTTTGGTTACCGGCGAACGCTTCCAAAGTCGACCCTCTCGAGTTTCCGGCTGTTTCCTAGATTGAAGTAGCCTTTCGTCGCCCTAGCAAACGAAAGAAGTCACTATCAAACAGCTCGCCCTACTGAAGTACCAAAGGTGCGCTCCGCCCGGTGACTAAGAAAGAAATGGGTTTGCGCTTAAATTGAAGTGATGAGGTCGCAAAGAGGGAAGTAGGGCTCCTATTGAAACGCTTTCCCTCCCTCAAAAGGCGACCAGCTTTCAATACTAGTTGTTACGTTACGCTGCCATTTTTCCAATATCATTGAATAGCATGGCCTGGAGCTAAGGTAACTCAAGTGGGAGAGCCGTGTTATGGGTGACCTTATTGCACGGTTCAGAGAGCACTTGTGTATGTGATGCAAGTGAACGTGTACGAAAAAGCTGTCGTAAAGTTTCGTTGTTCGTTCCGTCTTTGACCCTATCTATGTTTCTATGATGGCCCAAGAACACGCTCATTCTTTAGCCGTAGAGAGACTTTTGAATTGCGCGGTACCATTACGAGGTCAATATATACGAGTGTTATTCCATGGAAATTGGGGACTAGTTTGAACATATTTGAAACATGTTTGAATTGCAAGCACCATGTACCTTAGGCCTTTCCATGGAACTTCCAAAATATCCTATCCCAAAAGACAAGGAAGAGTAAGCAGCTGCAATCTCTATAGCTTTCAGTTTTGCAGGATTTCCCGGTACCTAAACCGATAAATCCACATATAAACACTGAATTGACGAATGTAATATGGAAAAAATGTAGTGCGGTTTGTTCGACCTCTCACCCGGGTAGGAGCATCGGTTTGCACAAGTAGAATCCCAGCACTTTTATCGGTATCGGTTTGACTGCTATCATGAACGATGGGGCGAAGAACTTTCATGCAAGCAGAGGCAGGACCTGCCTGTGAACTATGCATGAAAACAACCTTATCAGTACCTATTTGTGCTTTGTTTTTACTTTTAGCTTGCTTTATATCTTGTTAATGGCATAAAAGATGATAAATCTTCGAATTTAAGCTCGTATTTTAGATCAAAGATCTTCAACTTCTTGTACATGATTTATCACTTCATTTACATTCAACGTCCAAGTTTCGATTTGAGTAGACAATTAGTATTTCAAAAGTTCTTATTCTGTTATACTACTTTCCCGTTAATCTGAAACTTTCTGTCATATAAAGGGAATGGATTTCTGTTGGGAAATATAAATCGGAAAGAACCTTACAGCGATGATGAGACGCAGCACTCCCGAGCTGCAAATCCTTTCATTAGGTGTTCTCCGGCACCAGTAACACAACAACCAACTATGAAAGGAGCCCCAAAGGGTCCTTTAGAGGAGGCCCAACAGCCTGAACCATACATTGCTGCTAATCCCACACGACCAGCGACCTGCCATAATTTTGTTGGGGATAATATATCGCATAAATTATATAGCCTCGAAGAATAATGAATTCAGAAATACAGTTTCAGCAAGTACTTATCACCTTCAGTGCAATACCGCCACTAGAGGCTCCTGATGCTATATTTCCTTCCGTGTCGACACAAATAACTCCAACGGTGTCCATGATACTGTCCTCCTCTGACGGGCTGAGCATACACGATTGACCACCACTGTACTCCTCCATGGTATCGCAAGGTTGAACATTTGAGGCTGACATACAGATGCACGATTTCGGTTAAACAAACTTGTCAAAAGCTTATTGATATGAAATATATCTCCAAAATCAAGAGGGGGAAATCTTAAAAGATAATGACCGAATATATGTACACGCAGAAGAGACTAAGAGAAACATCCAGCAATATTGTAAGCAACCATATATTAGTGAAATCTCGACTGATGATTGTACAGATGACAAGATTGTTCAAAGTTCAAACACCAAGCAATGAAATAACCTATTCAAATAACACAAGTTCGAGACTTGTGAATCGATCGACATAACATTTTATAAAAGATACAAATGGATGCAAGATGCAACCACAAGAACAAAGTTCATAATGTTCCAGGGAGGAAATACGAGGAAGAATAAGATGACAAATCTATAAGCAGGTACAGATATTATATATAATCAGATGAAAAAGTATTGTTCGTTCCGAAATGGACAAAAGGAATCATTTTTAATATCAGAGAGACGCCGAATACCTTGTGTTGATGCATTGTGCTGTGTATTACAAGGATTTCCTTCAGTAGAAACATCAATCTCAGCTTTGGCACCAAGAAGCATTGCTTTGTAGTGTTTCCATTGCGCTTTCGCCTTTGATGTCACCAACCACTGTTTTGAAACAGGAACAAGAAATTTTCACTAAGGAAAAGGATGATCTATTAGAAAATGAATAACTTTTCTTTTAAGAACACAACATTGCAGAAAACCCCACAAACCTGATCAGCCTCAACCATAGATTCAGGCAAGGCAATGCCTTTAGACTTTGCCCATTGACGCGCACCTTCGCCGACCAAGAACCTTGGAGAAACATATAAATGGCCATAGTAAGAAACAACAGCAACAAAAAAGAAAATCAAAACTTGACAAAAGAGGAATGCTATAAACTTGTAATAATTCAATAGTAGCAAGGAAAAACAGATGCTTATTTACATTGGAGGTATTCGACCCAACAGAGAAGACCCTTTCATTTGTTCCTTCACTAACAAAGCAGCAATCTGAATAGCATTTCGAACACCTGGTCTAATACTTAACAAAATAGATTCTAAGTATTTCAAGAAAAATACAAAATTTGATCAAATTAGACACATTTTTTTTACCAGGCACAGCTCCAACAGCCCCAAAAGCTCCAGATTCTCCATCCATAAGACTTGCATCGCATTCCACCTTACCATCTTCAGTTAAATTGGAACCTCTGCCAGCATTAGTGCTGGGATCATCCTTTTACCAAAAACCAACCATTTTTTATAATTCAAATGGATTATATTCCTACCCAACGATTACGAAAATGAAAAAAGAGAGAAAATTTGGGTTTTATTTACCTCTAGCACTTGAATAGCCGCAGCAACCGCATCAACAGATCCACCGGGACCCTTACGGAGAACGGAAGCAGCCGCCAGGCAAGCGCGTTTCATTGCCGACCTTAAAACTTTTTCATTGGAAGGGGCGTGGTATCCGGCGCCGACATGGACGGCCACGAAAAACCCAGGCTTTTTTTGGGGTTCTACCTCGCTATCCATTGCCGAATCCATTGCTTTGGGGATTGAAAAGTAAAAGCTTTACTGGGTAACTCTTGTCTTAGTTGTTGTAAAGGGGTTAGCATGTATATATATATATATATATATTGCTTTTATAGGAGGTTTTGGTCTCCTTTTATAAACGAGGGAAGGCTACACCACGGTGACATTCACTCATTTGTTGAAGAAACATGGTAGAAAACAGCTTAATTCATTGATTTTAAGATCACTGAACATTGAGAATCTGTCCGTAAACAATTCGAATTCGAGATACAAAAGGCCTGAAAGGCCATTATTCGGCAGCAATGCTAGCCTTGCAACATTTTCAGCTCCTTCAGCTGCAGTTAAGACTTAAGGCGGCCCCAGTATTGTAAGTTATATCAGTTTTAACAAAGCCTGGGCCAATGGAATTGACAAGGAAACTTGGGTACTTCTTAGCTAGAATCCTTGTAGGCATTCATAGTTGCTTTAGAGAGGGTGTATGCTGAGAAATAAGTATGGCAGCCTTGATCTTTCAGTGATCTCTCCTTCAAATCTTGAAGAAACTGTTTCAAAACTTCATCCACTTGTTCTTCTGTAAGACTCTCGGCATTGCTCATCACTTTCTTGGCCCATTGGCTGGGTATATTAGGCACAAACATGACTGATTATTTTTTTTCGTTTTTAAACTAATGTCTATAAATTTTAATGAATATATGATATTTTTTTAATTATCTTCCCGGTTTTTTAAGATTTTGTCCTATTTAATTTAAATCGACTCACACCGTACACCAAATTTTATACCTACTTGACTTGAATCCCAATGATTGAATCTATAATATTTGATGTAGTATCTTATTGATTTTAGATTTTCATTATGCTTTATTCAATATAATTATTATATCTGCAGTAAAAGGGATTGAAATATTACTCTCGAAATTTAGTCATGTTTTTGGTTTTCTTTGGTTAATAGATTTCAGGTAAAATCAAATCCACACAGAGGGTAAGTTCAAAAATTAAAATTCGAATCCATCCGAAGGGTAATTTCAACGATTAAAAAAAACAGTTCGAGTATATTAATTTTTTAAATTAATGCTCGCATTAAAAAAGAAACATATAGATTGGAGAATGCAACTAATACATGGTTAGCAGAAATTACTTGAACCGAGATATTTGTTATGACATTGTAGAATCTTCTCGAAAATAAATAAAAGAATACAGATAATAATAATTTTCTCAATATAAAAATTTAATTTTCACGTTGATCTCACCCTCTAATTAAATTTAGATATAAGTGTAGTGTTACCCCTTTCATTTATAATTAAATTATAATAATGATAGTATTGTTAATATAGTTTTTTTTATGTTTATTAATTTTAATAGTTTATTGTCATGTTTTAATGATAGTTATATTTTTTTTCGAGCCTTTAAATTAGGGTTATATCTTTTTTGTATGATTTTGTTTATGCTATATAAACATTATTTTTTTTTTTGTGTTTAAAAATATATTCGGATCAAATTTATTTATAAAAGTTATAGATTTTTATTATATTTTTAAATTTTATCTTTTAATAAAACTAATGTATTCATATTAAAAAATTAATTTTCATTAAATAATAAGATATTAAAATTTGAACTATGCAAAAATAAAATAAGATAAACATCTTTAACATAATCAATAAATCTAAAATATATTTTTTAAAACTCAATAAATAACGTAAATTTATTAGAAAAAAAATTTAAGTCCGATTTATTTATTTTCTCCCTCGGAACCTGGGACCGCAGTCCACGTAAGAATTTGACCCAAAATTCCAAATCAAAATTGTGAGGGAAAGCAAGAGGGCCTACTTCTCTTGAACAAGTGGGCTGTAATTAGGGTACCACATATTCCGACGTACGTATTTCACCGTCTCCTCCTGCAACCAGCGAGGCTCAAGATCATATATAGGCAGTAACCACATGAAAAGTTAAGACAATGTTGTGATTAAGAGACAATTAGGTTAAGATTATGGATTTAAATGTGTTTAACCACGATTAAGTATAATTCTTATTAAAATAAATTTAAAAGGAGAAAGAAATTTCGTACTTGTGACATGTGGACCAGTTCTTTAGGACCCACTCCTAAATACCCTTCATACCCTTCAGCCACTTCCTCTTCAACAGCAGCTCGGACAACAGCTGCTCCAACCTCAGCTGTGATATCTCGAATACTGCAGGACCATAAAAAACAGAGCAATTGGGGAAAAAACATTGAAATTTTAGTGTATGAACAAGGAGGAAATAGTATGTCTTAATAGTACCTTTTGACAGATGGGAACAATATGCCGTTTTTGATTTCCTCGTCGGTCATGTAAGATGCAAGGCTGAAATTTACAGGACATCATTTCATTCACAGCTAACATAACAAGACTATGTCTTAATAGTTGTGAATTCTCGACTTCGAGGACTGTCGAACAAGAGCGGAAGTCGAGAATTCACCAAGTATGTAATAATAATAAGCATATTCATACCGTTCGGCGGCAGCTTGCAACATTCCATCGGTTACAAAACGAGCACCGGATACCAAAGCTCCTAAACCAATCCTGGATTAGAATCAACAATGGTTAAATCAATGTTAAGATCGAAGGTTATCGACAGGACAACGGACCGGAAAATAATACCTACCCTGGGAACAGGTACATGTTATTTGCTTGATTTACATAACCCACTTTGCCATTGCCTGTCAACAGTCAAATGATTAGAATGTACTAATAACGGCTTGTAAATGCATGGTGCTATTTCTTTCAGACAAGATATGGAAGATACCGAGGTTGACATTTTCAAAAGGGCTTCCACTGGCAAAGACTATGTTTTCTCCAGCGAACTTAAAAGCTTCAGTAGCAGTGCATTCAGCTGTTCGGTTGGAAATGCAAACACATGTCAAAACAGAACATCTAGTTTTATTAGGAAAACAAGACAGCATGGCAGGACAGAAAAAACAAACCATTCATTGTGGGATTTGACATAGCAAATATAGCAGGTCTACTTGAACCAGATTCACGCATAGCCTTGAGCACCTGTTTTTGTGCCAACACAGCGGTGAGGAACTCAACAAAATTCAGACAGTAACCAGGATCCGAAAATAAGCATGAACTCCACCAAGAATAATAAAATAAATGTCATATAAATGTAGAAAACAAGAATTTCCACCTCTTCATCGAACACACCACCAACTCCAGACAAACCAAGAAGCACATCAGGTTTGACCTTTTTTACCTGAATAAAATTTGGTTCACAGCAATTAGGTTCTTATATATGTAAAGAGCATCCATAACTTGTTGAAGATTGTACTTGTAAAATGGAGTAAGCATAACATCAACTTTTTCGTCGTTGAACATAAAGATTCAACTTACTACTTCAAGTATACATGTTGCCCCTCAAGCATTAATATTGAACTCACCACTTCAAGTAGAGAATCGCCATCTCTAAGTTCCCCAATCTGTCCTGGATCTTTAGCAATCGGTACAGCTGCTGGATCAAGATTCTTCCTTTCTTTAGTGATGAGACCCTAAACGAACAACAAACAATTAGAAATGTAAGCGTGTACCCACCACATGGAGGACAGAATGAATGATACCAGAGGGTCAAGTGGCACAGTAGAAGAAACATTTATATTCCTAGAGTCAAACCATAGTCAATTTCTACTAGCAGTAAGAAATTTGAAAGGGGGAAAAGAACTATGAATGAACTAGATAGAATATAAAGAAATCTGTCGATAATTTTTCAGTAGAACTCTTTCAATTGTTTAGTTCATTAGCTCCTCATCTTTTTGACACACGAGAAATGATGACGACACGTATCTAAAAGAACATAAAAGGCTTTGCACAAATAGGATGAAAAGTACAAACTACAAGTATTAGAGTGGAGTACAAAAATGTACATCTTTATCAAGTAGGAAAAAGTTCTGGGCAGCTGTTTCTGCTTTTCCTGTCATCTTTGTTACAGCTTGCACGGCCATGCTAGCAACACCAAGCCCTGCACTGGAAGCCGGACAGAAAAGTTTGAGAAATAAAGCAGAGATGGAATGGGAACAAAGGAATAGTAGAATACTTATGGTGAAAGATTGAAAGGCCGAGCCTTATCTATAAGTTGGCCGATTACCTTCCAGCTCCCACCACAACAATCTTTTGGTTTGGAAAGTGATCCGAAGGTCGACCTTGTGCTCTTACAGTTCCTAACAGTCCAGCAAGTGCAACTCCAGCAGTTCCCTAAGAGGCGTTAGGTAAGCACAATTTCCTAATACTGGTGGCATTCATAGTGGTGCTGCAGCAATCTACATTACACTAGAAACTAATCCAGTCCATAAAAGTAACAACATGCTGAGCCAAATGCTCACCTGTACGTCATCATTAAACATGCAAAACCTTCTCCTATAGCGTTTCAGAGTTTCAAAGGCCCACTTCATTTGAAAATCCTCAAACTGAATGGAGTAACCATGAAATTAACATCATGCTACAAGAATAAAACAAAAATCTCACTTCTGAAAGAAAGAAGAAACCTGTATAATAGCTTTAGGCCAACGTGTTAAAACTGCTTCAATGAACTCATCGATAATTGATAGATACTCTTCCCCTTCTAACCTAGGTTGTCTTAGTCCTAAATCTGTCCAAACCCCCAGAAAAATGTCAAAAGAAATCTTCACAATCTGTCAAAACAACTACCAAAAAGCATTTCATATGCTCCACTATATGAAGTTAATAACTACATAAGGACAAAGTAATTAAATACATATTTTACTTACAGAGTGGGTCGTCAATTAGCTTTAGATTGTTGGTACCAACATCTAGCATAACCGGGAGTATCTGCCAAAGACATATATTGATTGAATAATTAAAGTTATAAACACAAGACAAAAGAGTTGTCATCGCAAAAAAAGTTGAAAACATAAAATACAATAATAACATGGAACAAACACTTTCAGCAAGATATAAACCAAATAGTTGCAAATAAGCTCACATGCATATAACAGAGAGCGTCAACTGATTGTTAAACTTGTCAAATACAGCCAAAATCAAAACACAGGTAAGAAAAATGCTCGTAAATGGTTGATACAGACCAAATTAGTCCGCGTTAAGTACCGATAAGAATGTATAACTCAAATTATGTAGACAGAAGGCATGCGCATACATTCAACTACACACAAAGAAGAATAAAGCAAAGCCCATACTCTCTGTGGGTTGAGACCAGCAGCTGCAACATACATATCAAGTTTTCCGATTGGTATTCCAATCCCATGAACTCCAAGGTCACCAAGGCCAAGAATTCTACTGCCATCAGTCAAGACTATCAATATCAACCTATAAAAGAAGGAAATTGAAATTAATATTAAATCTTCGTGCAATAAGCAATAATTCATAACCTGCAGAAACTTACCCTTTGAGAAGGCCAATTATATATCATGGACATCATCTCTCCTTTATCCTTTGCACTGAAATACATTCCTCGTGGGCGTCTAAATAATCCAGAATAATTTTGGCATACTAGTCCTACAGTTGGGGTGTAAATTATTGGAGCAAAATCTTTGATGTTGTCAATAAGGACCTGAGGCAATATTCAATTGATGTTTAGAAGTAAAAAAGTTTTGTATACATATTAGAAACCGGAACAAGCAAAGAAACTTACTCGGTAGTACAGTGTTTCATTCCTGTCATGCAATCTATTCAAGATCCTCCATTTAGCTAATGCAACAGCGCTAGTATCCGTTTCTTTCTGTGTATTTTTCTCCAAGGAGCGATATGATTCCACTAGCGATTAAAACAGTATCAAAACCATGGTTATTGTTAAAAAATAATATAATACGATCAACCAGGCCAAAATATCTCCTAAAAGACAAGATATATAGAAAAATGAATTTCAGTTTTCAAATCCAAACAAATATTAACTATCTAAATCAGATCAGATATTAGCCTTTCATCTACTCAAATCATAGATGCTTATCAACTGATTACTACCTTCAAATCAAAAGCTTCCAAATATAAATCTAAGAATGCTCTGCAAATATCAACAAGTATCAAACTTACTGAAACGAGCATATTGCTGCTCAAATGATATCACACGTGGCGGAAGGAGACCACGGAGCCCAAGTCGATTCCTTTCAGTCAAAGGAAAGCCAGTGTCCTGAAATTTAACAAGAAAAAGAGAGATCAATAAGAGAACGAAAAGACAATGGAAAATAGTAATAAAAAAGTACTTCCGAGTGCAAATATAACAAATTCATCAGATATATTCGTAACAAAAGAAAAACATATTGCTAAACAAACCTTATTGATCCAAGGATCATGAAGAATATCAGATCCACGCTTGTGAATAATACAAGGACGAGGAATCATCGACGAGAAGCAACGTCTCGATCGGCTCAGTCTCGACGCCACAAATCGGGCCAGATTCCACGTTCCGTGCTCCATGTTTCAATATCCGAATTCACCAAAACAACAACAATACAACTCCAAAAAAATGACCAAAAAAATTCAAATGGAGCAATAATGGTTCCGTTTTGAGCGTGAGATTAGGCAAATATTTATATACTAAAATTTTGATAAAGATCTTTTCATTTCTGTAATTTTGCTGTTCTCTTTATTGATTGATGATTTTATTTGTGTTTAAATTAAGGGCGTGTGAGAGAGCGCGCAGGGGGAGAGAGAGAGTATATGTGGAAGCGGAAAACAGTTAAAATTGTTGGGAAAGAGAGAATGCGATTTGGTAGGACCGAGAGCGAATATTTGGAATATGGATTTTAACTTGACTTGGTTTTATTTAATTATTTTTTAATATATTTTCTTTTATTTTTATATAGTTTTTATCTTTGTGATAATTCTTTTAATTTGTTTTATCCGTTTTTGTGATATGTTCAACATATCATAATAATCGATTATTGCTTATACAAAGATTTTATTTGGTGTTAGTTGTTTATTATTGTTTTATCGGTGATAATAGAAAGTTAGGTTCTCATTCGATTGATGATGTGTATTGGTGTAATCAATCCTAGGTAGCGGAATATTCTGTCTGATAGTTCGTATCACTTACCACTCCTTTACTAGTTAAGTGTTTCGATTGGACAGAGATAAAAAGATTTGAGAAGCTTCTATACTTTGATGGTATGTTTATCTCCATATTTTTTTAAGTTGTATATTTTTTAGGGTAAATTTATTCTAATTATTTTTTTTATGAGTTATAATTATGATATTTTCTATAAAATTAACAAAAATTCAATGACTATTAACAAATTTAAATTTTTACATCATTTTTATATTTTTATACATAAATTTAATAAACTATTTTAACTTGATTTTCTTATTAATTCTCGGTTTTCAATTTTATTTTAATAAAATAAAATTGTTTTATGACTTTCGATATGGAATATTTGACAAAGTTCTAAAGTTTTATCTCGTAAATATTTTATATAAAAATATTTTTAAATTACTATTGTCATTGCTATTTGCTACATCTAGATGGCTGTAAATTCGAATGCGTATAAATGTGATGGACGGTTGGGTTATAAAAAATTTGAATTTACCGCAGGAACAAACATGCCATGAAAGCCTATATAAATGTCTGAATTCAACCCGACCCGAACAATAAACACCTCCGATTTATTATTACCGCTGGTATAAATATCTCAAACCTGAAGGACTTGAGAATACAATTGAGTCATTACTCACGAGTCACGAGCTTTTACACTCTGGCTCCGGCTGAAAAATAATCTCAGGGGCTCTCTCTAGGGTTCCAACTTTCCCAAAATCAAGCAATCGCAGCTTCGTAAGGTAAAATACGTGTTATAATCATCAGATTTTCTCTTATTTTTATTTAATGTCACTCTTTTTCCATATTTCTTTGTTTAGATTTCCGTGAAAATATGTGAAAAGGAAGGAAAATTAGGGTTCTATAATCTTTTAATTTAAATGCTTCCCCCCTATTATATCAGTCATCGAGTTGCCTAATTAAGATCATTGAGGAATTTTGTGTCGTAGATCTGATTGTTGCTTGACTTTGTTTTTTCATGTTGTAAATCGTATTGTTCTAATTTTATTTATGGTTTTCCTTGTGTTGAGAGACAATAAATTGCAAAACATGAAGTGCTTGGAATTTTGAAACGATTGAGAGGAAGAGGAAGATGATCAATTTGTTTATAGAGAAAACAGAGGAACAGTTTTGAGAAAGTTTTCTTCATTCAATAATAGTTAGTTTATACTGAACACATTTTTGTATACATAATTGGTTAGGTATTCAATTAACTTCCCACTAACAGATTAAATAAATCTAACTATCCGCTATCGTTTCGACGGGAACTGGATTTCTAGGTTAAAGCTTTTTAGTTCTATGTTTATTGTCTCATCAACTGAATTGGGGGGGGGGGGGGGGAGGCAAGAAGAAGAAGAAAGATTTGTAATGCATTATGAAGAGATAATCTTTTCTTTTGGAATGCGTTTCTGAAAATGATTAGCTATATTTCAAATAGTCAGGACGGCTTAATTGCCTCGTTGGGTTATTGGTGTTCTGCATCTTAATTCATCTTCTATAGCTTTGTAATATCTGTTGGTGTAGGGTTTGTTAATGTTACTATGTTGTCTCTCTTCCAAACATGTTAGATTGTATTGGTACAGATGGTTTACTCATTAGTATTATATAAATTTTGATCAGCAATGGCAAATGCGGAGAGTGATAAGACGTTGAGAAAAATCGCCGATGCCTTCAAGGAACTCGCAACCACTGTAAACTCACAAACAGGGGATATGGAGGTGGCCCCTTTCTCACGTGCATGTTCCTTCGTTTCTCCCCTCTTTGGTTGTTTAGGCATTGCCTTCAAGTTTGCGGAAATGGATTACGTTGCAAAAGTTGATGATCTTGCAGAGGCGTCAAAGTCGATAGTGACGCTAAATGCAATTCTCGATCGGGATATAGAAGGGAACTGCGTGAGGAAAGCCGGAAGTCATACAAGAAACCTTTTGAGAGTGAAACGCGGTCTTGACATGGTCAGGGTACTCTTTGAACAAATTCTTGCTACAGAGGGTGATTCCTTAAGAGATCCGGCTTCAAAGGCCTATGCTCAGGTATTTGCATCCCACCATGGTTGGGCTATCAGGAAAGCTGTAGCTGCTGGGATGTATGCCCTTCCTACAAGGGCACAGCTAATGAAAAAACTAAATGAAGACGAGGCGTCGGCGAGTATTCAAATGCAAAGCTATGTTGCATCATCCGGTCCGATCATTTTGTACATCGACAAACTCTTCCTTTCTAGAGAATTGGGTATAGATTGGTAAAAGATAGAACAACAGTATTTAAAGATACCCTGTTTATTGGGGTAATAAGGCAAAATTATGTTGCAGCATCCTGTCCTGTCCTGTTTATTGTGTGGTAATAATGCAAAACCATGTTTTGCAGCATCATGTTGTTTTGTACATTGATGGATTCTTCCTTTCAAAAGAATTGGGTATAGAAGATAGAGAATTTGAGTGTTTAGATTATTGAATAACATTACCAGCCTATGAAGCACAAATACTTCAATCTAATACGTATCCGTACGTTCTCGTATCAGGGGCATATTAGGTACTTTGATGTATTTTATTTACTTTATTTTTTCTCATATTTTTTGATTTTTTTATGTGATGTTATTTTCACATGTTTTTTATGACTTTTTATTTTTTATATTTTTTGAAATATAAATTTACCATACTTTTATTATACCTGTATTTTATAATTTTCAAAATTATTTTTATCTTTAATTTACATCTATATCGTTACAATATAACTACAAACAAAGATGGTTGTTAGGCAAAATACCCGACCCGGTGTGCCCGACCTAGTTGGGTTTTTCATTTTAATTTTCGAGAATCGGGGCAGGGATTAAAAATTATTAAGTCAGATCGTTTTTGAGTATTTGCTTGAAAATCTCCGCCCCGCCTCGGTATATTTTTATTTATTTTTATATATTTTATTATATTTTTTTTTATTTTTTGAGGCTTGTTCTTACTATAAAAATTTATTAAATGTTGTTCAAGTCTTAATATATTAGATTCTGACAGTCGATTATTTTAAGTTTTTTTCTTTTAAATATGTAATTTAACATGTGAGTAATTTAAATTTTATTTTATTTTATATTTTATATAGATTTAAAGTTACTTAAAAAACATAATTTATAATTGTAGTGGAAGATTGATCGAATTTAACTTTTATCATTAACGATTCTTTTAAATTTTTCGGGCCGGGATCGAATTTAAAGAATAGTATAACGGGGCAGAGTGAGTAAATTAATATTTTAATCCAGATCAGATCAAGATCAAGTTTAAAAATTAATAAATTGGATCGAAGTCGAGACCGCGGAAAACCCAGCCCTGTTGCCATCCCTGCTTTCAAGCCTTCCATCAAAGAAAACACTTCTGTCTTTCTATTATCCTTTTATTTTTGGACTTCTCATACTTAAAAGTTTCTTCACCTCCTTTCTTTCCAGTTCTTTCCTTGCCGTTCCATTCTTTGTTCCCTTAAAAGATGTTTTAACAAATGTTTTCTTTTAAAGAAGAAAGAAAAGTAAATCCATTACAAATATATTTTCTTTCTTTTTCTTTCTTTCTTCCTTTAAAATATATTTTTATTTAATAAAAAATTTAAAAAACAAAAGTCCGTAATCTCGCTAACTTGTCGATAAAGCAATAAAGAAATACAACTAAAGCATATTCTCTGTTTCCCGACTCTCCTCCCAACTCACGAGTCCAAATCTCTTTAGTTACTCATTTCTCCAAACTTCGAAGTCTCGAATTCGCTTACAAGGAAAAACAATTTGAAATACAGGTATATTTTACTCTTCCTAACTTTGTTTCTCTTCAATATGCTTTGTTCTTCAATCTGGCTTTCTACAGTCCTCGGTATCATGATTTCTGTTTCTTTCTTTTTTCCTTATATGTTTGGTTGAAGATTTTCTGGTGCTCGTATATTTTTAGCGAAACAAGAGAAAGAAAAGGAACGAATGCTAGATTGTGATCCTTGAATATAGAATCTCTCTGAATTTCTTGATTCTCATGGTTTCGTGTTGAGGCTGCTATCTTGGAATCTATCTGTTTTATACCGTTTGTTTTCCTCATCTCCTGAAGTTTATTAGTTGATAGATAAGGTCATGATTAAGATCGTTAAATAATCCTTAATCTTGTTTTTTATTGATTAAAATTTTCATTAATATGATTTCGTGGCTAGGATTAGGAAGGACCTTATTATTTTTTTTAATCTCAATTTCTGGTATATATGGAGCTAATCTGACTTGATTAATTCAGTTTTTTAAATTGATAAAAAAAAAAAAAGAGAGAGCAAGAGCTAGCTTAATTTAAGCTATATATTGGAATAGGGTGGAATGGAATTGAGATAATGAAATTAGCTTTGTTCTTGAGTTATCCGAATTTAATTATTAGCTTTTATATTTTAGGTAAGAATATTGTGATTACTTGATTATTGTTAGAATGTTCTTTTGCATTTCAGCTAATACTTGTGCTTTTATGTTTTCTGATGCGGTGGTAGTTATTACTTTGTGTTTTAGAAAGGCCAATCTCTTTATATCATAAGCTGATTGCGTTGGTTTCGTGCTGGAATTGTTGGTTGAGAATTTAAAGCTGATGACTGAATGGATAGAAAACGGCATATAGCAATTTTTACCACAGCAAGTCTTCCATGGATGACTGGGACTGCAGTTAACCCGTTGTTTCGAGCTGCTTATCTTGCCAAAGATGGGGAGAGAAAGATCACATTGGTGATTCCTTGGCTATCCTTGAATGATCAAAAACTAGTATACCCAAACAACACTACGTTCAGTTCACCTTCAGAGCAAGAGTCATATATTCGACAATGGCTCGAGGAGAGGATTACATTTATAGCTGATTTCACTATACGCTTTTATCCTGGAAAGGTAATCATAATTACTTAGCAGGGTTTTTACCTGGAATGGTAATCATATCTTATCTTCTATTATGCATTTTTTGATTATTCAAGCTCCCTAAAGTTAAATGGCTTGTGGAGTTAAAATAAATTAATGTACCTAATTTTGAGTTATCCATATCTATTGGAATGCTAATCTGGTAGAACGAATCTGTGTACTTGTGCAGCATTTTGCTGCACGTCTCCAGTGTTTATTTAGACATGAAAACCATCATTTGCGTAGCATAGTAGTAATCTGATGGGAATTTATGATTACCAATTGTGATGCAGTTTGCTGTAGATAAGAGAAGCATTCTTCCTGTAGGAGACATCTCGGAAATCATCCTCGATGAAGAGGCAGATATTGCTGTCCTTGAGGAACCTGAGCATCTTACATGGTTTCATCATGGGAAGAGATGGAAAACTAAATTCCACCTTGTCATTGGAATAATACATACCAATTATCTGGAGTATGTGAAGAGAGAAAAAAATGGACATTTCCGAGCATTTCTTCTGAAATATGTAAATAGTTGGGTTGTAGGCATCTATTGCCATAAGGTAAGTTTCCTAATAAGTCCTGAGTTCCATCCTGGTTGTAAAATGTTAATGCGGCTTCCCCACCCCACCCCACCCCTTTTTCTGTTATCGACTTGTGTTATTTTAGAATTAAAATTTGCCTTTTTTGTGTACTAAAATAAACTTGCTAAAACAGCTTAGATTATCTAAGAAGAAATATACTTGCAATTTACTTTGCCTTGGGTGCTGTATTCTTCCGACTTTAACCGTTGTAGGATCACTGCCACCATGTTTTGATATATATAAGTAACTAATTAATTAATTTCATTGAATTGCAATCACATGTAATTGCAGGTAATTAGGTTGTCTGCTGCTACCCAGGATTATCCCAGATCGATCGTCTGTAATGTTCATGGAGTTAATCCCAAGTTCCTTGAGATAGGCAAGAAAAGATTTGAGCAACAACATGGCAGTAACCAGGCCTTCACCAAAGGGGCTTACTACATTGGAAAAATGGTTTGGAACAAAGGCTATGGAGAACTACTTAAACTACTTCATGATCACCAAAAAGAGCTCGCTGGTCTCGAAGTTGATCTATATGGAAACGGAGAGGACACCGATCAAGTTAAGGAAGCTGCTAGCAAGCTGAAACTGACAGTTAGAGTGCATCCGGGTTGTGATCACGCCGATCCTTTATTCCATGAGTAAGCCTCCTTTCGTTCACACAGCCTCCCGTCCCATTTTTTTTTTTTGGTGTGGGTGATGAATACAGGGATTGGAATCAATGAACAGTTAATTTTTCCCTTTCAGCTACAAAGTGTTCTTGAATCCTAGCACCACAGATGTTGTTTGCACAACCACAGCCGAAGCATTGGCTATGGGAAAGATTATTGTTTGTGCCAATCACCCCTCAAACGACTTCTTCAAGCAGTTTCCGAATTGCCGAATATACGACGATGAGAATGGTTTTGTTGAAGTCACACGCAAGGCACTCGGTGAAGAGCCTGTTCAATTGACTGCTGCACAAAGATATGAGCTATCTTGGGAAGCAGCCACGGAGCGGTTTTTAAGGGTTTCCGAGCTAAACCAGGTCTCGACGACAGAAACGGAGAAAAAACCGTCCAAGGGGTTTGCATCAGCCTCCTTAAACCTGTGGAAAAATGTAGAGGACACTTCTGCATATTTTCACCATCTGGCCTTAGGATTTGAAGCAACAAGAAGAGCATTTGGTGCAATTCCGGGGAGCTTGCAGCCGGACGAAGAGCAACGTAAAGAACTTGGGTTGACCAACTGATTGTAAGTTGAAACATTCTTTGTAAATTTATTTCAGAATTTTTTTTATAAATACTACTGGATTTTTATTAAATCTATAAAAATTATCATTACATGTATCTGAAAAATAAAATAATTGGATTAAACAATCCAAAAATTCTTACAACCCTATAACAATGAAAAAAAAATATTTTTATGGAGATAAGCATACTAACAAAATTCAGAGACTTCCTGAATCTTTTTGTCTCTGTCCAAACGAGACGCATAAGGAAAAAGAAATTGTACGCGATCCTAACTGTCATGCAAAAAGTATCGCTACTCAAGACTGATTTTATCGGCAAACAAACAAATCATCAATCGAGTGAGGATATATCTTTTCAAGTGATCATCGACAAAAACATAAATTAAAAATTAGTGTTGATTGAATCTTTGTGGGAACAACAATCGATCGTCAGGGTATGCTAAAATATGCCACAAAGACAAATGAATTAAAATACAAAACAAAAACATGTCATAAAGACAAAAGAAAAACGTATCACAAGAAAAAAAAAAGCTATAAAAACATAGATTCTTATAAAAATAATAAATTTGGTGATCGACAACCAATACTAAAATTGATTGTCGATCACTGATTAAAAAAAATGAAAAACATATTTAAAATGCTATAAAAATTGATATATTCATATCTTACATTATTTGTATGAGATTTCACATGATAAAAAGACTTGGAAAATTATTATTTTTGATTAATTTAACTTTAATCAAGACACATTTATAAAAAAATAGTCAGGATTTAATATAATTTTATTAAAAATATATGTATAAATTGACGCATAAAATGTTTATGCTAGAACCATAACATTAAATTAAATTATATTTTGATTTAATGTTATTTAATTGAATAAATTAATATTATAATTAAATATTTTTTTAATTTGATACATATATATATTGAATCAAATGGGTTAGATTAGGTAAATATGATAAATAATTTTAATAATTTGAGAAATAAAAATATTAAAATATATTTTGGGATCTACGATAAAAATTATAATATAAGAGAAAATCAGTATTTATAGATAACGGTTCAGATAAAGACTGTCATTTATAGGTAATATATTTTTAATTTTATCGTAATAAAAATAAATAAATCATTTCAAATCATTATTTATAGATAATAATTTTTCTTTATACTTTCATATTTATTAATAAATTTAATAATTTAATTAATAAAATAAATATCATCAAATAATACGGTTGTCACCGAAGTAGTTAACCCTTAAAAAAACTTTCAATAAATTGTTAATAGACGTACCAAAGCAAAAATAATTGGATTACAGGCGCCAACCACTCACCGAAATGCCGAAGCCCTTCTCTACTTTTCCACCTTCTCAGGAACAGAAAACTGTCTCTTCTTCAGGCGGTGCCGCCACCACGGCGGAGTCCGAGGTGATATCTCCGCCGTACGCTTCCAGTGTTATGCGTTTCCTAGAAAACATCGGTATTTCAGATCCCGAAGTGAAAAACTACAGTTCAAAAGACTACTACTCCATTCTCTTATGTAACCACCTCAAGACCCACTCCGTCCAACGTGGCCACGTCACCTGCTTAACCACCGTCAAACCCCCTATCACCGTAATTCCTTTGGATATTTTTCTCATGTTATATGGATTTTGTTTGGTTATCTTGATTTTATTGGGTTTGTGTTGCAGAATTCTTTTGGCGGGTTACATGGAGGTGTAGTTGCAGCGATGGCAGAAAGAGTGGCGATTGCCACAGCTAGAACCGTGGTGGGTGAGGATAAGGACATTTTTCTCGGTGAATTGGCCATTTCTTATCTCTCCTCTGCTGCCATAAACGTGAGTTTCTTTTGGTTTTCAAAATCCTAATATCTGATTTTGGTTAATACTTAATCCCATATGCAGTTTCAATGAAAATAAGTGAACCTTGATTTTTAATTGTGATTATGCCTGCCAACTTGATGTTTAAATGATGCAATGAACAATGGGGAAGCAATTCAATTTTCAGATGTTAATGTCACTGTTAATTGGAGTTCGTTCAACTTTTGCCGGTTTCTTCCTTTTGTTTACAGTCAATTTTAATGAATTCCTTATTGCAATCTGTTAATTGGAGTTACAGTTTTCTATATATTATATCATCATACATTCATAGTCATACTCTTAACTGAATTCGAAGGGTATATCAAACAAATGGTTAGTGATGATGTCCAATTCTGTAGAGCCATAAGCAGGGATGGACTGAAAAGGAGCTAGGACAGCCACACCCTGAAATTTTTAAATTCTTATATATTTTAGAATGATTGTCTAATTTCGTACCCGTAATGTAAGATCTTGCGTCCGTTCTTAGTCATAAGAGATTCTACGAAATGTTGTTAGTAGGAAATTGGTGTGTGGTTTCATAGAACAGGAGTATTAGGATATTAACATTAAGTATTGTATATCTCAAGGGGTTTATTCTCAATTTTAATCCTAAGAATTGCATCCCTCTCCTTGAAGGGGTACAAAGCCATCCGCGGTCGAGAGCTGTAAAGGGTTTCCACGATTTGTGGTTCTTGTCACAATCATGTAAACCCTTTTGAGGCTGTAAAGTGGTGTCCTTTATCCTCTCAGTGGACAAAACTTCGAGTTTAAAACTGAGAATACATTATTTGATGTTAATGTCTGCACTTTGTGAACCGACATAGCAACGACGTTTCACAGGCTTCTCCCCAACAAAACCACTGATCAATAGTTTGACAATAACAGTATTTTCCATCAACCATCTCACATTGTCTTTGTTAATGAAGATAGTATGATATCGTATACATTTACAATGTGCAGGCAGAGTTGATTGTTGATGGATCTGTGATCAGAAGTGGAAGAAATATAACTCTGATTGCGATTGAATTCAAACTGAGGGAAACTGAGAAACTGGTCTACAGCTGCCGTGCTACCTTCTACAACTCACCCATTGCCAAGCTATGAGGTATGTTTGCATTACTTTGTGGCTCAGCTGTTGATATCTAAAATATACCTCTAAGATCTCTGGTTCGTTGGTTGTGTTGGTATTGTGAAATTAATATTCTTATGCTACCAATAATCAAGGAATTTCATATTCTTTGTGTTCTTGGTGCTGCTTTACTTGAATGGCATTAAACAGCAATGGCAAAGAACAATCAAACAAACAGGATCATTCATTAAAAGGAAGTTTAATTTGTAGTCAGATTATCATGTTTGGTTATATTCTTAATCTCTTGAATTCATTTTCATTCATTAAAATGTAACAAAAATAATTAAGGTATAACATTTGATTGAATAGTTATTTTGATTTTTTTTTGAAACAATTTAATTTTCAATGTTTCATTTTGGGTCAAAATCAGTCAACTAATGTAAATAACATGATAAACTTGTATGATAGTATACGCCGCGAGAACAGTGTCATATAGGCAACATGTTGATTTTATAGACTAATATATCATTCGAAAATAATTTTATTACAATTATAAAAATTATAATTTTTTTCTTATGACATGTCATTTGAAAGAATCATTTCATATTTTTTTTTATCATAAATTGACTAATAATTTTCATTTAAATAATGATTATTTTGATAATAAATAAAACGGGCTAAATTGCTTAAAAAATATAGAATAAAATAATTATTTAGTTAAACATTAAGAATTTTTTTTATTACGTTGATAATTAATCACTCAAACATTTCAATTTATATTCAAATTATTATTTTCAAATTATCTCATTATGAGTTAATTGCACCATGTCTCTAAAACATAATCCTCAAAGTTTTAAATATTTTATTTTTGGATGAGTCTACAACGGGCGTCGAACACCGCTGAACATCGTTAATGTTAAACATCGCTGAACATTATTAAATTAATTTATAAAGAATAAAAATTTAAAGGACTAATCATATAATTATTAATAATATGTTGAGTTTATCACACTTTTATTAATTACATACTGAGTCTTTGAGATTTTAATTTTTTATTAATTAATTTAATGGTGTTCAACAATATTCAACATTAGTGGTGTTCAGCGGTGTTCGACGCCCGTTGTAGAATTTTCCTTTATTTTTATCCTTAAACAGATCATTTTAAATTGGTCCCTCAAACTTTTGAGATTTTGATTTTAGCCTCAAACTATGATTTTCATTTTAAATTAGCCTTAACTTTTTAAATATTCTAATTTCATCTTCAAATTATTAGTATATGTTATATCATATCTTATATTAATAAAATTGTTATAAAAATTATCAATTGTCATAAAACATTGATGTATATTATCTAATAATATGATGTAATATAAAAAATAATTTGATAATAAAGTTGAAATATTCACAAAAAAAGTTTGGAGATCAACTTAAAAAGTGTTCATGGTTTGGGGATAAAAATAAAATATTTAAAATTTAGAGATCAATTTAAAAAGAAAATCGTAATTTAAGGATGAAAATATAATATTCAAAAATTTAAAGATGATCCTAAAATAAATCATAATTTAAAAATAAAATTAAAATATTTTAAACTTTAAAGACTAATTTAAAATAATAATTTGAGAACATATTTCAATTAACTATCTCATTATTTATTAATCGGATAAATGTATTATTATTAATTTATTATCATCATCGTCGTTATTAGCCCTTAATTTGAATCCGTGAAAATAAATACGAGGGATAACCCATTTTCTTAAACCGCACGCCCATAAATTTTTAATAATAAAAGATTAAAAACTTAAACAAGAAGCGAACAAAGAGGGATGTTAAAAACATACGAGTCAAATCGCACTCTTCAACGGACGCCCCAAAATGGGAAATCCCTCATCTGCTTCTCCCAATTCTCAGGAAACTCAAGTAATCTCTTCTTCTGATGGTGCCACCACGGCGAAGTTCGATGAGAGATCTCCGCCGTACGCACCTAACGTTATGCGTTTCCTAGAAGGCGTCGGGATTTCTACTCCCATCGCTGAAAACTACAGTTCAGAAGACTTCTATTCCGATCTCTTATGTAATCACCTCAAGGTCGAAACCATCCGGCGTGGCCACGTCACCTGCTCCACCACCGTCAAGCCCACTATCACCGTAACTTTTTCGGATACTTCCCATCTTATCGGATTTGTTATATGAGCCTTTTCTTTTACTTTCTCTAGGGTTCTGTTTTGCAGAATGCGTTGGGTGGGTTACATGGCGGTGCGGTTGCAGCAATAGCAGAAAGAGTGGCGATCGCGACGGCTAGAACAGTGGTGGGTGAGGATAAGGACATGTTTCTCGGTGAATTGGCCATATCTTATCTCTCTTCTGCCACAATAGATGTGAGTCCTTTTCAGGGTTTCAATTTTTAATATCTGATTTAATGTTTGAATGGTCCAATGAACTTCCAGATTTTTTAATTTCACCTGAAGAATAAGAAGGTATATTCCGGTCGTGCAGGCGGAGCTGATCGTCGATGGATCTGTGGTTAAAAGCGGAAGAAATTTAACTGTAATCGAAGTCGTATTCAGAATGAGGAAAACCGGGAAACTGGCTTATAGTAGCCGTGCTACCATCTATAACACACCCATTGCCAAGCTATGAAGTTTCCAAAATGCTCATATTTGTGGCTCTTCTGGTAATGGAACTCCTGTAAGACTTCTATATCTTTGTGTTGGTATTTCCATATAAATATTCTTATGCCATAATCATGTTACTTTGTTGTTCTTGTTAAAAGTAATGTACACAAACAGGAAATAAATTAGATCCCAGTATTATGAGTTGGTTCCTGTACTTGATAATAATATTTCAAGTTATTCATCAATTCTTTAACCATGGCTGAAGAAATTGAATCGAACGGCCACAGCGGTCGTCTCACTAATCTTACAGTTTTGTTCACTGGGGAATACATCAAATGCATAAAAACTAGGAGAGGAAATTGATGTACAGACCAGAAAATTGCATCATCATTGCTGAAGTTTTTTTTCTAAGGCATCTGATTCACCTGTTTAGTCCCAACTTGCTGGAGAACAAATGCTCTTCCGAGTTCTTACAACAATATTCATCTAGAAGCGTGGTGTGTTGGCCAAAACCGATCTAAGATGGATTAAATCCCTGAGAAACAGGAAGAAAATGCACTGGTTTAATTCAACAATGTTATATGGTGATTGATAAGAAGTTACCAGAAGAGTTTTACTGATGGCATCTAACAGGAAATTTGATGACTTTACCAAACATATTTCTCATGAAAAGATGGCATTAACGAATGCCTCTGCATCAAACGGTTGAAGGTCTTCAACACCTTCACCGACGCCTACAAACTTCACGGGAATCCCAAGCTCATCCACCACACTGACCTGTGTGAGGCAAGAACATAGATAGAAAATATGAATTGGAAGTTTGGAAACAACCCTCAATACCTTCCCATCCCACACCACCCCAAAAGCAAATAGAAACTGGTTTAAGAGAGGATACCACACATCCCCCTCTAGCAGAACCATCAAGTTTTGTCAAAATAAAACCAGTTATTCCAACAACCTGGCAACATTGAATGTTAATACAGATGAAACAGCAACTAGGTGCAATAATAAGACGTTAACATTAAGTCTTAGTATCTTGATGAAGATGAGAGTCGGAAGAGTGCCTCGTTGAACTCCCTAGCTTGAGGAAGCATATTCAATCCAGTGTTCCCATCAAGAACTAGTAATATCTCCTGCACATGTTTTGGTATTGCCTTAATTAAGGTAAACCCTTGCTATAAATGATAAACACATAGCTCAGCATACAATTCATTTCAAATTAATCATCCTTGAAGGTACTCTAGCAGATACTACTAACGGCTAGAGCTAAAACCATAGAAACTGGTGCTAAAACATCATTCAATCTATCAAACATGCCCTTGACTAAGCCAGAAATGATGCCCAAAGTAAATGTTTCACTGATACGGGTACGAATGCAGGTATGGAAATGGGGACAGGGACGATAAACGCCAATTTTCAAAATTATAGAGTACAAGTATGACAAAGATATGACAAATATAAAATAATGTTATACTCCAAAAAATGTAAGAAAACAAATCATAAAAAAACATGTGAGAATGGCATCACACATACTTGATACTTGTAGTTGAATCATGTAAGATAAAGTTAAAAAGAAAGAAGAAAAAGACAAAAATGGTGGGAACATAGAAAAGAAAAAATAGGGTGGTGCGATACTTGCAGGTACCCCAGCCCGGCCGTACCCAATGTCTCTGGTACAGGGACATATTGGATACGTGGTATGGCATTAGATTGAAGTACTCGTGCTTCATAGACGAAAATGTAGAATAGAGGCAAATAAAGTAATTTATCAAACATGTGCTTTTGTCTGGACAGAAGAGGAAACACAAATCTTTCACGTTGCCTGGATATCTAAATGATTTCAGGGCCATGAAAAAATTGAGCTTACATTAGGTGCACCACGAATAACTTTGCCAACAGCCTTCTTACATGCTATCAACTCTTCCATTAAGCTGTAGTTAGTGTGAAGACCTGCAGAATAAACAAAGCAGACCAGTGAGAAATAGCATAGAGGCAGAGAAAAATCAACAAGAACATACGATGAAGGTTTCAAAATACTTACGTCCAGATGTGTCACACAAGACAACATCAAAACCTTCCTCTTTACCTCTTTTCACAGCCTGCGAAAGCACTATTCAGAAAGCACTTTAAAATCACAAGTTAAAACCTTTGTAATGCATCACAGTGATAACAATCAACAAAACACTATCTCACAACCCATTTCGATCCTAAAAGGAATACTTTCATTAGATGTTATTTTTGTCTACCTGATGATGCTTTGGCATTCTCTTTTTCAGCTACAACTATCTCACAACCAGTTCGCTCTGCCCATATCTCTAGTTGATCACTGGCAGCTGCTCTGAATGTGTCGCCAGCTGCCATCAATATCTGCCAAGATCTCAAGCCATAAGATAAAATAACATGCAAAAACTATTTGTGAATAATCATGTTTACAACTACAAAGCACTTCATCACATTGTAGTAGCTAAAGCATTTTATGCTTTTTAGTAGCTCACATTCGCCCCTTCATTCTTTAATCTATAAGCCAGCTTTCCTGCAAGGGAATCACTAATTGAATTGGATCATCTTAGAATAAAATGTCAAACATCAATTTGTTTAGATAAATGTTGCTCATAACTAAAGCTTCCCAAGACAATATAAAGTAGACAAAACCTACTAATTTGATTAACAGAATTCCATTCACAATTCTTAACACCCTTACGACTTCGTTTTATCGACTTACCGAGGGATGTTGTCTTGCCACCTCCATTAACACCAACGATCATGATCACGGCGGGCTTCCTGATAGAATTAAAGAGTGTTCAGCAAGAGAAACAAACAACATCAGTTTACAGCAGAATGGATCATGAAGTAAATTCGAAATCTGAAACACAAAAAACCTGAATCCAAGTTGAAGCTCGGTGTTACTTCCCTTTGTTGTTATGAGATCCAACACAATCTTCTTCAATGCATCCTAAAACCATAATTAACTCACATTTTTCAATATTTATAACATCATTAAATAAAACACTCCACAAACTATATTCAACAAAGAACAATGTAAAAAAATATCATTGGACTTCCTGAATTAACCTTTATTTCACTTCCTGATTTGAGTTTTCCACTTAGAATATCCTCCCGCAAGCTCTCCACTATTTTAATGGTAATTCTTGGTCCAAAATCGGATACCAGCAAAGCCTGCAAAATCAAATTGGAATAAATTTATTCATTTCCCCGATCTTTTTAACTGTTTTACTAACACTTTTCCGATAGCATTTAAACAATGAATAGAGATGAGAAAACCTCTTCGAGTTCATCAAGGACACGATCGGTGTCGGCGAGGTTCCAGTATAATAAGAGTTCGTCGATGACGGCGAGGTTGTCTCTGGTTTTTGAGAATCCCGAGAAGATCTTTTCGACGTCACTCTTGGCTTTTTCCTTGATTAACCGTCCGAGTCGAGTGAAGAAGCCAGTCTGACTAGAAAGGATTTTGGAAGGGGAAGCGATTGGTCTGGCTGTCGTGAAAGGAGTGAACCGGATTCGAGGGAAGCTGGAAAAGAACGGCGACGGAGAGGGTTTGAAAGTGAGGGAGAAGTGAGTAGAAGAAGCCATTTCTATGGCTTTCCGTATTCTGATTTGTGTGAGGTGAAGGGAAGGAAGAGACTCGGAGTGGATAACATTATTATCCTTACGACGTCGTTTATAATGCAACTGTCTAATACAAATTAGAAATTTAATCTTAATTCTCAAATCGGCTCCAACTTAGAAATGGTCAAATTATTCGAATCCATGAATTTTAATCCGATAATTTAGTATTATTTTCGAAATATATTATAACAAAATCTTTTAATCCACAAATAATTTTTTATTTAATTTTTAACAGACGTTTGTCTACCTGTTTTAACATCTAAATAAGTATTAAAAAAAATAAAATTTTGAGTTTTTATTTAACAACTATTTGACCCCAACGGGCCTTTGTAGATTCAATCCCAAAAGAAACCTTAGGTTCTAAACCAGTTTTTGGGTCAAAATTTGGTTTAGAACGTAAAAGCAATGCTAAAGAGTTAACTTTAGAAATAAAAAATAAAAAAGTTTGAAAAGTGTTTTTCAACCTAAATGTAAAAACTAAATTCTTTAGGTTTTACGGTTGGAAAAATGCTTTTAGAAGCCAGATTATAATTTTAACCTCCATTTATTATGTTTTATTATAATTTAATTTTTATAAATACATAATTATATTTAACGTAAATTATTTTTTTAGTTTAAAAATTATATATATTCATGTAAAAATTATATATTTTCTCAAAAGCATTTATGAAAAGCGTTTTTTAAAAATAATTTATGTATTTATTTATTAATATTTTTATATTTTATCATAATTTAAGTTAATATTATAATATGAAAGAATTTAATTATCATTTAAATATATATTTTTAACTTATAACATCATGTCTAAAATAGTCATTTACTTTCTCAAAAGCACTTTTTGACAACAATACTAAACACATATATTTCAAACTAAAATTTTTGAAAGAACTTTTTCACTATATTTTTTTCACCACACTTTTCTACCGCACTTTTCAAAAATAATACTAAACTGACCCTTCGTCAATCAACTTAATCCAATTTGACTATAATTATTCTTAGTCCAACCGAACTTTAATTAACTTGTTTTATTTTTTAATATAACAAAAGGCCTAAAGTTTAAAAAAAACATAACGTTTAATTGAATAATCACTTTGGTCTTTTTTTTTTTGAGCTATTCAATTCTCAATGTTTTATTTTAAGTCAAAATACTTCTTTTACGGATGAAAGTTGTTTAAAAAATGACGATAAACAATTTAAAATATTTTGATAGAATGATAAGTCAGCAAAAAAAAATTAAATTTTATATAATTTTATAAAATTATTTTTAATTAATATAATATTTTTTAAATTAATATATTTATTTACATGATATTGTTATACCAATATATACTGTCATTTCAAG
Source organism: Abelmoschus esculentus (assembly GCA_035048815.1). NCBI lineage: Eukaryota > Viridiplantae > Streptophyta > Magnoliopsida > Malvales > Malvaceae > Abelmoschus > Abelmoschus esculentus. Next base: position 15,577,936 of record JAUCBN010000031.1, read on the forward strand.
TCATATGTCACTAGACATCAGTTGATTGTTTATTTTCATCCGCAAATAAATTATTATGACTCAAAATAAATATTAAAAGTTGAATCTAAAAAAAATAAAATGAAGACTAAAGTACTATTCAATCCATAGATTTTTAACTTATAATAAAATTTAAAAATTAATTAAACTAATCCATTAGCCACTAAAATTTGACTCTAGTCCCTTTAAATTTAGAAAAGTTATGATTACAACATTAACATTTGTTAATTCATCATTTTAGTCACTAGACCATTAATTTTCTAATGTTCGTATAAAACATTAACATTATCATGTCACGCTTTCATTCAATCATCGCCCACCATTGCTTGCAAAAACATTTTTTTCCCTTCTCATCACTATTTTATTCTTTATTTGAATTTTTTCAGAAATTCGATAGAAATTAAACGAAAATATCTTTAAATGATTATAGGATGAAATTGTTTTTTCTTGATTAAATATAAAAAAAAATTATTGATAGAAAAGATTCGAACAAACATAACATAGAAAATTAAGAATAAATATTCGAAAATAAATTAAATTAGGGCACCAGGTAAACTTGAAATGTAAAAATAAAGATAAGAGTCAACACACGATCGAGTGAAGGGAAGAGAAATCTATTGTATTCGTCGACAAAATTTAAGTTTAAGTTGGGTTGGTTTTTTTATTAAGAATGATTTACGGATCAAGATTAATAATATAATTTTTTGATATTTTGCAATAATATTATATATATATATATACAAATAGATTACTAAAATATTTTTTTATAATTAATTCTTTAAAATTTATTTTTTACGATTAGATCTTATAATTTAATATTTTAATAAGTTAAATTGGGTTCATGTTTAAATATATATATTTTTGATCATGTTGGTCCAATTACAGTGTTATTGTAGTATCTGTTTTAGAGTATATTTTTAATCATTGAACATTAATCGCTTTATCATTATACTGACATTACTAGTACTCGAACCTGTGACCTATAAGAACAATAACCGTTTCATTAATCACTAAGACAAGATGATTCGTGCATATATACATCTATTCTAAAATATTAAATTTAGAGTTTAAAAAATTAGATATATTATATATTTTTGGCGAAATTGGGCGAATATTATATTTAATTTTTTATTTTAAAATTTATTATACTCCCTAAAATATTTAAGAATCTATAGCATTTTAAATAATGGTATTAAATTGAGGTCAGAATACTTTCAATCCGACCTCATGGAGAACAAAATTAATAAAAAAATTTGAAGTCCCCTAACTTACAATCCGACTTCAAAACTAAAATATAAGAAAAATTGAAGTCTCCTTGATTACCTTCCGACTTCAAGACTTTAATTTTTTTAATCTATGAAGTCGGAATGAAATCTTTCAGATTTTAATTTTTTTATTATTTTTTCATTGTTCATTAAAGCAAGTTAGTATAGGGTTACAATTGTTTTAACTCATGATGTCTGATTGAAATCTTTCAGACTTTAAGATTATATTTTTTATTATTTCTTTTATGAGGTCGGATTAAAATCTTTCCGATCTCAATTTTTTTCCTTTTTTTTTAAGTCGGATTGAAATCTTTAGGACCTTAAAAAACATTGTTCAAAATACAATAGATTCTTAAATATTTTGAAAACTTTAATAGATTTTAAAATAAAAAATTCAGATCCAATATTGGGTCAATTTCGCCATATATTTTTAATATATAATATATTTTAAAATTAAAACATAAAATTTATTTTTTAAATATTAAAACACGAAAATGACAAAAAAAACATGTGTAATATCCGAATTTTGTCTGGGTTTGAATATAAAATAAGGCCGCAAGTAAATATTATATAGTAAATAAAATAAATAAATAAAATTTAAAAAATATAATATATATATATATAAATATAATAATAACACTAATAGATATAAATGGTTACTAAAAAAACAAAACAAAACAAAAGTAAAAAATAATAAAGGATAAGGTTGAGATTGGTTACCTTTTCATGAGGGGGACAGTTTCCTTTTGAAGAGGATCCATCACCAAACCGAGTGAAAAAAAAAAGAAAGGGAGAGAAGGCAAACAGGGGGTTACACAAAAACACAGAGAACAAAAGGGGGAGGCTTTTTTGGGCTACTCTTCGCAACAAATAAAGGGGAAGGAAACTGGAGACAATTTTTAGGGGATGATAATGGCAACGATAGGCGCATAATGGAGTAATGATGAGGAAGGGAAATGATTGCAGCAATGATGAGGTTCGTGATTGTAGTAATGATGATGCTATAATGACAATAATCATGGATGCTCATGATAACAACAATCATGGTGGTCATGATGGAGCGATGATTGTAATGGGGGGTTTTTAGTTTTGCTCTTCGGCAGTGGCATGGGAGAGGAAAAAGTTTGGTGAATCACAAGGATTCTTCTTCGATGGTGAATGAACCAGACATTACTATTCGGCGGGAACACATGGAGATGCAACTAGGAGAAGACAGGACAGTTTCAAGGCAAGAGAGGGAAATCTGTTATCGGGATTTTGCAGGGAATTTGATAGCAAGAAAAAGGAGAGAAAATTCTCACCAATTCCGGGAAGATTTAAAGCTATCAAAGAAGGTTGCCGGAGTGGAGAAAACGTAACCGGTTACATTGTTGGAACGACCACTTTGGTGCAGGCGATGATCCGAAACAATACATTCATTATGAAAGGGGCAGCATGTGAACGCTCCTACTAACGCAACCAAGCGCGAGGAATTATGAAGGTCGTCTTGTAGGAAATCCATTGCGGTGAACAGGGACAGTCTAAAACTTCTAAGAGAGAAGCAAGAGTTCGACAACAAATCACTTCTCTATATGGAGTTCCTTCCTTAGTTGTCTGAAGGAGATTTTGAGTGAATGCCACGATCATCATGGTTCTCTGGATCTTATAGCCAAGCAAGGCATGAAGACAAGACATTGGCTATATGGGATGCAAACAAATTCAAGGAGTCAGAGGCATACAAATTCACGGATACATTCAATAGCAGGTTAGTATATATTTGTTTGCTTGTTCGTATGTGTTTCTATATTTGTATCTCAATTATGCTTCATTAGTCCATTATATTTCTATGAAAATTTCCATTGCAATGCTGTGGTATATGTGATACTATGAAATGAAAATTAGTTTGACTCTTTCGTTTAATGTCTTAATTAATTATGTTTGCATATTTTTAAAATCATATAGTATTCTGTTTAGGGATCAATTTAATTTTCACGTAGATTAATTAAATTAGAGTCTCTTTTAGGATTAGTCACTTTAATTACATAACTAAATTAAATAGGGAGATAATTTAGTAACGATGACGTTCTAATCATATATTTCGGATACACTAAGTGGTCAGTGTTTTGACATAACATTATGTTGGCCAATAGTGTACTTTGGTATCGTATTCGGCGCGTCATCAAAACATAGAAAATGATAAATAATTTAGAGTTAGAATTCAATAAAATCAATTAGGCAAAAACTAGAATCACCAATAGTATTATTAATTTTGTTCGGTGTCGAGATGGTAGTGTCCGATTAATTCGGATGTTATCATAATACACTTGGTGAAATTAATAATTTAATAGGGTTTTAAATATTCAATTAATGGAGCCTTATAGGTTAGAACTTAAAATGAACAAGACAATAACCGGTCATGCATTTAAAGCCTTTTGGGGCAGAACTTATATTTCTTTAAATACGAGTTAAGGTTTCCTATCTAGAGGGCGTCTTATTCAAATTCGTATTTAAAAGAAATATATTTTTCTTATCCAAAAGGATATTCTTATTCGAACGGTATTTATTTGCCAATAATGAATTAAATTAACATTATTATTCGAAATGTCGAAATGCCACGTGTAATTAATAAGGTACCAATCTTGGGCGTTTGTAAGGGTCGTCCTTACACGTAACCGACTCCCGAACCCAAATGTTTTTAAAAGAATCTCTGGTTTGTTTTATGGTGTCTAGCCTATCAAAGTGGCCGGTGGCGACTCCAAATCGATTTTAAAACTCAAATTAAATGTTTTTAACAAGACCCTGTTTTTCATAATTCATAATTAAAAATGATAAAAACTCGATTTTCCAAAATTCACTCACCAAGTTATTTTTTACACTTTTCGATTTTAAAATGATCACTTTTGTTGGTAGAAGGTGTGTATCCTTGCAAATGAATGTTTGGATAAGCGGCTTAACTTTTGTTTGATTTAAAAAATAAACAGATTAATTTGATTTTTAATATTATTTCTTTTACACCCCTGTTTCCTTGTAAATCTGCAGGTTGTTTCCCAGACATTTGTCAAAAAGCCAATGTCACTCTCTGTCACGCGCTGAATATTCAACCCTTATAATCCTGACGATAATTTAGGAAGCCCAATTAGGTCAACACTGAACCAACCCTTCTCTTTCCGCCGCCTTTCTCGTCAACTTCCTCCGGCCAACTCCGATATAAACCATGTCATCTCAGCAGGTTTTCATCAAATTCAAAATACCTAGTTTCATTCTCCATTAAAATCTTTTATTTTTTGCTTTCTTCTCCATGGAGACCAACTCTCGCACTCTGGAGATCACAGTTTTGTCAGCAGAAGATCTGAGAATCGACAACCGATCCGTTAAAAAGAACGCTTTCGCCGTCGTTTGGATCAACAGTTACAACTACAAGACGACGAAGATCGATGCGGAAGGAGGGAGTTTTCCTTCGTGGAACGATAAACTAGTGATGGACATGCCCATGCACACGAGCTTCGTTACACTACAAGTCAAATGCAAGGCTTCGAGCGGCGGTGAGGATAAAACCGTCGGAATTGCGAGAATTCCGGTGAATGATTTTATTGGAGGGTTTTATCCCGAAAATCGTTTACAGTTCTTGAGTTATCGGTTGAGAGATTCAAAGGGGTTGAAGAACGGAATCGTCAACGTTTCCGTTAGGGTAAAAGAGCCTTTACAAGCTTGTTCTTCCCAGGCGGCGTCGTCCGGGCTTGGAATCCCCGTCGATGGACGTAAAGATTCTGGAGTCGTTACGGGGATTCCGATTTGGAATGGTTATCCATCTACTTCTTTGTTTAGATGATTTTCACAGAAAATTTTAGATTTAAATATTTAGTTTTATTGTTATAAAATACTTTTAAAAGGTAAATGAAAATTTTAGAATTTAAATTGCACGTATTTTATAAAAATATAATAAATCTAAATTAATTTATTTAATATATATAATTTTTGAATTTAATTTTTTTATTAATTATATTTTTATAAAAATTAAAAATTTATAAATTATAGATAAACACAATAACAAATTAAGGTTAAAATTAAAATTTAACTCTCAAAAGTACTTTTTAATTATAGAAACTAAAATTTTTAGATTTTATGTTTGAGTTAAAGTATTTTTTAAATATTATTTTTTTCTCCCAAAACTAATTGTTTAATAATGTATACAAACTTAAATTATAATAAAAAAATTTAAAATTTTGTTAATATTATAATTGTTAAATAAATTGACTTAAATTATAATAAAAATTATAATTTTTTGTAAAATTTAATTTAAAACCATAAATTATATTTTAGATTATATATGAATATAAATTTAAATAAATTATAAATAAAATAATTTTATTTTCGATATAAATATTATAAAATATATATAATTTTATAATTATATATGTATAAATATTATTTTAATAATATATTATAAAGATAAAAAAAATTATCTTACGTGTTATGGGTTCAAATCAAAGCATCGCTTTTTATTGTGTTCAGGTGATTTTTTTCTCTAAATTTTAATATGAAAATTACTATCAATTAGTTTAGTTCGAAAAAAATGTAAACTAAAATTTAAAAAACGATCTAAAAAATTGAATTCAAAACATTTTTAATTTTTTTATTCGATTATAAATTATAGTTTTATGTAAATTTAGTTAATTAATCAAATCAATTATCTACGATCTTTGTAAATTTTATGTATTAAAATATTCTATAATCTGATAATTTCACTGCTTAATTGTTTTATATTTTTATTGCAGAGAAGAAATATTAAACTTATTATAATATTAAATTTATATTTTAATAAATAAAGTAAAAACGTTTTTACCCAAAATTGAATATATCAGTTAACTAGTCAATTAAATTATTTAGTTTAGGATCGAGAATTAAATAACCTAATTATCGGTTAATCAAAAATGATTTATTAACGATTAATCGAACATGATTTCTATACTCTTATAATAAAGTTAAGGATTTAAATCCTAACTTAATAAAAAATAATTAAAAAATTATCCTATAATAAATATCTATAATACTCGATCTAGATTAATCATCGTAATTATATGAATAATCTAATTTATTTTTTATTCTAAAATATAAAAGATTTTTACCTATATTTTAGATTTTAAAATAATTTTTATAATATATATATATAACAAAACGGATATTTTCTTTTTAAAATTAAAAAATAAAAAAGGGGTGGTATATTAGAAACTATCAATTTTAATACAAAATTTACGAGATTCTCTAAAAATAATAAAGAAAAAAAGGTGTCATGGATTGAACTTAAACTAATATGACACATTATACAATAGTTATATTACTATTAGAACCCTCAAATCAACAAGCACCAGTGGTCTAGTGGTAGAGTAGTACCCTGCCACGGTACAGACCCGGGTTCGATTCCCGGCTGGTGCAACCGAGCTATGAAGATCTAAGCGATTATGTGATGGTTTGGGTCCATCATTAAATCATCTTCAAGATGAAAAAATACGCATCCGAGCTCATTTCTTTTTTCATTATTCCCTCATGAGTTTCTTCACTTTCGGCAATCAGCATCGACTTTCCCGAGATCTCCGATCCTTCGTAACTTGTACTTTGGGTTATTCAAAAATATGGAGATCAGAAGGAAAAGTATAGACTTATACAAAGATTAGGAAGGATGTTGTATATATATAACATAATCTAATCACTTTGATGCACTCATCAGCTAAATCCATTTATTTAGCCCGAATCGAACAGCAGGTGGTTCATCACAAAACAAAGGTGGCCATCCAGATCATGGTCGGGATTAATTCATCATACAACAAGATTTTGCTACTAGATTGTGTTCCACATTGACAAAACATGACTAAAAACAGGTAATATTTGTCTTGGTGAACCTAAGGGATGAATATAATCTGCATACAGAGTAATGAGATTTACTGGGTCTGTGAGAGTATACGAAATTGCAATGATGCAAGGAAGACAGCAGCAAACAGCAAGATCAATGAGGCAGGCAACAGCAACACAGATGAATACAAACATGACATCCAATGCAAGAAATGTAACACAAAGCCTGCACCATTAAGAACTCAGTGTGTCTAATCAGTTCACTTTCCCCAGTGTGTTAACAGCTTGTGCTGCGGTTATAGTGGGGTGTGTGAGGCTGGGTTGTGCAGAGGAAACTCTCTCGTTGTTCCGGAATATGCATGCTAGAGATATGAAGCTGGAGAATTTCACATACCCGTCCATTCTAAACGGTTTTGCTTTGATGCAAGATATGAACAATGCAATGTCAGTACATTGTTTGATTATTAAAACCAGATTTGAGGCTTCCAAGCTAGTTAATAATGCTTTGGTTGACATGTATGCTAAACAAGGAAACATGGATTGTGCTTTTCAGGTGTTCGACCGCATGCCGAACAAGGATGTGGTCCATGGACCTCTCTGGTGACGGGACTTGCACGTAATAACCGTCATGAAGAAGCTCTCAAGTTGTTTTGTGACATGAGATTTGCAGGCATTTATCCCGAACATGTCGTTCTCGCCAGTGTGTTCAGGAATTTGGGCAACAAGTTCATGCAAACTTTGTTAAATCTGGCCTCCAGTCATCCGTTTCGATAGATAATTCCCTCGTAACAGTGTATGCTAAGTGCGGATGTATAGATGATGCAAGAAGACTATTTGATTCTATGCAGATTCAGTAAGGTTCTATGATCAAATGATTGCTAGTGGCGCAAAACCTGACTTCATTACTTTTATAGGCTTACTATTTGCTTGCAGCCATGCCGGTCTTTTGGAAAGAGGTTGTTTGTATTTTGCATCAATGCCGAAGGTATACGGAATTAAACCAGGTCCTGAACACTATGCTTGTATGATTGATCTCTTGGGTCGCTCCGGAAAGCTCATTAAGCCGATGCATTGTTAAATCAAATGGATGTCGAACCGGATGCTGCTGTATGGAAGGCTCTTCTTGCCGCATGTAGAGCACACGGCAACCTGGAATTAGGGGAAAGAGCAGCAAAGAACCTCTTTGAATTAGAGCCCACAAATGCTGTGCCATACATCATGTTGTCTAACATGTATTCCGCTGCCAGAAAATGGGAAGACGCTGCGAGGTAACCAGCAAGGTGTACACGTTTATGTCGGAAGACAGGGCATCCTAGAACTGCCGAAATCTATTCCAAGATTGGCTAGATCATGGTTTTGATCAAGGAAGCTGGCTATGAACCAGACATCAGTTTTGCCCTCCATAACATGGATGAAGAAGGGAAGGAGCTTGGTCTAGTCTATCACAGTGAAAAACTGGTGGTTGCGTTCGGACTTCTGAGCTTGCCATCCAGGGCTCCGATCCGAATTTTTAAGAATCTTCGGGTTTGTGGGGATTGTCGTACTGATTTGAAAAAAATGTTCAGAGTTTACCATCGTCCCATCATCTTGAGAGATTCCAATTGTTTCCATCACTTCAAACAAGGTTTTACATTAGTAGAGTAAGGTTTTTCACCGATTTACAAAACCTTTGATTCTATAGCATTTACCAAACCAAATAAACCTAATCTCAGTAGAACAGAACTTATACGAAATTATAACGGGAAAAAGTCGAAATTCAGTGGAAAAGAGTAATCTTTTTCATTAGTAGAGTAAGAAAACTCATCAGATTGTAAAAGAAAAAAAAAAATCAAAACCTCATCACTAACACTCCTATAATCCACCCATCTGAACGTCCATCATTTTCAGTCCTCAAATCCGATGGCCTTCTAATCACGATATATCGTTCCGTGTCTTTGCTTGAAAACTACCAAAGAACAAAGGTGGTCATCTCCGAACAAGAGAAAGATGGGGCAAGTGCAACGTGTAGCTTGTCCGTTGTAGTAACTTAGCATCATCCAAAAACAGTTTACATATTAACAGAAGCCGTCGCATTCGATATTTTATGTCCTTGCATGTTCAGGGATAAGACATTGACGTAGTTCAGGTGATGCACCTGCCAGTTCTGCATAACCATTGGCATTTGAAACTCCCGAACAAGACGAGTTTTAAGAGAATGATCAGATGTGATGAGGTGAAATTCGCTTACCTTTATCTGTGAAATCGAATAAAGGAGGTAGTGCTTGGCCGTTAGGCAAACATGCGTTGGGGTTTCTTAAATCATTGAAGAAAGGGTGCGCACATGCCTCCAGCTGAAAGCCAGGAAGTGTAACACTCATTAAATAAGAACATAAAAGCTGGTTGATAAATTACACATCTAAAGTTCCCAATCAAGGTTCAAAGTATACGAGCACGAACGCATATGTAACGGAAAACAACAATAATATATTGCAAAATGCTTACGGCGGTGCAACGTAGGTTTGGCGAATATTGGAGCAGCCTTGACACGAGATCTACTGCTTCAGGGGGCAACTGCTTATGAAATATCTGAAAATATAACTCGAATAAATTTTCCACTTTCACGTACAACTTATAATAAGGTAACTAGTAGATGATCCAATCAGCTCACCTTATGCCATGGGTGAGCTTTGATCTGAGGGAACTTAAATTCGTTGTAATTCGGATTCATGCATTTAATTTCTTCTCTGGTTGGTGTACCCAGTATCTGGATCAATTAAAGCAAAACAAAGTGAAATGATGAAAAATGCGGAAAAAAGTGGTAAGAAAACAAAGCCATAGATGCACACCTTGATAATTTCCAGTAGCTGATCGACACCACTTTCACCAGGAAACAATGTCTGCGAATCGAATACCAAATACACTTTATTGCACTGAACATAGATTCCACCTTCCCCCAGGAAGAGTAAAATTTTACATGCTGCATACGGTATGGTCTCAAAAGAATGATAGTATCAATGCGGCGCAGAAGAAATAAATGCCAAAAGCAGTACATGATGAATGTTTAAATGTCGCAACACATATCATGAACGTTGATAAAATAAGCAGAACATATAACCATCAAATGATACATAAAATGAGAAAGTGTGGAGAATGAATGATGCTATTAAAGCGTTGTTACTTGTTAGAGCCATACAAGTATTGGAGAGGTAATGTAAATATAACATAAATTGATGCCAATCTGAATGTAAAAGAAAATCGAAATTATATACTCGCCTGTCCAAGCAGAAGCTCAGCCATGACACAACCAACGGACCACATATCAATAGCAGTTGTATAAATTGTCGCCCCAAATATAAGCTCTGGAGCTCTATAATATCTTGAGCATATATACGATATGTTAGGTTCACCTGGCACCTAAACATTGCAGAATAAGTCTCTAAGTTTTAGACAAGAACAAGACTTTCTAACTTTCCAAAAATTTGATGTCTTGAACATACCAACATCTTTGCACTACCAAAATCGCATATCTTCACCTGGTGATTGCGAGGATTGACCTGAAAATATGTCACATAAACTCTAATATTAATCAGTATTAGTAATAAAAACTTCAGAGAACGAATAACAAAAGCAATCAAATGCTAAAGCAACCCAAATTTCACTAACAATATCAGAAACATACACAATAAATCCTTAGACAAGAAGTATGGCTGGCTGACCACCATGAAAACAGATAATGTCGCACATTATAGTGCATTCAAGTTTGATAAGAAATTTGCCAAGTTTAGGTGAACCATAATATCATGTACACAACTTGCTTTACCTAATAGCAACTTCCAGACTATAATAAAAGACAAGAATATCTCACCAGTAAATTTTGCGGCTTAATATCACGATGGCATACACAAACCACACGATGCAAATAATTTAGCCCACGACAAATCTACAGAAGCAATATAGATTGTCACAATATGCACTAAGAATATAGTCAAAAATCATTACATCAAAAATCAAACCAGTAGAATTTTGCAGCCACTACTTATTAGCAAAGCAGAGGTGAGGATCACCTGGTATACATACAGCTGCACATGAAGAATGGGCATATGTTGATTCATTTTGCTGTAGTGCTTTGAAACTTGATAAACAGTTTCTGGTACATACTCTAGAACAAGATTAAGATAGAGCTCATCTTTTTCAGTGGATGAAAAGAAACAGCGCTTCAGTTGAACCACATTAGGATGGTCAAGTATACGCATAATCTGAAGTTCCCTGTTTTTGTATCTTTTATCCTGCAGAACCTTCTTTATAGCAACAGGTTCACCACTCTCCAAGCACTTAGCCTACATCATAAACATAAAGTCTAATGTGAAACTAAAAGGGAGAATATTTTGAATAAATAAGACACCAGAGGCAAAAAGTAAGAAGTAAGAACATAGTTAAGAGCCAATAAATTCATACCTGAAAGACAACGCCAAATGAACCTGTGCCAATTGCATGCTCTACCTTGTATGAGATTGTCTGAACGCCATGGAAAAAGGCAATGATATGTGTTGATTGCAACTTAATCCAAATAGAATAATCAAATGAAATGGAACACCATGCATGTAAACCAAGACTATCGTAACAATCACTTGAGCAAACTATTGAGCTTTGCTTTTTTTATTAAAAAAGAATAACAGTTTCAACAAGAAAACCTTACTCCCCTCCATCAAGAATGAAGAAAAAAAAGGCATGGGAAAATTTACAATTCAGATGAGCAGTTATGTTCGACGAAAAGTCACCCAAAAATCAAATCACCTGTTTTGGTTGCCCATTCTCACCGTCGATAGTAGCTGAAATTATCTGACCTGCTTCTGCTCCATTTCCACTAATAACAATAGCCTCCATATCCTGCGAAACACAAGTAACAAACAGTAATTTTAGAAATAATCAAGGGCCTAGATAGTTGTAGACAGCTTCCTCGTTGATTCAATTCATTAAAATGAGCAGTTAGGTTCAACGAAAAGTCACCCAAAAATCAAATCACCTGTTTTGGTTGCTCATTCTGACCGCCAATAGTAGCTGGAATTATCTGACCTGCTTCTGTTCCATTTCCATCAATAACAGTAGCCTCCATATCCTGCAAAATACAAGTTACAAACAATAATTTCAGATATAATCAAGGACCCAGATAACTGTAGATAGCTTTGAATCATTTCATAAAATCAAGTAACATTTCCGAAAAGGTTGGTCAGAAGATCTCTTGGAGAACCCATAGCCATAGCCTGAGGAATATGTATATAGCTCCATTATTGATTCAATTCAAATGAGCAGTTATGTTCAACGAAAAGTCGCTCAAAAATCAAATCACCTGTTTTGGTTGCTCATTCTGACTGCCAATAGTAGCCGAAATTTTCTGATCTGCTTCTGTTCCATTTCCATTAATAACAGTAGCCTCCATATCCTGTCAAATACAAGTTACAAACAATAATTTTAGAAATAATGAAGAACCTAGGTACGCGTAGACAGTTTGAATCATTTCATAAAATTAACATTTCCGAAAAGTTAGTCAGAAGATCTCTTGTAGAACCCCAAGCCCAAGCCTGAGGAATATGTAGATAGCTTCCTAATTGATTTAATTCAAAGCCAATTCAAGTCGTAACATAGAAAGAAAATATTCTATCAAAGAAAGCGTAGAAAGAAAATAATTATTCCTCATTGATTCATTCCATTTCTATCATTAAGGCTCAATTCAAGTCATAAACATCAAAAGAAAAAAATTATGACTTAAAACTATATCAAAGGCTTCTGACTTTCTAAGTTTCAAGATGTTAATAAGTTCTTAGATGGCATTTCAGCATACATTGTTATCATTTTATAACAATATGGATATAAAGACAATAATTAAGAGGGAAATTCGAACATATATGTAGGCCTAGAAGTTTTAAAAGAAGACCCAAAAATCACCTCATCTTGGTCGGCTGTTTTCTCATCTCTGATTGTCATTTCATGCATTTCATTAGGGAGCTGATCGACACATGGTTTCTCAATTCTATCATCAGATGTTACATAGCATGTACTGGCTACAATTTTCCGTGATGAAGAAGCCATAAGATGCCCTGTATCAGGGGTGCTCCTCTCAACTAAATTTGATTCCTCATTTACCTTACATTTTGATTCTAGATCAACCTTTGTCCTCTTGCTGCCAGTATCCACACCCTGGTGAGGAAATTATAATTTTCCAAAAAAAGAAATAAAGAAAAATCAATCATAAAACCAAAAGATGAAAGAAACCCAGCATCATACTAGAGTCCTTTTATATTGCTATCTTTATATACTAGAGCTCATTGTAGATCTCATGTGTTTTCTTTTTCATCAGAACGGAATTACATAGTTCAGCAGGTAGTGATTTTGAACACTAAAGGAACACAAGCAAGCAGCTCATTATGTTTATAAGTTAACAGATTAACATTCAGTTCTGCCTCCTCCTTCAAACCACTCTTGTCACTTGAATAAGATCATGTGGCTAGTTTGGATATCCGAAAGGCATCCCAGATTAAGCTGAAGATTCAGGGAGAATAGAAACATGAACTAAAAACAAAAGACACCAGTCTGAAATTTAATGTGTCAAGTCTCAAGTCAAGTGGCATGCATGTATTTCATTGTACTTTGTTGACAGCTCTGCGGTAGGTGTAAAAGCAAGAAAAAGAAACAGTGTCGAGGCTCAAATGTAATTTTCCAGGTTCCTTTCCTTTCTAGACTTCTGTCCATGATTACATAATGCAGTTAAAATCACAAGGACACTACAGTATAGGCAAATAACATATCTGCAGCATTTTAACATTACCCGTTCGCAGGAAAAAAAAACAATAATGGTGATTTGACCCACCACCAACCTAAAAACAATGTTCAACCAAAAAAAAAATCGAATCACTGAAGCCTGGTTTAAAATAAACCTCCATGGTAAACATATAATCCAAAACTACAGGTTAACATATGACAATTACATGAATAGAACCACAAACATGAAATTATGCTCATACGATAATGCCATTGAAATCAAGGTATCCTAAATCAGAAAATCAAAGAAGAGATCCACCAAAATTGATCAATAAATGAATAGAACACAATCAACAGCGGTACAAAATTTTAAAAAAAAATGAAGCAAAAAGCAGAAGAAATCAGCGAACAATGGCATTCCTCTCTTTCTTGTTTCAAAGAATAGTAGTTTAAAAAAACGGGTATAAAATAAGCCAAAAACAATTATGCAACGAGAAAATATTAAAATATATATATATATAGCATTAAACAAATAATAATCCAGCTAAATCTAAATACCAAAAATCATAGGAACAATGGTATATAATCTCTCCATTTAGCTACAAATTGAAGACAATTGAATAACAAAATGAAAATCACTTTCCAACGAGATCAGCAAAGAAATAATCCAAAAATCCGTTCCATTTTTCTAGCATTTCTATGAACAACAAGAAAGATTAGCTCCAATTAAATCCATGAAATGAAAAAACAAAACTTACGGATTTGGTAGAATTAGAAGGACGAGCAGAAGGAATGATCTTGAGACGACGCATCACATTCATGATTTTCGATTTCACCGAACCAACCCGCGGCTTCTTCAAACTAAAACAACCAGATTGGCTTTCACCACAGCACCGAGAAGAGAAGAGAGAAATCTCGCTTTCTCTCTTCCTCTCCTCCGCCTTTGATCCTCTTACCAGAATTACAGATTATGCAAAACCATGCAAAACATAAAATTATCAATGTAATCAACAAAATTCAAAGAACCTAATTACATATTTCCAAAGAAAAAATCAATTCCCTTTCCCTCTTCTTTTCTTCTATTTTCTTTTCTCTCTGAATATCTAACGAAACTCAAAAGAAAAGAAAACAATTTATTAGTTTAAAAAATAAATAAAACTCTCTCTGTCTAATAGTTTGTTTGTTTTTTCTGTTCCTTAAAAGCCACCAAAGGCCAATCATACAAGCCTAAACTTTTGCTACTTCAATCACACGTGGATTATTAGCCGTAGATTCCTCGCAACGAGAGATCCAACGGTCGGGTTTATTAAGGAGTTTTAGGTAATTTGGCACTATCCTTTAAGTAAGGGAGGTCCTTGAGACAGAGATTTATCCTGGACGGGATATTCGGGAGAGGTTTGACCGATCTTTGACGGATCTTTTGGCGGTTAAATTGAGAATTTTAATATTTTAATATGTATTTTTAATTTTATTTACTTATTTTCAGCTTTATTTGTAGGTTTATGTATATATATTAGGGTGAGTATTAGATTGATCAAGTTAAAAAACTTTAAGTTATTTGATTTACAAGTTGTATTTTATCACTTAAATTTTATTTAAAATTTTTTTATTTAATTTGAGTTTATAAAATTCGAGTCGAGTCGAGTTTTTAAATTCTTATAAAAATTTAATTTTAATTATTTATCATGGTACAATACAATTTAATTCTAATTTAAACGACTTTTTTTAATTATATAAGATATGTATATATATTTCTTCATATGTAATAATATTTTTCATATTTTCATATATTAATATATATATCATAAAAATTGAGAGATTCATCTCGAATTTAAAAATAAATTATTTTAATTATTAAAAAAATCGAGTTATTCAAGTTATTGGAATTTCTATTTTATAACTCGAACTTTATTTAAAAAATTTTCGAGTCAAGTAAAATTTAAAAAAAAATTAAATCGAATCGAAACGAACCAAATATTTTCACCTTAAATTAAATTAAAATATTCATTTTTTTTAAATCAAATCGAATTTTACCAATACATAATGTTTTGTCAATATTTTTTTCCTTTAGTGTAATAATAGTAACGCGTGATTATTTTTAAATTGAACGTGGATATAAACGCCAGATAATCCTTAAATTATGCAGTTTCCTAGGCCTCGCCATAAGTTGTACATTTTTTTATTCTATTGTGCAGTATTCAAATTTTAATTAAATATAATAATTCATATTTCCTAAAAATTAATCCAAATAAAATATTTAAAGCTTCAAATATCGTATTAGTTTGTGAGATGAAACAATAAATCTTTTAAGTTATATATTATTTAAATATTAACGTTATAAATAAATTAAATGAGAAACATCATAATAAATTTTTGTTATATAATTCTACTCGATTTTTTTATCGGTATAGTAAATTCTACTCCAAACTTTATCACCCTATAAATAGTTTTTTCTAATCAAAATTATTAATTAACTGATGAATAAATAACTTGAAATGATATGATAAACTTATATAACAATACATGATAATATGATAATATCACAATATTCAGAAAATAATTTTAAAAGAATTATATAAAATATAAAATTATTTTTTTGATAACATGTTATTCTGTAAAATTATTTATCATTAATTAACTAATAATATTATCCATAAAAAACTATTTTAATTTAAAATAAAATAAATAATTAAATTAATTTCAAAAATAAAAATTATTATTTAATTAAACATTTAAAATATTTTTTATATTAACCTTATTTTTTATGCTACCACGTAACTACAAAGTTGCTTACATTAGACGATAACTTTGTTGAGTTTTAAAATTTTGGTTTATTATAATTTAACCGTGATTAACTTTTTTTTAATTAGTTAACGGTGATTATAATAATATCTGTTATAAAATAAATCTTTATTATTTGATATTAATCGCTCAACCATTATTTATAGAACAATCATTATCATCGTGATCGCATTTTCCACATTTTTTATAATCTCATTTTTGTATTTTTCATTTATTTTCTCGAGTGCAATACTTAATTTTAAATTTTGATATTTTCATAATTTAATAATTTCCCTATATTCCTTCAATAATATTGAATTATTGATAATATCTGTGACGGTTCTATCATTTGAAGAGGATGAAGCTGAAAAGGTATATATCATACTTCTCATTATCCATGCTTTTTGTATTGCAATTGCTTCATGTTCCTTTATGTATATATAAGTTGAGTGTGCCTATGCACAGAAACTGTTTGATAGAATGGGAAAAAGAACTGTTTGCCGTGATGCGATGGTTGGGCCATACGATGTTGCACAATCGTAAGCATTGATGGACCAGAAGCCCGGACAAGTATTAAAAAAGTCAAGTTTTAATCTAAGATAAACATAGAGATCAAAGCAAGAAGTTTAAACGAAATTGCACCAAGGTTCCGGTATTTAATTTTTTAAAAAGTGTTATAGGGATTAAAATTAATTTTAGGACTAAAAATAATATAAATATATAGTTTTTAAATTTTTCATGTCAAAGATTTTTTTTGGTTTAAAAAATATTTTTCGAAAATTATAACTCTAAGTTTTTAACTTTTAGGATCATTTTTTTTTATATTTTTTAAATGGTGTTAAAATAGATATTTTATTTATTTAAAATATTTTTAACAGCAGCATCAAATACTCTTATTTTAAACTAAATAATTTAAAAATACTTTTTAAATTTATTTTTTGACCACGTATAGTTTTTCAACAGTTTGATTTTAAAAGTATTTTTTAGTAGCTGATTTTTTTTTCTTTTAGCTTTTCTAAAAGCACTGTTAAATAAAATTACTCATTTATTCTTATTTATGTCATCAATCATTTTATATTTAAAAAAAATCTAAAATAAATATTTTAAATACTTAAAATAATTTTTAACACTTTTATTAAAATTAAACGATTTAAAAATACCTTTTAAAAATATTTTAACTATATTTCTCAAAAATAATATTCGTTCTTTATGTTTGAATTATTGTAGAACTGTGTCAATCAATCAGCATGTATTTATATAAAGTTTTTTGTTAGTAAAAGACAAAACTGACCACGAGATCATATTATTGCATCAAGACGACACACAATCATGTCAAACAAAACGTACAAAATTCACATTTCTGGATACTAGACCAATGAATTAACGTGTCATGAATAAATATTATTTTTTTTAATAAATTTAATTAATATTTAAATATAAAAAATAATAGGTTCAAAATAACCACTTATATTATCCAACCAAAATATACAGCTAGCTATCTTTATAGAGCTATCGTTCTTAGAATGTGGACCACCGTTAAACAACATAAGGTTTCGGTAATATTAGCTAGTTAAGCAGAGCAAGCTGGCAACATACGAATAAAAATATTTTATTTTTAATATATTTTATATTTTAATAATTAAAAAAATTTAAAAATAAATTTAAATTATCCAAAAACGCAGTTACTTTCAAATCCACTTCACTTACGGACACGTGGCGTCGTTTCATTCGTTTAATCAAGCTTAATCTCGGAGAAAATGGCAAAGCTTGTCCACATTGAATGAAAACCAATGCTTCCTTCCCAACAGCTCCTGCTGGACCTGCTCCATCATTTAATGCCTACTTACAATCACTGACCCAATCTAGCTTTGCATCGGTGGCGCGTTGGTTTCACTCGTTCAGGCTCTGCCGCCGCGGGAATAAGGTTTCGAAAACAAATGTTTAAAGGGGAAAATAGTTGTTTCTTTTCGATGAACTGTAATCATATTTGCAAAAGCAAACCCCATGAGACGTTTGATTAATACAATAACAAGGGTCGACCCGAGTCAATACCCGAACCACCACCCTTGCATTTGCGCTTTCACCGGCTAAGCTGATCATCATCCATGCAAGGAGTAATCCACGCGCGGTTCGTTCTTGACTCAACACCCTCCAACTCACTGAGTTACAAACAAGACTCAAAACGGCAAAAGCTCTCCGGTTTTCACAACACAAAACCGTCCAACGCTAATAAATGACTAAAATACACAAACGCACGTCCTTGTTTAGAAAACCCTAAAAATTGCTAAAGAAAGGTTCACGTGAGCTTTTTAGCCACTCAGCTTTCGCATTGAAGGGCAGCTTTGATCTTCTGGACGGTGCACGAAATCAGATTATTCACCGTCTCCACCGATTCCACCGTCAGTTTGGCCGTCGGTAAACTATTGACCAATATTTGAAAAGCCACCGTGAGAAGAGACCCACCCACTCTCTGAGACCCAACGCCGCTTCCGTTAGAGGTAGACCCACCACGAGATCCTGGACCATCCGGGACGACAGCGAAACCCGATGGTAAAAGAGCTACGTAAGCCGAATCGCCACCGTTCATGACAACATGCATGGCTGGGATGTCAACGGGCGCGTACACGACAAGCGACCCCGCCGCGTCGATGCATGTCTCCTGTAGAATCAGCATGCTGCTCTGGTTTGGGTTCATCGCCTGCACCCAAAACGAGACCCACAAATTCAACCAATAAAACAAAAGAGAAAGCTTTTTGATCAGAAGACGCTAAAATGAAAGGTGAAAAGGTTGCAGGCGTCCTATACATTGACTTTTTAAAAAAGTTTAAATAATCAGAATACGTTACGGTAACGTTTTATAAAATCATTTCCCCTTAAATTGTCTTGTTCGATAATTCTATTCCAGACTTGTGGTTTCAAAATTGTCATTTTCATCACTAAATTATTACCCTTTTAGTCCCCAGATTTTTCAATTATTTTGTGTTATAGTGCGAGAAATTTTACACTGGCACGGAGGAGGGAGACGCAGTTGCCGTGATCCTGGCCTTTGGCGATGTGTGACATCTCTTGCATTGGACCACCGTTGGACAAAATGTCCCACTCGCTTCTCAACCGTTCGTCGCGTAGGAAATCAAACAAACGTTGAGGGGACACCGGCAACCAAACTGAAGTAGCAGCACTGAGCACGATGCCAGGTGGTTCACCGGGGTCGTCGACACTCTTACGAGTCATAACCCTAACGTCCTCATCCACATTCCCTATGTTCAACTTGTTCCATTTATGAACCGTGGAGGCACACACTCCCGCACAGAAATTATCCGTCATACGTTGCGCTAACTTTAACATGCTTCGTCTCCCACCGGCAGTGATCCCTACAAAAAAAAAACATAATAAACTTAATCCATCAATCCATGGATCATTATTCGATACAACATTGAAAAAATAGTTGCATAAGTATATCGGTTACCAGTGTGATCACGAGCAGGAGCAGTGGACGACATAAGTATAGCAAGGCATTCGCATTGGCGTTGAAGTGTGGTGACCCAACGTTGGGCACCAAACGCCATGCCAGAGCTCAGCAAAGGGCGGTAGAGCTGGTGAACTTGACTCTCCTCATATTCGCCATGCTCGACCCATGTCACCTATGTAAATTTTGACAAAATGCACAATCAATCATTGGGATTATATATTTTGTATAATAAATCTGATATCTCGCAATAAAAAAAAACGAGGCAAATCTTGGAAATGATATCTTCTTTCTCTCTCACTGTGGCTTTGTTCCCTTACAGTGGGGCATTAGAAATCGAAAGGGGTTGAATAATGGAGAAGATAAAGTTTTTTTTTAGATTTCCAAGAAACATCGAGATATGTAGTGATGTGAAATCCAAGGGCCGAGATCTTCAGATACAAACAAGAGAGCTAGCATATGGGGATGTTGACTGGTTTAGAGTAGGAAAACAAGCACATCAGCCGGGTGCTGGAACCAGGTCATACGCAGTTGAATGCCTTAAATGTAGCTGGCTAGATTGGGATAATCGATGCAGAATCAAAATATTGGAATAGAAACATCAAATCAGTAGTTTATTCAACAGGAGACTCACAATATTTTATTGTGTTTAATCAAGACCCATATGTTGAAACTTGTGTTGGAAGGTTCAAGTTCTTTGAAAAATAGGGAAAGTTAATGAGTTGGTTTGAAGCAAAAACTATGCACGGACAGTGTAATGACTAGACAAATTAAAACATAAGATTCATTAAATGTTTTTTTTTTTTACCTTGGAGTATCCATTGGGAAGATCTTGCACAACACACCCAGAAGGAAGCCTCCTGCAGTTCACATATGAGGGTGCACCCGTGGTTTCTCGGATTGTGTCGATTGATACATCGACGACAGCCCAAACTCCCTCGGCGTGTTGCTTGCAGAACCTTAGGAAACTGACCTCGCGAACCGGAACCAATGGAGAAAGGACTTGGAGTTCGGCATGCATCTGTAAAGGAAGAAAAAGATTATTACAAGGAGCATGCATCATTACCCTATGGCTTGAAATTAACTAACCAGTTGAAGTGCACCGTTTCTGGTTCCTCCAACGCCACTAGATATCACATCGGTTGTTGATGTTCTGGCAATCAGACAAGGAAACATCTCCGACCAACGATTCTGTGTAATAAAAAGGGGAGACTAAAAGTTAATTCCAATGGCACAAACCTCGAAAAAAATGAGAAGCAAAATAGTAAATGACTCACTGAGTCCATTAAGGTCTCTACAAGGGCTAAACTGTTGATAATTACTATCCCAGATTCACGAGAAGCCTCGGTGACAAAGCCATTCGATTTGGTGCCAATGCAAGGAGTGAAACTCCTCAAGTACTCGTCTTGATTTAGCATTTCACGTCCGCCTTCCAAGCTCCTAATCCAAAGTGGTTCATCGGCCCGTGCCATCTTAACCAATTCATCCATCGCAGCCAAAGCCAGTTCCAAATACATAGATCTTTCCACTGATCTATCGACACCGGTTGTCTGTCTATTAGGCGGAACCGTTGCAGGCAAAGCATTCGACATCCCAATTCCAAAATCAGGTACCAAAGGCAATGTTGTAGCCACAGTGCTGAAATCCCCAAAACCATTGTTACCAACCCCGAGTTCCAAGCTCGAGTTCGGCAATGGAGGTGCAATTGAAGCAGCAAGTGTCGAAATGGGCCGCCCTAAGAACTTGCCGGCTAGCGCACAAACTCGATCTAACTCGTCCTTTAAACGAGCGTTCTCGACCCTGAGATGCTGCTCTTCGAGTGATATATCACCGATAATCGCCGGACCCCCACAGTTCGTACAAATGGGGTTTCTCATAGCATCCCTTATAGTCATGTTCTCGGCTCGAAGCTTATCGTTCTCTTGCCTGAGCAAAGAGTTTTCATGGCGTTCCAATTGGGTCTGAAAAAAAAAAGATAAGTTTTAAACTTTACATAAACAAATCAAATCTCCCAAAGAAGATTCTTTAGAAAAACCGTACCTTCATTTGAGTACGGCGGTTTTGGAACCAGAACTTAACCTGTCTGGTTTCTAAGCAAAGCCTTCTGCTGAGCTCCAATCTTTGTTTCTCATCGGGGTGAGGACACTCCTTGAAGAGACTAAACCAAAACCAAAACTCGGTAAGATGATCGTTCCAAAACAGAAAGTAAAAAAAAATGAATGTTTGGTTTAAGACATGAAATCATACGCTTCGAGCTCTTGGATTTGCTGAGGAGTATGTCGGTGATATCTCTTCTTCCTCGGAGGCTTGTCGGCGGCGTCTTGATCATCACCGGAAGCTCCATCCATGTTATCGCTCCCAGATCTGCTGATCTCATGTTCTTCTCTGCTTCTTCTCCCAACACTCCCCTCGAAATTCTCTCGCACTAGTCTGGTCCCATGATCCCCTTGATTATCTATATTCTGCTGCTGAAAAAAATAACACAACCCAGATCAATCCTAAACAACACCAACAACAAACGATCATTAAAGAGAGAGAGAGAGGTTCTGATCATTTACAATAGCAAGAGAGAGACCCGGGGAGTTGAACATGTTCTTAGGAAGAGAAGGAGACATGAGCCGAGGTTGCGCCACAACACCGGTGGTCATGTTACTGTAAGGGATGTCTGCAACTATTCTTGCACCCCCAAAGCTTTCACCGGAACTGTTATCAAGAAATCCCCCAAAACTCATCAAATACTTCTGTTCTATAACCTATAAAGCTAGCTTCTGGTTTCTCTCTACAAATTTACAAACTACACTCCCATTCGAACATAAAAAGAACTTACAAAACCAAACTAAAGAGAGAATAGAGGAGACAGAAGGATGAACAAAGAAACCCCAGATGTCTCAAAGCTCCCCTCTCTACAAAGAAGTGATTTTTAATGGAGAGAAAGAAAGAGAAGCAAGCCAAGCAAAAAAGAAACCCTTTTTTCAGTTTATTACAGCTTAGCTCTTAGTTCTCTATCCCTCTCTCTTTCAAGAAAAATGGAAACTCTCTTTATGGGGTTTGGTTTTAGTGTCTGAAACCCTGAATATCAATGGAACCCTAGCAGCCGAGAGTGTGTTATAGTTAATTTATCTTCTTGTTTTCTCTCTGCATGCTTGACTTTCTTTACTCTGATACTAAAATAAGCTTTTTTCCCCCAAAAGACATGAAAGTCTTCCCCAAGATTACAATATGAAAGAAGAAAGAGAACCCAAAGATTTTTCACAGAAAAAAATGATAAAGAACTGAAGATGAGAAGGAAAAACAGGTGAAGATAATAAAACCCATTATGTGGAGTCTTGGAAGCCATACATATACATACTACCAAAAAGTCAAAAACAGGTAGGTTGACTCTCTTTTTCTTGCCTTTCCTATTCAAAACACTGAGACTGGCGGTAAAAAGTATGGATTTTTACTCGAATAAATTATATTTCATCTGTTTTATTTTATTTGTTCAGTACTAATTTTTTGAAGTTAATTTTTTAATTTTAATTTATTATAACTTTAAATATATTATTAATAAAAATATAAATATATATTTCAGAAACTTATAGTTTAAAATTATATATTTTATAAAATTTAATAAATTAAAATATTTAAAATAACTATGATTAAAGTTTTAAAATTTTGATTTTAAAAAGTTAATACTGAAATTTTTAAATAAGATAGTTAAAATTTTAATATATTTGTATTATTTATTAAATTTTAAAGACTGATTTTTTAAAATATATTCATTAACTCTCTAATGACGTTTATTTATCGGTAATTGAAGATTTTTTTAAATTTAAATAATAAAAAAATTATTAACACAAAAAATAATATATTAAAAAATATTTTATCTAATAGTGAGAAAAAAGATCGATAAAAGAAAAATCATGAACTTCTTACTTAATTTATGAATTTTTAAATATTTATTTAGTAAAATAAAAATTAAATTTAAATTTAAAAGGTTAAAATAATATAACTAATAAAATTTGGATCGAAATATCATTGTTTACAATAATTTAAGGTTTAAAAATAACTAAAAATATTTAAAATTTAAATTTTAATGATAAAAATATAATTATACTTTAATAAATAAATTAAATATCTTAATTTTTCAATAATTAAAATAATGTTGGAAATAATAATATTCAATAATTATTCACGTAATTTTAATATTTCTTACTATTTCTTTTCCTTCCTATCCTGTTTGATCCCTTGCTTGTTTTATACATTTACATGGGACACAGCATTTTGTTTTTCCACTTCCACGAATTTTCAAGACATTGGGATCTGTAAAACACTAAATTTATGGGAAAAAACAAACGAACAAGACAAGTCTTGTAGTTGTCTTCAGATTTATAGAAGGATAATAATTTGATTCCTCCCGTTAATTTTTAATCTGATTTTATTTAATAGGGATAATTTTTTATTTAAAAAAAATAATTTGAATCGGGTTAAATTATTTTTAAAATAAAGTTAGATCGAGTTGGGATCAATTTTAAAATGAAAATTCTTTGACTTAATATATTTTAATGTATAATATATAATATTTTTATTATTTTTCGGATTAGGTTTAGTCAGTTTTTTTATTAATTTATCAAAGTCAAATTATAAATTTTATTATTTTGAGTTAGTTCAGATCGGTGAAAATATATTAAAACTAGGTCAGGTCAGATTAAGATAAATAATTTAATTTTCGAATCAAGTTAAGACGACAAAAAATCTGTCTCGATCTGACCCGTTGTCATCCCAAATTTACATTGATTTTACTATATACATTGTTTCTAACGCACGAAATATTAGATTTTTAAATTAGATCAATATTTTAAAGGTGAAATTTTATAATAAACAAATATGTGAATATATTTATTTTATAAAAAAAATACATATTTATATTATAAAATTTAATTTTTAAAAGTTTAATTTTATTTAAAAATTAAATCTTAAATTGTCAAGTATATACTTAAAATTTTAAATCATAATTTAAATTTTTAAAAGAAAATACACGAATATTAAGACTGTTTTTTTTTACAAATATAGCACAAACAAAATTATATTTACAAATATCGTAGTTACAAAATAACTATAATAACTGCAATATTCTTATAAATAATTTGATTTGTGTCATATTTATAAAAAAAATAACCCTAATAATATGCAAAGCTTCCAAATTTAAAATTCTTAAAATTATATAAAATTGTATATTAAATTTTTTTCTTATTTTAAATATTAGTATTCTAAATTGAATAAATTACATTTAAAAAAGTCATATCTTAATAAAATTTATTATCTCTAATTCAAATTAAATGATTGACCAATAAATACAAATGGTTATAATAAATAAATAAAAAGGTCTTCGTATAAATAAATGCAAATACTGATTTACCTTGGTTGTTTGCAAGAGTTGTAGATATTTTGGTTCAAGGATTTTAGAATTATTGAATTTGATATCATTTAATTATAAGTTTAAAGGTAAAATTAGATATAATAAATTTTAATATAATTTTAAAGGTCAAATCGGAACTCAACTAATAATTAAAAAATCAATTAATTTTTTTATAAAAATATTTAATTTATCACATCCAATTTAGGGAATTTTTACATAAATATTGCCTTTATTTCTTTATTTTTTTTTAATAACATCAACCATTTTATTTTTTAAAATATTATACTTTGAACAATAAATTTTAAAAATAATACTAAAAAAATTAAAATAGAAAACAATAGGTGTTGACTTTGAACAATATTTTGATAATTTTTAAAATATTTTTTGCAAATCATTGTACAAAATTGATATCTCTTGATACCGAATTTAATTTTTAATTTAATTTATTTCACTATTCAAAGTCAGATTCTTTTGTTAATATGTTTAAAGTTACGTTTCAAATTATAATATTTTAAAAAATAAAATAATTGATGCTATATTTTAAATAAAAAACATATTTAATATAAAAATGGTATAATGAGAAATAAAATGGTGTTTAAAAAATCAAGTTTAAAAAAAATATATTTTGAAAAATAATTCGTTATACCCCTAGTTGAGAAAAAAAAAGTCTACAATTAAAGATTTCTTGTACGAATAAAAATCGATTGAAATGATAAATAATTAGATATTATTTGAATATATCTTGAGTTCGAGATTTTAAGTATATAAAAAAATTAATAAAAAATTATACAAAAATCAAGTATATGATACAAATCGATCCATATTAGTATGTCATTTAAGTTAATTACTCAGTCACTTCAATCTTTAACTTTAAACGCGACACCTTCAATTTTATCGTAAAACGATAATTATGAAAAATATTTTAATCGTAAAAAAAAACTTAACGATCAAACAGTAAGATTTAAATAAATCGATTAAAAATAACGTCTCAAAAACTATTGATAAACTCAAGATCGTAAAAAAAAAATGATATTTAAAAACATAACGATTTTTTTTTGAAAACGTCAAGATTTATATAAAAAAAACAGTTTTTTCATTTATATTTATTGTTAATTCATTTTAAAAATAATGTTTTCAAGTGAAGATTCACTTGGAAAAAATATGACATGAAAAAAAATTGACGAGATGGAAGATTTTTAATAGTTAATCTCATGAACACGTGGTGAGATTTGCCCATAATATAATTTCTCGTTAATGTGGTATTCTACCGACCAATTATATTATAACACGTAAATTTAATGGCATAGCCATTTTAAACACTTAATGTCACATCAATGAGAAATTATATCATGAATTTAACTTATCATATCAATCATAATCCCATCCAATTGAATTATTTTATCATTATCTTTTAACTCATTTTTTTGACCAATGAATTTTCGCTCGTTTTTTATGTTATTTAAGAAATATATTTTTCTAAAATTTAGATTAATGACGTAGATAATTAATAGTAAAATGAATAGTTTTTATTGGTTAGGAACTACAAATAACATGAAGAGTCAGACCCATAATATGAGATTTTTTTTAAGTTTTAAGTATGAATTTGAAATAAAATAAAGTTTAGATATTAATTTAAAATTTTTAAAAATATATTTGTACGGTTATATGATAATATTTATTTATATATTTTTTTAACTAATTGAATAGGATCGTATTTCAGTGGAATCTAGGGGTGGCCATGGCCCCAAAATTGTGAGAAAATAGAATTTAACCATAATATTTTTAAAAATTAATTTGGTCAGTAGAGATTTTAAAATTTTATAATCTTATTTTTAATATTTTTAATTAAATTTTATCTCATAAATTTTTAAATTTTTTTATTAAATCTCTTAAAATTACTAAAAAAATTTAGTTAAGCATTTAAAATTTACGAATATTTTAATTTAAACCTTCAAACTTTAAAATTTTAAGTCAATTATTTCAGACTCTTACAATAAATTTCGTCGATGCCTTTGACATTACACATATACCATACATATATAATATTTTTTGAATATTTTAATTAAATTTTATCTCATGATTTTTTAATTTTTTTATTAAACTTCTCAAAATTATTTAAAATTTAATTAAATTATAAATTTAAGAATTCAATAAGTATATTAATAAAAAAATATTTTTTTATTACACGTTTTTAAATTGTTAGATGAATGAAATGAATAACCGAGATTAATAATAAGTTATACAAAGATTATCACTTTAAATAAAATACAAAATCAATCTCAATTATTTATTTCACTCATCCTATAATCGAAAAACATATAAAAATATAAGTTTTACAATTTTTAATAAAATTATAAATTTTATATTTTACGTAAATAAATCCTATTCATATAATATGACCTAGAGTTTGGGTAATATTTGATTTCATTACACACATGGAAGCAATACTAGTGTTCCAACTCTACAACAAAATTGAATTATGAATTATGATAAATATAAATCTTGGTATTAAATAATGGCTTGAAATTGAATGCGCTGTTATTATCAATTATCTAAACAATGCCCCCACTACGAAAAGCTATGCTTCAACTACTTTTTATATGTCTAAATTATTTTCGGACCAAGATTTTTTTGGTATAATTATATTTAAGATTTAATAGATTTTTTTTCTTTTAAATTTTGATCTTTGATCTGTTCTTGTCCATATCCATAAAAAATTACATTATCCAAATCTAGGGATGGCACGAAATCCGAGCCTGACGGGTTCTGATTTGACCCGATCGGATCGGATTGGATTTTTTAGTAGAAAATTCAAGTTTGGATCGGGCTGAGTTTTTTTAAGGGTATTCTCGGGTTGGGTCGAATTCGGGTTTAGGGTGGAAAAAATCTGACCCAACCCGGGACTAGTATAATTTTTTTATATATTTTAGGGATATTTACAATAAAACCCTATTTATATATATATTTATACAATTAGGTCACTAAAATTATTTTTTTACAATTAAATCACTAAAATTTATTTTTTATAATTAAGCCCCTAAAATTTATTTATTTTTAATAATTTGGGTTGGGTCGAATTTTAAAGTTTCAAAATCGAGTCGGGTAACGGATGGAGGGTATGATTATTCGAATCGGATGCAAATGGGACAAAAATCCGACCCGACCCGTGCCCATCTCCCCAAATCCATAGCATTGCAAAGTGCAATGGTCCAACTCTTACCATTCAAGAATTAAACAACAATCGATCGAGTTATTTAATTTTTTAATTTTTTAATCAATATATATATTTGAATTTGGTGTAAATATAATTATTATATTTACTTTAAGTTTTTCTATAGTTTGAAATTCACAGATCTTAGTTTTGTTTGGTGCTGTTATTATTGTAATATCTTGAAATTATATTTTCTTATTAAATCTGAAAATATAAATTTAATATGTTTGAATGTACTATATCATAGATTTTTTTAATATTTGATGCACGGTATCTAATTTACCCAAATTATTATTTGTTCATAAATCAAAAAGATATCGAGCGTTATTTTATAAAATAAAACGTGAACAAAAAATATTTTATAAAATTATTTTTAATTGATATGATAATCTTTCAAGTCAATACTTTTATTTATATAATATTATTATGTCAATATATATTGTTATGTAGGTTTATCACGTCATTTAAAATAATTTATAGTTAGTTGATTAATAATTTTTATTTATATTAGAATCATTTTAATTTAAAATATAAAATTAAAATAATTACTCCATTTAATTAAATATTATAAATATTTTTAGCCTTATGCCAATAGTTCAAGAGACAGGTAACAACTGTTTGAGCTTAAATGGCGGTTTAATTAGTTGTTGTGTTAGTTGTACCCAAGACTTGGTCTTGAAGCCCAACCACATGCGATGTGTTACCGACAGAAACTGGTCTTCCAAGAACTATCAACATTACTTAGTTATAAATAAGTTTACGGTACATTAATTTAATTTAAAATTAAAATTAATAAAATTTAAAAAATATATCAGTAATTTAAAATATTATATTTTTATGACATTTTAAGTAATATTTTATGTTGATATTTTCCCCACAAGTTTCAATATTTGTTGAAAAAAATATTAAAAAAAATATAACTTAAAATATCTTCAAAAAGAAAATATTTAATATTGATTGCTCAATCACTCTACTAACATGCTCGAACCTATAACCTTTAAGAACAACAACCGTTTTTTTAACCACTTGAATTAGAGGACTCATGCACATTAATTTTAATTAAACGATTATAGATATTATGTTTGAATATAATATAAAATCATACAGTAAGATACGAGTGATTAAGATGTAATTTATCTTTCTTAACACAAAAGAGATATATGGGTCTTATTACTAAGACCGAAAAATGCATAGTATTCAATAAATAGATAGAGATCGATATCATTTATTTATTTAGTTTAACTGGATACCGAAAAATCAAAGATAGAATAATATAAAATTAATATTTACATATCTTATATTATATTAATATATCGTGAGATAAAATAATAATGACATAAATTAAATAATATTGTCTTGAATTATTAGTTTTTCGATTTAATTTGGACAACCATAATATCTTGTTAGACATCACTTGCGATTTGTAGAATAAAATATAATTTTGTTTACTGTCAATATTAATTAAACATATAGGGTCACATACTAAAATTAAATAATAATAATAATTATGTTGTGAATAAAGTAAATAACAAGAATAAAATAGTAGAATAAAGATGAGAGACAAAAGGGAGAGATTTTATTGTATTCTCAAAGTAGAGTTGTGTACAATGCTATGCCAAAAGTCTATATTTATAGGCATAAGATGGAAACCCTAATTCCAATGGGTATTAAACCCTAATACCAAAGCCCATTAAAGTTTAACTTAATATATGGATATCCACCATAAATAAATATATTCATAACACTCCCCCTTGGATATCCATGAAGATAACGTGCCTCGTTAAAACCCTACTAAGATAAAAACCTTGTGGGAAAAAAATTCTTAGTGAAGGAAAAAGAGTACACACATATTTGATACGCATAACATGTTGCCTCATTAAAAACCTTACCAGGAAAACCATTGGGACAAAACCTTGGTTAAGGGAAAAAGAGTGCAACGCGTATTTACTCCCCTCATGAAAATATCACATAAGATCTTTGAATCTTCATAATTCAATATTGAATACAATCTTCAAATGTTGAAGTAGATCATGTACTAGTGGATAAATCTTTCAAGTCATTACTTGAAATGATTCATTGAATACTATTCATCTGAAAATCATGAGGGACGAAACTTGAAGAAATATGTTTCGTTTTATCATATTTGATATATCCACCTTGAGGTATAAATTTTGTATTATCTCTATACAAGATAGCTTGCATCTTATCTTGTAAAAAACATTCACACATCTTCAGGATATGTTTAGCCAAACACATATTTTGGTTTTGCCTCATGCATAACAATTATTTAAAGGTAATGATCTCGTAGCACTTAAATAATATTTCTGGACCAGCTAAGATACGAGACTTCCAGATCAAATAATGTGTATATTGTGCTTTAGACCAAGAATATCATTACCCTTTTCGTGAGGCGAAAAAATATTTGTTTACAGTAAGAGACTTAGCAGCAACCATAAGGGTGATCAATAGATATGCGTTATGCATGTAAAGTCTATTTCAATATTTTTCTGTATGTCGATAGATGCACAAGGATTTGAGGAGGTCTCTTCACGAGTCTCAAATCATCGACATACATAATCAATAAAAATTCAAAGTTAAATCTCTTAATAAAAATGCTCGGGGAAATAATTCATATAGCATTATGCTAATAAGTATTCAATGAGACGATCATACCAAATACGCCTAAATTGTTTCAAGCCATAAAAAGATATATTCAATATAATTGAATAATGTTCTCGAGAACTTGAATAAACTGCTTATGGCAATCTAAATCTTTTCGGAAGTTTCATGTAAATATTACTATCAAGAGGCCTATTCAAATATGATGTAACAACATCTATTAGGCAGAAGCCGAGTAATTTTATTTATTGCCAGACTGATCAAAATCTAAAAGTAGTTGCATCCACCACCGAAGAATATATTTTCCTCATAATCAATTTCATGTCTTTGTGAGAATCCTTGTGCAACCAAATGAGCTTATATCTCATGATTTCCCCTTTTGATTTCTCTTTCTCACAAAGGCTCGTTTATATCCACGAGCTTTACACATTTTAATGTACGGGCTATAGGCCTAAATACTTCTCTTTTCAAAAGAGATTTTAGTTTCGCCTCAATTGCCTCTTTCATGTTGGTCAATCATTTCTTTGTTTACATTGCCCAATTGACAATGATTCATGATCCACATCATCAAATAAAATCTCTAGTGCTATATTGCATGCAAATATATTAACGACGTCGATTTAATTTCAGTTCCATTTATTACCAAACATGACATAATCTATTGAGATCTCTTTATTATCAGGTACCTGAGTCATGTCAATGTCTCTGTTGGAGACCATTTAATCTCTTCTAGAGATTTTCATAATCATTGATTCCTCGATCAGACCATTATAAAATATAGCTCATTTTCTTTTTCGAGGACCTCTTATCTTTGGAACTTACTTGTCTACTACGCTTTAAGCGTAAGTTAGACCCATTAGCAACTATAGTTTGTCCTTCCATGATATCAAATTTAATCGGAGCATTCATAGCTGGTATACGTGACTTAGTCACTCTTTTATGGTCAGCAAAATATCTGGCAATTGATTTGCTAAATGAATTATCCTTTAAACTTATAGTTCACATTGTGTAGTACGTGGATCAAAAAGAGAAAATGATGATTCATTCCAACTTATTTCTTTCCCCAGCTATTTATTTTCTCCACCTAATATTGGGAAAACTGACTTATTAAAATGATAGTCAGTAAATCGGATTGTAAATAAATCCCCTATCAGAAGCTCTTATATATATTCCCAATAAAACTCATCTTTGTGCGTAATGGTGGAGCAATTAAAACATATATCGCACACAAAAAAAAAATCTATGATGAGAAATATTTGATTCCTGACCAAAAACAATTTGTAATGGGGAGAACTTATGATCATTTGTTGGCTTGATGCGAATTTGTGATACTACATGTAAAATTACATGTCATCAACATTATCAAGACTGATTGTCTTTAGAAAATAATCTGGAAAATGTGCTCGTAATTTTATCAACTGAGCAAGTAGCCTCGCAAACACCAAGTTGCGGGTTAATAACAAGGATACACATAACCATCTAGTCGATGCATCGATAAAAATCATAAAATATCTAGATGGATTTTTAGAAAAGGTGTATGGGCCCATATATATCACCTTGTATCCGTTCCAGAAAAGTAATAGATTTACACTTTATCTTAACTGTTGATGATTGAATAATCAAATTGCTTTCATAGCAAGTATCACGTGAAATATTACCATGAAGAAAATCTTAGTTCTTCAATAAATGACCACATGAAAGTGTCAACAAATTTTCGCATCATAATTGAACCGGGATGATCTAACCGGTCATGCCAAATAAAATTATCCATAAACATCTAGTTTACAATAGCATGAGCTTCAATTTGTACTAATTCTTTTGTAGTAAAATATGGATGACAGTGCATGTAATTTTGTCAAAATTTCCTTATTGCCTTAAGTTATACTCGTAATATTGAGATAGTCAGCATCCACTTGACTAATTTTCTCAATATATTTATGCAAATATCTTTAAAATTCAATAAGTCTCTTTGCGACTTTGACGAGCATAATGCACTATAAATATGAGATAAAGTCTCATTTGGCAATAACATATTTGCTCAACGAGCATAATGCATTGTAAATATGAGATAAAGTCTCATTTGGCAATAACATATTTGCTCAATGAGCATAATGCACTGTAAATATGAGATAAAGTCTCAATAACATATTTACTCAGTCGGAGCTTTCTATGATATTAGTACTTCTGGATATAGTACTCATATTATTCCCTTGTATTTAAAATGGGAAAATATGCATAATTATGCACCTTTTAATATGTGTTTTATTTCATTCACTTCTAGAAATGAAAAATATGTGCTTTGTACCATTCACTTCGGGGAATGGAAAATATTAAATATAGCACATTATATCAACTCGGTTATTTATCAAAGATAAGCTCTTCCGAATTATTGATATTTCAGTACTTTGAGATATAGTACTCACATTTTCCCTTGTATTTAAATGGGAAAATATTTATTATGCTTAAATATAGTATGAGTACTTGCACTGTCTGCTTGGCATAAATAGCCACAATTCATTGTAGATTTCATTCCGGAAGTGATAATATTCTTCAAAGGATAAATTAACATAGAACGTAAATAAATAATATATAAAATAAATTAACGATAAATTAACATAGAACGTAAATAAATAATATGTAAAATAAATTAACATAAATATATAATAAATAAAACAAAATAAATAAAGATCAATTATTTCTTTTAGATGTTATAAGGGAAATAAAATAAATGGCGAATTATTCTCTTGAAGGACTATGAGAAAAATTATCAATATCCAATTGAGTTGGATCAATAACACCATTATTTTCGCCACAAAGAAAATCTGATTATATTTTCTTCAATTTATCATTCATGATTATGAATAAAGTCCATAATACTTTGGCGTTTGACAAGTACGAGATCAATGGTTTATACCATCACATTGATAACATAAAGATTTTAATATGATCTCTATCATTCTTGTCATCTTTATAATTCACTTCTTGTGGATATAAGTATTCTCAAAAGAATCAACTTATCCATGTTTATTTTATAACTTCAATCACAACCACAATTACTAATGTGGCTTTTATTCATTCTGCTATATAATGTCACATTCGCTTCAGGGAATGGAGCGGAGCCTGTTGGGCGATATTCATAGTTTTTCATGAGCAACTCCTTATTTTGCTCAGCCACAAGAAGGCAAGAAATTAACTCAGAATATTTCTTAAAGCCTTTTTCACGATATTGTGTCTGAAGGACAACATTGTTGGCATGAAAAGTGGAGTATGTTTTTTTTCTAACATATACTCATCAATGATACTCTGACATATAACTGAGTTTTATTCACTAACCATATAGTGAATTATCATGTTTGAATTCACTTCAAGGAATGAAACAAATTCAATAATCGCATGGAATAAACATCATGCTTGCCTTCACTTCAGGGAATGACATAAATCAAATAATCGCATGGAATAATCATCATGCTTGCATTCACTTCAAGGAATGTCATAAATCCAATAATCGCATGGAATAATCATCATGCTTGCATTCACTTTAAGGAATGTCACAAATCCAATAATTGCATGGAATAAGCATCATGCATGCATTCACTTCAGGGAATGCCTCCCATAAAAATTCATTGATCAAGACGATTTTCGTAACTTGAACTTGGGAGAAGTCTATAATTGAATTTTTCGACACAAAAAAATATTGCTTCCAAGCAAATATAAACTTTATAATATTCATACTATTAAATAGTAATTGATCAACCAATATATATATAATATATACAAAGAATAAAAAAATTTAATCCTCATACGCGGCGTTGTTAAACCAGTCCACAAGGTCCTTTAAAAAAAGAACCTCCTTTGAGACCAGTAGCCTCGCAGAACGGGATGTCCAGCCAATATACTCGGATTAAACCAACATAACAAAGAACATATTAATTGATTAAAGGTTTAATATTTGTTCTAATATCATGTAATACTTAAAACATGATTAAAACATAAACTTTCGTCATAATAATAAAATAAACAAATATTGAATATAAATAAATATAAAAAAATCTCAAATTAAATAAATAAAATATACCGGACTTTCCACTAATTTGAATATATGGAAAGTTTAATCACCAATATTTTGTTAAAATCCTTTTTGGGAATTGTAAACAAACACCACGAGAATTGAGTCACTTTATCGCTACACAAACACCAAATAATCAAAGATTTTTAATAAATTAAAAATCAAATCAAAGATCAAAAGAGAAAAATAAAAATATAATTGAGGGAGAAGAACTTATCTTTAATTTATGCCAGTAACAAATTCTTTTCAATAACTCCTTCAAGATGTGAACGACAAACACCTCCGTTGGTTAGAGTCTCGTGCTGATAACGTGTTGTGAATAAAGTAAAGAACAAGAATAGAATAGTAGAATAAAGATGAGAGACAAAAGGGAGAGATTTTATTGTATTCTCAAAGTAGGGTTGTATACAATGCTATGCCAAAAGTCTATATTTATAGGCATAAGATGGAAACCCTAATTCCAATGGTTATTAAACACTAATACCAAAGCCCATTAAAGTTTAATTTAATATATGGATATCCACCATAAATAAATATATTCATAACAAATTATGATTTTTTCTCTATAAATTTAAGTAATGAGATTATTTTAAATTATATTATTAAAGATTATTTATTCAAATTCTAAAAAGTTAAATTTATATTATTTTGATATAATGTTTTTTTTAATAATATTAAATAATCTAATCACTCTCTCCATCATTCATTAATACGATTGTATAAAATCTTAAAAATTTTCAACGAGATAAATTTTCTATTACATTTATTTAATTAATTAAATCAAATTTATATTCTATGAAACCCAATTGGTAGTATATGAATATTCACCCCTATGGATTATGAGATAAAATCTTTTAATTCCATATTATGTCTCTTTCTAAGTCTCTTATAGAAAATTTTTAAAATAATTGCATTTTAAACTTTAATCTTATTTTTTATATCTTAAACCTTAAATTTTATGTCCTAAAAAATATATTATACCCATAATTCTTTAGACCCTAATAACAATCCCTAACCTTAAACCCTAAACCCTGATTACCTAAATCCTAATACTAATCCTAAACCCTAAACCCTAAACCTTCTATGAAACCATACAAGGATGCATAAGAAAAAGATAAATAATTTACACCCATGGATCATAGCTTTCGGCCTAATCTTATGCCCTGACTCGGACTAACCTTGCGAAAGAACCCTTTTGCCGAACCGAATCAGTCTCAACCTTAATTTTCCTGGTTAATCCAATGTCTGCACCCACCGCACCAGTGGTCTATTCATTTTGTCCGCTGCATTACTTTTGAGCCTATCAATTTCAAGTTTACATTCAAAGCAATGGATCTTTTACAGCACTGTCTTCACTCTCTTTCTTTCTACATACGAAAAAGCCTATCAAAGGAAAGAGAAACAGATTTGAAAAACTTGTCCATCACCTGGAGGAAAGTCCCTTAAGAGTTGAAAATTTGCAAAACACCCCCTCTAGTTTCTTCACATTTTCAAAACCCTCCTCATGAGAAGGTATCCCGTCTCTTATCTGCCTTCAATTGTTGTATACCAAAGATACTGAGACTGTTGATTGATGTTCAGCAGACAGCAGTAACCTACTAAGGTAGCAGGTTTGGGGGTTTGGTTAAGCCTCAAATGAATCTCATTATTTTTTAAGAGACTTGGATTTCGAACAATTTATCGAAAAGGTACATGTCTTACAAAATTAACAATATTATCGTAACATCACACCAAAATTGGATTTTTAAGATAAAAACACCTAAAAATCTAAAAATGATATGAACACTTGTAAATACATACTAAATATGAGATCATGAGTTTATAATAATAATTTAGAAATTTAGAGGCAATTTGGTATTGTTTTTGAAATATACTAGTCTGATTTAAAATAGAAATGCATTGTATTGTTGTTAAAAATATTTTTAAGTAGATAAAATATCTATTTTAGATATCTTTTTAAAATTACTTGGAGAATTTCCAGAAATATTGATGCTGGGAAAAAATTTTCTCAAAATATTGTTTCTTTTATTTTATTTTTTAGAATATTGATGATTCTATAATACTTTAAAAGTCGGCTCCTTTAGACTTTGAACAATATAAGGATAAAAATATCATACGAAGATACCAAAGTCGGAGCCAAAAGGCTCCGTTCTCACCCAAATTATTGAAAATACTGTTGAAAGTCGAAGCTAAAGGTGCAAACTTTCAAGGTACTGTAGAATTATCAATATTCTAAAAAAATAAAGTAGGAGATGTAATATTTTAGAGAGAAAAAAGTTCCAACGTCAATGTTTCTGAAAATTATCCTAAATACTTACAATCTATATGAGTTCTTATATATAAATTCTTATATTAAATTATAACGTTAACTATATAAATTTTTACATAACATAAAATTTACACAAATTTTTACTAAATTAATAAAAATTTATATAATTACATAAATTTAACTCTAGGAGAGAAAGTTACATTAATATCTCCGACCTTTATTATCAGCAACCAAAGCTTTCCCCTGAAGACCAATCTGACAACAAAACAATTAATGCATTATACTACTAATGATGGATCAAAGGCAATTTTGCACTCTGCTACTGAATTAATTTTTACTAATTTTGTTGGAATGCTGAAGCAATTAATCTAATGATGAGGTGGGGACATGCATTAGTATTAGAACTTTGCATTTAATTTCATCTACTTTTCAGTCCCCACACCCCCTTTTCTTCAACCGGCTGTTCCAAGTGGGTTCCATCCATGTAGCTTTTCAGTTCATATTTGGCCATTTCCCTTTTTCAGATACAAGGTTATATATAGAGTTGTTCAATCTTTTCTTGTTTTCAAACAAGATAAGATGATCAGATCTGACTTCAAACTTTTTGGTACAACAAAAAGGGTATGCCTT
This sequence comes from Abelmoschus esculentus, assembly GCA_035048815.1. Classification (NCBI taxonomy): domain Eukaryota; kingdom Viridiplantae; phylum Streptophyta; class Magnoliopsida; order Malvales; family Malvaceae; genus Abelmoschus; species Abelmoschus esculentus. Next base: position 15,616,220 of record JAUCBN010000031.1, read on the forward strand.
TTTATCCTACTTGATTTCTTACTCTAGCCATAGGCATTCCTTTTCACACTGAGGCTTGTTTTACTTACTTTTCAAAGGTTGAAAATTGTAGTATAAAGTTTTACTTTTCTCTAATGATGATGACATGACATGACATCCATGTTCCACATAACACTCCTGATACACATGCACATGTATGTGTCACGCCTGAAAATAGATAAGGAGTATTAATCCCATAAGAAGAGGGTAATGGCCCCGTGACACATGTATATATCATCCACCTATCATAAACAATATACAATCTACCAGCCCCAGGTTTTTGGATAACACTTCCATGATGAATAGTCAAACAAGGCAGCATATGGTTAATGACAATCTATATATGCTATCAAATTACAATCAGTTCTTACAGCTAACATAAATTGCTATTGCTATACATGTCTACTGCCAGAAAGTTGTAGGTTTATACTCTTTTTTGTAAATCTACGGTTTCTATTTCTTGATATGAATATACCAAACAACGTGAAAGAAACAAGATTGCTTCTATTTGATGCAAGGGGAAGACAACTCGGTTTCAGATGAAGAACAAAAATGAAATGAAAGGGAAAGTACCTACATTTAAGGAACAAATCTATCTCAATGGGATGGTGAAGTTAGCTTCCAAAACGTTTTCTTTGCTACCAGGATTTTCTCTCTCCCATGTGATTCAGGTTCCTTGTCATGTATAGTAGGCGTCCACCTTACAGCGTGACTTATGCGAGCCACTTTGTCGATTACTTCAGGAATCTCGAATAACAACCATTCCTTCTGGACGCAACATTCTATCCATCTCCACCATCAGGTCCACAAGGTTACAACTGTAGGAACATTAGAGTTGATGAAGATATTTGGAAGTTGAAAGATGACAGACCAAATATGCTAAGAGTCAACTAACAGTGTGATCCATGCAGTAATATTGCATGGGTCTATTCAAGAGCAACGCAACATGCAATGACTATCATAGGATACAAAGGTGCAAAGATTGCTTTCTATGCTTTGTTCTGGATTGCCTTTAGAAGTCAAGCATAAAAGGAAGGGAGATAAGTTAGTTAAGGCACGGAAAACTATGATATGAGCGGGCATTCAATTTCTAGCATAACCAAAATGACGAGGGAAGAAACTTCTCTTGCTCAAACAAATGCAAAAAGATTTCAAGAATGAAGTCAATGGTTATATTTACCTGCTCTTTCTTGAACCAGGAGGATTTATTAGTGATTCAATGCCAGCTACATGGATAAAATCATAAGTACGGGGGTATGTTGAAAAAGGTTCACACCTGCAAACAGAAATTGAGATCATCAGGTAATCACAATGTTTACCCTATAAGACTAAGTATACATAATCCCTTGAATACAGAGGAATCCAGAAGACAAACAACCAAAACAAACACAAAGGAGAAGGATTATACAAGTTAAACACTGCAGTACATAATTGTGGCTCCAGTTGAATAATCACTTAACTAAATTACCTAATTCCAAGCTAGTGCAGTTTTCATGGAGGTTCAATCAAACCAAGGAATAAGCAGTACGAGGAACAAGCTGATAGTTTTTCAGTAAATAAGGATGAAAAAAAACTACAGTAACTCACCAATCATGGTATACTCCAATAAGGCCTCTGTCATATATAACACCAAGAGTTAGTGGCTTTCTAGCAGGAACAACATTCATCACCCATACTGGATCTGATGCAAGTGCTGCTGCAAAACCTCCAAAAAATGCATTCATGTCCATGACATTGCGCACTGCTGGAGTTCCAAGCTTCAGATTCAGAGTATTCTTATAATAGACAACTCTCCTTGTCCACCGCCTTGTGTCTGCCTGAAACAAACCAATCCTGTTTTTCATGACCAAGACCCTTGAAGGAGCTTGTGTCAGCCTGTCTGGCCATTTAGGAATCATCCCAAGAGGAAATTCTCCCTTCACAGAAGATGTTGAAGTCACACATCTTTTTAACTTAAAGTACCTATCCCAACAAAAGAGAAATGAAATTTAGAAGAACACAATGTTCCAATTCTAGAAACGAGACCCATGCCATAAGTGTGGCAGCCAGGAACTATCCATCATACAACTAAATTATGTGGAAATTCGTGTTGATTTCTTGCAGAAAATAAAGGCAGATCCCAAATAGATTTCTAAATGCTTTGCATAGCAATTACCATGCATTACTGGGGTCATTCGATTCATCACAAGATTCAAGCCCAAATTCATTTTGGTTTGGTAGACATGATTCTCCATCAGGCTTTTTCCAAATGACTGTGTTCCCATCTACAGCAATCAGCTCATAACACAATGCTCTTGCCACAGACTGGAGGTCTGTCCACTCCTTATCTTGCTTAGGCCACTGTACAGGGGGACCAGAGATGACCAAATATCCACCTGGGCGTAGTAACCGATCCACTTCAACGAAATAAGTTGCATCTGCAAAAGCCATATATATCTTCACACTAACACTGAACAAAGAGATACAAAATAAGAACATATCAAAAACACTCCACACACACAAAAAAAACAACCACTATAAGCTGTGAAAGGGATCAGGCATCGAGAGCAGTGAATTAAGTCAAATGCAAATGCGGGAAACGGAAGTCTCCGAGTGCCAAGCATTAGAACAAAGGCCGGTATTCCTCTCTCCAATGCGAATTGTATCTGTGATTTGTGCGAATCTCTAGGAGCAAATGAGAGTGTCAAAATGCCCTCTGATAACAACGAACCCCCAAAACTAGCAACCTGCAACAGGATCAATAAAGGATGATATTCAAACAAAAAAACTATAGTACGAGCATAACACGATAACACACTATACATAAAAAAGAAAAAACAACGTACCCCGCATCCCATATCAAGGGCAGTCCGAAGAGTTCCACCAGTTATGGGAATGTACTGCCCGAGTTTCTGGATATATGGAGCGGCTCCATCCGGGAACATCGTTCCACCACCAGGGAAAATAAAGTAAGGACCTAGCTCTTTCATCCATCCTTGGTGACCTTTCCTATCAGCAATTTTGTTGTGTGGCATATTGGAATGCCATATCTAGCCATTACACAATTAAAACCGTTTTAAGTATAACATTAATAATTTACTTCCATTTCCGAAAGGGATTAATTTATGGAAACAACGGCAAAGATTCTACTTATAACTTAATCATAACAAAAACAAAAAAAAACAATTTGTTACCTTATGCAAGCTTTCAGGCCACTGAACCGGAATCTTATAACCAGGAGGAGGAGGGATCAAGCAAAGAGGCATTTCATCAGGAAGAGGGCAATGCCTTTCTCTATACCAATTCATCTCCCTGCTCAGCTGGCTGTTACGCCTGGGGTCCTCACACGGCATATGATCAACGGAATTAGCAGGGCAGGCTTCGAAGGGCTTGTGATGGTGGCCGAGTTCCACCAACGACACCAAACGATGACGCTGCCTCGGATCCGACGTAGAGAGCAACAGGGCTTGCCTACCGGAGGCGGCCATGGAATCCCCAAGAGGGGTGAATACTAACAGGAAGAAAGAGAGTACAAGACCGAATAATAGGGATGATACGATGTCCAAGAGCGTCCATTGCCGCGGGTTCCGTTTGTACGCCGGTAGATTCAGGTGCCCCATGCTTTTGGATCTTTGTATGATTAGTTTAATGGTGATAATCACAGGTTCACGTTATTATCAGATTGGGGAGTCAAGAGGAAGATCATTAGAACATGGCGAAGTGAGGATTATAGGAATCGGAGACAATGGGGATGCTGGGAGCATAGCATGTAGCGTGGCGTATGCGGTCGGTCGACTGATGGCACCGCAAACTTGGCCTTGGAGATTTGTATAGTTTTATTCAGTGAATTTAAATTCAGTATTGTGTTTGTTATCATTAAACATTATTTAAATAATTCTTAAATTATTATTTTTTATATTTTAATTATTAATATAAAAATAAGTTATATAATTATATATTTAATCCCTGCAAATATTCTTCCCTTTTTTCCCCATAATCAGTCACATTATGATGCTAAAATGAAATGTTGTGCAGAGTAAAGAGTATGTGAAGAAGCATACCGAGTTTAGAGTGAAATTAGTGGATGGGGACAACTTGGTAGTAGCAGTTCTTCTAAATAGCATGACAAAGGGGACAACCCAAGGACTTATTAGAGAGTACGGTCTCTGAATTGAATATTAATATAGTAAAAAACTAAAAATTAGGTTAGATGAAGAATATTAATCATAGTGACATAAGATGAAATAAAAGACCAGGAACAATGAGCAGACAATTTTAAAAAACAAATAATTCCAACTCATGAGATAAATATCGAGTACATACAGTACAGAACAGTGTACCCCAAAACCATCAAAATGCAAATTCACACCCATCATGGACAGTACATCTCTCCTTTTCAAGGGTCTTACAATAGCGCCTTGGGCTGGCACATCAAGAATACAGACCCAGCAATATAAGGAACCTTATCAAGAAAATCATGGCAATGATTCAGTTCAGAATTCAGATTTTCCTAGAAGACCTAAGATTGTATTCATGCTTCAGAAGATTTGATCTCAGCAGCATTGCCCTCACATCCAAATCAAATTCATTGCCAGTCTGCAAAACCCGCTGGAAAGTTGCGTTTCTTTGATCGGCATGACGTGCATAAAGAATTTTGTTGTGTGAGTCAATCCGAGCCTGCAAAGACATTATAATCTTCATTGTAGAGGATATATTCAGACAAAAGGTCCATTTGATTTCATTCGAAATTGGTTCCTTCACTCCAGGGAACTAAGGGATTAACTCTACTTCCCTCTATAACTGTTTTCACGGTTTGGGAAGGTTCTGTTCTAGAAATTAGGCAATTCGCTTTATTTGCACTTCTGTTCTTCACTATCTGATGGATTCTATTAGAAATGGTCAATACCATTTCAAATCTAAAGAACAAAATCACGCTTATTGGTCACCGAAGAGATACAGACTAATTAAATAATCAAATTCATATGGATATTAGAAAACTCATATATAGAATAATGTGCACGTACATCAATGAAACTTAACAGAGCAGGATACGGGTTAAAAACAATACCTGTATCTGGTTGTCAGCGATCAAGGATTCAAGTTCTTTCTCAAGACCTGCAACACTTGTTTTGAAGGCATCAGCCATCATTCGCATATCAACAGACACAAATGGGTGTGTATACTGGATGAGGGCTTTGCTCCGGATTTGATCATACAGGGTCTCAACATGGTCATGTATATGGATGTCAAGCATCAGGTTGGATTTGAGGTTTCCAAGATATTCCAAGCAGGAAGCATAATGGCTGCAATGAAAAAGAAGCCACAAGTTAAAAGTGATTCTTGTCAATTGAGCACACATAAGGACTTGCCGAAACCCAGAGTCACAAGATAAAAGATTGTCTATCATAAAATTAACCACAGAAAATTCACTACAAATTAATTAAAGATGGATAATACCTTGAGTAAAAATCATTAATAAGCTCCCTTACTTCAGGTACCAACTCCAAGAAATTCCGGAAGTTGATATTGTCAATAACTTTGTTCTGCAAAGTTAAAAACATTTCACGACTAAGAAATCTATCAAACAACAGTATGACACAGCCAGGAGAAAAGGAGCTGCGCACTAGAGAGATTCATGCCTTCAATTCAGTTCGATCAAAGCTTGAAAGTGCACAGAGTCCACCATAAGTAGCAACGTCTTGAGGAGCAATCACTTCACTGTAGGAATTCCCCAATTCAGGACCCACTTCCAAGAACTGCACACGTAGAAAAGACAATCAATCCAGCAACAAAATAGTAATTGCTCAAAATAAAACTAACCACAAAATCCCACCTGTTAGATTTCATACAATTAAATTAATATTCAATACAAGATGACCAACAGAAGGATGCCACAGCCTCAAGAAGCATAGTAAGCAAACTTGGAATTAATCAGGCCAACAAACTTTTAGGGATTGCTCCAAATAAAGGAAACAGAACTAAGTCCTCAAAGTACACAACCGTTGTACTGCATAAACATCAGAAAGAATACTAAAATACAATTTCTCTTAAAGTTTTCTACCATAATGTACTCCACCAAACCCAACACGGTAAAAGATTCCAGGCTTCTTGTAGGAAAGCAATGCTACAAGCATGCTTAAAATGTAGACTGTTTACACTCAGTTCATTAAACTTATTGGGTTCAAGATCAAGTCACGTTTATTTTGAACTTATAGGACAGAATTCCAATCCAACTCGAGTTCTAGAAAGTGACCAAGTACAAGACCAGAAGACGAATGACAAGATCTATATATGAATAACCACCCATTTTCTGATAATCAAAAGGTAAATAGTAAATACTATTATCTTCTACACAATTCGGCCATGTCAAATTCAACATATCAGGAATAAAAGATAGTGCATGTCATGATACTAAACCAATAATTAATGAAATAAAAATAGCAACATTTGAATTATCCAATATAACAAAACAATTTATAAGCTGACAAACCTTACGAGCAGCAAGCTTGTACTTCTTAGCCTCCAAATGAGCCAATCCGGCAGCACAATGTAGCTTAGCAGTAGTTACAGGGTCAAGTGCCTCGGGTGTTTGCTCAGCCTTGCTAACGTAGCTTGTCACATGAGTAAATTGACCCATCTCAATGCTCACAAGAATTGCACTCAAGCACATCTGAATAATATGCTTTGACGTAGTACAGTAATCGCGAGTTCGAGCATAACTTTTAAAAGCATCCCCCAGTGCACCGTGAGCATAGTAAAAATCCCCAAAATCATTGTATCCCATTCTTATACTTTCTTTGATTAAATTCGTCTGAAAGTTAGAAACCAAACAAATTAAGGAGAAAATAACTAGCTTCTAGAAAAGACTTGAAATAAATCGAATTACCCTGTAGGCATTGAGCTCACTCTCAAGCTTTTCTTTCTTTTGCTCCGCTTTTCGATCAACCGTAGCGCACCAAGCGGCATCCATAGAATAGTTAGGACCCAGTCGACCTTCGATCTTCTGGACCACTTCACGGAATAGCTGAGAGTTCTCCCCTTTTTTAAGCTCGTCATAAGCCATCCTTAGGGCTTCCAATTGCATCGGGGTATTGTCGCAGTGGTTTGCAATAAATATAAGCCGCGTGATCTTTGTACGGCCGGAGTAAAGACCGGCGTAGGCCTCGATGTCTAGCTGTTCTCCACTAATGATGGGCCGGTTCTTCCGCTCCGTTGTGGAAGTTGAAGACGACGGCACATCTTCTACACCTCCGATGCCGTTTGCACACATCTCCTCCATCCGTGGATTCGAGATGTCGTCTTCTCCATCCATTGTGAACAAAAAAATGAAAGAATTAGAAATGCTAGGAGATGGGGATTTCAGAGTTAGGGTTTGTCTGTCAACTGTTTTTAGCTTCTTATCACAGAAGTAGTAGCGATGAAGTTGGTGGGGGGATGAGCTGGCAAGTGAGCTTCTTATAGTCGTTTGCTTGCCGCCCCAACGATGTCGTTTTTAGTTCGCAAATCCCAAGTGTTTTCATTTTATTACCTTATTGAACGATATCAGTCATTGGATTTCGTAGGGTTATAAAATATAAAACTATTAAATATTTATATATTTTAAAATATATACTACTTATCTTTATATATTTTAAATAAAATTAGATTAAATTACATTTATAATGATATATAAACATTTTTTTAATTATTTGTTGAAATCTAAAAAAAATTAAATTTATTTTAATTGACTATAAAGTTATATGATATTATAATTTTTTTTTGAATAAATTACTTTTGTGATCATCTAATTTTATAAAATATTTATAAAATATCAAAATTCATCCAAATATTTATTTAAAAAATCCTCACAATGATTTATATAAGTATAATTTAATTATTTTCTTCGTTCAAAATTAACAATTTTCGTTTTTATCCATTTTTAACAATTTTTGTCTTTATCTCATTTGAGCTACGATAAATAGGGATGTTTATTACCAGGTACCCGAAAAACCGAGTATCCGGTTCTTTCGGGTAGTGATTTTTCGGCCCGTATCCCGACCCATTTATATCGGGTACCCGGTTAATCGGGTAACGGGTACCCGGTTTGTATATATATTTTATTTTTTTATTTTAAAATTAAAAAAAATCACATATTAAACACAAATTTTATAATATATGAACAAACATAAATATTAGTGATTTAAAGTTAATTTTAAAATATTTTAATGTATATATACACATATATTTATTAGAGTTTATCGTTAAAATGATATTAAAAATATTAATATTGTTGTTAAAATGATATTAAAAATATTAATATTGTTTTTTTCTTTCAATATTAACAATTAATAAAATATATTTAAAAATTTTAAAAATTAAAGTATATAATACAAACATAAAATTAATTTAAAGATTTAAATTTAATTTTTTGTACAAATATTAAGGAACTTACCATAAAAATATAATTTTAAACTAAAAAATATATAATTTTAAATTAGTCGGGTTAGATCGGGTAACCAGTAATTGGAAAAAAAATCAGTCCAAAACCGGCCCAATTATTCTCGGGTCGAGTACCCAACCCGATTAAGTAATTTTTTTCGAAAATTACCCGTCATTTTTATTTCGGATAATCGAATAATCAAATCGGATCAATCAAGTCGGGTAATTTTAAACACTTAAAACTCTTTTCTTCGTATTCATGAGAGTGAAGATTTCAGTTATTTTTTATACCCATAATTCAAATTCTTACAATTTCTGATTATTCTCCTAATTATCACCCCTTCTAAGTTGGTATAATTATTATATTAGACTATTAACACGACAATTAAAAAATATAAAAGTAAAAAAAACCATTATATTAATTATAGTTTAATTTTTTGATATTATAAAATTTAGTTTACACAATTATTATTTTAATGTTTATACAATTATTTAAAGATTTAATGTTTAAGAATTTAGTTTTAAAAACAAAAATAAAATATTAAACACCTATTTGAATAAAAAATAGTCTAACACCTAACAGAAAAAGGGTATAATTTATGCACTTATTCTACGATTAAGCCAAATTTAAACGACCTAAATTCATCTAAGTGAATAAAAACAGCAAATACGTATTGGCATTATCTTGTCCAGTGCTTGAAAGAAATGCAAAACAGAAGTTATGCTACAGACAGGTTACCCCAGGTTTGACATATTCTGAAAACCTGACACCAATAAGAACATAAAAGCACTAGTTCAATGAAATTATTTAAAACATACTCTAAGCTTGTCCAGAAAAACTGGCTTCCAACTTCAGGTTGTCTTGGACTTGGGTGGGGATGGAAGTAACTGCAACACAACATAATCTTGTCAGCCTACAAAGTCGGTAAATCAAACCAAAGCTGGCCAACATTCGTTAATCGTTGTTTAACGATAAGGTCGTTTCCGATTTGTTTGGATCGAAAATTTCTCATTTTGTAACTCGAGCTTTTCCCAAAGGTTAAAATCAGTATATGATTGACTAGTTTGTATAATTTCTCTTTCGATGTATGAATTTACTTTCTATATCTAACCAACCAGGGAACAAGAAAGATGTGGAATTTGAAGACTATTAGGATGAAATTGAATACCTGATAACAGGAGATGAGAGATGAAACAAATCCGAAGGCTCCCGTTACACGAGGAGTGACTTTCTTAGGTGCCAATTGAAGAAGCCCCACTGCTACAACTATATCCATTCCTGCTTTAACAAGGGCCAGAGTCCTCTCATTTGATTTTTCGAGCTTCGCACGATACTCCTCATTCTGTGTTTTTATATAAAAGCACAATAATGTTGGAAACTACAGCAATAAAAAAATTGTAGAGTGGAGAAGAAAGATTATAATGACATTTCAGACACATATTGAGCATACCTTGTACTTATCACTATTCTTAAGATTCTTTTCCAACTTTTTCATTGATACGGATAGCCTTCCGAGCTCTCCAAGCTGATAAAACGAAGTTATATGTTACGTAAAGGTGGATATTATAGCTAACTAAACATCTTTAAAACACTGTAGGCAAAGACTTGGTCTAAAAATTAATGGAGAGCAACAAACCTCAACTAAGGTGGTACAGACGGATGAACCCATCCAGCAGAAAAGGGAGATTCGTCCAAGCAATTCAGCTCGTTCCTTGTTCTGTAAATGGTTTTTCCGGTTAACACTTGCAGACCAAGACAAACAAATTAATGAGAGTACCAAAATGAAGTGTGTTGCATACCTTATAGATGCCTGATCTGTGAAGCCAGACAATTTGATCGAGAAATAAGAAAGTTGACAACAACGCATTTTTTGACTGAAACAAGCATTAGATTAATCCAAGGGTACTAAATTAAAGAAGTTGAGAGCAAAGAGAAATTCCACAGAAAATCGGGAGTAAATAACACCTTTCCTAACAGAACAAGAGGAAGGGGAGTTCCTTGAGGAACTGGGATAATAAGACCGTGCAAATCGTTGACAAACTGCAAATTCACAGAAAAGACAAGAATTTAGATATAATTACAATAAAAACGTGCGGACTTGGGTTTGCCATCATATGCGATATACCTTTAGTAGTACCGAGTATTTCTCTTCATGTTAACATATTCAAGTTCATTGTACTCATTGTTTTTTAGAAGCCAAAGAGAGCAACAAAAAAAAAAAATCTTCATACCATGCATTAAGTACTAACTCAGAGTGCAACACTTTCACCAATACAACAAACAGAAAAAGAAAGAGTATCCATAAGTGAACAAAGTCGATCCTTGTTCATCGTAAGCCAACTAGTCAGTTTTAGTATTTGACATAGTGATATAACCTTAAAAAGACGGAACACTTTCCGAGCCAAGCTTGTTGATTTGTCAACATTTTGTGCCGTGCCAGGTTGCCCATTACTTAAAAATTTCGAGCCATATTGTATAGCCCTGCATATCTTATCCCTTGCTTCAGCCTTATTCAAATACAAAACTATAAGACCAAGTTCCGCTCTAGTTACATCCAGGGTACTCATCCTTTATCAGCAAAACACCTGAAAAAATCATAACGATTACATTCTCACAGAAGCTAAAGGGGTCGATGCAAAAGCACACAAACGATCATAAGATGCAAGCAGAGCATTTGCATGAAAGATGCAACAAAAATCTTAAACTCAAACTGAACAACCATTACCACATTACAAGGAACTCGATCCCTCAATTCTGGAAGATAATTAGTACTAAGCATCAAATTCTTTTCACAAATACTACCATCTGAAGTCTATGGCTTGGAAAAGAACACACAAGAAAGCTTTCAGCTAGATAAAATAATCAGAAAAATCATAATTAGCCAAGTCTAGTACCTAACAGTTAGCTTAGTTTTGGAATCTATCTATCTAATAAACAAAATGCCCAGAACTTAGTTTCCAGTTTCCCAATTTCTTACCAACCAAGCAGACCTGATAACAAAAAAACGAAGGAAAAAGGGTATAAATTCAAAACTTAAACGAAATCATGAAAACCCAGATCACCCAAATTGGAAAACACAATACGAATCTTATGAAACATCATGAACTAAATTTCAAAGTACCCAAAAAACAAACATTTAATATACGCAAGGTAACTGGAATCATAAGAAGTACAGCAGCAACGTACAGTAAAGATTAAAAAAGCAACGATTTTTCTTCTTATAGCTATACAACGATAGGAATCAATCAACAAAGTAGGGTTTTGGTGAATTGGAAAAGTACCCACATACAAGGAGATGAGAAGAGAGACAGAGAATGAGAAGGGTACCGAAGAAAGCGGCTGATGAAGATTTCACCTCAAAATCCACAATCTCTTTTTCTAATTAAAAATTCGATTTTTAAAGTCAGCAGGCAGATAGGAATTTCTGGGTGACACGTCATGCTCCCTCCAGCGTCCGATCAATTTGTCGTTTTTTCGATTCTCTATCCCTACATTTGATAAAGGCTTGTTTGGTCCAATCTTTTCGGAGATTTTACAATAATATTATTTTTGAATTTTTAAAAAAAATATAATACCTTTAAAATTATTTTCAATCATATTCTGATTTATTATACAAATTAAAAACGGGAGAAAAATAATTCATCTTTAATTATTTTATTATATATATAAGACGGGTAAAAACGACCCATCTTTAAACAGTGTCTCATATATTCTTTAATTTTTTTTACAAACCCACGTACTTATAAATTTTGAGGAAAAAAATATTGAAGAATATAAATGAATTAAAAAATTGATTATTTTTTTACAAAGAATTGTAGTCATAAGATTTAATTGAATAAAATATAAAATTGAATTTTTATTTTTACTTTATAATTTAAATTTTATTTAAAAATTTTGAATGTTAAAACTCGAATGCCAGTTATTTATTCAAAATCCATTGGAACCCTAACTTGGTTTTTAGTAGTAAATGTTCATGAAAAAAGATCTATCTCAAGGGTTAGGGTAGGGAGATCTTGTCTGAAAACAATGCATTATAAGCCACAAAAATATTTGTGAACATATGCCAATGTCTGGTTAGTACCATCTCCATCCATGGCCGTGTGATGTACATCCTTCATGTTCATAAGATCTGCATAACCACAAATAAACCAGAATCTAAAAATCTTACAGAACATCAAGAGGTTCATGGTTCATGTCTGCAAAGATCCGAGTTCGATGAAACATATAGATACAAGGGGATGTTGTTATAAATATAGAAACATTGATAGCAGATATAACTACATTGTTTCATAAGGCAATGAAACAGCATACAAGGAAGGTAGATGAACAAAGAGAAAGAGGGAATTTTCATTATACAAAAACGACTTCCCGCTATTTCCGGTTAAACAAACATGTAATCTTACCCCTTTCCAGCCTCTCGAGTAGCTTCTTAGAGCCGGGGATATCCATCTCCGAAAGCTTCTTCAGATACCCGATTGCTCCGTATGAAATCATAAGCTTCTTGCATTTCTTGCTTGATGATAGAGATGCTAGGCATGACACTGCATACTTTTTCGCGGTGTTTTGAGGGCTCGGATCAAGCAACTGGACTAGATTCGGTACGCTCTTATCGTTCTTTTTCACTTCTCTGCGATTTTGGGAGACAGTTATTAAGCTTGAAAGGGCTTGTGCAGCTACTTCTCTACCACTGTTTGATTTAGCCTCAAGCATTCTGATAAGAAGAGAAATGAAACCGGCTTCACCCACAAGCTTTTTCGTTTCGTTTGTTCTGCAAACTTGACATACAGTCAACACAGCAGCTTGTTGTGCACCCGGTGATCCGGATTTAAGCACGTGAACTAATCGAGGGAGGAAGCCGAGCGATGTAAGAGCTTCTACGGGTACCGAGCCAACCAAATTTCTCAAGGCTCGAACCGCAGATTCTTGGGGCAAAGGACTATCAAGGTATACCAATAGACTTCGAATTCCACCTTCTGAGATAACAGACCTTCTCAGATTCTCATTGCAGGCAGTGAGGTTCTGCAAGCATTCTGCAGCAGATTCTTTGGAACCCAACAAAATTCCACAATGGAGGAGATCGATCATTACCTTTATTATTCCTTCATCTGCTAGTACTTGTCGAACCTCCGGAACTGCTGATATGTTTTTCAATGTACTAGCAGCTGCAGCCTGCGAAACCGAGCCTCCAGTCCGGCAGGTTTCGATTAGTGGTTGAACACCACCATGTCCTACAATTGCTCGGGCTGTTTCTGCCGTCAACGATAATCTCTGCAGCGAAATTATTGCCTTCTCTTTACCAACTGTGCTGCCAGATTCAACAAGCCTTATAAGTGGCGGCAAAACACCTTCCGAAACAAGCCAGCTCTCACAACTCTCAGATTCTGCAAGCGAGCAGATTACAGTCACGGTCTTTTCCCGAATACGAGGGGAAGTTGCGGTTAACAACTCGATTAAAGCAGCGATATTACTCCGTCCCATAACAGACAATACGCCCTTCTCGTCCTCCTTCATGATCTCAACGAGGCTGTCAATAGCTTTGTGCTTTGCTTCCAAGTGCCCTATCTGAAGACGTGCAAGCAGTTCCTTTAGAAGGCCATGCGTTGCAATCTCCGATTCCGACGAGGAAGAACCAACGGAAGCTACAGACAAAGTAGCTTCACCGAGCACACCGGTCTTGATCAAAAGTCCACAATCCCTTAAATTCAGGTCCAATTTCCCAGATAATGCATCCAGATCACTCTGCATCTTAAGCTTCCCTTCATACTTCTCCTTCAAACATAAATCCGCCAATTCGATCACTTCCTTCAATGTCTTCGACACAGCCTGCAATTGCTCCTTACAAAGATCGTTCTTCGAAAAGAAAGGATGGCTAGACAAGTCTGATAATCGTGAAGGGACCTGATCCAATTTAGAAATTATCATCTTCCACCTACCAGAGAACCCTTTCACCTCCCTTGCCTTATCAAGTGCCATTGGAACAAGTTCTTGAGCATACAATAACCATTCCTCAGCCGATTTACTCTCCGCCGAAACCCCATTTCCAGTACCTTCTCCCATGATTCAGATATGAATTTGGATCAAGAAGATCATTAGAGCTGTATCAATGAGGCAGTTGAGGGAAAAAAGGATAATTAACATGGAAGAAATGATATTTTTGATAAAAAAAATAGAAAATCAGTGGAGCAGTTGCAATCATCAAGCATTAAAACTATTAAATTAATCAAATACTAATAAAAATACAAAAAAGAGAGTTTCTAGAGAATCTTGTCTAACCACACAAAAGCTTGTTCACTGGGAATTGAAGTCCTTTGCTTTATATCTAGTGATCATTAAATGCCAAGTTGCCAACTCAAAAATTTATGATCTTTTAAACAAAACAAGTAATCATATGGAAATGAAAGAAGTTTACTTTCTAACTACTAAAAATTGCAGGCCAATCAAGAAGCAGTCAATTCATGTACCCTAAATACCCTTTTGTAAGTAGGTAGAAAATTGAACTTGTAACCATGGGAAATCCTTGACTTGCCTTGTGATCTATAGACAAAGATCAAGAATTTTTCTGGCAATGAAAGCAAAAAACTAGTGATAGCTGGTGATGGTAATGAGCCAGAGAAAAATACTTCACTTTGAAGAGAAGATAGGTCATAAGCCATAGGAGTCACTATCCAAAGCAATAAATTCCAAAAGAAAACACCTCAAATTGCTTTGGATTCCCTTGAAATTCACAGCACTCTATAGTCTCTACCATTTACAGTGACAATACATTCAAGTTCAGATATATAACGAAATGAAAGAAAGAAATTAGAGAGAAAAAGAGTAAAAAACGATTCTTTTCCCCTTTTATGAGGGAAGGGATCAAAGAAAGTAAGCTACAACAACTTACAGGAACCAGAGGACCAACCTTTACGACTCAGGTACTCCAAAGCTTGCCCTGTTTCTCAAGCAAGCAACCCACTGTGGCTTAATCTTCAAACTTTTCTTTCTCTTTCTCGCTTGAATCCCAGCCCAGAAAACTAATGCTTACGAGAATTTGAAACCTGCAGTCTGGTTTCTTTATACGAATAAAAAATACCCAGAACCCAGTTTCTGTTCCCTGATGATCTTAAACTATGAAAGACAAAGCAATTTCAAAACCCATTTAAGTATTTGAGGTTTGGAGACGAGTCCGATCAGATTCAAAAACCAAACCAGTTTCCAGTGTGTCTTTCTCTCTTTATAATAATATAAAATAGAAGGCACTGTGTCAGAACTCAAGAATGTTTCAGATTCCGGTTCTTCTCTCTGTAAAAAAAAGTTGCTTTTTTTAACTTTTGCCAGTTGCCAGCAAGGTTTCGATTTCCTAAAGGAAAGAGTAACCATTGTGTTTTACTATCCATTTCAGACAGGAGTGTTTAAATGTCGAGCAACTTTGAGGACAGTTGATTCTACTTTAGGACATAACCGACCGTTTGGATTGGTTGCGATTTTTACAAATTGTTTCCCTTTTCCGGAACCTTTTTCCCTGCTGGTTTCGTTCCACGTGTGCTGTCGGTGATGTTTTATCACTAATTTGTGGGCATTGATATGATTTCTTTTTCAGCTTGATCTAAATCTATGCCTGCGGAAGTTACCTAGGATACTTAAAAGTTCATCAATGGTGGTAACCAGGAGAGGAGCTGGTAAGATCGGATATCCAGCTAATTTAATTAAAATTGATTTTAATTTTGATCGTTATCGATTTTCAGCTTAATCAAATTAAATTTGAAATTTTAAAAATTGATCTTGTTATTAGTGAGAATCAATATCAATATAGAATACTTAATTAAGTGTCAACTAGTTTATTATTAACAAAATCTAAGTAGGAAGAGAAAAAATTTCAACCATCAATAATAATATTAAATAATAAAATTAGAATATTTTAAACTTGAAAATTAAAGTTTTAAAACGAATCATACAAATAATATCAATACATAAAGAGGAAGTTTGATAAAAAAAATAAACAAAAGATCATTATTTATTGCAAGCACGAAAACTAATATCGGATACTTGGTATTGATCCCGTCCTACTGGGTACCTACCGAATATCAGATCTAAAAAAATCAAGATCTAATCTCGATTCCGGTTACGATGGGACTTAAATTTTAAGTCCAGTCTCGATCTTACTAAAATTATTTTTGAATAAAAATTTACCAAATCCGATCGGATCCGGGATCAGATGACGTTCTTTGCCCATCCCTAACCGGTAAGGCATAGAAAACATAATTTCCATTACAATTTACACCGCAGCCTTTTAGATCTTTAGACGTGAAAAGTGAAATAAAGCAAGCTTATATTATGGCTATTGATATTGAACAGACGTTATGGAGGATCTTAGCGTCGGCGTCGCCATGATGGGACTCTGTCGGTTGTCTGCTATCTCTCCACTGTTTTGCCTTTTGGCTTTTTCTGCACCAACCTCCACGAAACCAAACAAAATGAAGAATTTGCTCTCTTGTTTTACCAAGACTCGGACAATGTTCACATGACAGAGACCACACCAAAACGGGACCACTCGACTCAACTGCTTCCACTCTTGAGTACCAACACCAAACAATCAAAACCAGATCACTTTGAGTACACAAATTAAACCACCTTCACAGAGATGTCCTAACTCCTAGTTTCCTTCACATTCAGTATTATTGTTGATGCACAAAGTGGAAAACAATGATTCTCTACCTTCACATGATGGACCGGAAGTTGGAATTCTCCTAGCATCCTTAGAGCAATGTCATACCATTGATGCAACTATAAAGTTGCGTGTTGAATGGGAGTTTCTGCATGTTTTTTCATCGGATTCGGCGCCCAAACGAACGTTCCGACACAGGTGGAAAATCCAACATCTCTACAATCGGACATTTGTCCCTCAACGGCCGTTGGAGTTTCGTCGCTGAACGGAACCTTAATCCACTCCAATCAACTAATGATTCTCGACTCTCGCTAAGATTATGATGACATGGATATCATATATAGACTTAATAGCCTTATGATTGGGTTTTGCCTTTTGAACTAGCTAGATAGGTGCCTTGAGGAACTTATCTTCAACATGTTATATATGTAATAAAGATCAACCGAGTGTTGCTTCATGCATATTGTCACGGTCCGTGTATCGTAACAACGCGGGACCGAACGAGATGCTTTTTGGTTGTACTTAACTCTTGGGAGCGGGATAACATTAAGGGTGTAGTACGTGCCGAGCAGTCATCCCTTCTTTGGATGGGCGTGCTGATCGCGCACCACACTGGTCGGGAGCTGTCCCCGCTTCCTTGATGAGCCCATGGGAGGGCGAAACCAGTAAACATCGAGATGGTAAAGGCTTATCCTCGGGTATGTGAGAGACCTGAGGTGCCGCACGGGGTGGTTGTCCCTGCTTCAAAACTCTGACCTCGTGACAGATGGTATCAGAGCGTGGTTGTGTGCTAGCTGTTGAGTTTGACAAGCGCCCCATGTGCTGCGGAGCGAGTCGTGTGGACGAGCAAGTAAAACTCGCACCCTAATGAGAATGAGTGTTCGCAAGTAGGCCTTCTAGAAAAAGATTGAGATGAGGACGGGTAGGCAGGAAGCCGCAGCGAAAGTTCTCCGGATGGTCGAGCTGCAATGTGACACTTTGGGAAATGGGGTGGTTGCAAGTAGACCTTTGCCCAACATCGGAGGGCGGCCCCAGTTAGAGGGCGAGTTGAGGGAGAATTGCACATTAGTTCCTGGCTAATATAAAGAATGGAAAGAGTTTCCTCCCCATGCACGAGGGCGTGCATGAATCAGGTGGGGGAGATTGTCACGGTCCGTGTATCGTAACAACGCGGGACCGAGCGAGATGCTTTCTGGTTGTGCTTAACTCTTGGGAGCGAGATAGCATTAAGGGTGTAGTACGTGCCGAGCAGTCGTCCCTTTTTTGGATGGGCGTGCTGATCGCGCACCACACTGGTCGGGAGCTGTCCCCGCTTCCCTGATGAGCCCATGGGAGGGCGAAACCAGTAAGCATCGAGATGATAAAGGCTTAACCTCGGGTATGTGAGAGACCTGAGGTGCCGCACGGGGTGGTTGTCCCTGCGTCAAAACTCTGACCCCGTGACAATATACACTTAATTGTTGTCTCTATTGTAGGTGGACCCTCCTAAAGTATGAGGAACTACCATAGTAGAAGTCAAAAAAACAAACGATCTTTTTCCTTGAATCATGATGATGATCAGCACCACCTATTCTTGGACTAAACTTGGTCTGTCAATCCACCCCATCCTTCGTCATTAAAACTCATTTCCCCCATATCTGATCCATCTGAATCAAACCCATGTTATCGAGATCACTCCATTCATTGCTGCAATATGAAACGATGGAGCTTCCACAGTTATGAGGATGAGGGCTGCTCATCTACCACATGGGACACAATGATGCTTTGGTTGCACCACTTTGCAGTATTCTTCATATCAACTGGTTTCTGGTGTTGGCAGCACCTAAAGTGAAGTGCTCACTCGGGCTCTGGCTTTTGTAATTTGTATCACCAGTCCATAATCACAGTATCACACATTGAGACGAGTACTTGTTTTCAGCCACCCATCTTTTTGTGGATCCTTAGCCCGACTCCGACAACTTCAAACCATCAGGTCGGTTCGCTTTATGGTGTTTGCCTTTATTGGTGATGACAGCGGTGACCATGGAGGTTTGAGATCCTGCCATTATTACCAAAACTTCCGAGAAAAAGAATTATTCTACTAGTAAGTGTTTAACTGAGAAACTAGCATTGTTAGATCCAGTGAGGACTTATCGATTACCATTTCGTGGTAGTGTCACGGGTCTAGAACCTTTCTAGTAAAACCGTGCGGCCTTAGGACTCAACTCGCCTAAGTCAGCCTCTACACAAAGCCCTCAAAGCTTTGTAACTCGCGGAAAGCAAACAAGCGAAGAAAGGCAAAGAGAGAGAGAGAGCTTTTGAGTGGAATGCTTTGTATTTCTCAATGATGAAGTGACAAATGAGGAGGGGTGAGCCTATATTTATACTTGGCCCCCATCACATCCAACGGTTACAATTAAATTACATTGATGGCTAGGATTAATTCCCACCAACCACAAAGGCATCATTCTAAGAATATTCCCGACTATACAAGGAAAGAATCTACTATGTTCACATTACTTAAGTGGGCTATTCTAACGGGCTTGATAGACCCAGAACCTTTGTGAGATAGGCTTGGGCGGATTGGACTGTATCAACCCCGCCGTTGGGCTTGTTGAACTCGCGGACCGTGACATTCTCCCCCACTGAATTCAGCAACGTCCTCGTTGCGTCCTGAGAGTGAAATTCGGCAATCTTGTCTTGGAATTGCCAAAGGTCCTTGGCTGGTTCCCAACTCCCTTCGCTGTCGGGAAGTCCCTTCCATTGGATAAAATACTCCTGCCTTGGTCGATGATTCTTCTGTCGGACAATCCTATCTGCAAGGATTTCTCGAACCTCCTTCTCATAGGAGACTTTCACTCCTATCGGTGCTCTATGTGACTTGCCTCGATCCGGATCATCAGTATCCGCATGGAATGGTTTGAGCATACTTACATGGAAAACCGGGTGAACCTTGAGCTTTGGCGGTAACTCCAGTTTGTAGGCCACAACACCTACTCTCTTTACGATCTTGAACGGTCCCTCGTACCGTCGCACAAGCCCCTTGTGAACCCCTGGTTTCCTCAATACCAAGTGAAGCTTGGCAAGGACTTGGTCGCCAACTTGAAATTCTTCGTCCCTGCGCCTTCGATCAGCCCACTTCTTAGTCCGCTTACCCGCCTTGTGCAAACAAGCTCGGGCTAAGTCGAGATGTTCTTGCCACGCCTTGGCAGTGTGGTAAGCTGCTGGATTAGGCCCCTCGTAACCGAGCACAACAGCGTTGGGAGTGAGTGGCTGTTGTCCGTTTACGATCTCAAAAGGACTTTGGTTTGTGGCCTCCGTCCGCTGCAAATTGTAGGAAAATTGGGCCACATCAAGCAACTTCGGCCAGTCACGCTGAGTCGCACTAGCATAGTGCCGGAGATAAATCTCCAATAAAGCATTCACTCGTTCGGTTTGCCCATCGGTTTGTGGATGAACACTCGTGGACATGTTCAAGTTTGTCCCCATCAGCTTGAACAACTCGGTCCAGAACTTGCCCGTGAAACGAGGGTCCCGGTCACTCACGATCGTCCTTGGCACCCCCTAATACTTTACCACATTTTTGAGGAAAAGTCTAGCTGCTTCCTCAGCTGGGCACTCCTTGCTGGCAGGAATGAAGGTGGCATACTTCGAAAACCTGTCAACAACCACGATAATACTGGCAAATCCGTCAGTACTCGGCAAACCGACTACAAAGTCCATAGAAATACTCTCCCATGGAGGCTCTGGGATTGGTAATGGCTGCAACAATCCCGCTGGTTTCTTAGCCTCGATCTTGTCTTGTTGGCAAGTAAGACAAGTCTTCACATAGACCTCCACGTCATTGTCCATGTGTGGCCAATAGTACCGCTCTGCTAACAACGTCATCGTACGGTGCATTCCTGGATGGCCAGCCCACTTGGAATCATGACATTCCCGCATGAGCTCTTTCCGCAACTTCATGTATTGCGGGATATAGAGGCGTCGTCCCTTGGTGTACAAGAGGTCGTTCTCGAGCCAGAACCGTCTGAACTTGCCCTCCTTGGCATGATTGATCAAGGACTGGGCTGTCGGATCATGAGCTAAGCCCTCCTTGATGCGTGATAACAGTGGTCCCTCGGGTCTGCTGATGAACTCTATGTTGCACCTTCGACTTAGTGCATCAGCCACACAATTGGCCTTTCCCGGCTTGTACTCCATGTCAAAGTCGAATTCCGCCAAGAACATTTGCCACCTTGCCTATTTGGGAGACAGTTTCTTTTGGGTTAGAAAATAACTGTTGGCAACGTTATCAGTGAGTACCTGAAATCTCGAACCCAACAAGTAGTGTCTCCAAATCCGCAAACAGTGAACAACCGCGGTCATCTCCTTTTCTTGGACAGTGTATCGCCTCTCTGCATCATTAAGCTTCCGACTCTCGAAAGCTACCGGATGTCCTTCTTGCATAAGGACTCCCCCAATGGCTACATCGGACGCATCAGTATGGACTTCGAAAGGTTTGGCATGGTTCGGCAGTGCTAACACAGGCTCACTCACCATGGCTTCCTTTAATTTCTCAAAGGCCTTTTGACAATCTTCATTCCAGTCCCACGTCTTGTCCTTTTTCAACAAATCGGTCAAGGGTGAGGCGATCTTTGAGTAGCCTTCGACAAAACGTCGGTAGTAGTTGGCCAATCCAAGAAACGATCTCAACTCCGTCACCTTAGTTGGCGGCTTCCATTCTTCAATTGCCCGAATTTTGTCTCTATCCATACGGATCACGCCACCTCCTATGATGTGGCCTAAGAACGGCACTTCCTTCTGAGCGAATAAGCATTTCTCCCTCTTGACAAATAGCTCATTTTGTCGAAGTACCTCGAACACCTGCCTCAAGTGTTCTATATGCTCCTCCAAACTCTCACTATACACCACAATATCGTCAAGGTAAACCACAACAAAACGATCCAAGAATGGATGCAATACCTTGTTCATGAGAGTGCAGAACGTCGCTGGAGCATTAGTGAGCCCAAAAGGCATCACAAGGAATTCATACGAGCCATACCGTGTCACACATGCGGTCTTTGGCTCATCACCTTCGGCTATTCTAACTTGGTAATATCCCGATCTGAGATCCAACTTGGTGAACCACCTTGCATTCCCAAGTTGATCAAACAAGTCCGCTATGAGGGGGATCGGATACTTGTTCTTTACCGTGAGCTTGTTCAACGCTCTGTAGTCGATGCACATCCGAAGAGAGCCATCATGCTTCTTCTGGAACAAAACAGGTGCACCATAAGGGGCTTTAGAGGGTCTAATGTACCCGGCATCCAACAACTCCTTGAGTTGTCTTCTCAACTCCTCCAACTCCGGTGGGGCCATTCGGTATGGAGCCCTTGCTGGCGGCTCCGCATTAGGGATCAACTCAATCCTGTGATCCACTTCCCTTTTCGGGGGTAATTGCTTCGGCAATTCGGAAGGCATCGTGTCTGCGAATTCTTCCAATATTTGTTCCACTTCCGCTGGAACTTCTATCGGCATCAAAGACCCATCACTTTTCAAGGAAGCCAAGTATGTTGTAGTCTCCTTGCGCACAACACTCTTGGAAAATTGGATGGCCGAAAGCATCTTGCCCTCTACTCCAGTTTCTCGATTTGTGGGAACAAGACATTTTTGATCCAGATCCAGTATACAGATACAGTCGGCAAATGGAGCAAGCAACGCGTTGATCCGGTCAAGGAAGTCTAAACCAATGACAAAGTCAAAGTCATCAAGTGGAATTACCTTGATGTTTTCTTTACCGTGCCAGCTTCCAAGTTCAAGCTTGACTCCCTTGGCAATTCCCACAATCGGTCTCTCCTTGGAATTGACAGTCTTTATCATCCCACTTGCCTTCTCCACATGAAGGTCAAGTTTCTTGGCAGCTTCATCAGACATGAATAGTTCAGAAGCACCCGTATCCACTAGTGCACTCAACTTTTTTCCTGCAACGATGATGTCTACAAACATCATTCCCTTATGTTTATGGCCCCTCTTGACTTGAACGGAGCTCATAATTGAGTTGAGCTTGACCGCCACATTTTCGGTCTCCATATCTCCCTGAATGGATTGGAGCTTTGCCTTCTGGGGACAATCTTTTACCATGTGAGGTCCCTGGCAATGGAAACACGCAATGGGTCCCTCCTTCTTTTTATCCCACGAGACTTTTACGTCCTTCAAAGTGTTTGATGGTTTCCGGTATCTCCCATATGTTTTGCCAGATTTTTCCTTATCTCCCCCACCATTGCCGCTGAACTTTGGCTTAGGTTTGGAAGATTTGGAAGAATCGGGTTTCTCGAATTGTGCAATGGATTCCGCTGAACTAATGGCTTTGGAAAGACCCGTAGCCCCCATTCGATTCAACTCCATCTGTGCCCACCGTTGCAACCCATTCTTGAAGGCGTAATACCCCTCGTCTTCATCCATGTTCTTGAGTAGGAGTTTGATTTCCTTGAACTTTTTGACATAGTCAAGGATTGACCCATCGTGCTTTAAGTTATGTAACTTCTTGCGGGCGTCTTCGACAGTATTCTTTGGATAGAACTGCTCCTTGAATTCATCCCCGAATTCCTTCCATGTCTCAATGGTGTTCTTCTCAGCACACCTGTGTCGCCACCATAAGAGAGCATCACCAACTAAGTAAACAGATGCCGTGTTTACTTTGGTAGTATCATCCTTAATTTCCATCAATCGGAAATACTGCTCCAAGCCCCATATGAAGTTCTCCACGTCCTAGACAGTCCTTGTCCCGTTGAACTCCTTTGGCTTCGGAACATCAATCTTCGGCTTTGGTGCTGCTACCTCTCCTAGCACACCACTTTGCATAGCCGTCTTGTAGATGAGCAGCTCACTCTTGAGCTGGTCCATCTCTTTCTTCATAGCCACTACCGTAGCTTCAAGAGAATCGTCCCTCTCATTCAACTTTGCAAAAGTCTCATCTAGCAGCTTCTGCATCGTTTTGGAAACGTTCTCTTCCATGGAATCAAACTGCTCATGGTATGATTCCGCAGCTTCTTGAGCCTCCTTGACCTCCGTCATGGATTCTTCAAGCCTGCTAACCCTCCTCTCCATCGCTGAGATGATATCCCTCGAACTTTCTCTCTTCTTTCCAGCAGCAGCAGTTGCCCGAGTCTCACGATCAGTAGCTGGGACATCGCTAGTGCTCTGTGGTGCCATTTCTTCCGAACAGCCTCGCTCTGATACCACTTGTCACGGGTCTAGAACCTTTCTAGTAAAACCGTGCGGCCTTAGGACTCAACTCGCCTAAGTCAGCCTCTACACAAAGCCCTCAAAGCTTTGTAACTCGCGAAAAGCAAACAAGCGAAGAAAGGCAAAGAGAGAGAGAGCTTTTGAGTGGAATGCTTTGTATTTCTCAATGATGAAGTGACAAATGAGGAGGGGTGAGCCTATATTTATACTTGGCCCCCATCACATCCAACGGTTACAATTAAATTACATTGATGGCTAGGATTAATTCCCACCAACCACAAAGGCATCATTCTAAGAATATTCCCGACTATACAAGGAAAGAATCTACTATGTTCACATTACTTAAGTGGGCTATTCTAACGGGCTTGATAGACCCAGAACCTTTGTGAGATAGGCTTGGGCGGATTGGACTGTATCAACCCCGCCGTTGGGCTTGTTGAACTCGCGGACCGTGACAGTAGCATGCACCATCATACTGGGATTGCGAAGATGAAATCAGCGCCATTCTGGTAACACATTCATCTTGCTAACTTATTTATAAAGCAACTTGGTTTCATTGCCCTTTTAATTTATTCATTTCTTCCTTTAATTAACATGTAATTCTTTTGGCTTTTCAACTCGTCCAGGGCCTTATTCCTTTCATCAAGATAGAATGCAGAAAACATCTTATTGATTTCTTTCAAAAAGTTATGCAAGGATTTGTTTTACAAGCATGCTTAGCATTCACAAAACGGAAACTCTCAGATAGGATGCACTTACACAGAATGTAAAACTGTTAACACTTACACAGAATGTAAAACTGTTAATTTATACGTTTTTTGAATCCTTGGATGGGTGCAATGGATGATTGAGATTAAATCTTTACTTCTTTCAAGTGATATTCACATAACCCAGAGTAAATCTCAACCATCCATTTCATTCATCCAACAATAAAAAAAAACATGTAAAAATTAAAAACTCTTACATGTGTAACTGTATCATATATATATAGGGTACTCAACTTGATCTTATAAGATAATAAAGTAGTAAAAATCCAAAGCACATTCTCTGTACACTACATATTGAAGCGTACAGGTAAAATCTGGGGAAATCTACATAGATATGTTAATGATGTTATGATAATTAGACATGTAGAACTATGATTGAGATTTTATGAATGGAATATGGGGTGAGATATTTTAAACTTTTAACATGACTCGAACAAAGATACATGAAAAAAAAAACATAACCTTCATTAATCATTACCCACAAGATACCTTCTGCCAGTGCCTGACAGCATTGCTTCTGAGGACTGTGGATATCGAAGTGATTTCTATAGTACCGTTCTCCATTGATGAGTTCCTGTTAGAATGCCTTTTTCTTCTTCTTCAAGCAGAACCATATGGGGTAAAAGACTGCATTTTGTGCCCGTGGCAAATGGTTTTGCAAGAAAACTATCTCGGGCCAATTGCAACATTTAACCGCCTGAGAACGGAGCAGACCTAGACTCTGGTAATCATATTATGCAACTTCACAAAATCATCTAAGGTAAGCTCCTCGGGTCTTGACTGCATAAATGATTGGAGTATCAATAATCAGAGGAAAGATTACTGGCAGTTAAGAAAAAGAAGAAGCATATAACAGAGAATGTGTGTGTGGGGGGGGGGGGGGGGGGGAATAACTACACGCATAAGTAGAAAGTATCAAATTTCGTTGGAACTCACTGTTGTTGAAAGGCCAGCATCTACAAGAGCTCTTTCTATATCATTGGATGGGCATATGTGCTGCAGTGATCTCCTCAGCATCTTACGTTTTCCATTGAATGCAGAATTCACCTAAAGTTTTTAAGTAAAGAACTGTAAGATATCACTTTATTTAAGCAATAATTTAGGTTTTATCATCAGAAAATATAACGATATCATTCCAAATCAGGTCAGAGGCCAAGTTTGAAGGTCTAATTTATGTTCCTGCTATCCTACATGAACTACTCTGAGTTTTACTAACAACCAAAAGTAAAGCAGCCTCAACAAGGAAATCACCCGACCATGGAGAAAAAGCTTTTCGTGGAAGCCACTGAAGGATAGTCTGGAGCTTGCTTCAGCTTAAACGTAACAACAGCTGCATCAACCTACAGAAGCATAAAAATGAAGCCTTAGTATCCACCCTTTCGTTAAACTCAAAGATGGTTCACATGGACCTTGATAGAGAAAGAAGAAACTACTCCAGGTGAATCTGAAAATTAGAAAATATGATGCCTGAACACCAATTAGATGACTTACATTAGGTTGAGGAAAGAAATTTGTTCTTGGGACACTAAAGTTGTATTCAGGCTCTGGAAGAAACACAATATAAAGATGTCACATAAAATTTTAAAACAATCTTTACCAGGGATACATCAACAAAATTATTTCCCATTGCATATAGTTGAAAGCTCACAAAACCAACAAATTAACACCAAACAAAAGCTTCAGGGAATTAAAAGCACATGAAGCAGTTTAAAAGCATAGAATGAGTAAATAATGTATTATAGATCCCCTAGATACAGTAGAAATACCAGAATAAAAATTTACAAAGATGTTGATGGGTCGGTACTCAGACGTCCGCAAAGAAGATTCCACCAATCGCAGAGCTGTTTCCTCCTGGTATTAATTAAGCAGTAAGCTACTTGTGAATACTAAATAAACATTCGGAGACAATCAACATAGAGAGATAAAGATTTTAACATGTTTGACCTCGCACATTATACCCCAACAATAATTTGACGTCAAATGCTAGTTTTGCCATATGAATATATACAAGGGGAAGAAAAAAAAATTACAGACCTGGAGCAAGAGAACAACTTCAGAGAAAATATCACCCATAGGAAGAAGTAATTTAATTACATCCGTACTTATGTTAAAGGGTAGGTTAGAAACTACCTGCAAAATGAACATAATATAAGCTAACAGTGAATAAGATAGGCATGGCAACTATTCACAAATTTACCTTCCCTTAATTAGCATTTAGTATCAAATTAAGGTCTAAAATCTAATCTAATAGAGTTTTAAGTGTAAAGTCATCAAAAATACACCAATTAGGCAAAACACAGTTCTTACTTTGGCACGAAATAAGCTTGCATCCAAATCCTTTCTACTTTCCAACATTGGAGAAATATGAGAACGAATGTGACATTTGACAAAATCCTCATGTAAAACCTACAAAATTTTCATATATTATTAAAAGATATTCAAAACCCAATTAACATAATCAATAAAGAAGTAGAGTTTATTAGACAGATTAATAAATTACCTTGAACCTGTTCGTGCTTTCAAATCTTTCTCTTACAAGAGCCACCATATGACTATCCTATATCACACAAAAACAAAATAAACCTAAACTATATTCTGTAGCAAAATTCATTTTCAGCAATTGCAATTTGGAATTGAAAAGAACGGACCTTTTCAATGGCGAGAACGGTGGCGCCGGAGTTTATGAGGACATTGGTTAAAGAACCAGTTCCCGGCCCAATTTCTAACACCACGTCACCTTCTTCTACATTGGCCGCCCG
This sequence comes from Abelmoschus esculentus, assembly GCA_035048815.1. Lineage (NCBI taxonomy): Eukaryota > Viridiplantae > Streptophyta > Magnoliopsida > Malvales > Malvaceae > Abelmoschus > Abelmoschus esculentus. The sequence continues at coordinate 15,644,009 of JAUCBN010000031.1, forward strand.
TACCAGTTGCTCGTTGATTTCAGAATTCAACATGTAATGCTGAGGATATTGAATATTTCGGAATTAATTAGATTATCCTAAACTCAGTGCGTTAAAAACAGGATAGAAAGGTGGGGCGGGTAATTAGACCTGGCCGAGGGATTTTCGTGGAAAGCGGCCCTTTGAGTTGAGAGCTTTCAGAGTGGCGTGGTAATCGTCATCTCGGCTCCTCCTCGAAGCGGACACTACATGCAAAGACGTCGTTTGGTTTCGTTCGCTGGCACTGCTATTGGCCGCCGGGATTGTAGCGGTCTTGAAGGAAACAATTGGCGGAAGAGAGTGGAAAAGATGAACCACAGTGGCCATGTCTTCCTTAGCGAGAAATTTGGAAAATGAGGTCTATTTTTCTTTATCTCCGAATTTTTAAGAGTAAAGTACATCATTAAACTTTCTTAAAAAGAACGCAGTAGACACCGAACTTTTAAAAATTATATAGTGAGTGTTAATATTTTGATTTTTTATAAAATAATCACATTTAATTATTTTTATATTTTTATATTCAATCAATTTAATTTTAAATTTTAGGGTTTTCTAAAATAAATGATAATTGACGTAACTAATCTTACAGATTATTAATTTTCTAAATACAGTAATAATTAAGTACAAAACAATATCTAAGGATGTTAGATCATTGACATTTTTATCAGGAACATGCACCATGATGGTCACTATAGAAACATCAAACAATCATGTACCATGATCACGTGATGATACGTGTTATCATCTGATTGAATGTTAATTTTATTTAATTAAATTAAAATTAAGATTAAATTGATATAATATATAAACTATATGAATCAAATATATAATTTTATAAAATTTCATTAATTTTCATATCATCCTTCTATTACTGTTTTCTTAAAAATTTAACGATGGTAATTAAAATAAGTCAATGTAATAAATTTAGTGACTTAATTATCGAGTTAAATAGTTTAATGGCTAAAATAAGTACATCCATGTACTTCGATGGTAAATGTAGTATTTTACCCATTAACAACTTATCCCACCGCCCGTTTGCCCATTTCGCGTGTCATTGGATATTAGTATTACCTAACGCAGATTATACTGCTGGGGTTACGATAAAAGCCTAGAACTGGGAGAGGGAAGGTAACCATGAATTCCGCACTGACGACGACGAACTGAGCTGAAATGCGCCTCTCTCAGTTCAAAATCCATTCACCCATTTCACTCTCTTTTCAGATCTGCGGACATCGCCAATCAACGACGTCGTTTCCGATTCCGATCCGGTAACCTTTCCGTTTCATTCTCATTCCGGATCTGATCATTGTTCGTTACTTTATGTTATTACTGATTTTAGGATAATTATTTATGAAATCGTATGCTGCTTTAATTTTAGGATAATTTTGCTTTGTTGTTTTTGGCTGAGGAAATGAAACTGGAATTCGACTGTTACAGGATGCAATTTTAATTAAGATCGAATAGAAATAAATCCAGGCAAGCTCATGTTTGAAAATCCGTCGGCAACCAGTTCTTCTCACAGTCCTCATCTCCGGAAACTTGGCGCCAAATCTCTTTCTTCTGACCTAGGTAAATCTTTTATCAGTTTCGGTAATTGATTCACCTTTGATTTAAGCTTATCTTACAAAATACGAATGTTTTTTTGTACTTTTTATTTATTTATTTGTTGTTTAGGGTCCGGTGAACCTGGTAATAGTGTTCAAGAAGGTTACGTGTTCCCCTTTGTGGTTGGAGAAATGAAGGGCTCCGGTTCACCTATGCATACTGCAGCCATAATGCCCTCTCCTACCTTTCTATGGAGATTTAAGGCCATATGGGTTCTGATCTGGGCCTTCACTTGTTGCAAGGTCAGTATTTGTACAGTCAGCTAGAATGCATTTGATTCTTGTGAGAATTGGTATCGATAATGATTTCTTTTTCTGAAACAGATTGGATGGGATTCAGTCATGAGAATGAGTGCAGACTTGAGAGATTTGTTCTTGTACGAGGCATTCTTATATTATAACCCTCTCCTTCTTGTGGTTAGTTAACATATCTTTGAGTATGATTACTGTTTGATGTTTGATATTAGATGCCCATCGAATCTAACTTCTTATTCTTGCAATTGTAGACAATGATGGTTTGTCTGTGGGGAGTGTGTTTATGGGTCTTCTCCCAGAGTACTATTAATTATGCAAAAATATTTGATCTTGATCAAAACCACCTTACTCACAGAGAAATATGGAAGGTACTTGTTTTAAATGCACTTCATGTTATTTGTATCTTTACACTTTGCATGCTTTATTGAGAATTTGGTCCTGAGATTGTGGTTCCACTAAGAAAAAAAAATATTAAATGTCTTTTTTCTGTTTTGCTACATGCAGTGTAGCATATGGATGACAGTTATAGTGCCAACTAGCATGACAGCTTACCTTTATCTTTACTCCCACGGAGAAGTAGCATTGGCAGCATCTCAACCAGTGTAATATCTACCCTGTTTCCCAGCATTATCTTGTCTTCTGTCCATATAATTAACTGCATATATGCAAGACAGTGACCTATCACATGTTTTCAACCACTAGCTTTATCAATTATGGTCTTTCTACCTAACTATTACTTGTCAGTTTAATGATTCTGTATGTCTGAGTATGAATGCAAATGTTTTTGTGACTGTATAGTCTTCTCTTGTAGTTTTGTGGATTAAATTCCGTAGAGATTCCAAGTTTCCAATGCCATCAGTAATTTGACACATTGATGGTTTTGGCATTTTAAATACAACCTGCAGGTCATCCTCTATGTTGCTGTTGCCTTGGTTTTGATATTCCCCTTTGACATTTTCTATTTTTCATCTCGTTACTTCTTGCTAAGAACACTCTGGCGGATAGCTTTCCCACTTCAGGTTAGTTTCTGGCGTAGCTTTCTTTTTCTTTGTGCTTGAGCTAGCTGCATTTGCTGATTAGAATTTCCCTTTACTCTGGAATTTTTCTTTTTAGTGGCAAGTACTCAAGAGGTTTGCAGTTTCTGACATGCATTTGCATTTTTTACTTGTTTATTCTTGTGTAACAGCCAATTTCATTTCCTGACTTCTTCTTGGCAGACATTTTAACCTCCATGGCCAAGGTATGAACCCTGTAACATCATTTCATATCCTTAAGCAAGCTGCTTATTTCGTTTCTCTTAACAATTAGATTGTACTAAGGAGCAATCCTATGAAAATACTCTCGTACTTCGATACTCTTTTTTAGATGTACGTCATAGGACCAAAACTACTGGATATACTCTTAAGGTCATTAAATTTGAATTTGATTTGTAAGTGGATCTGGATTCCCCCTAATTGCTTGTAATATTTATTTTGTGAAGGTATTTTCAGATTTGGAGCGTTCAGTCTGTCGAATGGTTCATCGCCAGGTAATTCAATACTGAAGATTTTTTGGCGGGTTATCTATAAAGAGCTAAGAGTGTTCTCAAATTTAATGCTTGGTGGGATTTTTTTTATATATCCAAATTGGGTGAATATGAGATCTTCAATACTCTTCCCAGCAGCCTGGCACTTTCATGGCCTTTAATTGTTAATATCTTTGGTTGCCGGCCGACCATTTTATCTACTTAGTGATGATGTAAATACACGAGTGTATACTTTGTCTATCTTATTTAGTACTAAATATATTATGCTTAATATGGATTCGATCAACATTGAAATTTTGAAGCTTTGTATTGATGCAACATTGATCTCCTCGGATGAATAAGACGAGGTTTCTCTTGGCATTTAGGTTGCAACAATTGCATGGTTTGAGGCAGACTCGGTTTGCGGCAGCCACTCAGCTGCAATTCCACTAGTGCTTGTTATTCCATATATTTGGCGGCTACTGCAATGTCTGCGGCAGTACAAGGACACAAGAGAGAAGCCAACCCTTTTCAATGGTACTACATCTAGGACCTTGATACTAACTATTTTCTTATTACAATTTACATCTGGTCAGAATGGATGTGGATCTCTGAACAGGTCAAGTATACAATGTATTCCCTTAAGAAATTTCTTAAACTCCATGGACAGCATAATGTCAAGCTTTGCCGGTGATTTCTATTGTTAGTTCAAATGTGGTTTATCTAATATAGGCTATGCAGCTATTTACCCGAGTTTTCTTCTTTCTATTTCTGTTTAACTGCTATCTTCTTTATTCTAACCCAATTTGCATGTGGTTTTCAGCTTTAAAATATTCAACGGCAGTCCCTGTGATTTTTCTGTCAGCCCTTAAATATCACGTCTCACCTGATGAGTGGACGTATGTTTATCGTCGCCTCTGGCTTTTCTCAAGTCTTGTTAACTCACTCTATTCGTTTTATTGGGACATAACTCGTGATTGGGACCTTAGGTATGATTATATATCCCCTTTCCAAACAGTTCATATATATTTGATTGTGAGGCCACTTTGGCATTCCTTGCGCCTACTTAAATTCATTTGAAATTCTCCATGTACGGCAGTGTCTTCACTAGGATCTTCAAGTTCAACAAACCAAGTTTATGTTCCAATATGTTATATGGGCGGCAATGGGTAAGAATCTTAGTGCTGATAATATTCATGTAATGTCATTCCCCATGACACTTAATGCACATTAATACGTATTTCACGTGCATGATTTCCTTCTTCCTTTTATAACTTGTTAGGTTTATTTTTGGGTTATTGGAAGCAACTTGGTTTTGCGTTGCACATGGACATATAAACTGTCTGCTCATCTCCGCCACAACTACTTGACTGTGTTCATGGTTGCCGCTTTAGAGATGCTAAGAAGGTTCCAATGGATATTCTTTCGAGTAGAAAATGAATGGAACAAAATTACCAAGTCCGGATTTCAGATCCCGATGACCGACATCCCAAGAGAGGAGGAAAAATTACTAGGCTCGACCAATCACAATGTGTAGATGATTATACAAGTCTCTCTCTCTCTCTGGCTTTAAGTCGCTTCAAATTAAATTCATTCTTTGCGCTGCTATGGATCCTTATTAATTTTCTTCCCTGAAGCAGTTACTGCATTTTGGTTGCATGTATTCTGTAGGTTGGATTTTCATGCTTCGTTGGGCAACAATTTTGGGTTGTGAAAGCGGCTCAGGTTAGATGTATAATCTTGTGGAAAAACATTCTACTGATATAATGTATAATCTTGGACTAACGCCACACTCGTGTAGTGCCCCCCCTCCCCCTCTAAAACCCCATTACCCCCTTTCAATACTCCATCCTTTCCCGTGACTTCCGTTCGTTGTCGTAGTCGCATTTACATCTGTGGCCGAGGATGAAGCATCTTTGTGCTGCATCTTCGTGTTAGTAACCTACTACTGCTCAACTCTGACGGGGAAACTGACTCTACAATGACAAATGAAGAGGGGTACCATGACAAGTGATCCGTTTTTGGGTGTCGAAGCGAGCATATGATGAGATCTATGTTGTTGCGGAAGGAGAAACACTTCACACCATAAGTGACAAGTGTGGGGATCCATTTCGGATCTCTCTTGGATCAAATGGGTACAAACCCAAGCCAGTAAATCCATTCATGGTTAACAGATAAAGCACAGGACCAAACAAAAAACATAAAAATCCTAAAAAATTAAGTTGCTTGAAACATTCCGAGTTTAAAAAGAAGAGAAAAACAGTGAAATGGTTTAACTAATAGGGATTGATTCAAATGATAAGTAAGTTTGGTTTTGTTTAAGCAAGTTTTAGGTTCAAGATATTGTGTACGTAGAAAATTCTTGTAGGGAAATTCACTCACTAAAACTAAGTGTGCGATGGTCGGTCCGAATTAGTCTTTAGACCCTAAAACTAAAAAAACAATAAAAACAACACCAGTTTATTACTGAAAACCACAATACTGAATATGAACAAATTGATTGTAGCACATAAAGAATTAGCAGTGCCAAAAGCAATAAATAATTAAATGGAAATTAGTTAAATTTTATCATTAATTCTTTCTTAAAATAAATTAATGCTAATTTTTTTTTTGACATTGATCGTTCAATCACTCTACTGACATCGTTGGTGCTCGAACCCGTGACCTCTAAGAACATCAACCGTTCCTTTAACCACTTAGACTAAAGGATTTGTGCATTAATATTAATTTTTTAAATTTGAAAAATATAAATACTAAATATAACAAATAGAATACAAGATTAAATCAATAACATTTGCATAACATTAGTTAAAAAATGACCAATTAAAATATGTAGATCAACAAACACAAAAATTACATTTTGAATATTTTGTTCATATAATTTAAAATCGTTTAAACTCATTTATTTTGTGTCGGCAGAATCAAAATCGTTATTTGAAGATTGAGGAGCTTGGTGAATGATGATTGGCGTAGTCAATGCTTGATTGCTCATTTTAGTGCAGAAAGCTGATATGTTCTTTCCAAGTTTCCCCTTTTTTTTATGATTGATTCTCTGCTTTTCATTGCCTCAAGAGTACTACATCCCCGCCGCTAAAATTCGCGTTATCTTACATCAATCGATTCATCGGAGAAGACTCAGTTATCAAGAGGTCCCACATTGATACATTCTTCCATTTTTTTTTCTCCGCAGAACAGAATCTACGCTGCAAAGTTCATCGTTTGCGTCTTTGCTAATCTGGGTTTCTTTCAAAAATCCAAATGCCGGTGATGATTGAGCATGAATTGGCTCGTTTGTGACTCAACGAGTTTGGGTTTTGGAATTTTTGGTTTTTGATTACTTGATAAAAGTTTGTGAATCAATGGAGGCTTATAAGACATGGGTTAGGATGAACAAGGACTACGTGCAACCCTTGGATTCTCTTGCCAATGTAAGCCTTTATCTTTTTTCTATCTATTATAATTACATGAAGTCAAAATGAAACTTTGTTTCTTGTTTATTTCGTAACTACTTTTATGATTCTTGGTAATTACATGTGTTTTTCAAGATGTTGGATTGGAATTTTGATGTATAGCTTTGAAATTTGTTGTTTCATTGATATCCCTGTTGCTGTGTAATACTTTGTAGCAGGCTTCTGCTTTGGAAATGCAATACAATATACACATTCATCTAAAAAATGGAATTTGCCTTTTTTACATGTGTTTTTCAAGATATTGGATTGGAAAGCTCGTTAAATGGAAGGTTATTGTATTGGGAAGAACCATGATTATATGGAAGCTTTGAGTAGATTTAATATTTGAAACCATGGTGGATCATTGGTTTTTTTTTTCCTATGAACTATGATAGTTTGACTATTTGGATACTATTTTTTTATGTTAAGAATGAGCTTGTAATGTAGGCAAGATTTTGTGGATGATTTGGGTTGTGTATTATCTTATGCTGTTATCTAAAACTTTTCTGCAGGGATTAACATGGGTTCTTCCGGAATTGTTGTCCTATTCGGAGATCGGGACAGAAGCAGGTTTTTGTGAAACTTTGGTAACATTGGCCACTTCTTGCTAGCTTAGAGACTAATAAGTCCCCCCACCCACCCACACCCACCACCACCACCACCATCACACACACACACACACACACACTTGAGTTGTATGGTAATCATCTGATTGATCGAATCTAAGTTGAGAAGCGAATGCATTAACACATTAAGTGTGGTGTTCTCACTATATTTTCATTACAATCCAATTAAATGTGGCTCCCCCGTCCCTTCTTCCCTGTTTTCTACATATCAAAGTAAAGAAGATTAGAAAAATCACCTCTTGTATTCTCTTTTTCTTTGTCTATGGTTGTTCCCTTATTGGACAATTTGTTACATTTATGCAGTAACTTCGATTGTGGGAATACTAACTACTATCAACGAACATATAATCGATACTGACCCTGATGAGAGGCATACTGGCTCAGCAGACCCTTCACCATTCCCTTATGGATTGTGCTTATCTATGCTAAGTAACTTAGAAACTTAGGTTGAAGTTGTAGCAGAACAATACTATGGTGATAAGAAATGGAATTTTATTGCTGTTACAGAGTCTATCAAGTAAGAAACATTCATTATTTGACGTATGGCACTGCCAATCTTCTCCTAGGTTTTGTTTCTAATATGTTGGCGTTAAGCCTTTGCCTAGTAATTATTTGGTACTTGATGTTCATCAGGGTGATTGTTCGATTAGCTTTATTCCGGAACTGTGGATATAAAATGCTTCTTCAAGGTGGAGAGACACCAAATGTTGAAAATGATTCTGAGGATAGATGTTTACAATATAAAATTCAGGGTTTCCAGAAGCATGGAGGCCAACATGGACTGGGTTGGTTACAAGACAATCATCATCAAAACCGATGGAATGTTGAAGGAAGAGCATTGTCTGCTTTAAGCAGATTCACAGAGAGTGCTTTGATGGTATCTGACTCGTCATGGATGCAGAGAATTAAACAACTTGCAATCATGGAGCCTCCAAGTAATTATTTTGTTAAAATTTAGTCATTTATTACAAGTTATATTGAATTGATTGGAGAGTAATAAAATTTGCAAATTTCCTTCACAGCTTCAATTATTGAAAGGCCTACTCTTTCAAGGATTTTATCAGAGAAGGGTGTTAATGGAGCTTTATTTGTTCTCGGGGAGGTCCTCTTTATTACAAGACCTCTTATTTACGTACTGTTCATTAGAAGATACAGAATTAGATCATGGATTCCTTGGTGTCTTTCCCTGGCCATGGACTTCATTGGAGTAGGCTTTCTCTCCCATGTTACGAGATCAGGGAAGAGCAGAAAAGAGCATCGGTTCCATCTTTCTGACTCTGAAAACGACGAGGTTAAACTCATTAGATAAAAATTCAAATCACATCGACTTATCAACTTTTTGTGTGATTATCTGCAAACTTGCTTTGCGGAAACAATACCATTTCTTAAAATCATTACACTAGAGCTTTGTTGATGTCAAGTATTTGATCCAGGTAAAAAGACGAAAACTGTTGTGGGCACTTTACCTCATGAGAGATCCATTCTTTAGCAAGTACATCAAGTAACTGATAAATTCATCACAATGTTACTTCCCAACTTTGCTATTTGTTTGCCGGTGCATTTCCCATTTGTAACGAATTTAACTAGTTAGTATATATATATATATGGTTTTCAGGCAAAAAATTGAAAGCACTGGAAAGCTATTGGAGCCTGTTCCACTAATGGGAACTCTAGCAGGTGCATTGGACAGATTCTCTCCCCTTTAGTATCTCGAATTCATAGAAACCATGGCAACCATATTACTGATCAAACTAATGTAGGTAGAGTTAACATCTTTTCATTTCAACTTTTGGCAGAAAAAATAGTTGAGTTTATAATTGGAATTCAGACACGGTACACGTATATGTCGGGGTCTTAAACAGTGCTGCAACCTGCAAGAATTCATGCTTCGAGCCGAGGTAGCGAGTCTCATTTATTCTCTTTCTTTGGTCGGATACATGTTTTTGTTTTATGTTTTATTCTCTTAAAGAAGTTACAGATATTAGTCTATAGTAACAAGGGGGGAATCACTTTGCTATTACCTACCATCTGTATCAACCATGCATACTACAAAACTTAAGTGTTCACAATATCATGTTGATGCCACATTGGTAGCAAACTACTGAAATCTGGGTTTGGGAATTCGGTGAAAACCGAAGAATTTCGAAATATACCAAAAATGTATTGGAATGAAAACTGTCTCTTGTGCCCCCTTAAGGCTCTGATATGCTCATATTTGTCCGAGATTCCGAATTTTCCTCGTCATTCCGGTAACTCACTTAGCTTGCCATCTAGGGGCGACAATGAGCGATATTTGTCGCTTATCATTTGCGAAATTTTCGGGCTGTTGCATAAGTTGCAGTGTGTGATCTGTGATACACAGTTACTAAATCCTAAATTTGACATTTTTGTGATTGTCATTCATGAACTTAGTCCAAACTTTTTATATTTCATATGTAAATAGAACTCATCAGATCAGTGGTAGGCAGGGATTTAAAAAGCGTTTTTGGTTGTGTTTATCGTGGTTGCGGATATATCGATTGTTATTTCATTAACAGTTTTTTAAAACTCGCACGATTTATTCTAAATCATACTCCCTTTATCCCATATATGATGTCCAGTAGTGACTTTTTAAAAGTTAAAATTTTAAAACTTTGATAGTAGTTATTTTAAATATTTTAATTTATTTAATTTTATATAATATATATTTTTAAACTAATTGATTAAAGATTTTTAAAACATATTTTTCTATATTTTTATCGATAATAAATTTAAAGTCATAATGAGTCAAAATTGAAAAAAAATTGATTAAAAAAGTCAATAATGGACAAATAAAGTAGGACGGAGGGAGTAATAGTTATAACTATAAATATAATAAATTTATTTATGATTTTTTTAATTTAACTTTTGGAGATGAAATTTGACGAATGGTTAGAGGTTTTGAAATAATGGAAAAATAACGAAAATAATGTATTGTTATTATCGTTAACCGTTAAATTATAATCGTTATCGACTGATATTGTTATGAATTTAATTTTTACTATTATTATACTATCAATCGTTTCAATTAACAGTGTTAGTGTTAAATAACAGTTATTATAATTGTTGTGGACTGTTTTTTTAATCCGTGGGAGTAGGTAGGGTTTGGCTCCCTCGTAATTGTTTTATAAATCAATTCAAATATTTTTATACAATTATTAATCGATTAATATAATTTATTTTTTTTTGATTTATTAATATAATTTATTATTAGTTCTTAGTTAAATCAGTTAAATTGTTCAACAAAATGAATGAAATGGTCCCAAGTATTAAAGAGCAAAGGAGTCAGGTCCCATTGGCCCACCAGAAAAATGAACCGTCCCTTGAATATTAAATAAACCAAAGATGGGGTCCAAATTTCATTAGTGGTGGTAGCGTGGTACAGGATAGAGGGCCCAGCCCCAGCCCCAGCCCCCATTGACAGTTAAAAAGTAATAAATTATAGACACTTTAAATGATTTAATATAATGTCGAATTTTATTATTATTATTATTAAATATGAATTTCAATTTAAATATATAATACTGAAATTATAGAAAGGGAATTAAAAAAAGGCTTGTTGGGCAGTGGTGGGGTATGGACATGTACACGCTCACATTGACTCCATAAAGAATTTTAAATTCACTCGTTTTTAATTTCCTTTTGTTTATTAAAGAACCTATGGGGAATGGGGACCCATCCAATAGAGTGTCCCCACCCAAGAGAAGAAACTAAAAGTGGGACCACTTTTAAATGGCAACTGGCAAGTGGGGTGGAAATGGCAGTGGCCATACCATCCCACGACGACCCCACCGCCACCACTAAAAAGGGTAAAGCTGAAAAACAATAAGGTGAAATTCTATGATTCAATCTCTTATTATGCATAAATTGTGAATTTAGTCCTTATAATTTTCAAATTTTAATAATAGTATATACAATATGCTAGTGTTACAATAACTTGAAATGATTTACAGAAAATTGGGATCTCAAGAGGGACTAATAAAACAATTCGACCAAAACTTGGGATGAGCCTGTGTTTTGATTGGGACCCTCGTAACACCTTCACGAGAGTAGTGGAAATGGTGGGTTCCCACCAAACACCAGGCAAAAGGGAGTGGGGTCCACCTGGATGGATAGGGAGAGAGGTCCTATGTGGTAGGGTCCATATGTAAATATTAGTGGTGGAGCCGATCATAGATCTGTTAGCCGTACACTACACAGCTTGCCTGAGCTGAGCGGGGCACCCTGGTAAGTTTCAACCACACGACACCAAGTTACAAGACAATAGAGTGGGTGGCTCCATGTTTATATCTTGGTCTGTTACATAGTTAATTGTTCAGAATTATTCATTTGTTCTTATCTTTTTTAAGTCTCGAGTTCACTTTTCCCATTTTACAATTCACCTTGTTTTAATTAAATATAGAGTCGAGAAAAAATGAGCAATCTTATGATTTTAAAATTATAGTTTGATTTCTATGATATTTCTATACTCGTGATTGATGATTAGTGTCGGTTTTATGTTCGATAAATAATATATTCGATTGTGAATTAGTAGAGTCAACTGTTAGGGCTAACTACTTAGGACCAAAAGTAGAGTTTTAACTCTCCAGAGTTTCATTTAGAGAAGGTGTGGACTTCCAATTGTTGAAGTTATAGCACCAACCATTGTCCCCCTCCGTGCATAATAGTGGTGGCGAATGGGATTTGGGGGAAAGCCCTAAGCTGGACCCTCATCCGTATGCTTCATGCTTTGCTAAGAATTCCAGGGCTTTGGCCCCCCTCAGCCAAGTGGTCGTTCACTATTTTTTTTTTTCATTTTAATTAGGGTAAATTACACCGTTAGTTATTGAATTTTATACATTATCTTATTTTTTAAGGATAAACTACTTCAGTGACCACCCAATTAATTGAGATATCTATTTTAATCTTCCAATTAACGAACTCGTCAATCAGGTAACCTACCTATTTGTGTCACCGTCGTTAAAATTTAAACATCCAAATATAAATTATAAGTATTCAAATATTTTTATTCGAATATTTATTATACGAATATTTTTATTCATATATTTATTATTTGAATATTTTTATTTGAATATCTGAATTTTTTTACTTGAATATTTAAAATCCAAATATTTTTATTCAAATATTTTTAAATTCAAATATTCGAATATTTATAATTTTTATTTGAATATTTATTATTCGAATATTTTTATTCTAATATTTATAATTTTTATTCGAATATTTATTATATATTTACTTTACAATATAGTTATAAACCTTATTTTAATTTTGATTTTTTTATTACTCTTCTAGTATTAGAGTCTAGCACTGACTAATCCAGACTGACTCACATCGCACACCTAGTTTTGGTGTGTGAATCTCTCAACATGGATTTTTTTGCGTACACAACGTCTCGAACCTGAGACTTACTTAAATGAAACCAAATTGTTTATCACTTGGACCAACCCTTATTGGTTAATTTTGATTTTTTTAATAATAGTAACTTTTATTAAAAAAAAATTAAAAATGCTTAGTGACGAATCTGAAATTTATTAAAGTTTAACACTCAAAACGATACAAATCCAAAAATCCAATGACAAATCCAGATGCTTCTATTAAAAAAACAGTATAGCGACAAAAAAAATAATTAAAAATGCTTAATGACAAATATGAAATTTATTATAATTTAACAATCAAAACGATACAATCCTAAAATCCAGTGGCTAATGATGCATTTTATTTTTTATAATGAGAGTAAAAATAAATGTTTAAATTTAACATATAATATCAATTAATACTTTATTTTATCAAAAATCATTTACAACTTAAATTAATGTAAAATATTTATCTTATTGGAATAAAATGCATTATGTAATATTAATAACATGTTCTAAAGAGAATAAATTACACATTTTTTCTCGAGATTATAAATTTCAATTTCAATGGAACAGTTACATTTAAAAAATAATTATAATCGTATAATTAAATTTCAACAAAAACAATAATTAAAATCAATTATCATAACTAAAAAAATAATTTTCATATATTATCAAAAAAAAATTTCATAACAATTAAATTATTTCAAACTATAATTATATTAAAAATAATATACATATGATTTACAGGATTATTTTAAAATTCAGATATTTAAAAATAATTATCGCTCACTTTTTTTCATTTTTTAATAAAATGTTTTGTTTTTCCATGCGACTTGGAAGGACTCAATTTTCATGGTATATGGACCGTTAATCTATGTAAATAAATAAATAAATAAATAAATAATAAAACCTAAAGAAATTGTAGTTTGGATATTCCAAGGCATCACCAACTCTGACCCTCAACGATCAGATAATATAAAAATCCTGTGGGCAAGGGACCCACCACGTGTCATCATCTAGTGGGTCCAAAACCTAATTCCATGAGTGGTAGATCACCGTAGATTCTTATCATCACGGTAGGAAAACGAAAAGGTAAAACCCTCAAAGACTTGAGATTAATACTCGGTCTATAAGTATAATTATATATATTTAGTTAAAATTTAATGTTAAAAAATAAAATTTAAATATTTAAAAGTAAAAAAAATAAATTAATTTTTAAGATAATTTCATAAAATAACCAAAGTGAAAATATAAAATTTTTCGGGGCAAGGGACAATTGTCCCTTTTGATCCCTTAATACTTTCGTCATTAAATATATGATTTATTGATTGATTAAATAAGATTAAATTTTACGATATTTTTTTAATTTAATTTATATTATTTGTAATATTTAAATTTTTTTAATATCTTAATTATATAAGATAAAAATGTGTGAATATAAATGATAAACTTATTACTCGATATAACTTATTGATTTGGTCTCAATTTAAAATAATTTAATAAATTAAACTTTGTATATTAAGTATAGAACAGATTATACATCATGTTAATTAATTATGAGTTTTAATAATAAACTCGTCAAATTTTGTCTAAAAATTATAAATAATGTCATTTAATTAATATATTATTATAAATAGAATATCTATGAGTATTATGTTAATTTTTTCTAAGAGTTATAAACATATCATTTAATTAATTTGTCGTTACAAAATAGATTATTGGTGGTTAAATATTAGACAATAACAATAATGTGAAGCATAATAATAATTTATTTTCAAATTTTATATTATTTATTAATTTAATAAATTTAATTTTATACATTAAAAACTAATATTTTAATCGTTGTTTTCTTCTAAAATGCTTTTTCTCAGAATATTATATTTTTCTATTGCTTTTTTTGGTATGATAATAATTTGACAGTAATATTTCTATGGAAGAATAAAATCTGCTTTGGTATAATAGGCTTGTTTGCTTTTATATTCTTATAAAAATATTAAATTAATAGATTTTTAAACATAAATAGCTAAATATATTTATTTTTTCGAATTTAAATAAAATAAATAAAATATTAAAAATTTTATTATATGATCACACATTAGATATTAATTTTAATTTTAATTATAAATGATATATTTATAACAATGTCTTAATATTAAGTGACTTTGGTTGTAGTTTACCCAAAAATAAAAGAATAAACAACATCTTTAATATCACCTTAGGTTAATTTACAGTTTAGTTCATTAAGTTTAACTTCGTTTCATTTAAACCATGAACTTTTAAATTTATTAAATCACGTCATTTAATTTATTATTTTCATTTAACAAATTTTTCATACATCTTTATGAAATAATATTTAATTAACAATTAATTTTTTATTGGAAATTATATTGAATTTAATAAAAATTTGAATTTATTTAATAAAATATTTAAGAAAATTTTCATTAACAATTATTTTTTATAATAATAAAATTCTACGATAAATAATTAATTCATACATAAAACGAGTTTTATCTTTCGTTTGAACTAGTTAAAGCGAGTACAAAAAGACTTCCCCGCGGAAGATAAAACACATTGTATCTTCTTTCTTTTTTCGTCCTCTTTATAGAATTCAAAGCTTTTTTCCCCTTTCAGGTTTCTCTGTGCTTCTTAAAGTAATAAAGCTATGGCTGCGGTTCAAAAACATGAGGTTGAAGAGTATGGAGATAGCAGAGCGGTTGTTCTCAGCATCAACGGCGGCGGAGAGGCGTCGAAGAATCTCAAAGAAGAGCCTGACATAGAGACAGCTGTAAGCTTGAAGCCTATGGCGGTGCACGTGCCGTCAGCTGTTCCTGTGCCGCAAGTAGCGGCAGCATCCGCCGCGCCGAAACGAGCGTCAACGAAGGATCGTCACACGAAAGTCGAGGGACGTGGGCGGAGGATCCGGATTCCAGCTACTTGCGCGGCTCGGATTTTTCAGCTGACACGAGAATTAGGTCACAAGTCGGATGGAGAAACTATACGGTGGTTATTGGAGCACGCGGAGCCGGCGATCATAGCGGCAACCGGAACTGGTACCGTTCCCGCCATCGCTGTTTCGGTTAATGGGACCCTTAAAATCCCTACGACTTCGAACGCTAACCCTGAACCGGGTGACCCTAGTAAAAAGAAGCAGAAACGACCCGATAATAGTGAGTTCGTTGATATCAACGACGCCGTTTCGGTTTCATCTGGTTTGGCTCCTGTAATCACTTCTCAACAGCAACAGCAACAGCAACAAGCTGTTCTGCCGCAGGGTTTGGTTCCAATTTGGGCGATACCATCAAACGCCGTCGTTCCACACGCGTTCTTCATGGTACCGCCTATGGCATCCATGGCCGGACCATCCACTCAGCCTCATATATTCTCATTTCCGACCACCGCTACACCGTTGATTAACATTTCGGCTCGTCCGATATCGTCATTTATCACCGCCATTCAACACGGTGCCACAACAACAACAACGCCGAGTCAACTTCAAAGTAATGCATCGGTCACGAGCTGTGCGTCTCCTGTTTCCAAGGCGGCGAAAACGGCGTCAGTTATGGCACCCAGTTCGAGTTCCGCCGCCACCGCCACTGCAACGACAACGGCCCCGGTTGATAGATAGATATAACTTTATATATATTGAATATTGAATGAATCTAAACCTGTTGGTCCTGTTGGTTTGGTTGGTTTTGGTTTCCTTCTCTGTTGGGCAAAGCATATGATTAAATTTATAAATCTGTCTTCCTCTGCAGTTAAAACTTATAAGAAGTGACTACTGACCACTGTCATTCTGTTCAAAACAGAGAATCCATAATTCCCATCACCATAATCAAGTTTACAGTTCTGGTTCTTTCTGCTCTTATTACACCCTGACCCTGGTAGTTTTATCATACATTTTTATGTGGATTAAAGGAGGAACATCCTGGTTCATTGCGGCTCTTAGTGCACTACAGGGATTAGTGAAGTTGCAAGCTTTGGTACAAGGTCACAATGTGATAAAGCAAGCCAAGATGACCCCTCAGGTTCATGCAGGCTCTGGTTCTTGATCAAAGCTTGAGGCTCTGGCATGATGGAAGCCGAAAATCTGCACTCAGCGACACGAATAGCGTACTGGATTCTCGGTATCTTCAGGACAGAAGATCACTAGTAGTAAGTGGTTTATATTTTGTACTTTTAAAGATTCAGATTCTAACAGAGTATTACTATTAACATGGCATGTGTATAATTTTCAGAGCTCGTAGGCTCCCCTCGATAGGGGACGAAGATGAGCTATTGAGCTTGAAGGTAGTCCGAAATGGCTCGACCGTCGAGCGCCTCATTCTTTGATCAAGAACCCGAACCGTCATGTGGTGTGGGGACAGGGGACCCAATAGGGAAGGGGGTACAGTAAAAGAAAAGGGTGAGAAAAAAGGTAGACCCTACGGGACCGTTTTTGCAATGTTCCCAAGGAGTAGCCTGGTGGTGGCCCCTACTGGGTAGTTCGGTGGTCCGATTCTAGAGAGTGTGGGCCAAAAGTTTGGTCAGTCTGGAGTTAGGACACGTGTCTCGGACTTAGCTGTTAATGGTAGGAACTCCGTTTTTATATATTTTTAATCTTTGGACACGTAAGATCCTTGGTTAGTGGGGTCTACAAGATAACGTGATGATGATCAAAAAATGAAAAAAGAAAGGATTCTGGCAGTAGCATCAGATCCCCGTCCTCGATCTCTATTTTTTATTTTATTTTTTTGAATTAAATTGTAAAAAGTAAATAAATGTTTTAGTTTAATTGATATAAATTTTGGTTTCAAATTTCAAAATAAAATAAAATTTAAAAAAATTAATTAGACTAATCCAATTAGTTTATTTGAATATAAAAAGTTATTTTATATTTGAATCAAATATTTTCTTTAATAATATGATTGGAAAAACCAAATTTAATTGATAATATTATCGATAGACTTCCATACAATTTAAATATGTAGCATTGGATTATTGAAATTTAACAAAAGTCAACAATATTATCAACTAGACTATTTTCTAAACAAACAAGTAGAAGAACTAAATTTGTGCAATTTGAAGGATTACAATTTTAAAAGTAAAAGAGTATAGGGACTGAAAGCATAATTACGCCGATTGTTTTAAAGTAAGGAAAATAAAAGAGATGGAGGATCACAGTTTTTGATCAGCATGTGATCAACGGTGTAAAATAATAAAAAAATAAATGAATAATTAAAAATGGTGTGGGTCCTATAGGGATAAGATGTGGGGACAAATACAGACGATAAAATGCGCGGGTTCCATCTTAGCATTTGTGGGCTAGAAACACGGGATACGGTTAAAATAGGATTTTATATAAATTTTTATTATTTTAATAAAATATATTTAATTAAATAATATTTTAATTACAATTATTATTTTTATTAATTAATTAAATTTTATATAAAATTATTTTATTTTAATAGCACTTAAAGGTGCCTCTGCATCAGAACTTCCCTACAAATGCAATGAACTGAGTCCAGTTCACACTAGTAAGACACTCTGGATTTCAGCAATGGTAAGTCCACGTGTACGGTGGATATCATAGTTTGATTAAGTTTTTCTGTGGTCCCCTCCCCCAAGTCCCCACAGTTCTAGCCGTCTCATATTTAATCTAAAAAGAAACCATGGACCACCCCGTCAGTAGGCCCAATACCCCACCAAAATAAATGTATAAACCAACTTGTTAAACCCCAAAAATTTGTCTAATTTTAAATTACATAACTTTTTTATTCTAAAATCTAAGAATTTAGTTCCGAATTTAAAATTTTAAAAATATTTAATTATTGTTGGGATTTAATTTGGGCTTAATTACAAAATAAATGTTTAAATCATATTTTTATAATGTGTTTAAAATATTTTTTAGTTAAAATATATATTTAAAATTTTAGACACCCATTTTAGCTAAAAAAATAATTTATGCATTTCTTTAAAAAAAATTAAGCACTTATTATATAGTTAATCTTTATAATATTTGATTCGAATTAAAACGAAAATAAAAAATGAAAATAAGCATGATCCATTCTATTTGAACTATGAATATCTGCAAGTACAAAATTTGCTTTGGACAATGTAACAATGACCGGGGGAATCTATAAAATAAGATGGGCTATTAAACTATAATTATATATATATACACTTCATTTATAGTTTCAAAATTTTATTTGAACCGTAGTGTATGTAGTGGTAGCATATTAGGTTAAATTGTAAGATTTTCTTGTATGGCAAGAAATGAGCCGCTAATGCTTCCCCCTACATCAGGGAAAGTTTCACAGCCAGGTAGGGGCTTGATCTTACCATTGGGACACACTTCCTCGGGGTACTTTACCAAGTGCCCTCTCATCTCCATCACTTCCTCCGATGCGAATTGTTTCCAGTTCACCTTACCCATTTGAACGATCCGTCTTACGCAGTCGAGACTCTCTGGTCGAGTGAAGCAGTCCTCGACAACCCCGGTATGTTCTGCCCAAAGTGACATCCTATACCCATAGATCTATAATGGACATCAATGAGTCAAGGATACTGGGGGGGATTGTTTGTGGAAACATGAAACATCTATATTTGTGTTTGTAGGATCATTGGTTCATTTAGTAAACAGAAATTGTATCATTAATATGGACTTAACCGAGAGCTTACCTGTCCGAGTGGACTAGAATGTTTCGCTGCCCAGGTATATTGAGGTTGGTAAGCTCCCATTGCAATCTCGGTGTCTCTTGTACCCTCCAGGGAGCGTTGATTGATGTTTGCAGACCCTACTATTATATATTCATCGTCAACTATCATGCCTTTTGAATGGACGTAGATCATAAATCTTCGACTTTTCCGGCTTAGAGTCTGAAATGCAAAAACCAGGAACATATTATGCTTGAGATATTCGAGTGAAATGGGATCTTCATCTGTTATGTTTTTCATTCAATTCAATCAATGTTTTTTTGGGTAAGGTTTGAGGGTCTTGGACTACCATAACATTGCCCAAGATGTTGAACTACTAAAATATTGTCTTTGGAAGATGGAATAGATTACCTCGGGAGTGTTTGCAGACCTAGGACTTTCATTGCCCGGAGGTCGATATCCATCATTCTCGCGATTGGCAAGACAGAAGAAATTCAAATAGTCCTCTGGCGTGTAAATACCATCAAGTCCGACCTCCACCAAAGCCCTGTAAATAGTCTCGTACATCATTTCCCTAGTTTTGAGCTGCGACAATAATAACAGTTCAAGATCAAGGGACTTTCAGTTTCTAGTTTAAAGATCATAATTCTTCAGTCGATACAACAAGATAATGATTCTCATAAAATTTCATGCCAAAGCAATATAAACAAAGTCTTAATGCTCGAATTGAACCAAGCTAAAACGTCAATGTCAAGCACAAAGCTTCTGTAAGACTATTCAATCTCTGTTGCAGTGAGAAGGAAACAAGGAACCACCTCTTCTTTGAATGTCAGTTCTCTAAGGTAATTGCGGACCTATACTGAGGATGTGCAGGACTAATCTTGATTCTTTGATTTGGAACAGGAGCTACACTGGGCTTGCACAAGACTAAAAGGTAAAGGTTTAATCACTACCATCCTAAAGCTAGCATGGCGATGGAGTGCTCATGACTCTATGGTTTGGGAAGAACGTAACAGAAGACAGTTCAGAGGATATAGCATAGGAATGAGAATGAGATTTTGCATTCCATTAAGGAAATAGTGAAGATTAGACCAAGTGGAAAACGTATTGACAGAACCGAGTGTGTGAATTGGTATTTGTGTACGGTTTGGAGCATACTTAATTAGAAGGGTCTAGGGGTGTAATCGGTAAGATGGTATCGATGAATTAGAAACACTTTTGTATGTGTAATTGTAGCAGAATTATGCTTTGGATAATACAATTAAACACTTATCCGGGGGAAAAACTTCTGTAGGACTTGTTCTGGAGCAGACATCTCGATGAATTCTCAAAAAAGATAACAATGATGCAGTCAAACATTTAAACACCAAGTTTTTTTGTTAAACTTTACCTGCCAAAATAAAATCCTTTGTGTGGCAGAGCCTGTTGGAACACCCTCTGGCCACATTGGCATAACAATATAAGCAGCAAACCTCTGATTTGCTTTAATTTTACTGGCAATCTTAAGAGCAATTTCCATGGGAATTAAGTTGTCAGCACCTGCAGAGAGAATGTAAGGTTTATATTTCCAAACCAAAAACTATGAACAAAAGTCCTATTATTCCCATGAAAATTTCCACAAGACATCCAGTACAAGAAATATCAGATGAGGCCGTGAACAAATAGGGCTAACCAAATGCTCTTCTAATTTTTAGATTTTGAAAGGAAAGCTTAGTTATTTTATGTTATCCTCTGCCTCTTTCTGTGCTACAATGACATACGTCTTGGCACATGGACCTTATACTTTGACAATCTGATTGACATATTTAACCAGAAAGTTTGCTACATTGATAATCTGACTGATACAAGAAATATAAGATAAAGCCATGAACGAATACGACTAACCAAATGCTCTTATAATTTTTTAGTTTTTTGAAAGGAAAACTTGGTTCCTTTGTATGTTATCCTCTGCCTCCTGTGCTACAATGACATACGCCATATTACATGGACTCGATACATTGATAATCAGACTGATATATTTAACCAGAAAGTTAGGTTCTCGATCATTTACTATATTCAAACAGAAACGTTTCAACCAAAATTTACTGATCCCAAACCGAGCCCATTTATTAACCTTCTTGAGCTACACAACTTCTGCATTCAACCAAACTAAAGTTGCAATCACAAAGCAAGATCCATTATCAATCTAGTTAAGTTAGTCACAGACATTACGGTCATCAAAATTAAGTGCCTTACCCAAGTCTTTATAAGAGCTCCAATTGAAGGAAGATCCAAGGAAATACTGATTCTCTATATAAATGAAATGCTGGGCAGAGCGAATGGCCTTCACATATGCAGTATGTATGCTCATATCTATAAGGACATTCTTGCCGCACACCAAATTCTGTCACAGAAACAAATCATCATTCAGCTTCTACCCTGGAAAAGAAGGAAGCAAATCAATGACGACCTTTTCTTTACCTTGTTCGTTGCATATTTTGGATCCTTTGGGAAGCCTTTAACAGAATTTGAATCAATTGAGCGAAAAATCTGCATGTGAAACCCCAAAACAATAATAAAAACAATCCATTTGTCAGGAAACTAAGAAGTAAAAAATGGAAGCAGCTTCTGGAAAACAGAATGTCCAAGCAAAATTAGACCTATGACTTACTTGAACCCCACCCACCTAACCATCCGTGACTAAAGCCAAGTTAAGTAGAAAAATTACCTGAACATGCCAACCTTCCGGATCACTCTCAGAATCGGTAAAATCAGAAACTCCCATAATGTCTGGAATTCTTTCTATCCTCAGCAAAGCATCATCAAAGGGTTTCTTCAATTTTTTAAGTCCATGAGGTTTTGCTGCCTTCAACCATCGTTCCTCAAAGTTGACCAGAACATCATATGCAGCTGGGCCATCAATTTTACTGTGCATATCATGCCAAGGTTCTCTTGGACAACCTTCTGTAGAATTCTGCTCAAGTAATTTGCTATTAAATAGAGCAGGAAATCTTATTTACCGTGATGAATTACCATTAAACTTGCAGATACTCAATGTCATATAGCAAAAGAGAAAGTATGATAAGTAGTTACCGTATATGTTGGATTATGATAGTCATCCTTATGTATTGTTTGCAGTGACCTAAATAGAGGATGATATGGATCATCGTATCGTCCATCACATAAGTCAAGACCACCAACAAAAGCAATAATTTTTCTAATGTTTTTCCCAGCATCAGCATCCACAATTACAGTTTTCTGATGGTGTGTATAAATTGTACCAACTTCCTGATAATTGATCGCATCAGAAAAACATGGTGCTTTTAGCCAAGGAACAGGATAACATATAACAAAAAGGTTGGTGATAATTTAGGGATGACTTGGTGTTTGTTAGTCCTCCTTAGGAACGTTACGGTCCAAGGGTCCAATCCCTTGGATTTCCTAATATATATCAGCTACCAAACAAATAAAAAAAGTGAAACAAGACGTTCAGCAGACATAAAACAAATAAAGTATTTGATATTTGACAGGCCTATGAGAAATTGAGAATCCATTAAAAAAGGGAAACAAACCAACAAAAACTCGGAAAAAGTATGATGGAGAAGGACATTTACCATCAAATTTAGACAACAAAAAACAGTACCTATTCAAATGTAATAACAGTAGCATGAAGCAGAAGGGCTCTGATTATTTTCGGAAGGTTAATATCTCCATCATGGCATAGATACAAAAATGTAATCAGCAATTAGTCTATGAATTGTTTTAATATATATATATCCAGAAAAGAGGATATGAAAGACCTATGGTGCTTCCCTCATTCATCCCTACTCTTTCATAGTTTGAATGTGCAACTTATAAAATATGCAAAAAGTTGAAAATACTACTTCAGCAGTCCAAAAGGTAGCTTTTCTTGAGAAACATGAAATATCTAAGCCAAAGACTTTTTTCCTATTGCTAAACATCCTGTCAGCATGTGGTTGGTAGTAAATTTCCAAATGCAGCCACCACATGTTACAATACTAGTGCAAGCTGTGACCTGAAACAATCTAGAAGTAACATCTAATGATGCTAAATTGAACCCAAATTGATGTGGAGAAAATTGAAGAGTTAGGAATGCATTTATGAGATAGAATCATTAACCTTTTGCTTGATCCAACTATGTTTTTTTCCAGCCATACGAGGACAAAGTAACACATGCACTGAAGAGTGTTTGAAAAAAGTACGTGTTTCCTCATCGTGGGTTGCCATTATTCCATCCTGCATTTGTCAATTTAGAGAGGTTAATTAAAATCCATAATAAAGGCAGTTTTCTAAAGGATAAAAAGTGATTAATTCCTATCTTCATAAACAAGTGTGCACACACAAATTAGACAAAGTTCGCATAGTCTCATTGTCATCATTCATATGCACATTTCATTTTCTCCATTAAACAGATCTGCACAACAATCACCATATACTTCTATTGTCATTATTTTTAAACCCTGAAGCTATAATGTGCAAGAAAACATAATAATGGGTTACCATTTTGTATCCCAAGATGCTTCTTGAAGTAGGATCATCCCATAGCAGAAGTAGCACTCTAACTCCTTCCTGGGACTTTGACCTAAGAATATCCCCCAAAGTGCAAACCGAAGCAGGACCACCATCCCGTACCAGCCTAACTTTATGCCAAACTGACCACCCTGTAATGTAAATCAAGCGCCTAGCTTGACGGATAGCGTCAAATATGTCACTCCAGCACTTTCCGTGCACATAGGTCATCCCCTGGTCAAGTTTCATGGTTGGAAGAATCCCATCAGGGACGTGGGCATCTTGATAAAGAGTCACTTTTACCCCCTTCCGAAGAGGAAAATAGGTGCCAGGAACTCCCAAATAATCAGGACCTGCTCCAACACCATGATGATAGATGCTCAAATTCTCCATTGATGAGTAGTGAATTGATAGTCTTAAGATGGCTCCAGGCTTACAGGGTTTTCCATTATCATTCAGAAGTGGGTAGCTTCCCTCAATCTTTTGCATTGAGTATATCTGCTCAACTGGAATCGCTACGACTCCTATAATCTCTGACCCCACTACATCACTGTCTTTAACAACAAATTGTACTTCGGCAGCTTGATGTGCAACAGGAATATTGAAATGTTGCATCCAGACAGGGTTTTCCTCATTGTTGATCACATATGTTCTTCCTATTACGGCACCAGCAATTGCGATTGTGACATAAGGATCACTTGTATTCTTCCCTTCCCCTTTCCCCCCAACTCTTCTGGAGATACTTGAAGAAAAATTCCCAAACACATCTACCAAAGTCTTATGGAACATATCCATGTTGGGAAGATTTTTCGCCTCAAAAACCCACATATCTAAATTTCCATGTAGAAGCAAAACTCTCATTGAACCTGTATGGAAAGGTACAATCTGCATACTCTGGCCATTTTGTGAATCCTTATGGGAGAAGGCACATTGATTACCCGAATCAGCAGGCACTGGAAACACTGAAGGTGCCGAGGGTGATGCAGGAGCTGATGGATGACTACCAGACAAATGCATATTACTAAATTGACGATCCAAAGGTGGATAGGCCATAACAACAGGTGGAGCACTACCCATATTGGCTCCTAAGGAACTTGTATTGTCCTGCATGTTAAGTCCCGCGAAGCTATTCTGTCTGGAGTGGAGCTCAGAATTACTTCTAGGAGGAGGATATTGAGCAGGTTGCTGATAAGAGGCGGATGGTTGCAGATTACTTTCAGGTGGAGGGTAATGACCAGATAGGGATTGCTGGAAAGGGTAAGGAGATGAACCATAATGGAAAGCAGCAGGATGTTGTTGGAGAGTAGGTTGGGAAGGATTTAGAGGAACCGGGCGTGCATATTGATAAGGAAATGGCACAGGATAAGAATGCCTATATTCTACGGCAGCTGAACCAGGAGCATGTCCTGGGGGCAGATACATATGAGGTGCCTGATGGTATTGGGGATTGTAAGGATACGGATACTGATACGGCGAATGCGAATGAGCGGATGGATCATGATTTGCAGGAGGGTATCCATGGTGGTAAGGATATGGTTTTTGATGTGGATTATTATCCATTTCTTACCAAATTACTCTTCTTCTTTTGATAGAACCAAATCAAATGAATAACAGAAAAAATAACAAAACTTTGTTCTTCATACATATAACAAAATCCACACAACATAAAACACAAACTCAGCTGTGTTTCTCAGTTTCGAACTTCCAATGCATATTTCAATTGTAATGTACTACAAATAAAACTAAAAAGAGCAAACACCCAGGAATTAAAAGAAGCGAAAAAAAACATAAACCAAAAGAAAATTCTCGAGAAAAAAGAAAAGATTTAGCTAAGGTTCCGAGTGAAAAGAGGCAGGGAAAAAGGCTTACCTATTGGGGTGTTTTTTGATCACCGAAGAAGATGAATGATCCAGGAAAGAGAGAACATTCGAAGAAAAGGGGAATTCAAAAGAGGAGATTTAGGTAAGAAAAATTACCACTTTGACGTCGACAATGCGCGTGTCGATCAAGAAACCTGGCAGTTTGTTCAACTGTAAATCATAAACCTCGTGGTAAGCAAAGACTGGTGCTTTATTTTGTAGGTTACACCACGTTAATCTGAATCCAATTATGGTTTGTTAAATATTGAACCGTAGAGGTCTCAATCAATAAAAAAAATATGATATATTTTATCCAGGTGATTCGAGTTCGAGTATCATATATATATATATTAATTTATATACAGATAGTATAGATGATTACTAATATTAGTCCTGGAGACTGTAAATAACAATAGGACTTCTCACGGTATGGCAAGTGCTTTTCCATATAAGTGAACCTGATAGCATCGTGAACGCCGTGCTCGCAACTGGTTTCGCCTTCACCACCACCTTAAAAGAACGTTTCTGCAAGCTACGAGTGAAGACGAGGCTGTTGGGGATAACCGTGATTTCGACTCCTTTTGGGGCTTTAATGGTGGCATTGTACACGGATGGAGGACCTACATTGGTGACCCTTCTCCTGAAAACACCTACTGTTTGCCGTTTTCTGTTGATCACGTTAAGCTGCATCGATGGGTAGTTTAGGGCATCGTAGCCGAATCCCGGAAGCAACGATGAGCAGTTTACGGATTTTTTGCCAATTAAATGAGCTATTGATGGTCCACTGTACCCTTCATGGCATAGGAACTGTACGTAAGTCATCTCGTTCATGTCGTAGATAAGGCCGGGGTTTATGGCTCCTGTAGGATTCAATTGGCCTGCACCGTAGGCAAACTCGGCATCCTTGTCCACTCTCCGGCTCATCGGTTTTGCTTTCGTAGATTATTACAAACAAGTGTGACTGTGTAAGATATGATACCATTGAAATGATTCAGGGGTCTATGTTGTAGTATCCTTTACCTGTAGTCATGATTGCAGATTTGATTGCGGCCGGTGTCCAAGTAGGGTGGAACGATTTCACATAGGCGGCTACACCGGCAACATGCGGGGTAGCCATGGAAGTACCAGACATGAGAGTGAACTTTGAATGCTGTGTGTCCCCTTTTAACCCGGTGAGCGAATTTATAGGAGTGTAGGCCGCCAAGATGTCCACACCAGGGGCTGCAATATCAGGCTGTGTACAATACATATATATACATCATGGTGCAGCAGAGACAACAAATTTAAAAATCAATTGCAGACAGAATTCAAAGCTTTCACACCTTGAGAACATGTTGTGAGCCTGCATTCGGACCCCGAGACGAAAACGAAGCAACGAATGGAGCTGAAACTTTAACTTCATGTGATTTGTATATCACTGCTGAAGGTGATCTGGTAATCATATCATTTCATATTTCAGTGGCAAACAGAAATGGGGAATTGAACATTCATTGATGTATTAATACCTTGTAGAATGTATATATTTATCTACAGTGTCTCCAACAGTCATATTCACCATGGTGGCTGGTGCCATATAAATTAGTGCAGTATCGAGGAATTGTTCGCTTTCGAGTATAATGCCGACTCCTCCACTTCCTTTAACGACAGATTCTGCACCCAACTCACCTAGCAAACAGTAAACAAGCCTTCCTTTTACCTTTGCAGGATCCAATGTGTTATCATAACAGAACCTGGAATTACATTTTAAACTGTCAAAATACATTTTAAATCGAGACCCACTGCCGCGTACGGTTGATATTGTATCGTGACAGACACCGATCACCGCACGGTTGGATCGTCATCATCAGCCGAACAAAGTACTACCTTGCTAATTCCTTGCTTTCTGCATTGATGGCTACATCCTCCCCACTGACAATGGGGTAAAATTTTTCCTTTGATCCAAACGTGTTAATTCCAATTCCCTGTTTATCAGTCCAATTAGATTTCAAGTATTCAATGAAAACAAATTTCTGTATATCGAACTTACTGAGAAACTTTTCCCATTTCCCAACTTGACTGCACTCCTAAACTGTCGGTCCGTACCGGTGGCTGCCACAGTAAGAAGCCATGGGGAATAGTTAGACACAGAGCCCAAGCTCGGACCATCATTCCCACAAGAAGCCACCGTTATAATTCCCTTCTTCAAAGCATGGAATGCACCGACCGATATAGAATCCGTGACGAAATCCCCGGTCGCCCCGCCTATGGATATCGATATAACATCAACACCATCACTTGTAGCATCGTCCATTGCGGCGAGGATGTCCATATCAGCACATCCTGAGCTGGCCCAGCACACTTTGTATGCAGCTATCCTAGCTGATGGCACTGCACCACGAGCTGTGCCATTGGCTAGCCCATAAAGGTTGGCATTTGGGACTAGGTTGCCTGCTAGCGTTGATGATGTGTGGGTGCCGTGGCCATCCACATCTATCGGTGATAGAATGTCTGCCGGGTCGGGGTTGCCGTCGAGCTTGAAGTACTTAGCTCCTACAAGCTTGCTATTGAACTCAATGAAGGCAGTCCAAGAGCAAGAAGAATGATCAACATTAAAATCTAGAATAAGAAATCAATGAATGCGGTTTATTAACTATTGAAGCTGACCGGAAGCATTGAATTCTCACATTTTAAACAGACATTGCTTGGTATTCAAGAAATTAATTCCTACATATTTTAACTAAGTCATTTCTGCAACTAATTGCAGCAAAAGATATTTTCAATCGATATGATATTGATTTGAATGCCACTAGGATTAAAATATGCATGGATCTTACTGGTTGCATCTCGAGAAATTCCGAAAATGGTGGCATGTTCCTTTCCATTTAGGGGGTGGACGACCAAATCCATCATCCTTGAAGCTGTCTGACTGTGGAGTGATCCCTGGAAAAAGGAAGAGTATCATGTTAATTTCCGAATATCGTTTTTATATTCGAAACTTAGTATAAAAAGAAACAATAATGCTGAATCTTCTTAATGAAGCAACAGAGTGTTCCATCAACCTGTATCAAGCAGACCAACAATTATGTCTCTCTCAAGCCTCAGATTTCTTTTAACTGTTTGAGGAAATCCAATGAAATCCCATGATTTCGTCGTGTGTAGCTTGTGATATCGATTCGGAAACACAGAAGCCACTTCATCCATTTCTAAACATTCCGAAACCGAGTCAAGCAAATCTTATAAAAGTCGAGGGGAAACGACAAATAATCGAAAATTTCATGTACCCTTTAACATTTGAGCTTCATCTTTGGATAGCTTTGCAGCAAAGGCATTGAAGCTCTTTGTGTAGCTATAAACCATGGACTCTTTAGCATCATGTTCACTGTCCAAAACAAATCACAAAACTCATACATACATGCATACATACATACATACATACACACATACATGTTAATGTATGTGTGATTAAGCTTAAGCTAACCTATCCTTGACAGAGGATAGAAGGCTCAAGTGTTTTCGACCCGCGTCGCCTTTGCTCGAAGGACCATCTCCCAAGTAAACAATGTAGAAATTCTGTCACATTGAACACTCTGCAGAGTTACATTTCCAAACTGATAATCAGATAAGAAAATATAAAGGGGAATGCACCTTTGTTTCTTCTTCTGATGAAACATGAACCAGAATCATTAAAACCAGAAGCAGTTGATAGGTTTTCGCCATGCTTGGTTATGGTTTCGACAAGGTTTGTCTATGGATTTATATGACTAGCAACATTTAAGGCAATTTGACAGGTTTAGCTGGACTGACAAACAATATCAGACAATGGCTAAAATGGATGAGAAACAACAAACGTGTACTGCACTTCTGAAACTTAATACAATTTGTAGATTGGGGAGTCTTAAAAGAAAGACAATGAAATTATGATGGCAAATATCACATTTAGCTTCCCCTTGATTCTTTTGCAGTCTTAGGTTTCAAAAAGTATATTACGAATATCAGTCGGACCATATTGGTATTCGAATCCGTAATCTTTAAAAATAATAACCGTTTTCATTAACTATTAAAGTAAGATGGTTCGATCAGTGATGGAGATTGGGGGCAATGGTTTAACTTGAGTTAATGTAGAATTTTCAATAAATATGAAGATTAAATTTAGAAGTTACTTATCAACCAAGGGCCCCTTTTGCCTTAATTTCTAATTCAAGCAATTAAAGCTTTCAAAATCGAATAAAATTAATTGCTTAATTTAGAGTTTACCGAGTGTTGTTTTCTTTTTAAATTATATTATAGGTAAGTTTTAGTACGTGTACATGAGATTAACCATTAAAGATTATTTATCTCATTAATTTTTTATGTCATATTTTTTCTCAAGTGGATCTTCACTTGAAAAAACTGTTCTAAAATGAATTAACAGTAAATATGAGTAAAGATTCACTTAAAAAATATAACAAAAAAATAACGAGATAAATAATTTTTAGTGATTGATTTCATAAACGATATGACGAGACTTACCCATAATATAATTTCTTTTTTTTTACACTTTTGGTTTAAGTTCTGATTATTTGGTAGAAATGTTACGCTAATCATTTTCCATCCTTTTTTATAGCTTTATAATTAAAATTAAAAAATGGAATATATTTATTGAAATTATAATTATCCTGAGATAATCATAAATATAAATAATATATATCAGAATATATTAGAATGTGAATTAAATTTTATAAAATACAAGTAAACCGATAATTATTCTGAACGGAAAATTAATATCAGTACTTTCCCCAGGTACATTAGAATCGATGGCACCTTTTATTTCCAGCCACCACATCGACTGGATTGTCTTACGCATCGAATCATATATCCTATTTTTTATATATTATTAAATAAATGAATTTGAAAAAGCGGGCTCCTTTGATTTAATATTTTTTAAATTAAATTAAATTAAATACAAATAAATAATTTTTTCACGTTAAATTAAATTAAAAAAATATTTTTTTAATCTAGATCAAGTTTAAAAAATTTGAAAAAGAATCCTAGAGTTGGACTCTTTTCCTTTTTTTGCTAAGGAATAAGGATAGCTACGACACCATTTAAAAAATTCGTTAATCAACAAGGATTAGTTTAAGTGGTAAGTAGTATTATTTCGTTTAAATAAATTTTAGATTCGAGATATTGTGTACGCAGAAAATCTCTGCTAGAAGACTCACCTACCAAAATTAGATATACAATAAATTCGTTTAAACTCTATAACCAGAAAAACAATAAAAAAATTCGTTGAATTAGAAATGACCTTTAAAATGATATAATTTAATAACAACGTAAATTATAGGAGATAAAACAAATTAAAAAAATAATTTAAAGGACATAATTTAGTGAAAAAGTTCATTAAGACCTCGTTCAATAATGTTTTTTTAACAGCTTTTAGAATGTCAAACAAAAAATAATATTAAACAATGTGGATAAAAAGTGTGTTGCTATCGATTTTCAACTTGATTTGTTGTCTAATGTTCAACTATAACTGAAATTTTCAATTTCTCTAATCAAACTAACAAAAAAATATTCGAGTGAGATTTTTATTACCTAAAATAACATACAAAATATTCGAGTGAGATTTATTACTTAAACCAACAAAAAAATATTCGAGTGAGATTTTTATTACCCAAACTAACAAATAAAATATTTGAGTGAGATTTCTATTACCAAAAATGATATATAAATAAAAAATAATTTAATCAAATTCGAAACACTTCAGTTCAATCGAACTATCATACCAACAAGAGCTTTTACAAGAAAGACAATATTTTACTCTAAAAAATCATAAAACTTAAAAGGTGAATTTTTTTTATATGCAATTATTGTTGCGTGATTTTAGTGCAACACAAACAGTGTAAGTATACATGTCGTAAATAATAGTATAGATTAGATATCGTCTCCACGGGGATTGGTTTAGATCACTTTGTTTAAGTTATCACACTGTAAAATAAAGACACAAGAATGAATAATAAAACAAGCAAATAAAATAAATTGGAGTAATCGATAAGAAAGATTAGGCTGGGTTATCTTGAATTATAGAATGATGGACGAATTAATTTTTCCTTGCAAGTGGGTGCTCACACCACTCAATTATTCCGGCAATTGGGTTTAGTCAGATTGCCTAGTCAGTTCATCCGAATGCTTGGGCAATTGCAACTAAGGGAATTGCTCGGGCAATTTAAGCGACTATCCTCAAGGTTCGGCAAAGCGTTCTTCAGTGGTCCCTGTTATTCCTAACCTGAGACTCTGTTAATTACACAACCTTTGATGATACATCCATGCGTTAATCAAAAGTGTATAACAATTATCTTGCGCTTTTTTTAGCCGTTGAAATTCTGCACTTATCCCTAAGCCGGATTAACTCTCACGCACTTGGATCGAACCATGTCTATTCGTTTCGTGAATCTAATTCTCCCGAATCTAGATAAATGAATTGTTTATCGAGGTCCTTTCTTAATTCTCTCGCAAACCAAATAAGCATCAAGAATAGAAAAATCTTAATTAATAACACTTAAAAGCTTATATAGAATTTAAATGAAATCCAACCATAAAATAGAATAACTCAAGCCAACTTTAAGTTAGTTCATGGCTGGGAAAACATCCACAAAAATATCCTCTCATCACTCGAAAATAACAAGGAAAATACAATGGGAATCGACAACCTCCTTCTTTACTCTTTCTTAGGGGTGATAATGAGCCTGGCCGGCTCACGAGCTACTCGAGCTCGGCTCGGTCAAAGCTCGGCTCGAGTGAGTTCGACTCGGGCTCGAGTTCGGCTCGGGATTTAAACGAGCCGAGCCGAGCTTACCCAAGCTCGGCTCGAAGAGCTCATGAACAGGCTCGAAATAATTATATATATACATATATATTTATATATACATTAAAAATAATTTGTTTAGCAAAGAAAAATAATAAAATAATTGAAGAAATCCACTAAAAATAAATTAAATAAAACAAATTGAATATTATCAACTAAAACAAATTTACAAAATTACAAATAAAAAATAAAAAATAAACTATAAATAAATAAATAATAAAAATAATATAGAAAATTATCAATTTTGAGCCGAGCCCGAGCCGAGCCCAATAATATTATTTTCGAGCTGAGCTCGAGCCTGTTTCCAAACCGAGCCGAGCCTGGCCTGGCTCGGGCTCGGCTCGGCTCGTTATCACCCCTACTCTCTCTCACGATCGCTTCCGCTTGTTTTGACGCTAGAATTATTCCTTTAGAGATTTCAAACTTAATTCAAATCTTTATTTCCCATATCAAATCCAATTTTCTAGAATCTTTCCATGTCTTTTGAAATCAACTTTATCTCCTTGTGATTCCTTCTAAATTGTCATTCAATCAAATCCTACAAATAAGGAAACACACAACACAATATCCTTTTCTACGCAATTAACCGAAATATAAATTAAATACAATAATTAAAGAAATTATGTAAATATGTATGAATGACTAATAATGTAACTAATATTATGCTTAATTTTAACAATAATAAGAGTAAAAAGGGTAATAAAAATAGTATTTTTGGACACTCATCGATTATTAACATATAAATCAACTTAAAATCAAATTATGTTAATTTTTTTGATTAAATAGAACATTTTTATTATTAAGATATCAATAATGAGCTACATTCATAAAAGAATTTAATCCGTTGTGGTAGTTGTCGATCGTTAAAATTGAATTATTTTTGGAAACACGAATTTAACAATTATTTTTAACGATAGTAATATTAATAAAAACGAACTAAAAATTTAATGATTATAAATATAAATTTAAAAATTATGTGATCAAAATAAAGTATTCTAGATTACTCATATAAAAATGGGTAAACTATTTCAGTGACCACCCAACTAATTGGGTATCTATTTTGATCACCCATCTAAAGAACTCGTCAATCAGGCCACCCAACTTTTAAACCCTATTTATTTGTGTCATTGTCGTTAAAATTTAACAGAAAAAATTAACGATGATGACGTGAATGTTAATTAAAATATGTAAAATTACATATTTAGTCCTTATAATTTATTTATTATTTTAATTTAATCATAATTTTAAATTAATAAATAAACTTAATTACCCAATTGATTTATGACATGTATCATCACTGGATTAGATGATTAATTTTATTTCTTAATTTATTTTTATTTATTATATTTATTATTTAATAAATAAAATTAATCATCTAATCGATTGATGACAATAATAAATAAATTAAAGAGATTAAATGTATAATTTTACAGATTTTAATTAACGTCCACGTCACCACCGTTAACTTTTTCTATTAAATTTTAACGACCGTGACATAAATAGATAAGGTTTAAAAATTGGATGGCTTGATTGACCAATTCTTTAGTTGGATGACTAAAATAAGTATCTTCAATTAGTTGGTTGGTCACTTTACCCTATAAAAATTACTATAAAAATCCAACAGAAAATTTACCCCGTTATTACCGCATAAATTCATCCACTCCACTTTCGTTTTCCTTCGCTCGCTCCTTTTATTTTCCTCTCATCCAAACATACAAAAAGAGAAGAAAATCCGAGTTCCTTTCCGCTGATTCTCATCTTTGGTTCAGTAGAATGGCGGAGCGTGATCTTACGTCGCCGCTTCTCTCTCCTCGATCGTCGTATCCGCCTCAAATTGTCCTCACTGTCCAAGTCGACCAAGACACCGAACCATCCAATCAACAATCTTCTCTCCAAAACTCCATTACTCATCAGAATTCTAATCACAGCCTAATACACAGCGAGAATGGACAAATTAGCTCTCCGAATCCTTACGAGTTCCTTGGGTCTAGCGGGTTATCGGTTCCGGCACCGACCACGGCTGACCCGTTCCGAAATGGGACGCCGTATGTTTCTGGAGTTTACGAAGTAATTAAGATTGTTATGTGTTTTCCGATTGCTTTAGTGAGATTGGTCCTGTTTGGGTCGTCGTTGGCAGTAGGTTATATCGCGACCAAGATAGCGTTAGCGGGGTGGAAGGATAAGCAAAACCCAATGCCCAAATGTAGGTCAAGGCTCATGTGGGTCACCAGGGTTTGCGCTCGCTTTATTTTATTTTCTTTTGGGTAAGTTGAACACAGTTTTTTACTCTAACGTTGAAATTTCTACTATTTATGATAAGTTGAACCCTTCCGTTAATCTTTACTTTCACTCTTTCAGTTATCATTGGATTAGAAGAAAAGGAAAACCAGCTCCAAGGGAGTTAGCTCCAATTGTTGTATCTAATCATGTATCATATGCAGAACCAATCTTTTATTTCTATGAACTATTCCCAACAATCGTTGCGGCAGAGTCCCATGATTCGATACCCTTTGTTGGAACTATTATTAGGGCAATGCAGGTGATCTGCTATCTTATTTTTTTAATAATCTGTTTTTGTAGTTGCTATTTGCTTTATGTGTGTACTGAATTCTACTTTCATGTCTGTAGGTGATATATGTTAATAGATTCTCACCAACTTCAAGAAAGTCTGCTATAAATGAAATAAAGGTAGAAAGTTTCTATGATTTTTTTTTGCTTGTTTGGCTTAATTGTTCAGAACCCGGAAATGAAACCAATGGAAATGTTTAGTTGTTCATAAATCTAAGTTAAGTTATATGATCTTTATCAAGTTGTAAGCTATTTGATACAGAAATGTGTTTTCAAGGTTCTATAAACAGAGAAGGGCTTTGTGTCATACATTTCCTAGAGTGCTACTGTTTCCTGAGGGAACTACAACCAATGGGAAGTTCCTTATTTCATTTCAACTTGGTGCATTCATCGCTGGTCATCCAATTCAACCCATAATTGTTCGTTATCCTCATGTTCACTTCGATCAATCTTGGTAGGACTTGGTTTCTTTAGTCAAGCATACCACCCTTTCTTTTGTTTTTTTTTATTTTTCTCCATGCATCGTTTAAATTTCCTTGTGTGTTCTTGTTTAGGGGGTTTATTTCTTTGGCTAAACTCATGTTTAGAATGTTTACTCAGTTCCATAATTTCATAGAGGTACGTGACCTAGCTTATCTAATTCAATTCGCTTTTATCTCTTGCAGTTCAAAAATTTTACATTATGTTAAATCCGATTCACAGTTTTCTTAATGAACAGGTACAATATCTCCCTATCATTATGCCCTCTGAAAATCAAAATCAAAATGCTGTCCACTTTGCTGAGAGGGTGAGTCTTTGCTAGTTATCTAGCAGATATGCAGTTTGCATTCTATAGAATTTAATATTCCAGATAGTTTATGTAGTCTACAGGTAATTTTGTTTTTCCCGGTAATTTTGGGGCTTGTAGATCATTTGATTGTTCATATGTGTCTGGGCAGACTGGTCAAGCTATGGCAAGTGCTCTCAATGTTGTACAAACATCTCATTCTTATGGGGATTTAATGCTACTTATGAAAGCTGCTCAGCTACAACAGGTCTGTGTTTCTCAGATGTTTATGAACTTCTAAATAGAAAAAAATGAAATTAAGTTTTGTGAGAAATGGGGTCCATGACATGTAATTCATCCTTTGTAATTGGGAATTTTTGGGGCCAAAGGGTAGTATAAAACTTTTAAGGGCTGGATGAAATAAAGATTTTTAAATTAATTGTTTATGGGTGGGATAAAACTTTCTTCTTTTGTAGTAAAGTTATTAGTAAACCATGTATGCTAGAAAAGTCATTATTGAACCTTCTTTTAGTTTCTTAAGAACATGAATTCTCTCCTCTTTGTAACATGTTTCCTCAGTTTTCTATATTTACTAAATAGTATTCTAGGTAAAGCACACTAGCCGTTGAAGCAAGTTTTGGGTGTTTACATCCATGTTTTGTAAAATTTATTTAATGGAGATTGGTGGCATACTTAAAATAAGTAAGTAAAAATGGAGAATATAGTGCATTTAGTTTATTACCACTACTTAAGTCAAATCCATGTTAATTGTTGTCGGTGGATGTACTGATATAGAGCAAGTATCTTCCTGACTAATCAACTCACTCCTAGTGCATTTTCTGAATTTTTGGTTGCAGCACCTTTCTTTCTGGAATAATATCTCGTAATTAACAGCTTGGCAATTGATAATTTATGCTGAGATATGAGTCTCATTGCTTTTGTAATTTGTGCTAATAGTTGTTTTAACATAACTTTGACAGGCAAATCCCGGGAATTATATGGTTGAAATGGCCAAAATTGAATCCGTGAGTCGGACATTGAAATTCCTCAAAGTTGAAACCATTTTATCTCCAATTACTGCTCACACATTAAACCATTTTCTCATTTTGCAGCTATACCACATAAGCAGCTTGGAGGCCGTGGACTTTCTGGATAAGTTTCTCTCCATGAACCCAGACCCCAGGTATTTCCAATTCATTCACAATGAGAAGTATTCTTGATTTCTTGACTTCTTGTTACTGAGCCAACTGACTGACTGAGACTAATCCTTAACTAGTAGAACCTCAACACCTCTAATTCATAAACACTGAAGGATATTTGTTTGATTCTTTTTGTAATATTGTTTTAAGATTTAAATAATGTCTCTTACAGTGGCTGCGTTAAACTTCTTGATTTTTTAAGGGTTCTACAACTAAAGCCTTGTACACTTTCTGAAGAGGTCATTTATCCTTACCCTGTCTGTTGACTTTTGCATATGGTTTACTTTTAAGTATCTTAGTAATATTTTCTTTTTCTCATGATTTTTCTTTTTCATTCTTGTATTGTAATTATTTTCTCGAGTTCAGATTTTTGGGTTCCTTGATATGGAGAATAATGGATCAATTACATTTAAGCAGGTAGTTCTACTGCCCATACCTCCTGTTGGATTTTATAATTCTGTTCACTTGTGTCTTTTTTGTTAGCATCTCACTTTAGCATATTGGCACCTGACCAAGTTAAGATTGCAGCATACCAATGAAAAATGATGATGCACTGGTCATATCAAGAGAATCTTTTTACCTTGCACAACCAAATATGTTCCCCATTGATTAAACAAACCTTGTTTACCTGAAGACCTGGACTTCTCTTTCATGTGACTAATTAGTTTTCCTTAGCAAGTCATGTTTCATGAACTTCTGGACTTGTCACCCCTTCCTCTATGTTATTGTCTCTACTGCTTATTCTGCTGTTGTCTTGCCTTTCAGTATCAAGTTTTAGTTTTCTGCTGATGCCCCGGTATTGGAGCATAATTTAGGAGCAGATATAAGGCTAATAACTCTTTAGAGACATATTTCTGTTGTGGATGAAATACCACTTCATGTTTTAGCATTATTATTGGCTGCCTTAAAAATGAAAAGTATATTATTTATTGGTTTCCTTACAAAACGACTAAACTATTCCTTACCTTGTCAGTTTCAGTCTTGTTCTATGTTTTGTACATCACTGCTAGGTTCTTGTGCTTGATTTCAGCTTGAAACTTCACCTGAATTTTGGTCCAAAACACACCTTAAACAAATGTTGCTTCCATAGATGGCTCACCAATATAGTTTTATGTCCTTCCTTGCAGTTCTTATTTGGATCAGCCCATGTTCTGAACCTGCTTTACTTCAGGCAAGCATGTGAACTAGCCTTTGCTGAATGTGATGCACATGGAGATAACTACTGTAAACAGAAAGAAGTATGCAGTTCTTTCTTTCCTTTCCCTTAGTTTGTGCATTTATGATTAAAAGATTAAATTAACCTTTTTGTTTTTGATTGCTTCCGGCTCAGTTTACAGATATTCTTAGACGCACATTTCCAGACCTCAAGGATGACGAGGTAAAGAAAAGAAACTATATGGGATCATTTTCTGACTCGATGAAATTTATGTGTATATGACCAATTGTAGGTTCATGGGCTGTTCAATCTATTTGATATGGACAGTGATGGGAGAATCGGCAGAGATGATTTCTTTTACTGCCTGAGGAAGAACCCTTTGTTGATAGCCGTTTTCTCACCAAGGTTGCTGCATGAAAAATTATTGAAGGCTCGTGATAAGATGCTGGAGGAAATTGTTTCATGAGTGGACAAGCTATGTTGATGTTCTCGATATAGGTAAGAGTTTTTATTGTTGAGGAAAGGATTTTGGCTTACTCTTAGTTATAAGTAGCGGGCCTAATATAACATCTCTCTCGACCTTACCTTGCCCTATACTGTACTTTGATCACATGATCCTGAATACATGCTATCTATTAAACAAACCTATTGATTTATATGTAGTTATGTTCTGTCTTTTTTATTAGAAAACATGATGTTAGAAAGTTGTCGAAACCTTTTTCCGGAGGACGAACGTTGCCGGTGGGTATTGTTGCACATATGAGTTACTTCTGAGATATTTGTTCCATTACCATAAACCTGTAATGATCCTTTTTCAAGCAAAATCTTGATGTGAGTAGGTGTTTTATAAATTGATGGCCAATGTTTGTAGGGGTGAGGTGTGAAATCTATGTTTAAAATCATAGAATATGTTTGTATTTTGAATAATATATCCGGCCATCTTCAAAGTACAAATATACCCAAAATAAAACAAATGATGTTTTTAAAATTGGTGTTTATTTGATTGTCTTATTGATTTATTTTTTATTTAGATTTTCGAATATTTTTCTTAAGAATTGTGTTAGGGGTGCGAGATTGTTTATCTCAACAATATTATCTTAAAGGTTTCAACAATATTTTCTTAAAACTCTCATGAACATTGTGCTCAATTTGTGAGCCAAATAAAAAATGAGTGATTAGTACGTGAGAGTGAATTTTATTCATCACGTTATGATCCATGCAATAAAAAACGTTTATTTTTAAATAACTATCTAATAATTTTCATTAATTAATTACATGTAAGAATGAGGTGATGATTTACCTAAAAAAATTAAAATGAATGGTCTTGATTAATTAAGATTACGAATGAAGTGATAAGTTCATCTAATAATTTTTCTTTGTTAGCACTCTTTCTTCCACACAATTTTACAAGTTCTCACGCTTACTTTTATTCAATTTTGATTTTTTTGGGTAATCATGATACATAATAAAAATAAAGTATATTTTATGATTAGAAAAAATTAATTTTACTATCATAGCATAATTTTAGAAAAAATTATAAAGATACGATGTCTAAGATATTAAAATGTATTATTATTATTATAATTATTATTATAGTTATTTTCCATACAAAATATTAGGGTAAGCTGTTCTAAATATTTTTTTAATATAAATATGTAGAGTACACTAAAAAATCTCTAAACTTAAATAATAATAAAAATGCACTTGTTAGTACTTATAGAAAAATCTTCCAAATCAAAATTTACAAAAATCAAGAATAGAGACCATAACAAAGCCGACCTACATCAGGTTTTTGATAACTGCTGCCCTAAGGGTCTACGACATAAATCTCTATAATTACCACTTATTTTATTTTTCAATAAAATCTTATAGCGTAAATAATTACTTGTATTACATTATTTTAGGATGTTTAAGATATTAAAATATACTTTAAGATTATCTAATTCTTGTTGACAATTTTTAGTGGAGATAACAAAAATCTTTTATCATTCAACTTTAAAATTTATATCAACTTTATGAATATTAAAATAGTAAGAATATATCAATGAATAGTGCAATATTATAATTGAAGCTAAACTAAAAATTTAATGATAATTTAATCAATTTAATGTTTAATAGTAAAATCAATATAAAATCTCATAATTCAATGATATTTGGTGTAATATTATAAATTATTCAAATTTATTATCATTGTTATTACTTATAAATTATTATGTGATCTTGGCTATTTACGTCATTTATGATCATATATATCCAATAACATTCATCCATTTAACGACATGTAGAAAAATAAAATAAAGATTCATCTAAAAAATTTGAAAATTTTTATTTAAAAAATAAAATAAAAATTATTACGGAATATATCATAACTAAAATAATGAGTCAAACACGTATAATAATTTTTTTATTATTATATATGTTCTTGGAACATATTTAAGGGAAAAAGTAAAATAAAGACTGGGCCAGTCTCACAAAATTCAGTGGCCACTACAAATTTAAAAGGTAGAGAACACAGACAGCATTGAGGAGTGGTTCTTCTGTTCTTTTCTTTTCTTTGTGTTTTACATAAAAACCTCTTTTAATTCAGTTAAGGTTCTTACCAAAAACAAAACAAGTAGCTGTCACCTTTTCGGTGAGCTTTTTTAAACCTCATTGGTTCTTTGTGTACCACTTTGTACGGACGACATGGACCTGTTCCTTAATATGCAGTCATTTGGTTGTGTCCATTTTTAACTTGGAGCTTAGAGAATTATTTCCAAACCTAATAGTACTATACAGCTGAGGTGTGTATTTAAACTATTTCTTTACACCCTTTGAGTAGAATTCCCCAGCAAATTGGGTCTCTTCAAACTATTTCTTCATACCCTTTTACTATAATTTCCCATTTTTCATGAATGTTTTAGCTGTCGGATTTGTGTTCTGCGATTATCAAAACAAGTAAGAGATGAGGTTTCAGACAGATGAATGTCTGTCTGTTGGCTTAAACTGTTTGAGTGTTTGGTTTTGAGGAAGATTGATGAATAAGGAAAGTTTGATATTTGTG
Organism: Abelmoschus esculentus; assembly: GCA_035048815.1. NCBI lineage: Eukaryota > Viridiplantae > Streptophyta > Magnoliopsida > Malvales > Malvaceae > Abelmoschus > Abelmoschus esculentus. The sequence goes on from JAUCBN010000031.1 coordinate 15,685,396, forward strand.
GGTTTTGGGGTTTCTTTACATCCTTTGAAGATTACTAAAAATGGGGTCTGTCTGAAATAAATCAATCAAAAGTAATCATTTTTACAGCCTTGTTGTGTCTTCTGGGTATTTTTCATAAACTTTGGGGTTTTCCCCCCACTGGATTTGGTATTCTGAATGTTTTAAATTGCTTTGAATGTTTGTTGATTTTGTCATAAAATCTGCTCTCATTTCTCCTTTTCTTCTTCCTTCAGAACATAAAACAAGTTCCAAGCTCTTTCCTTGCTTGTCTGGTAAGGTTTCCTAGGATACAAAAATGTCTATTGTTTTCCAGTTTTGTCGGCTTCTTTGTCTTCTAACAGTTATACTTGAAAGAGAACAAGAAACAAAGGGTTTTCCAGTTTTGCTTGTCTGATAGTTTCAGTTTCTCTTAGTTGAAGGATCTGAGATGGCGAGGGGAAAGACACAGATGCGGCGCATAGAGAACGCTACGAGCAGGCAAGTAACTTTCTCTAAGCGTCGGAAGGGGCTGCTAAAGAAGGCTTTCGAGCTGTCGGTTCTTTGTGATGCTGAGGTGGCTCTTGTAATCTTCTCTCAAAGAGGGAAACCATATGAATTTGCAAGCTCTAGGTAACTTGTGCTTACTACTTCTCCAATGTTATTTCATGATATAAATCTCACTCATCCTTAATCATCGGATAAACGAAATAGATTAATATAATTAACCCTAAAAAAACACGAAGATTACAATTTAAAAAAAATAAAAAAATAATCTTAATTATTTATTACTATCGTCTAATAATCTAAAATTAATGTAAAGTTAAATGAGTTTTACACCATATAAATAGATCTTAACTCGTATATAAATATAAGATTTTGAAGCTAAGGTTGTTTGTTCTTACAAATACAAGTTGTCTTTGACATGTTAATACTTCTTGTCACCATTGTTGTTTCTTCGTGTTGTTTTAAAATAAGATTCCGTTAAAAATCAATTAAGAAACAACAACTTATTCGATTAAAGTACTTATATGTTTCGTATATTTTTTTTAATTGAAATTAGTTCAAATAACTATTGTAATATCCAACCAATCCTCTTGGCAATGGATACATCTATTCCTCTTTGACAAGCACATGTTTTATTGCATTTTATGAGCATAGACATGAACCTGTAAGAAAAAAAACACAGATTCTTGTGTTGTAGTTTTCCCTAATGACACGTTTGCCATTGTTTAGCATGCAGGAAACGATCGAACGATACAGGAAACATAAGAATGATAATCAAATCAAACCAAGTGAAGAAAATCTGGAGGTTAAGATTTCTCTAGTTGTTTCTTTTACTCAAATTTCTGAATCAAAGATTAGACATAGATCAATGCATGTGAAAAACCTAACCTTTCCACCAAGTAAAATTTCATGCAGGTTTTGTTCTATTGGATCCACCAACTCATACTAATTTGCTAACATTAAAAAAAAAGTGTAGATATTTGTATCTAACACTTTTCAGAATCTAAAACAACATTATATATATATATAGGCCATAGGACATGATAGTTTGAATTATGGGTTTGAATTATGGGTGATAACGAGTCGAGCTGAGTTTGAGTTTGGTCAGATTCGGCTTAAAAATAATTATATTAGGCTCGGCTCAAGTTTGAGACTCGACGAGCTCAAAATTTTAGGTTCGAATTTGGCTAAAAAACAATAGAGATTGGCTCGGGCTCGAAGCTCGTCAAGCTCGACTCAAAATGAACAATTTTAATGTATATATTTTTTTTATAAAGATTGGGCCTCGTTAAAAAACGATTTCATAACCAACACTGAAACAAAATTAAATGTTGGAAAATAAAAAAAATGTCCAAAAAATAGATTAATCCAAATAACCATGAAATATTCTTACAATACAAACACATAATGTCCAAATAACCCTAAAATTATTTTTAGTATATATATAATTATTCCAAACCCTTTCATAAACTTTTTGAGACGAGCTTGGGTCGGCTCGGTTCAGCTTGTAAAGATCTCGAGCCGAATCCAAATTGGAATCGAACTTATAATTTGAGCTGAACTTTAACTGAACCGAACCCGAATAACTCGCAAGTCAGTGAGGCTCATTATCAACCCTAATATTGACCGGTTATAAACTGTATTCATGTGTTAGAACATCATGGTATCATACTGATTGGTGTTTTTTTTCTTTGTTTTTCGCATTCACATCCACCGGAATGGCAGCATCTGAAGCTTGAAGCAGAACTCATGCGGGAGAAAATAGAGCTTCTTGAAGCTTCAAGACGGTACATATAAAAATGACTGAACAAAAATATTGAAATTGGAATGTCTGAAAATGTGTCTGAAATGATGCCTCAGGAAGCTTCTGGGAGAGAGTTTGGGTTCATGCACGCTTGAAGAAGTCCAAGAGATGGAACAACAGTTGGAAAAGAGTGTCAGCAGCGTTAAAGCCAGAAAGGTTAACATTGGGAAATGGAAACTAATGTTTTGTTATCTCTAACATCCTATGAAGAAAATAAACATTAAACATGCTAACCCTTGTGTACTTTTCAGACCAAAGTTTATGAGGACAGGATGCAGCAATTGAAAGAAAAGGTAAGCCTCGGTGTCCCATATTCTGAATAACATAGCGTATATATACAAGTTTTTCAATATTTTTTGGCCGAAAACCTCAGGAGAAAGTCCTAGCTGCTGAAAATGCAAAGCTTAGTGAAAAGGTAAGCCATTAGCTTTTGCAAGCTTTTTTTTAAAACACCGATATTCGACTCATTTGATCGACTAATCCGAATCGAATCGAGAAAGAAATTTATTTCTTCTTCTTTCAGTGCGGTGTGCTGCCATGGAAAGGATCCGATGAGCATATAGAGAGCGAAGTGCCGAACGACGAAAGCAGTCGTAGCTCGGATGTGGAGACTGAATTGTTCATCGGACTTCCAGACTGGAGAACTAAACACATGCTGCAGCTCAAGTGATTGATGGGATTTGTCAACTTACTATCCCGATGGGCGATGCTTCTGCTGCTATGCATGGCATGAAGTTGATGTCGTAAGCCTCTTTGTTGCAGTAGCATTTAATATGTTCATTTAGCAAACGTAAAATTGCTCATTGAAAAAATTCCCATGGGAGCAGGACTTCAGGGTGAAGCTACATGGCATGGAAATGATACAATATTGTATTCACCTTAGATTTGATATATATTTCAAATATATAATTTAAGGATCTAAACTAAAATCTTCCGAATAAATTTTTGCAAATATTTTCATATACCACGTCCTAAAAATTAATCTTTTAATAGAAGAACAAAAATCTTTCTTTGTTATTTTTTAGTGTTATTTCTATATAAAATGTTTATAATTTCTTAAACTCTAATAATAAATCTCAACCGTTGTTAAAAATCGAAGTTTATTTATTTTTAATTTGAACACAAAAGAACGGAGGGTTTCTAATTTTAATAGAATTATGATTAATATATAAAGACAATTGAAAAATAGTCAACATCTCATCTCGAAAAATTATTAGATGAATTTGTCTCATCATATCATTTATGATATTATCCAATGAAAACTTTTTATTTTATTTTTTTAAAGGTAAATCTTCATTTCTTTCCTTTTCTTTCTAAGATGAATCTCCATATTTTTTCTACATATTATTAAATAGATAAATGTTATTGAATAAGAGTATGAGAGCATAAATGACATTGGGAGTCCGAGAATTAACAATCTCTCTCAACCCACATCATAAGATCGAGTTGCAATAATTATCAAATTATAATTTAGTTAATTAAAATTTTATTATAAATATATTATTTTATTATTAAAAATAAAATGATTTGATATAATAATATTATATTTAAAATTTATATATTCTTTTAATTTGGTCATAATTCAATAAATTTAGCCTTTCATATTTAAAAATTTTATTAATGAAATAATTGTGTTTTACTAACAACAGGGCTAAAGTCATAATATTCATGTTTCATTTATTTGTTAATTGACCAATAATAAAGTGATTGTATTTATTGATCTATTACATGATTATCCGATTATTAGACAGTGACATTGAGTGTAATAAGTGATTAGATTTAGAGGGTATTCATGAAAGTACCATGTTGATTTTTTAAAATATAAAAAAATTAAATTTAAAAATATCTTTAAATTAAACCTAAATTAATAGAATATATAAATTTTATGAACTAAAGCTAATATTATATCTTAACAACAAAGAAACTTATTGTAGCTAAAATTTTAATTAAGCAATCAAATTGTAATTTTCAGAGAAGAAAAAGGTGACATATTTATTATTACACTTATAATTAAGTGACGTGTTGTATATTTTACCCTAAAAACAAAACCTGTGGGGGAGTGTCTAGCCAAGTATTGGGCTTAATTTACGTAATAGTATCGGGCTTCAATGATCCACCCAACGTTTGGGTCCTTTTGATTTCGAAAACTGCATCACCCGAATTGTTATTGATGTGCAAACTCATTAACTCGTGCACAGTTCCATGTAAAATTCCGACATAAGTTATACCGAAAGAATGAAGAGGATGCCGCCGATGCTGATGCATCAGAGGTATTTTTTTCGAAAAATCAGGTTGCTGATCATATGACGAATGTCGAAAGGTAACTAAACTTTCTATTCTCGTGGAATACTTATGTATGGACCCTAACCGTGGAAAAACCATCCACTACGCATTTCATCTTTTCTTCAATTTTGTTTCTCACTAAGTTAGTTGCACTACAAACCATGTCGGAACAAAACGGAATTCGGTTCATAACTTTTAACTACGAAGCTTTTGTCATATCTGTAGAACTCTTCTAGTCAAGAACGTACGGTCTTAGATGTTTTCGTTCAATGCAACGCCTAATTAAACTTAAAAAAATTAAAACTAAAGTGCTAAAATCTCTGCGGAAACAAAAAAAAAAACTGAAAGGAAAAGTGAACAAGAATTAATTTTGAAGACTCAAATGACACACGGGTTGTTTGTATTAAACACTTTACTAAAACCACACGGGTTAGCTAGTTCAAAAATCTAACCCCGTGACACTTTGCTCAGTAGGGTGGAGCATGAACTAATTTTGAAGACTCAAATGACATTAGTAACTGAACATGAAATATAACAGTAACACGGTGTATGTATCTAGGCAACATCGTATATCATAGTAGAGGAGAAATGCTCCCTTAAGATCCAGGCATAGTTTTTTTATCTGTTGTACACTTGAGCAGGTTCTCTCTAGGTAACGTTACAAATCACAATATATAAGTATATATAGCTATGTTCTTATCGGAGAAGGCTCGTATGACCCATCCGTGGATGAAGTTGGTCTCACCAGCCATGCTTTTGGGAGCTGAAGATCCTTCAGCCTGAACGAAGTGATTGTACCTAATGCAACAAAGAAAACTTGGTCAGGACTCGGAAATCTTTCATATGAATGAAAAAAAAAATTGTGATAATCTTCAACACTAAATCATATTCATATTCAAATACGTGTTATTTTGTTGCCTTATATTTGGTTGTGTTGTACTCTTTTCCTTTGATTGGGATTAAAGAGGTTTTTTAACTAAGCACATAATTTAAGTCATATGTGCGTACGTTTTAAATCTCTGATAAAACCGCATTTACCAAAAAAAAATACATAATAAATAATGTTTACCCTATTTGCAAAACAGGTTCATGGTCACAATCCATAGGGTGGGAGTGTGAAGAATGCAGAGTAAAGCTGCTATTTTCAGCTGCTGCTGCTGCAGCTGCATCAGAACCCCAAAAACCTTGGATGGTTTTGAGGTTTTGTCCTTCTGCCTCAAGCTGAATCCGACAAAACATTAGCTTATATATAACATATATAAAAATATGTAAGTTCGAGTGCAAAAATGATGTTTGCCGAACAAATTTTAACCTTGATTTTCAGCTGTTTGTTAAGGTCTCCAAGCTCACGCTCCTACAAAAACATGAAAAGCAGCTGTTAGGTAAGAATTATGCAGCCAAACATGAGGAAAGTTCATGATGGGAATGTAATAATATACTCCTATATTACTATACTGGCTTAACTACACCTTTTTGCGTAGGTCTTCCATTTGTTCCACCATTATCTGAGTCTGCAGTTAAGAAAAAACATGTCTGGATGAAGATTAAACAAGAAAATCACCTCACATCTCAATCAGTCTAATGGAAATGTCAGAAAATTCACAAGAATGTAAGTTATTAACAACTAGGAGTGACTAGCTTTAAACTTAGATGTAAAGTACCTTCCTTTGTCTAGCTATTGCAAGAGCTCCTTCAAGCTGTTTCTCAAGGTTTTGCAGCTCTTTAACATTCAATGGTCCAAGATCATCTCCAAGCAAATGCCTGAAATAAACACATTAATATATTTTCAACTAGACAATATAACTTTTTGTATTGAGAAATAGATTGTTTCTGCTATGATTATGATTGGAAAGACTGCATAACCTTTGAGTGCGTTGCAGTGCTTCATATTTTGCCTTCAGCTTGGTTAACTCTTGGTACCAACTCTGAATCATACGCAGAAAAGACAACATAGAGATAGAAATCAAGCTCACTAATCAACATTTATCCGATATGTGAAGTTGCTGAACCGAGTTTGTAATAGAAATTGTGGTAAAAAAAGAACCTGTGTTTCACGTTCAAGGCTGTTATCTTGAGGTGTAACGCAGCAACGCTGGTATCGCTCAAGGGTCTTGGTCATACTGCAGAAACAAAACTATACAAAGTTACTATATAAACCTATGTTACACCTTAATTTTTAAGACCAACCACCAGGTAAACATAGTGTTTGTGTACTAAGAATGGTGATATCTAAATTACAAGGTGCTCTGGGAATCATCTGAAGGGGGGAGGGGGGTCTTGCTTTTCTCATTCACATCTTTGGGAATGAAGATTGAAGCAGAACACATGCAGTATAAAATAGAGCTTCTTGAAGCGCGCTGGTTGTTCATTTCTAAAGATACATTAGAATTAGATAGTATGAAATTTCTAAGGGTGCAACTACCACGCTATCCATCCCTTCCTAGAAGACTGAACAAAGATAATGAAATTGGAGTGTCTGAAAATGCCTCAAGAAGCTACTGGGAGAGAGTTACAGCAGCTGTAAACGAGCGTGAGTAGCGTTAGATCCAGAAAGGTTAACCATTCTTAACATTCTGGCTTTGATGCTGTTCAGGCTCCTTCTTAATTTCCAGTTATTGTTCTATTTGGTGTAGTTCTCAAGCGTGCATGAACCCAATATCTTTGTTCAGTCTTATAATGTATATATAGAAATGAATAACCAGTATCTATACTGTCTTGAAGCTTCAAGAAGCTCTATTTTCTTCTGCATGTGTTCTGCTTCAACCTTCAGATGCTGTCACTATTTCACCCTCAACCATGCTTCATTTCTGAGGGGGTATGCAGTAAGCTTGATATCATTGCAGGTTAAAAAAGACAGAAAAAGTACAAATAGAAAACACTGGTTAAAACCAGAAAATAAAAGGATTAAAAGACATGAAGACAAAGATCATCCTGGTTTCTCCACTGACCAGTCACTACTAGTTCATGCTTCTTTTCTTTGGTTTTATCTGTAAAGTAAAAATAAAAGAAAGAAAAGTAAAACCCTAGATCTTGTAAAAAACCTCAGAGGTCATAAGGCAAACACTTGGTCTCTTGATTGAACTCTGAGGAACAAAGTCATCATAATTCAGTCCACAAGCAGCTGAAAACCCGGTTAAGACAAAAAAAAAAAAAAAGAAAAAAAAAAGAGAGCTTTTTTTTTATTTGCAAAAACTCAGGTTTCCCATAAATGATCCAAAAGCCAAGGAAGATCACAACAAGACATGAAAAAGTAGAGATTTTGTCAGGTGTTTGTGAAAAAAAAGCATTGTTTTTGCAGTCAAGTTAGAGATAAACACATGAGAGAGATACAAGAAAACCCAGATTTTTATATACGTGTATATAGCCTACCCAGAACTGCCAAACTCATAGAGCTTGCCACGACTGGAGAAGATGATCAGAGCAACCTCAGCATCACAAAGCACAGAAAGCTCATAAGCTTTCTTCAGCAAACCATTTCTTCTCTTGGAGAAGGTCACCTGTCTGTTGATCTTGTTCTCTATCCTCTTCAGCTCCACTCTTCCTCTCCCCATTTCTCTCTTTTCTTTTCTTTTTTTCCTTAAAATCTTTAATTTTTGGAACAATGAGTAGTGTCTGAGATGTGGGGTTTTGGTGTTATACAGAAATGGAGGTTGAAGAAGATAAAATTGAGAGAGAAGTGAAAGTTAAAAAAGGAATGATATATAAATGTGAAAATAGATCTGTGCAGCAGGAAGCTTACTGGATCTTCTTTTTGCAATAAAATGGAAATCCCTTTGTATTTCTTACTTGCTCTTTATTCTCTTTTCAGTTTTAGTTTTTAGAAAGTCTGTATTTATTTATTTATTTACATTATTTCTTTATCTTAAAATTTATGGTTAAATTTAAATTTTATTTTTTAATATCGGAGTACAAAAAGAATAATAAAATTTAATCAATAAAATTATAACATCTTACGATAGTAAAGACAACACCAAAATAAAATTTAATCAATAAAATTAAAACTTCTTAAAATTTATATTTCATTTCAATTTGGTATATTTTTTCATTAAATTAATTTAAGTGTGTTGAATTTAAGAGGAAATTTATGTTTTTTTTTCTTTAAAAATGTATAATATAATTCATTTTCTTAAAAATGTCATTTTCATTTAGGTATGAATGTATTAGGATAAATATATTGATTAGATATGTGATGTTAGGAATTGTAGTGAGACCTCTCTTTGAAAAATATAATGTGGTTTTATAAAAAAATATATATTTTTTATTTGGCTATAATTGTATTATTTATTAATAAAAATATTTAATTTTAACTTTTAATGAACTAAATATAAATCTCGACTATCTCAAATTAAATAATAATAATAATAATAATAATAATAATAATAATAATAATAATAATAATAATCATCATCGGAAGCGTGAATGCTAATGTGTATATAATTGGAGTGCATTTTGGTTTAGGGGACCAAACAGATGTTCCAGCCTCCCACTCCTTTATTCCATTTCCATATTAATAAACAAACAGTTTCAATGCCTGAAAATTTGGGTTTCCATTTGCAATTCCAGGACAAAATAAATTTAAAATATAAATAAAATTATAATTAATATGTTTATATTTTTATATATTTATAACCAAAATAAAACATTCTATGCAGAGTTCGAATAAAAATCCGAATACATTCGGACTTGAGCTAATAGTTTTAAATAAAATTTATATAAGTTGAAATGAAAATTCACACGTAAGATTCAAAGTTCGAATTTATGGGTTGAGAATGAAATATATTAGGTTCATAGGATCTCATTTATATAATAAGCCTATAAAATACTCGATTCGAATTTGTCGGAGAATAGAAAAGATATTTTTAGTCGCACTTGAAATATGATTAATCTTTTAAAAATATGTATCGTATTAATTATAAAAGTCTGAATTATATTAAATATATATCTCGATTCTTATCGGATATAATTTTAATAAACATCCATGATCACTAAGTCAATTAGTACGGGACATTATCTTTTCCAATTAATCATAACATTGCATACTTAGACTACACCAAAATTAGAGAAGATACTTATGTCTTAATTTCAGTTAATCTATATGGGAAAACAAACTGATTGGAACAGAAGCATGGAACATGAGATTAAAAACATACACTTTTGACATATGTAATTCTTGGAATATTGTGTGTTAGCCAGAAGCAGCCTGTTTTTTTTAGTTCATTATCAGTTAATCATGCATGGTCTCATCTTTAATTACTTTAAGCAACGATTCCATTAATATTAATTAGGGGACTAAAACGGGATGAATGGATAGGACATTTTTATCCGTATGTTGCGTAAAAAATATACATGTCTACGTATTTTATTTTAAAATTTAAACTTAAATTTTTTAATCTTAAAACTTAAAACTAAACTTAAAATTCTAACCATAGATGTTGAACCGTAAAATTTAAAATGCTAACCAGAAATTTTTAATTAGGTTAAGTGATTTTCTTGTCAAGCAACCAATGGTTTAATAGTAAAAGTTAAACCATTTAAAAAATAAATAAAGTGTTGTGTGATTCATCATTTACTCTCAATGGTGCTTAACGAGTTGAGCAGCTTGTGAGTTACATAAATTCGACTCGATCAAAATTTGATAAATACTCTACTCGGATTAGCTCGATTCGAACTCGAACTCGACACCTTAATACGTTGAATTGAGCAAAGTCTAACTCGATTCGATAAGTTCGCGAACAGCTCGTTAATTTTTTAAAATATTTTTTAGTATTTACTTTAAAATAATTTTATTCAAAAAAATAAATCTAAATAATAATTATTAATGTGTGAATTGTTACTTTAATTTTAATATGCTAGTTGGTGTATTTATGGATTAATATTACTTTTGAATTTAGACTTTAAAAATATTTTATATACTCTTTTTGTATTTTAGGTTAAATTTGTTAATTTATGTTAATATTAAACCTCATATGATATTATAAAATTTTACTTTATAAGCGTGAGTTGAGCAACAAAATATTTTAACAAGCATGAGTTGAATACAATTTTAACGAGCTTAACGAGCAACGAGTTGAACAATAATTTTTTTTAACGAACACGAGTCTAGTAATACCCAACTCGTGATCCACTCGCTCGATAAGCCCCCATACTTGGATGTGAAAATGTAAATTTCAGTGGCAAGATTCGAATGTTTTAAAGATTTGAAGGTTTAATTTTTTTAAATTGAGTATTTAATTAATATTTTTAATATTTTTTAAAAAAATTATAATAATGTATTGAAAACCTGAGAGTGATTTTATTTAAAAATATTATTTTTTATAGATGTTGATGGTTGAATAATAACAATAGATCAAATATTTATGACATAATATCAAATAATGTTTTTAACGTTCGGTAAAATAACTATTTTGATTCATATTCTTTTTAAGTAATTTAGTTTTTAATATTTTGTATTAGGTCAAAATGATCCATCAATAAATGAAAATCGTTAGTCAACAATCTAAATAATTTAACAGAATGATATGTCAAAATATTTTTTTTTATAATTTATGTAATTTTATAAAATTATTTTTTGATTGATATGTCATTTCGTAGAGTTCACTATTATTGCGATGTGTAATATTATATAAATTTATCACGTCATTTAAAATCATTTAACACTAATTAACTAATAATTTTTATCTGCAAAAGATTTATTTTAACCTAAAATAAAATATTAAAAATTAATTTTTTTAAAAAATATAAATCAAATTAACTATTTTTTTATATTATGTCGATTTTTATTGAAGTTAAATAATCCCTATCCCATGTAAGTTAACCTAAAAACGGTATAACCCAAGCCTAATCATTACTTGACCATTCTTAGAAACGTAAAAACCAACAAAGGAATTTAATTGAAATTAATTTAATCTCCACTCCGCCGCGTATAATTTTTGTTTATTTTCGAGCGGCTTGCCCCTAATGAAGACTATGACACTGAAAATAATGGACAACCTTATGGCTTTAAAGAACATAACCCGTCGGCCGTCGCACCCACCTCAAAAATGAAGGACAAAGTGGAGGATCAGGCAAGCTGATATTTTAAAATTTCCTTATGTCAGAACACTTTAAGAATGTACTTTTAAAGTATAAAAAATTTTATATCAAGAAATCTGATTTTTTATAATATTATATTTAAAATTTAAGAGGGTATAAACTTGGATCGATAATTAATATATATATTTTAAAATTATTTGAGAATTTAAAATATTTTTTTTAAAAAATAATTATTTCAAACATTCTCTTAGGTTTAGTTTGACATTGCTTTTAAAAAATACAGTAAAAAAAATAATTTTAAAAGTGTGATAAAAAAAATAATTTTAAAAAGTTAAGTAGTGTTTGTCATTGATAGTGATTTTGAAAAGATGAAATGTCTATTTTAGACATTATATTATAAGGTATAAATGAACTTAAACTATAATAAAAAATTTAAATTTTTGTTAATGTTATGATTATTAAATAAAACAATTTAAATCATAATAAAAATTTTAATTTTTGTAAAATTTAATTTAAAAATATAAACTATATTTTAAATTATATACGAACACAACAATTATAAATTAATAATAAATTTAAAATAAATAATTTTATTTTCAATATAAATATTATAAAATATATATTGTTTTATAATTATATATGTATAAACATTATTTTAACAATATATTATAAAGGTAAATAAATAATTTTATTTTCAAACTAGCTTATCCAACTCAAAAGTCATAAATTTTAACTTTTGAGTTTGAACAAAAAAGTTGGTTTGAAAAGAAAAAAAAAACTAGAATCTAATAAAAACACTTTAAAAAAATGTTTTTGATTGCTTAAAAGCAACCAAAAACAGACCCTTAGTTCATCTAATTTAGACATGATCAAACCCTTGATCAGGTAATTAAGAAATAAACTGAATTACATGGTCCCACACTAACAAGAAATTATTATCGGGTTCTGTCTAATCACGTTATTTATGATTTTATATAATAAAATTTATTTATTTAATGATACGTAAAAATTATAAAGATTATTTTAAAAAAGTGTAAAGATTTATATTAAAAAACGAGATAAAAATTATTATAAAGAGGATCAAATCAGAACATAGTCTAAAAAAATAAAGAAAAATATTTTTTTACTAACAAATAGTGTTAAAATCAAATGAGTAGTACAGGATACTAATTTCCCCTCCAGTGGGTCCAACTACCCCCACAGAAACAGTGATGGACCACATAAAATCTTGTCCTTCCTTGGACCTCTCTAATGCATGAACGCGACTGTGATGGTTGTGGTTAGAAAAGGTTGCCGTTTGTGGAATGCTTTCATTGTTGGGGAAAAGCTTTTTTAATGCACAAATTTCCATTTATGGGTATGGCCCAGGCCCTTCTTCAACATCAGATGAGCTTTCAGGTTTTGGCCACTAAAGCAGGCTCTGTCTCACCATACTTTGGGGGGGGGGGGGGGGGGGGGAGGTGGAACAAATAGTACTTACTACACTGTTTTATAGGACGGTTGAAAAAACAATGAAATTGATAGGTTTCGATTCGATCTAAGCAGATTGATTATTTATTGAATTCTATATTTTTAAGTTGAATCGGGTTTTAAAAAATTTGAGTTAAATCGGGTTTGAATTTATGATAAAAAATTGAATGAGTTGAGTTTAACCGGTTTTTTATTAAAATTTCAGAGTCGAGTCTAGATTGAATCATACTTTTATTATAGGGTAGTAAATTACATAGATAATTATCATATGTTGGGATTGGTATTGAAATGACCATAATACTTTTTTTTTAATAAAAAAATTACAATAGATTATGAAATAAGACATCTTTATCTAACAAAGCTTTAATACTCGAAAGATGTATTTGGAATGATAGTTTGAACTTTCAGCTAACATATCTGTTGACTTATTCCCTTCACGTGGAACTCAAATTATTTCAGTTGTCCAACTTTATTGCTGAAGTTTAACAATCGAGCGAATGAGAGGAATAGAACTTTCACTAGCTGCTACATCAAGAAATAGTTTGACAGTTAAATGTATCAATATAACTACTGACCATTAAAAACTAACGGATTAATGATGTGAAAGTTAAAAATAAATTAGAATAATTACGTATTTACTCCCTGTTATTCATATATTTACTTTATAATAAAATTAAGACTAAATTAAAAAATGTATGAATAATAGAGAATAAATATGTAATTATTTCAATTTATTTTTAACTATCACGTCATCATCAATCCGTTAGATTTTAACAGTAAATGGCTATATTAATATCATTTTAATAGTTGGTTGGTATATTTACGCTTTTTAAAGTATTGTGGCCATTTCGATATCAATCACATAATATAGTAACTATCTGTGTAGTTTAAAATATATAAAACTCGAGTCGAATTAAATTTTAAAATTTTTAGTCGAGAACTAAAATATGACCCTTAATCAATAACAATACTTAATTAAGATTCAATATTTGATCAATTAACCATTTAGTCAAAGATTAATATAATAATTTTATTTTCTTAATAAAATTTTTTATCTTCGAAATTTAATTTTAACTAGACTATTTTAGAGCGTTACAAATACATGGGCTTCCAACGCAATGCAGGGTTGGATCAAGTGGACCGAAATGGTGGCAACTGTAGCGTCAGTTTCTTCCAATCGGGTCCAAATCTGAGTTACCTTCCACATATACCACCGTAAGCTGAAAAATGGCGAGGTCAGGTAACATCTAACCGCGGCTGTGCTTTTTCGAAGCAGTAACCGGGAAGAGCAAACTTCTGGATAGATACAGAGAGGGGAGAAAGATGGCGGGAGCAGCAGAGGCATTAAAGCGGCTGGGAGGGAGACCATTTCTACCATCGGCGAGAGGTCCGCCTCCGCCTCCTCGACCTCGCTTTGAGCCCGTTGATCGTGAAAAGGTACACCTCTCTGTTCTTTTTTATTCTGTTTCTATAACCCTTAATATTTGAAATTCTAGGGTTTCAAAGCTCTTAATGTACGAATTCTTAATTTGGGAATCGTAAATCTGTGATTGTTGCATAGGGATTTTACTGTAACTTAATTGTCTTTTAATGCTTACTTGCTTTGCTTTTCTTCTTAATTTATTTAACATTTTTTTGGTTATAATCATGTGTAAATCACTAAGCTTCATATTTTGGGTTATGATCATTTCTTTTCCTTCTGTCATGCAGACTTGTCCTCTCTTGCTTCGGGTTTTCACTAAGGTATGGTCTCTGACTTTGTTTTCATAGCTTAATTAGTCGATTACTGTTCAAGCTGCTCTAGTCCTGAGTTGAGTTTTTTTGATCCTTGTAGTGCCAATTTGTCATTACCTTTGCTATCTTGGGTAAAACCTACTAACCATTTTGGATTTTCCCATAATTTTGATTGTTCTTTGAGCGATAGAAACCAATACTGTTGTTGGTAAAGTTGGTTTATGGAGTATATTTGAAATTACATTTATAGAGTCAAGCAAACTTGGTGAAGTTTTTCTTGACTGGGAAGATGCTCCTGGCATTTGGCAAGAGCTGTAATCTGCAAGAGATTTAGGCAATGTAATAGAAAGAGCTTCCTCTTCGAGCAGTATTTCCCATTATGCTTTTGTAGAAAAGCAATTTTCTAAATTCGTATGTACATTAGTGGACTTTCAGTTTTCTGGGATAAGCAAAACATGTTTTAATGGTATATGTTACTCCATAGTTCATTGTCTGTGTGGTCTATACTCTCTATGTGGTACTGTGTTGATAGAAGTTTGCAGCCTTTCTAACTGTTAACGTCTGTTTAGGTATACTTTCAACGAACGGCCATAGTAAGTCGGAGAATTAGAATATTAATGTTGTCCTGATGCAATGTTTGTCTTTTTACATATAGAAAAGTTCTACAAACTTATGATAACTAATTGGTAAATACACAGATTGGTGGTCATCATTCTAAAGAAGATTTTGCAGTGAGAGGTAAGGAGCCCAAGGATGAGGTTCAGATTTATACATGGAAGGATGCTACACTTCGTGAGCTAACTGATCTGGTATTTTAATATGTTAATGTAGTTTGTTAAATTCCTTGTCTTGTATATGGACTTTATTGGTAGTTTTCTCTGCAACATTCTCTTCTTTATTCCGTGGTCTTTTGACCCTGTTGATTCTACTTCTTTTACAGGTGAAGGAGGTAGTTCCTGCAGCAAGGAGAAGAGATGCAAGACTGTCCTTTGCATTTGTATATCCTGACAAGAATGGTCGTTTTGTGGTGAGAGAGGTTAGATTTTTTTTTCTCTCTTCTCCGTAATTTTGCCTCCTTCCATATCCATGTAATGCTACTTAAAAGATTGAGTTCAGTTTGTATTTGGTCCTATGATAATATAGTAAAACTTATGAACTTATGATGAGATCCAATTGAATTTTTATATAGAGAAATGCCTTTACGAATACGATGTATTTTATTTCTTCATCAGGTGGGTAAGACCTTTTCTTATGGTAATGGGAGGCGATTAGATGACAGCAAAACTTTGAATGAACTTAGATTCGAGGTAGGTCAAAGCTCCCTCTCAACATCATCATTTACTCTCTTACCCGTACTCAAGCTTTGTCATTAATCTTCCTGTCGATGATATGCAGATTGGAGATTACTTAGACGTGGCTATCATGTCATCCGAGCTCTCTACTCTCCGGTAAGCGACTTGGGAATGGGAAGTGCTGCAATGCCATTCCTCCCCACCCCCTACACACATAATTTACCCTACTATGCTAAGAAATCATCAAGAAGATGCTAGTACCATATGATTGAAATTTGTAAAATGGTGGAAAGTGCTACTTCTATGGGACCGTTCATGATATTATGTCGTTGCTGCCCCAATCTTGAACTGTTAATCCTTTGTACAATTTTAGTAATGTGGCTTGACATTTTTGGTTAGCATTTTTTAACCTTTATGGCAGTATTGAAATGTCAGAATTTGTTGCAACTTTTTAAGCTTTGTAGTTTATAGTGATTGAGATGGTCTCTTCCTAGTTCCTACCCTAGTGTAGGATGGTAATTTGGATGGTGGGTTCAAATATCTATTTGGATATAGATAATTAAAAAATATATAGCTACGTTTACATCGAGCTAAAATTCAACATTAAATTTCAGATGTATTTAATAAATTCAAATATTAAATACCAATTTTAAATTGGATAAAATTAAATATATAGATGATTGGAAATTGAATTAATTATTCAAGTAGATTTTCAGATATATTGAATTTTCACTTCATATAACACCCAATTTAAATTTATTAAAGATTTATAATGTTAGTAATTTAATATTTTAAATATGTTTAATAATATAAAATTGTAACTATCCACCAAAATTTTAAATGAAAATTTTAAATAACTAAGTGACCTTATATTGTTAAATAAAGACTAATCAATTAAATAAATTTATTTTATTAATTTTTATTATATCTTTTTATTAGTAATTTTTTTATCTATTTTTTTATTAAAGAAATCTTTATTTGATAAAAGTTATTTTTATATTTAATTTATAATAAATATTAATAAAAAAATTATTTAAAATAAAAAATAAAATACTAATTTTATAAATAACATGATAATCACTCATAAATAATTTCTTGTAAGACAGTTTTATAAGAGTCAAATAATTTACTTGTAAATGGACTCTTACGCTCGTAACTACCGCTGAGTTGGAGAATACAAATAAATAAGCAGTTGGGGTGGTTATAAGTTTAATCAGCCACGTGTCGTGCGTACATTGGTTAACTAAATCAAGTTGCGGTAAAAACGACATCGTAAGGTTGGTTACAAACAAAACCTGAAAAATGTAAGATAATTAATAATTTAAAATTATTGTTATTATAATTACAATTATCCCCCCAAATATATCATCTGTAGATGATATGAAGCAAAAATGATAAAGAAAGAAGAAAAAGCCGGGGAATCTGGGCGGTGATTGAAGATCATCTGTTCATACTTTTTCTCCCAAATTCTATCTGGTGTTTGCTTACGGAATTCAGATTAGCACATTCGTATTCAAAATTTCAATTTCTTAGTCTTTTGAAGAATAATTTGTTAAAAGCTTCCACTCCACTGCTACACTTCCCTTTCTCCACACGATAAGCAATACTAATCCTTGTTTTCTAATGAAAAGAATTTGATTAGCACTTTAGTGTTGTTCTTGCTTTTACTACGGATTGCCACTACTACTAGCATTGCTACGGATTTGCATCTGCTGCTTCCTCATTGTTTCGCGAGATCTCTTGACTGTTAACTCGTACTTATCGTCTCACTTTTTTATTCTGATATTTGTTTTGTTTTTTTAGTTTTTTACTGATTTTTTTTTGTTCTCAGTGTTTGACAGCCAATGGCGTTGAAGCGGGGAGTATCGAGTTCGAGTGTGGCTGTACAAAGGAGCAGAAGTTCTAGATCTCGATTGCCTATCGCCATTCTTGTTTTCTTCTCAGTTCTCGCGCCACTTGTTTTCTATGTCGGTGGAGTGCTTTCTATTTCTGGTTCGTTATGCTTCTTATAACTATTCTCTGTCCCGCATTTTGAGTAGAAATTAGCAGATCTCATGGCGCCTTTGATGTATTTTTTTTTTCACTCTGATAGAAATTGAAATGTACCGTACTTTTTTTAATTGATTATGAGCTTTCCTTAGTGATTACAAAATTTTGTTTGATTTCTGATCTGATTAGAAAATTCTGGAATCAAATTGTTCGACTTCAGTTACACAACATTTGTCGGTGATCGTGGTGTTTTTAGGAACTTTCAATTTTAACTAAACTTGTTGCTTCACTTAACTAACATTTACGTTATAGATGAACTTTTAAGCTAAAATCCTGCTGATTCCCGTTGAAACAAATCAACTAACGAGACTAGCTAAAGTTTGTTGTATTGCTTTGTGATTCTTAATTGAGATATGAGTTCAATCGTGTCTTTATCTATTTTATTTCTGAACTTTTCAATTTTCAAACATTTTGATGTTTTCTACTTGATTTTATCTGATCTTGCACCAATTATTGTTTCTTGTGCAGATCGAAATAGTACCCAAAGCGGTTTTAGCCAACAGGTTGCTTATCATATGCTTTTCCATTTACATTGGTTATATCTTTGATTACAAACTTGATGGCGTACTCTGTTGATTTCAAATGGTTGGGTTTTGCAGACAGTTGATTGGAGAGAAAGGTCAGCTCCTCAATCTATCAAAAACCTTTTCACTAAGGAGGTAAATAAATGTTGGAGAATAATCCACAAGTTAATAGCGTTTTTTGTTCCAAGTGTTGGGTTTTAACTGTCAATTGTATGATGCCACACTTAAATCAATTTTAGGTTATTGATGGTGTGACTACAAGCACGGCTAATTTGGGGCTACTAAGTCTTGATTCTTTTAGAAAAGGCAATTTGTCTGCATCGTGGAAAGTTGTTGGGGTAGAGACTTTGGTTGAGGATAATGCTGTTTCAAAGGTTAGACCATAGTTATGTCGTACCTTACCAGTCCCATGTATTGGACACTTTCATGTTTTTACAGCTTTTTTTCTGTACTGTTTTCCAAATTTAGTTTCTGATTGATTGATGTTTATTGGATTTTCTCATGTTCAAATCAAAAGGTTACCAAATTGAAGCAAGAGATATCTCAAGATAAAGAGGGGGATTTTCTAGATGGTAATTTATTCTCTGTTTAATCTTATGCATACTGCACTTGTTGAAAATTTGTTCTTGCTGATCTGTCTGTTCCATGTAGATAACCATACACACGAAACACCTGTTAAAATACTCCGAAGGGTAATTCCATCTTTGATGCATTGTGTGCTTTAATATTATAAAGAATTTTATGATAAATCGGTTTTTTACTTACCTTGCAGCAACTTAGGGATGCTAGACGTGAGAGGAGGGTTGCTGAATTTGTGCAACAAGATGAGATAGCTACTATTAAGCTTGAAAATTCTGCCATTCAACGATCCAATGCTGTGGACTCTGCAGTTCTGGGAAAATACAATATATGGAGGAGAGAAAATGAGAATGATAAGTCTGATTCCACAGTGCGCTTAATGAGGGATCAAATTATAATGGCAAATGTTTTTGTAAGTATAGCAAAGTTGAAAAATAAGCTTGACTTGCAACAAGAGCTGCAGATCAGGCTGAAAGAGATACAACATGATTTAGGAGAGTCAACATCTGTTTCTGACCTGCCTCGTAGGTAAAAGGATATTGTATCTTTAATCTATTTGACTATGCACTGCAGTATACATTTCCTCCTGTTTTATTCCTGTTGATTATGGCAGTGTCTAATTTTTTGTTTTGATGCAATTTTGTTTAGTGCACCTGAGAAAATTAAAGCAATGGGAAAAGTTCTATCCAAAGCACGAGACCAGTTGTATGATTGCAAGTCCGTTACTGGAAAGCTCAGAGAAATGCTTCAGATATCAGATGAAAAAGTTAGGAGATTGAAAAAACAGAGTACATTCCTGAGTCAATTAGCTGCCAAAACCATTCCCTATGCAATCCATTGCTTGTCAATGCGTTTGACCATAGAATACTATCACCTCCCCTTAGAGAAGAGAAAATTCCCTGGAAGTGAGAATTTGGAAAATCCTAATCTCTACCATTATGCTCTCTTCTCTGATAATGTCTTGGCTGCATCAGTTGTTGTCAATTCAACTATCATGAATGCCAAGGTGATATAAGCTGGCTTATTGTGCATTACTACTTAGATTACTCTTCCTTTTTGCTCACTAGACATTTTATTTGGTTAGGAATTGAGCCTCATGTGCTTTCTTGACTATGTTCTCTTCTTGGTGGTATGGCAGGATCCTTCAAAACATGTGTTCCATCTTGTTACCAATAAACTTAACTTTGGAGCAATGAACATGTGGTTTCTGTTGAATCCCCCTGGAAAAGCCACCATTCATGTTGAAAATGTGGATGAATTCAAGTGGCTTAATTCATCCTATTGCCCTGTCCTACGTCAGCTTGAGACTGCTTCAATGAAGGAGTATTATTTCAAGTCGGATCATCCAACCAAATCTGGATCTTCAAACTTGAAGTATCGAAACCCGAAGTATCTCTCAATGCTTAATCACTTGCGGTTCTATCTGCCCCAGGTTTACCCTAAGTTAGATAAGATCCTCTTTCTCGACGATGACGTTGTTGTCCAGAAAGACTTGACTGGATTATGGTCTGTGGATCTCCAAGGAAAAGTGAATGGCGCCGTAGAAACTTGTGGTCAAAGCTTTCATCGGTTTGACAAGTACATAAACTTCTCCAATCCTCATATTTCACAAAACTTTGATCCTAATGCTTGTGGGTGGGCATACGGAATGAATATGTTCGATCTCAAGGAGTGGAAAAAGAAGGATATCACTGGCATATACCACAAGTGGCAAAATATGGTGAGTCTATGATGAATCATTTATCTGGTTTCACTCTCTCACACACACCTTCCTGCATTCATACAGAAATGGTTTTCTGGTTGAAGTGTTGAATCCACAGTTTGCCGATCATCATATTATTTTGTACCGGACATCTATTTAGTCATATATGCTAAGTGGTTGTATTAGAGTTTATTGTTACTATTTTTGCTTAGATGCTGAATTGTGCTCGAGATCACTGTCAACGCTAAGAAGACCTAGGATGGTTGATTTATTTTCTAATAAACTTCTCGCTAAGAAAACCTTTGTTTAAATCTTTTCCAGAATGAAGATAGAGCATTGTGGAAGCTTGGGACACTTCCTCCGGGGTTGATCACATTTTATGGTCTAACACATCCTCTCGAGAAGTCGTGGCATGTACTTGGTCTCGGCTACAATCCAAGTGTACACACGAGAGAAATCGAACATGCAGCAGTTGTCCACTACAATGGCAACATGAAACCTTGGCTGGATTTGGCTATGACAAAATATCGACCATACTGGACCAAGTACGTCAGGTATGACCATCCCTACCTTCGCAACTGTAACTTTAGTGCATGAGAATGGTTAGGTGCGGGCATTTTGTTTTTCTGCTTTTCTTCTCTCCACTCCACATAGTTTATATTCTTCGTATTTCATTAAATTCATTCCTTAAGTGCTCACTCCATTAGAACGAGTTTACAAAATATCTGCCTTTTTAACATTCTTACCCTCTGGCTAAGAAGCCTTCCCCCACTGTTATGTATTCTGGATTCCTGATATAAAAAAAAAAAAAGTATTCCTGTATTCAAACATAGTCCAGCCTTTCATTAAGTAATACTGATGAACGGTCCAAAATTTTCAGTCTGAATTCTAATAACCAATTATGTCCAGTGCCATGGGCGGAGCCATCCTTTAACAAGGGTGGTCAAATGACACCCTAAAATTTTTGGATCAACTTATTTTTATATGATTTATATATAATTTTTTTTAAAAAATAAATAAATGACATCAATTTATAAATAATTGATACCCTTTAAATATAACTCTAAAACATGACACCCCTTAAATAATTTTCAAGCTCCGTCCCTGTCTAGTGACCAATTGTCTCTTTCAAACATAAATTAAGGTATCCACCCTAATCTTTAACTCTCCTATTGTTAAAATTTCACAAATTATAGCAAAAGGGATAGACTCTAGGGGGTGTTGAAGGGTGGAACCGTATCTTTAAAAATTTTCAAATTCTCTTGTATTTTATATATTTTTTTTGTTCTTTCTATTGATAATTTAATTTTACACCTCTTAAATCCTTCTAATTTTATATTTCTATATTTTTACTGCAACTTCTCAATAGTGTGCATTCTCTTACATGAAACTTTAAATCCGTCTTTAAATTTTACATTATCTCGGTGAAGCTGCTTCTCGTCATTCCAAAGACTCAATAAGTTTTCTTTCCAATTTCATCCACTTCAGATTTATGAACTTTATAATTTAAATTCTAAATTCTAATCTTTTAATATTGATGTATAAAAAACATTTTAAAAAAACAAAAAAATGTCAAAGCATATTACAAAGAGTAAATATGAAAGAGAAAAAAAAAAGTTGAAATGTTTATTGGTGAATGGGTGTAATAAATACTTTCCAGTGATTTAGGTAAAGTAAGGAAGTGAAGTGAGTCGGCAGTGCCTGTCTGTTTAGTCGGCTAGTTGTATGTATGTATTTAGTTCTGAGAGTTATAAATGTGGCATGCCACTGTCACTAATAAAAGTCGTTGTGGGTTGCTGTCAGTCCCTTCCACAATTTTTTTAACACCTCGTATTTAATTAGGACAACAGAAAATTATTAAAAAAATTACTATATCATTTATAATAACAGCTAATAAAATATATTTGTTATTTTTTTTAAATTATTACTTTTTTATATATTAATAAAATAAATAAATTAATGGACCGACTGATGTATTGAAGTTCATTGGGAATTTCAATTTTAAGCTTTCCATAACGGCAATAGATAGTTTCTATCTATATAATTAATGTTTGAATCCAAGCGCTGTCAACTATATTATAAAAATAAAGTATGATAATGTTTAATTTGATTTATTAAAGGATGATTATAATTATTTTTTTGGTATTTTGACTTTTTAAAGAAATAAAATATTAAAAATTAAATTATAATGATTTAATTAATTATGTCGAGAGTTTTTTTAAAGAAAGTTCAGTTTTTTTTTTTTAATTTTAATGTTCTTTTATGATTATTTATAGATGGGTTAAGATTTTAGAGCGAGATGATTCAGAAAAGTCAAGGAATTTTGGTTGAAGCGAAATGATTGTTTTGACTTTAAAAACGCACACTTGGGCGGGCGGGTTGTGGGGGAAAATACAAGTAATTAAGCTTTGGGGTTGCATTAAAGCGGTAAGAGGGTTAAATAAGACGAGACGAATCGTAAGTTATTTGATTTTGATTTGGTTAAAGTTTGATTAAAATTTTATTTGAATTTAGTTCAAGTTTTTAACAAGTCAAACCAAATTACTTGATATCCGACTTAAAAGTTTGTAAGTTATTCAAAAATATAATATGCTTTATTTTAATGTTTATAATATAAAACCTAAAACCTAAACCTTAAAATCTAAATCCTAAATTTTAAATCAAACCTTAAAATTAACAAGTTTGAGTTTATACAACTCCATTTAGTTTGCAAAGATCAGTCAACACTTGACTCGATTGAGTTTGAATCAAGCTTAAACTCGACTCGAGTTCTTAACGAATCAAATCAAACTTAGATTTTTCAGTCTCATTAAAAATTACTCAAACATAATTTAAAATCTTAACGAATGAAATAAAATTTAACATTACTCAAACTCTATTCCGTTCGCTTGCACCCGTACGACGATCTATCTCCATTAAACCCACACCAACAGAGCAAATTGAATCTAGGAAGGTAACATCTCGGTCGAAAAAGTGAAAATGTAAAATATATTTGTAGCTTTACAGTCACCATTAATCCTCTAGGATTCCTAAAACTCAACATTATTGGTTGCAAAGGTCAAATGTAGTAGATGAGGATTTGTTAAAAGGGGAGACTTTTAGGATCAAATAAACACGTTTAAAAGGGAAAGCATGCGATGGAGGAACAGAACAAGCAAAAAGTGACAGTAATGAGAGAATGTCAACATGATGAAATGACCTACAAATATCTACAGTTAAATCAAAATGCTTGCTCAGGGAAGACGACACTCACCGAGCCATCTTCCGGGGCTTGAACGGAAAATTCGATGGCGGCGAAGGCGAAAACTCGAAAGGCAAATGTGGTGGATCTGTCTCACCGGAAAGCATCTCCACGATCTCTTTCATAGTAGGCCGCTTGCTTGGTGATCTTTGTAGACAAAGCAATGCAATGGTAATACAGACCAATGCTTGATCCTTATCCAGTGAGTGAATACAAGGATCGACTAGTTCCAAAAGCTTACCATTGCAAGCAAGTTGCCGTGCCCAAGATATCAAATTGGCTCTCTCAAATTCGGACATCGGTGACGCCGTGACTTGGAGAGGTCTCCGGCCGGATATTATGACCAAAACCAGAACCCCAAAGCTATAAACATCACATTTCTCTGAAAGCAAACCACCACCACCGTATTCCGGCGCAATATAACAAACAGTTCCTCTCATACTCGGCGTACTACTGATGCCACCGCTCTTCGGTATATCGCCAGTAGCCAAATCTTGGCTATTTCTTCTTCCGATTTTGAATTCGCCACTAAATCCGTCTAACCACCAATCAATGCTGCCTCTGCTGTTCTTTTTCTTTTTCCTTTCTACCATTTCTTCATCTCTTTGCCACCAGAGTTCTCCATTTTTACTCGAACAGCTAAGCCCTCTCTGCTTCTTTTGTTTCTTCTTTTTAGTTAGTTCTTCACAAAACTCCTCTTTCCACCATTCTCTCGCCCTCCGATTCCTCTCCTTCTTCCGAATCTTTTCCTTCTTCTGCTCCATACTCGAAGTCGAAATCTTGCAATCGTTAATGTTATCGACTGAACTTGGAGAAGCAAGCCATTCATTTCTGGGTTTTTCCTTCTTAATCTCGTTCCCAATCCATTCCATTACATAGTCTTTAACTCGCCCTGACTCGGATTCAACCCCAGGATCCTGCTTCCACCACCAATCTCTTCTAGAAACACCCTTTTTATTACTAACCAAATCTCTCCCGCTTTCTACACTGACCATATCAGAGAGTCCTTCAGATAAAACACTCCCTTTTTCCAGTCCCATCTCCGGTGACAAAGCCGGCGACGTCTCGGAATCCAAAACTCTAAGCACACAGCTTTCCGGTGACTTATGGCTATCGGCAACTGTCAAGCTCGCACCGTCTTCGAAACCGGTTAAAACACTCTCTGTTTCTTCTAAAATCGATCCGTTATCTTCTACAACAGCATCTTTTTTCCTCAAAATTTCACTTTCTTCTATCCCTTCGACTAGATCCCCTGTTTTCAATCTAGCGAGACCGAAATCACCAATTTTGGCCTTGAATTCTCCGTCCAAAAGAATATTACTTGGCTTAATATCGCCATGGATTAACGGCGGATCACAGAAATGATGGAGATACTGAAGCCCTTTAGCTACATCTTCTATAATTGAAAATCTTCTACTCCACACCATCAGTTCTTCGCATTTTCTATCCAAGAGCGCGTCTTGCACGCTTCGGTTTTCCATTAACTCGTAAACCAGGACGAACCTCTTTCTCCTGGAATCTGAAGAGAAGCCAATGAGGGGAACAGTGTGGGGAGAATCCAAGGCGCGTGAGAGAGAGAGTTCGTTATGGAACTCACGCTCTCCTTGTAACGAATCCGTCGAGTTCATAACTTTGACCGCAAGTGGTTGAGCTGGCGACGGGAGAGTTCCTTTGTAAACCGATCCGAATCCTCCGTGTCCTAATCGGTTAGAAGGGGAGAACGAGGAAGTGGCGCGACGGAGGAGGGAATACGAGAAGCGTCGGCAGTGATGATGATTTGGAGATTCCGACGGAGCTGTGCGGTTTCGAGAGAGCTTCCGGTAGATAAAGATAGTTAAGACGGTTAAAAGTATTAGAGTTAGAGTAACGGCTGCAGCAAGGAGTGGTGGAAGCAAGTTGTAGCTTCTATGAATGTGACTCTGGTGCTGCGTTGGCGTCTCCGCCGCGATTTCTGGAGGCGAGAACCGTGATGGCATGATTGTAAATAAAGAAGAAATCAAATCTAATTTAGTATTTCACTTAGGTTTTCTTTTGTTCTTCTTCTCCGTTCAGACTTTAGAAGAGGAATTTTTCTGTCACTGACTGCGTAGCGAGGACTACAAAAAATTGTTTTGTTTCGAATTTTTTTATTTTATTTTATTATTTCAGTATAAATAGTGATTGTTGTTGGGTGACCGTGACAGAGACTGTAAAGTATTTGAACGTTGACGTGTCGGAACACTGTTGGATGGTCATGAATTCAATTGTGACCGTTGGGTACATGGGTTTAAATGTCAATTTAAGCGATAACCGAGGAGATGCTTGTCTGCCTTTCTAAATTGAGTGACAATTGTGAAACTGAATTAAACAAATGATTATATTATAAGTTTTAAAAGTTTAGCGACCATAATAAAAATATCTTAAAACTTTCGGGACTACTAATAGAAATTATCCTCTTTATTATTGTTAAGTTCGATGAGCGTAAACGGAACGCGCCATTGTGATGAACATAGGACGAGTGGGGGTGCCGTGGGATCAATGTCTACAAAAACAAAAGTTGTTTTTGTCTTTAGTGAAAGCCATTGATGTCGGGATAAGGATCTGGGAATGTGCAACGCGCGGGTTGGGGGTCGTGCCTTTGTTGGTATTTGTTTGTTTTCTTTGGATTTTCAACTCTTTAATTACAATTATTTTTAATTTTCTTTTTATAGTTAAAAACAGTGTGCAGCATACTTTATTACAGACAACGGTTAAACTGGGTTTGACCTATTGGATACTGTTCTTTTTTTTTGTCCTAAAAAATATATTACCATCTATTTTCGTAAAGCTACTTTTTATAATAAATAATAACCATATAAGTATTTCAAGTCAACCAAATATTGATTCAATATAGTTATTTCTCCAACAACAAATAATATTAATTTATAAAATAGGTTTAGAATATTAGTTTTTTTTTTTTATAATAACTCGACTTTGACTACATTCCATTTCTAATAATTTTTGTTAATTTTTTTGTACTTCAAATATATGTATAATTAAGTTTAGTTAATAATAACATCATAATTAAAGTTGCATATATAAATATAATAATGACAAAACCAATATCATTATTTAGTGCATCATCCAGAAAAAAAAATATTTTAAAAAAATATCATATAATGATATTTATTTTCAGTTCACCAAAAAAATTAAATACTAAAACAGTAACATAAGAAAACGTGAGATACTATTTATGTAATTTTCCCTTAATCATATTACCTGTAGACAGCTACTTGTTGGCAATCGACAGACAAGCTTCCTGGGATAAACCTGAGAGAATAGTTGACAAACCACTTATTCAAATCACTATTACATATTTTTACAAACACTAGGTTGGAGAATGAACAAATATTTTATGACAAACAGAAGCAAGGAGTAATGAACAGGGATAACTGGTTTTGTGCTGCTCAATCACTGCATGTTGCAAGCCTATAAACTGAAAGGACAAATTCATTGTAGTGGCTTGGCACCACCATTTTCTTGGATGCTATTCACTGGAGTTGAGGATCCACTTCTCTTGCTGGAATGACCTGTGAAGGTCCTACCCATGAATTTACCGGCTTTGCTCAGTCCACTGCCAACAGCTCCAAGACCGCTCCCGACGATACCAACTCCGGCACCAACTCCAGCGCCAATACCTGTACCAACCATGCCAACACCAGATCCAACCAACGATGCTGCTCCGTCAAGTGCGTCCATTGTGCTTCCTATAACTCCAGCTTCTTTCAATCTCTTTCTCTCTTCGAGGATCCTCTTCTCATCTTCTAGAGCAACCACTTGTTCTTCCTTGCTAAACTTATGGTACAAAACCTTAAAGTACAGAGGAAAAACTATGTTTATCAGGAAATGAGAAACCAGACACAAAAAATGACATGAGAAGCATCTATAATGCAGGCAACTAAACACAACCCATAGAAAACCATAAAAAAATCTGTACCTTAATGGTGCAATTTCCTCTGTCCTTCTTATCTTTTACTTTAAGTGTATCGAGTGAGGACAGAAGGCTCAGAGTGACCTCCTTTGGTGTCTCTGGTTCCAGTTCAATCAAACGCAATTTGGCGATTCCTAATCTCTTGTCTTGCCCAATGTCCTTGTCAAAAACCTGTTTGAAGCCATAATGAATTGTAATGGACTGAAAAAAATATCATTTTTCTCAAACATGAGGGAGAGAGAGGGTGACTCTGAACACAGACCGCAATATAAAAGACGCATAAATCTAAGGTAAAGGTCATTCTGTCGAGAAAACTAATAACTTCTCAAGTTTCCAAATTATCATTAAGTAGAAACGTAATATGACATTATAAGCAAAAAGAGGAACAGAGAACGTGGTTCAGAACCTCTACGGTTAGTTCTTGTGTCTCTCTGTCTTCTGCAATCAACTCAAATGTTTGATTCCAAACAGGATTCAGGTTGTTGTCGATGACTTTTGTTTTAACCTTGAACAGAGGTCGAATGTGAACAACTACATAAGGATCAGACTTTCCAATCATTTCCATGTTCTTCAAATCATTAGCTTTTACTACTGTAACTGTCAGCTTTCCCTCTGGTTTAAGCTCTAATTCACTGCATAACAAAAGAAGAAATGATATTCATCCAGCATATCAAGAAATTCTTCCTCAACATTTTGCCACTTCCCCTCTGGCATCGGTAAAACAGCACGTAGATTGAAGTCTAAAAATTACCTGGTATCAACTGGTATACCACCAATCGGAACAACAATTCTGTGTGGCCACTGAAGCATGTCTGTGACAATAGAATTAACGGTATCCTACAAAATACAATAAAAGTGGAGTAATCAACAATATTAATGAGTAAATATAAGAATTCAAAACAGTCAAAGAGTTTGAACGTGTTAAAGAAGTAAAAACCAGAAACTTACATCAATCATATCTGAAATTCCTGGAATTGCTGTTAAGCTTCCACCAACAGCCTTCAGAGTGTAATCAATTCTAGGTTTTGGCTGATTGATTTTAGAAAAAGAATTAGTGATTCCGACAAAAAAGTATAAAGTAGATTCATCATGAACATAAATAACTTCCTACTTCACATGCTTTGGAGCTTTGATTAGTCACTTATATGGTTTGACTTTTGCTGTGTGTAAACCATGTTGTACTCATCTATACCAGCTAAAACCATGATGGATAACCCCATTTCTTTCAGAAACTAATAAAAGGATCCGGTTAAAAACAATCTTACAACATAGCAAGCCGCATGAGTCATGTAATGCAAATTAACCATTATTTTCTAGATAACATCTGGACAGTTTTATTAACCAAAAGGTCCAAAACATCTATATAAACATTGGTACACTTGAAATTAGTATACTCTAATGGTACCTCAGAAAGGAGAGCAACGACTACAGCAGAAATACAAGGTATCTCTTCAGCAAGCTGGAAGATGACACGGATAACAGTGAAAACTTGAAGATCCTTCAACTGCATTACAGAACAACAAACGGATAGTAAATTCATAGTTTCATGTCATAAAATTTTAACTCCAAATATGGCAAACGTATTATGTTTTACAATTAAATATACTTGAAAATTTTAACAGGTTGTTGATATACCAACCTGAATTGGAATTGAAGCAACAAGTGCAGCTTCGACACCTAAAATTATACTAGGATCACCGCCCCACCGAAAATCAATATCCATTGTGATTTGACCTTTCTTAAGGCTCTGAACACGAATACCTACATCCATAAGTAATCATGCAGGTAGAAAATGCTTAAAAGGAGGATTTCGAAATATTTTATAGAACTCTAGAAAATAAATTGAGCAATAAAGTGTCCCTTGGTAACAGCAACCAACCAGCTCGTACATATATCGAGTCTGCTAGCCTAAGCACCTTACAGAACAACTAAGTTTAAGTGCCCCTTCACGACATATAAGTAGGCACAGACTATCTCCACATAGGATCGACTATGGAAAAAGGGAAATCTGAGTTGAAAAAACTAAAAAGAAGACAATCATGGCCTAAAGAAGCTCATTTTTACGAAAGAAGATATAAAGTTTCTTTAGTGTAAATAATTGACATAATATAGAAATGATGCATATCTAGCATACATAAGGATTCCTTGTGAGATAGAAATTGTTAACACGGAAACCACCACTATTGGAAAGAAATCCATATCAACTGTAACTAGATATTCTTGCAAAAGATAAAGCAGTTATACCAAGAAAAAGCAATCAAAAACTGGTCACATTCTCCATGAGACATGAGTAATACCTTCAATCTTGGGAGCCACAGTGCCAAGAGACAATTTGCTAAACTTTAGTGAAGTAATTCCAGGAGGTCGGTATTCTTCCAAGAGAGGTTCAACAGATTCTTTGATGACCGCAGATGCTGCCTGATAATAGAACATTAATAAACCGTTCGTTCAATACTTACTACATAGAATATACTTTCATTGCAGAAACCTTTGGCTCCATGACCATGAGAGTATCTATAATGGCCTAATGTAGTTTATGATTATCTGCTACCAAAAATTTCAATTACAATTGCATGCAAAACTAGTAAAACTATTTCACTTCACAGAACATAAAAAGAGGTGAATAAGCAGCGTGAATCTAATCTATTCTGGACTTGAAGTCAAACCCTTCAGTTACACAGTAGCAACAGTGCTAAGTTCTTTGGCTTCACTAGCATAGTCACAAGTCTCTCTTCAGCCTTCTTGAATAACGGCTATTATAAATCTCATTGCAAAAAACTAGCAGCTTACCTCAGCTACAGAAGGCCATAATTTGCTCAATTGCTTGTTCAGCCATTTCACCTGCGAGGATTAACCATGGTGTATATCTTAAGCAACCATACTCAATGTCCTGATAGCAAAAATGAATGTACCTTTTCTTTATGCCTAACACATGAAAAGTTGCAGATGATCTGGTATTTCTTGGCCAAAAAAATAGATGTATATAGTTTTTATATGCATATTCTAGATCATAGAACTTCTATGATAGAAGTCAATGTTAAGATATTTCTTCAAGTATAAGGTATCTAGTCTTAAAGATGCATATATAGGCCCTTTAAGAAAAATAAAATCATTAGTTAATTGTAGATAGTGACTCAGAAAAAGAAAATAAAAGATTTTATAATATGTTCCAAGCATACAACCAAACAAATCATATTCTGAACTTCATCCGAAGAAAATTTGTACTTTTACAAGTGAATGAAAAGAAAATAGGTTTTCTTCAAGTTGAATCAAATGCATAAGTATTTCAAGTTATATATACAAAGTCATGGTAGCCTAGGAGAAAGTTAACAAGAGAACTAATTAATCTAACACCATTACACTGACCTGTTCATAGACAGGGAAAGATATCCATTCAGGATAGTTATCACCACAAATTTTCTTCAGATCATCTCTGTTTAGAGCCCCAAGAACTTTTATATCAGCTGCCTGTCAAAGCAAGAGAAGTATACTGATTAATAGGCACCCAGAAAGTCAAATGTGTAAATGTAAAAAAAATGATTTAGTTACAAGATCTTAATAACCCTAGTGAGAGACAAACTAAAAGTAGATCAATTACCTAATAAAACACAAATACTACATATATCCACCACAATTGATACATCCATGAGCAAGGTCAAATTACTCATATTGGATTTGGACAAGAAGTTTAATTTGTTCAATGCAAACAATAAGGGTCAAAACAATGCATGCATAGGAGGTCAAAACGATGCATCTTGGAAAAGAAGCTAAAACTGTTGTCTAAGTCCAGAAAATCAGTTCACATGAGGCGACTTTTCGAATGGGATCCAACCATTTCAGGGTCGAGTTGCCTTCTGATGAATTGACCGTAATTCAATTACCTTTCCAACGCATCTTGAAATGTATCAATCTGATGTTGGAAACTTAAGATAACATATAGACGGATTAAACTTAGCCCAATGTATTTATTATATTTAAATTGATTTTTTAGGGTTTAGTATATATTTAGTAACCAACTACCCTTCTCCCAAGCCGATAGATCAAGTCCAATTTAACGAACCGGTTTTCTTAGTTTATTTTATTCCCTTCATCTATAAAAGAGTGATGCTTTCTTCTTTGTTTTACAAATTTCATTGAATAAAATTCTCTTTTAAGGTTATACTTACAAGAAGTTATCTCGTGTTTCAGAAGCGGTTCTTTAAGGTTACACTTCGGATTTCCTAGTCAATTGTGAAACACGAGCCATCTTCACATGTCATCTCCATCTTCTTTCATGCCATTATCACCAAATTCAAATCTAAATTTTCATATTTGTTTTTCTATCCTTTAGATTTATCTTTATCAATCTTTTTCATTTTTTTCCTTGTTATTCTTCATTGATTCTAATTACTTCATCTTTTTTTTTTTTCCTTTAATTTATGTTGCCAATTTTCAGAATTTTCAAGAAACATCCAATCTAATGTTCTTGAATTCTCAAGAACAATTCACCCTTTTCTTGAATTGAGTCTATCGCATAGGATTGCTTCCACATCCACGCCAAGAAACTTCTATCAATAATTTTGCATCAAACACTCTACAACATCATAAATTAAACACAATCCATGAGAACATAGTACACTAGAAGACATAGCCACCACAAAATGCTAAGTTCTTATTTACTGCACACCCATGTACAGTCAGATTCTAAATGAGAATGGAAATAGTAAAATAAATAAAATAAATTCTCTCTTATCATGGAGGATGCTCAAGTCGATACATGGTTCCTTAGGAGAGATCCAAAAATAGACTTCAACAACTCATCTATTTATAAAAATTAAAAGTTCACTATAGCTTAAACTTAATTCAAAACATAACATTTTTCTCGTGTTGGTTTTGGTTGGATAAAAAAAATATAATGTTCACTACTTCACTGACCTTCAGAGGCGGAACTACATGAGTGCCTTTGGCCACCCCCTCCCAAAAATTTAGGAAAATTATCCTTAGTCCCTTCGAAAATTTTAAGTTTTTTATTTGACTCACTCAAATATTTGAAAACTTTTATTTGTTCCCATAAAATTGTTAAAATTAAATATAAAAATTTTATCCATTCAACTTAAATTGTCATAAATAAATACAAGTCATAAACATGTAATTTTAAACTTTTTTAATTAATAGCATTTTTGGCATTTTAGGATCCTACTTTCATCTATAAATAAGGGCAAATTCCTACTAGTGCCAAGGTAGGCTACTATAACTTTCTTTCATTTAATTTCCATGAAAATTATAGTGGATGATTTGTCAAAAAAAAATGTCATGGATCTACATTTGATATAAATTACTGTTAATATTACTTTCGGCAATTGTTCCCTCCCCAAAGTA
Organism: Abelmoschus esculentus; assembly: GCA_035048815.1. NCBI lineage: Eukaryota > Viridiplantae > Streptophyta > Magnoliopsida > Malvales > Malvaceae > Abelmoschus > Abelmoschus esculentus. The sequence continues at coordinate 15,718,896 of JAUCBN010000031.1, forward strand.
AAATATCTAGTTCCACCTTGCTAGCCTTAATGGACATTATAGCAAATGCCTTAGTGTTCTGCACAATTTTCAATTCAGGCTAATCTTAAGTTCCAAACTCCTAAACTACAAATTTGAAGTCCACTAGTAAAACTAAAGTTGGAACCAAAAATCAAAGCAAACAGTTGAAATTTGGCCACAATTGGTTACTTGTTTTTTAATACACAGGAATTATATTTCCTCAACCAGTTTTCAACAACTAAGAAATTTCTTTAACTCATTGAACAATTAACGGAAATAGAAAAACGAAAAGAAGTTCAACCAACTGGATCGATTTAATCGAAGGAATAAGCAACTGAACTACACAACGAAATCTACGCAGACGAACAACTTAAACAGCTATAGGGAAATTAGCATACCTTAGCGATTCGCTTAGTGCTTCGGTACCTCATCATATGAAGCCAACCAGCCATCAACGAAATCCCGAAGATCAACCCCATCAAAATCCCCGAAATCAGCCCCATTTTCCTGGAATCCAAACAGAAAAGAACTACAAAATAAATCGCAAACATACAGCAAAAACACACACACATAGAAACAGAGTTAGATGAAAATGAGAGATCGGCAAAGGGGGAAAAAACGAATTTACGTTAAAAAATAAAACTTCGTCTCCTCCTCTCTTCGTTGTGAAATTTACTCCAAATTATTGAGTATAGTGATTTAATCTCGCGATTTTAAAAGAAATAGTAATAATCTGCTTCAAATTTTAAAAAAAAAAAATCAAAATCAAAGGAATTGTGTGTGGCCGTTGACACTGGAAATGAACAGCGGAAATCAGAAAGATCAAATTGTGAAGGCCATGGCGGACAGGATGAGGATCAATGAAAGAGAAAGGACAATGGAAAGACTCTTTGCTTTGCTTTTCTCTCTCTCTAAATACGCGTCTGTCGGTTTTGTTTTCTGTAATAATGGAATTAAATAAATATCTAAGAATCGTGATTTCCAAAAAACGGAAAATTGTATTGGCGGAGTTTTTAAAGGGATAAAGCAATATATAGTCCCAATTTTTTACAATTTTGCTGATTTGGTCCCTAACATTTTTATACTTTAGTCTCAATATTTTTTTTCAATTTGGTTTAGAATTTGAATTTAATTTTCATATGATGACATGTCATTATGAGATTATATCACGTGAACATCAAATTTTTTTTTAAAAAATATTTAAAATGTAAAAACATATATGTCGTAAAAATATTTATAAAAAATTATAATAGTTTTAAAAAATAGGTGATGAAATTGAAATTCTTAAAATTTTAAAATATTTTAGTTTAATGAATATTCAAGAACTAAATTGAAAAAAAATCAAATACTATAATCAACATAAACTCAAAAAATTAAAGTTAAATTAGCTTTATCACGGGGTCATTATATCTGATAGGATATACGTTACAGTTTATATATCTCTTGCCTCTTTTCAGGCGTGACAACTGAATGCATGTTGCATATCGCAAACTCTAAAGCCAAATTCACATGCTCAACTCAAGGTGTCTTTGAGCCACCACCTTCTTGTATGCTATTCAGTGAGTACTTGAGGTTCTACTTTTGTCGGAATGCCCTGAGTCATTGTCTTGCCGATGAACTTTCCGGCATTGCTCAGTCCAATGCCAACCTTACGAACCCTACCGACACGATAACCGACGGATGGAAACGCTCTGTTAAATGCAACCTTCATGCTTCTTTTAACCCCAGCTTCTTTCAGTTCCCTCTTCTCTTCTTCAAAAGCAACCAATTGTTCCTCCTTGCTAAACTGATGGTACAAAAGCTGCATGTACAAAACCAAATCTTCATTCACAAACAAGTAAACTAGAAAAATACCTAAATGTAGCATTCCCATTGGTGGAGCATGCGGGCGCGTAAAAGAGACAGACGAATTATGTTCTTCTAATGTTATTACCAGATAGAAACATGTACCTTAACAGTGCAACTTCCTACGTTCTTGTTATCTTTGCCTTTAAACGTACAAGTAGCCTCCGTTTGTTTACCGGGTTCAAGTTCAGACAAACTAAACTTTGCAGTTCCTAATCTCTTGGCTAGAATTATGCCCTGGTCGAAAACCTCGACGGTCAGTTCCTGTGTGTGTTTGTCTTCTGCAAGCAACTCAAATGATTCATTCCAAACAGGATGCAGGTTGTTCTTGATGACTTCTGTTTTGAACTTGAACAGTGGTCGAATGTACGCAACCACATACGGCCGAGCTCGAGACTTGTTAGTCATGTCCAAATCATTAGCTTCAACTACTTTAACTGTCAGCTTCCCCTCTGGTTTAAGCTCTAATTCACTGCATAAAACAAAAGAAGTAAACTAACCCTTTATGAGTTATGACCATTACACAACATGGAACAAAGCTGTCAGAAATTTCAAATTTACCTTGTATCAACTGGTACACTACCAACCAGAACAACAACTCTTTTCGGCCATTGAAGCATGTGTGTCACAATTGTATTCACAACATTCTACAAAACATGACAAAAGTGGAACAATCTGAAATATTAACAAGCATAGGTAAGTATCAAAACAATCAAACTGTATATATGAACATGTTAAACAAGGTACCGAAATCCCTGGAATTGCTGTTAAGCTTCCATCAACAACGTTCATTGTTCTGTCAATCATATCTGAGATTCCAGGAACTGCTTTGAAGCTTTCAACAGCCCTCATGCTCTGATTAATCATGTCTGAAACTCCTGGAATTGCTGTAAAGCTTTCGACAACCTTCCAGATGCGATCAATCATGTCTGAAATCCCTGGAATTGCTGTTAAGCTTCCTTCGGGCTTCATGGAGAAATCAATTCTAGGCTTTGGTTGATTGATTTTTGGAAATAAAAAGGAATTAGCACCAGCAAAAGTTGAATCAACATGTGCCATGATAATTTTCATACTCATTAATGGTACCTCAGAAAGCAGTGAAACTCCTACAGCAGAAATACAAGGGAGCTGTTCAGAAAGTTGGAAGATGACACGACTAACGGTAGAAAATCGAAGATCTTTCATCTGCATCACAGAACAACAGATTAACAGTAAAACCAGTAGTCTTCATGTCTTAAAATATGAACTACAAAGTTCGGAACATTTGCATGTTAGGGTACAGTGTTCATGCATGCTTAAGTGCACGTGAAAAGTTTTTTTTTATGCACCAACCTGAACTGATATTGAAGTAGAAGAGCGTGGCAATTCAACACCCAAGATTATATTTTCATCACTCTCCCAACCAAAATCAATATCCATTGTGATTTGACCTTTCTTAAGGCTCTGAACACGAATACCTACATTCTACAAGAAATGAGTTTGGGTTGTTAAAGTGTTACATTGACCTATTTACAAAGTTACAAACGAAACTTACATCGCAAGAAATCTATTTTTCTCCCCGACATAATAAAAATTATAATCCGACTCAGACTCAATTCCGATATTTTAATAAAAAATTTGATTGAACTCGACTAACCCAAGAAAAATAATAAAAATATGTTAATATATCAGGACGGGGAATTTTCACCCTAAAACCGACCCGACCCGAACCTATTTTTTAAAATAAAAAACTAACCCCTATCAGGTTGGATCTGGTCGAAACCCGACAATTTTGAGTTAAATGGTCATCCTTAATATTTATACCAGTTACTAGGTAAAAGTAAGTAAAATGTGGCCACATTCTCCATCAAGTCATACCTTCAATCTTGGGAGGTACAGTGCCAAGAGACAATTTGTTAAACTTCATTGAAGCAACTCCTGGAGGTCGGTATTCTTCCAAGACTGGTTCAACAGATTCTTTAATGGTTGCAGATGTTGCCTGAAAGTAGAACATTGATGACCCTTTGCCTTAATAGACTATAAATAGAATACTCATTACGAGAAGCCATTGAAACTTCACATACTTCACTCTTCATACACCTCCATTTCCAAAAGAAACAAAACATCAGTAAACATGAAAACTTGGTTTGGTTCCATTATGTTCACAAAACATCAAAAGAGCTTGATAAGTTAAGCAAGGTCAGGGGTTCGAGATATGACGTTGTGAACGGAGAAAATTGGTTTAAGAGGGTCATCTCATATTAAGCCTTTGTAACATCCGATCCGAATTAGCCGGTCAATGAATCTGAAACCTTTGACTTACTTTGTGTGTAACAATACTTAGCTTACCTCTGATATACAAGGCCATAATTTGCTTAATTGCTCGTTTAGCCATTCCACCTGAAAAGGATCAACCATGCCATAAGGTGGTAAGAAACTATGCAGCAGCATACTGTATATTTCAGACAATAAAAAGTCAATGTTTAGGTATTTCTTAAAGTATAAGGTACCCATCCTTTGAATATACATATATTTCCTTCTAAGAAAAGAAAATAAAATCATTAAATTATAGATATTGACCTAAAAGAAGCGAAGATGAAACTACATAGTGTGTAGGATTAGTTTTAGCAATTTTAGTGTAATTTCATAATCTATCTTCTTTACCATTACTTTTTTATACATTTAATTATTAGATTTAATATTAGTAGTTTAATTAATTATTAGTCTAGTAATTATATAACACCTATTGTAATCCCTTTTCATGTGAGTTCAATACTTGGAATAATTTTTTTTTATTGCTCTTTCGGTTTTTAAGGCCTTGGCCTGACTAATCCGAACCGACCCGAGTTGCATACCTAGTTTTGGTGGGTGAGTCTCTCAGCAAGGATTTTCTGCGTACACAACTTCTCGAACCTGAGACTTGCTTAAGCGGAACCACGTTGCTTACCACAGATTCAATGGTTATTTGAAAGGCAAGATGTGGTGCTTTGCAAACTTGCTTGAAGCTCTTATGTTTCTCATATTTGGGAAGAACGGAATAACAGAAAATTTAGAAATAGTTTGTGTTTGTATTACTCTAATAAACTATATAAGAAATACTGTGAATATACATATACAAAAGCAACAACGTGCGAGTGTATAGATTAGACACTATGGTTAGAGAGGCTTCGGGAATTCTCTAAGGGATGACAACATTTACCTTGTGCTAATATTGTTACAGTTTATATGGTTTTTTAGATAATAAAATTACAATTTATCCAAAAAAATATTTAATTTATTAGCTGATTAATTCAAATCTAGTATTATAAATGCCTATTATTGGACAATCATCTTAACCATGGACGAAACTCCCTTTAAGGCTCAATCTAAAATTTAGTTTAAATAATAATTTAGTCTCTATAAAATTAATAATGTGGTCAATTAACAATTTGACCCCTTTAAAATAAACATTTAAATTAAAAAATATAAGAATTTATTAAATATATAATAAATTAGGGATCAAATTAAAAAAATGGATATGTATCTTTAAATTTTTGATAAAAACAATTTAGATTCTTTTAAATTAAAATGATAAACAAAATAGGTACGTTCGAATTTTAAATTTAATTACTTAAGAAACCTTTATATTTTTAAAATCAATATTTTAATCTCTATTAAAGTTAAACTCTGACTCTATTCCTACTCTTAACTCAATTTATTTTATATTTATTATAAATTAAACCCTAAACTTAAATATTTTAGTATTTACTTTGTATTAAAATAGTACTCCCTTTCCAGATTAATATACAATTTTATTTTTTCCATTTTTTCTTCCGTATACTGACAAATGACCCTTCGTATTTAAAAGATAAAATTATAAATTTTAATCTTAAACTCGAAAAATTTAAAATTACTCTTCCACCATTTCCTGACCTGTTCATATACGGGGAATGATATCCACTGGGGATAATTGTCACCACAAATTGTCTGAAGATCATCCCTGTTGAGACCAAAAAAAGCTTTTACGTAAGCTGCCTGGAACATGAGACAAACACAGACGAATTCAGTTGAATATGTCTCGGTAAGAGTACCTAATTGTTACAGTATAACAAATGTTATTGTGATCATTACGAGTATTATAGTCATAAATTTTTTAAAGGATATGTTATTACGAATATAACAATTTCGATCGGAAAAATCGTTATATAACAGTTATTATTATAGTTGTAGACTGTTGTTTAATTAATCTTTGATCTAAACAATTATATGTTGCATGAATAAGAATAAAAATATCGTTACAAAAATATAGAAAAAATAACAGTTTTTAAAATTATAGAATATAAATACGACAAGTGACGATAAATATAAAATAAATTAATTTTATATCTAAAAATATATAAATAAAAATCATATAAAATTGTTGATCCCTTACCTTCGTGATTCTCCTGATGCTTCTGTACCTCATCATATAAGCCCATGCAGCCATCAACAACATCCCAAAGATCATCCCCATCAAAATCTCATAACCCATCGCCATTTTCCCTGGATCCAAACAGAAATATCTCCAGGAAACTGAGTTTCGTGGAAATGAAACCTGGTGCTGGGATGAGAGAGATGAATACAAATATAGATTCAAAAGTCTTGTATTCTTCTGATTCCGACTCTGAGTAGAAAAAAACAACAACCAGCCTGTCGAACAAGTGGGCTATTAGATATTAATGACACAAGTGGGAGAAGACTAGGAAGAAGACATAGTTTTTAGTCAATGCTGGGGATGTAATAAATATGGTACGATGTATTGACTTCACTTACAACGGCTTAGATAAATACAAGTTAAGCAGGTTGTAAATAAATAATAGGTTATATTTTAATATATAAGTGGATTATAAAAATTAATATAATGTTTAAATTATAAAATTTAAAATTTTAATTTAACGTCTTAATTTATGAACTCTAAGCATTTAATCATAAAACTCTAAATTATATAACATAAACCCTTATTTAAAGATCCAAACCTTAAAATTAAAATTTGTGTAAACTTTACGGGTTTATATAAATGTATTTTTCATAAAATTAGTCATGGATAGCGATACTTTTTGCATGATAGTTTGAATTGCGTACAATTTCTTCTTCCTTTCTTATTTGTCTCATTTGGATAGAGACAATAAAATTTAAGAAACCTTTAAATTTTGTTGTTATGTTTATCTCCGTAGACATTTTTTTCATTGTTTTTGGTTTTGGGTTGTTTAATTTAATTATTTTGTTTCTTGAATGTAATATAATGATGTTTTTTTTTAATATAGATTTTAAAGTGGCATTTATAAAGAAATGTATAGTGTTAAAAATATCCATATTCTTATTTTGATAGTCTTTTAACGGTTGATTGAATTATTATTTTGATCTTTATTCATTTTTAAATAATTTAACCTTCAATATTTTAGTTTGGGTTAAAATAAACTTTTTTTTGAATAAAAACTACTAGTCTATGTGATATTGTTATTACGACGAGCATAAATTTTTTATATCATTTCAAATTATTTATCATTAGTTGACTAACAATATTTATCTATAAAAAAAATATTTTGATTCAAAATAAAATCCTAAAAAACTAAATTACTTATAATAAATAAATAGAGACTAAAATAATAATTTAATCTTAAAGATATATTTTTTTGGTATTACTGACAGTTTAAAAATAATGCAAAGATTGAGAGAGATTATATCATAGGTCCGGCCTACCACGTCAGCCGTAGTCCTTAGTCAATTAAAACTATTCATTCCGCCACTAATCAACCATGTAATTAATGCAATTTTCAGAAATCATATTTTTAAAATGACATGGAAATTCTGAGTGAAGATTCATTGGTTGGAAAAAAATAGATGGAAATTAGTGATGAAGTGGGTTGGTTATTATTGGATGGGACCACGGCTGAGGTGTTAGGCCGGGCCTATGATATAATTTCTCCAAATGAGAGATTATATCATAGGCCCGGCCTAACACCTCAGCCGTGGTCCTTAGTCAATTAAAACTATTCATTCCGCCACTAATCAGCCATGTAATTAATGTAATTTCCAGAAATCATATTTTTAAAATGACATGGAAATTCTGAGTGAAGATTCATTGGTTGAAAAAAATAAGTGGAAATTAGTGATGAAGTGGGTGGTTATTATTGGATGGGACCACGGCTGACGTGGTAGGCCAGGCCCATGATATAATTTCTCCAAAGATTGGGGGAAGAATTCCCTGTATATCTGAGCAAACGCTGCAAAAATTCATAGCGTGCAAATCATCTATTTGTTAATCACGCCTTTATTTAAATTAGTAAGTTTAGAGTTTAAGGTTAAGAGTTGTGATTAACGTTTAGAGAATTATTGTAGAATATAATTTTAGAGCATATGATATAATGTTAAGATATAGAAAATTTAGGTTATGACTTAAAATTTAATTTTTAATATTTTTTTAATAAGAGACATGAAAAAGTAGTGTCAATGGGCAGGAGATTTCTGCTCAAATCCATACAGGCTAATGAAACTAAACTTGTCGGTGAACAGAACTGGCGCCGGAGTTCAACTACAATTGCCCCTGAGGATATGTTCCTGGTGAACCTAATGCAAAGTGTTTAACTTCAAAAATTTTAATAGATTCTTTGTCTATCATATAAATTTGTGTAATTATTTTATTTTATTTTTAATAAATTTTTTCAGCAGTTTCCTTCCGACATCATCTTGTTTAGACAAAGGACTGGTTCGGGTTTCACATACGACATATATGTTTAAACCCTTGGTGAAGACCAGGTTTTTAAGTTGAACATCGGTGAAATGCACGAACTTGAAGCCCACCATCTACTTGAAGATTGATCATCGTCCTGTATGTTACAGTTCTATTTGGGTCACTCAATTTAAACACGAAGCAACGGAGAAGAACAGCTGAGAAGATCTTCATCTGCCTATAAGCAAACTCTTTACCCAGACAAATACGAGGACCTGCCTGTTGATCAATACAAAACAAAGGACAGTATTTTCACTTGTTCAAATCAACCCTGAAAGCACACCAGGGAAACAATTTGAGATCCATAAGGCCATGTTCTTGCATACCTGGAAAGCTGTAAACCTGAAAGGGCTGTCTGATCGGAACATGCCATTCTCGTCGAGCCATCTCTCCGGTTTGTACGTCTCCGCGTCGTCGCCCCAAATGAACTTCATTCTACCCATTGCATAAGGTTGATAAGCTATCATATCTCCTTTCTTCACACTGAATCCGTCAGGTAGAGTATCAGCAGACAAACACTCCTTGGCATCCTGCAAGTGAAGTGATTGACAAATCGATTTCCCGGAAAAGATTTAAGAAGTTTCAGGAAGAGAATTCGAAGTTCATGGCAAAATTTACTTACCACAGGAACTGCAGGGTAGAGCCTTAATGTCTCAGTTATAGCTGCATGAAGATAATGCATCTTTTCTAAAGCCTCATCTCTTAGACTAGTGTCGAATGCGGCGATATCTTCAACCTCCGTCGAGTTAGTCGCTTCCTTCACTTCTGCAGCAACTTTTTCTTGAACATCAGGATGTTTGCAAAGCATGTATATAAACCAAGACAGGGAGAATGCCGTTGTGTCTTTGCCAGCAATTATGAAGCTAAGAATTATGTCTCGTAGGTATGTTGGATTGTCGTTCACTTGGAGAAACCTACTTAAAATGTCTTCCTTTTTCATCTGCATCATCCCGTAGAATACAATCATCTCATAATTCTACATCCATTCATATAAAAAACTTTGAGTTGCTGTATTTCATTTCACTTACTGCAGAATCGTGATCATTCCGGTCACGCAATCGCTCGATCGTGTTACGAATCAGTTTATAAACAAAATCATCAACCACTTTCACATGTTTCTTCAATGCAGCTTCAGATCCAATATTCAGAAATCTCTTGATCTTCCACAAGATATCGACATATCGAAAGAGGACTAAAGCACTCGCTTCATCGAATGCAGCTGCAAACTCCTTGCCTTCTGCATTTGATCCACACATGCTGTCTAGTTCAACTCCAAATCCAACTTTGAATATCGAATCTAAAGCCTATTTCATAAACAAATCCTGCAGGAAAAAAATGTGTTCCAGCAAGATTGGTTTCATATGTTACCCAACATTCATCATGATCTTGGCCATTGAACTTACTTGTATGTCCACTGTATGATTTGAATTTGCAGCCTCAGACACTATATTTGCCAGTCTTGCCACATTTTTCCGGAAGACAACACTGCTGAAATCTCTCAAGACCTTTGTTGAGAATTCATAGCTTGATAGCTTCCTCTGTTGACGCCATTTCCCCCCATCTACTGTGAAGATTCCATCTCCTAATAAACCACTTAGCAAGCTGTGGTTATAATCACCCTGCACACAAGAAGAAACAAGTCCCCAGATAAATTACTATAAAGTATTTTTCTTTTTTATATCTCGTTTTAGTTTGTTATTTTTTCAGTGTTTAATATTTTTAATAAAAAAAATATTTGATTTTTTTTTGTATAACCTCGTATCTCTTTGCGACATGTTTTTACTTTTTTTTGTGGTACGATTATTTTGTCTTGTGATACGTTGATCACTTATTTCTGCTACGATTGTGTGAAAATTCTCATGTCGCTTGTATCTGATTTGTGATTATAGTGTTTTTTCAAGGTTAGACATACCTAAATAAATTTAATTAAAAATAAATAAAATTATCATATTCTTTGTGAATATAGTTTAAAAAATTATTAAATTAATTTAAATTTAAAAAATTCAAGAATAATTAAATTAACTTGAACTTAGAAAGTTCAAATTATGTCTAATTATATTTATAACTTTGTTTTAATGTTTTTTCACTCAAGCTTCAAATAAGGATGATTATAAAATATAAAATTAAACTATCATCTTTTAATTTTATTATTTTATTAATATAAAATTAAAATTGTGTTCAATTTAATTATTTAATTTTAATAATCTTTTAATTTAAATGTTATAAAATAATTCAAAATCTATTAAAAAATTAAATAAATATAATTATAATATTATAAATTTTAATAATTTTTATCATATATATTAAAATTTATTTTATATTTATCGTATCTTCAATATATTTATATTTTATAATTTTAAAAATTATTATTTTCTTGTCTTTATATCTGTATACCCGTATTAAAATCCATACAACTTTGGAAACTCCGTTTCCTAATCAAAATCTGAGTGTTTCGAAACCGCATCTAACTAAAAATCAAGCCACTTTCTTATCCTATCCAATCACCGGTAGAGTTCAAAAACTTCAGGCAAACAAATAATCTGAGTTTTTTCAGGTAAAAAATAATTAGGAAATGAGAACGAACCTTTCCGAAGTTCTCGAAGTTGTTTTTCAGCATATATTCAACGTTGGCCGGTTCGGAGGTATAAATCTCGCTCCGAAAGGGTGTAAGCAGCCTGTAGGTCCGATACTTGGCCGCAAGATCAGTCATATAATCGTGCAATCTTTGGAAGTTGAGGAGCTGATTAACGAACGTACCGGCAACGGGATGGTACTTGATCTTCCTCCGATTTCGACTCAGTTTTGAAGCGAAGAATTTAACGGAGAGGAGGGAGAGGAGCAGCAACACCAAGGCTGTGAACGTAAATGAGTTGGAGAATTCCATGGAGACAACTTCTGTTTGGCAGCTAAGAAAATAAGATAAGATTTTCCCTGAATGTTTTTTCTTTTTATATTGTTTGCAGACTGCAGTGCTTATTTGTCTCACGTCACCTACCATAATTATCAATTTGAATGCGCCGCAAATAAAATCAAGACGCAACCTAACATTTAACTATATTTTTCAATAAAGATGGTTAAATTTATTATCATTATATTAGTAATTAAGAATCGTTAAAAATATGATCGATTTTGAAATAATGTATAAATAATAAAAATTAATTTTATTATTTTTTAAAATTAGAATAAAGTTGTTTGAATGCATAAATTTGATGGACTAAAGTTTAATGCCCAAATTAAACCAATTTAAAAAAATTAATTACCAATTTAAATAATTCAACAAAGTTCATTGACTATTTAATGAGCTTTATTTTTTTTAATCGATAAGAGAATATAATCGTGTGTCTTAGAGGTGTTTAGTGAGCGAGTCGATCACGATTTGAGTATTGTTCGATTCGTGCTTATTAAAAAATTATATATTCGATTCGTTGCTCGTTAAGCTCGTTAAAATTATACTCGACTCTTGTTCGTTAAAATACTTTGTTGCTCGTTAAGCTCACTAAAAAAAATTATCTTATTTTTAATTAAAAGTAAATTTTAATAATACTATGTAAGACTTAATATTAACATAAATTAATAAATTTAACCCAAAATATCAAAAGAATTTATAAAACACTTTCAAAATCTAAAATAGAAAGTAGCAATTCATAAATACATCAAACTAGCACATTAAAATTAAAGTATCAATTTACAAATGAATAATTATTATTTAGATTTATTTTTTGAATGAAATAATTTTAAAGTATTTACTAAAAATATTTTAAAAAATTAACGAGTTGCTCGTGAACTTATCGAGTCGAGTTAAACTTTGCTCGATTCAACTCGTTAAGGTGTCGAATCGAGTTCGAGCAGCTCACAAGTTGCTCAACTCGTTAAACACCCCTAATGTGCCTCATTAAAAAAACTTTTTAATCCTAGACGGAAGAAAAGGAGTGCACAGGTTCTCTTTACAGAAGAAAAACGAGAAAAGTTCAACAACACATGATATTATATAGTAGCATATTCCATATCATGATAACAATTTTTCCTAATAAATTTCGATAGATCATTAAAATATTACTTACCTATTAAAATTCTTAGAAATAATAAAGTCAAACAATCAATGACTATGTTAGATTTTTTATTAACTCGTTGAATATAAACTTTTTAATTTCTTTCTATCATTTCTCAAATACTAGACGTTTGTTTTAAGATGAGCTTCACCCTTTTTCTTTTAAGATGTTTGTTTGAAGTTCAATTTTAATAGTTATTAAATTATTTTTAATTAAAAATACATTCAAATTAAAATAACACGTTAATAATAAAAAATAAATTTATTTATTTTCTTTAAATTTAAATTAAATTGTTTGAATACGTAATTAAGGTAAATATTAACTAATATTTTTAGAGTATCGACAGAAATTGATTATAATAAAAAAATTGTAACGTTACAGAGTATTACTAATATTTTTAGTTGAAATCAAAATCATTACATCCTTCGTAAGAAATTAGGTAGATTATATATTATTTTGATTTGCAAATTAAAAAAATTATTCACGTAATATTCTCGATTATAACTGAAATAATTATTAATTATATATTTTTAAATAGATATATAATATTTTAAGTTAAAATTGTCATAATATAACATTCTAATTAAAAATATTATCAAACCATAGTTTTAATAGTTTCATCGAACGAAACCTTAAAATCGAACGAAATCTTAAAATCAAGAATTTAAAATATTTTTGATTAGGTTGTATTTATCAGGGTTGTAGACATAACAGTTACTATCACGATCGTTGTGAAAGTCACGGTAGTAATTTTTTTAAAACTCGCACAATTTATTATGAGAGTTTTTTGCAGTAACAATATAATAATAATAATAATAATAATAATAATAATAATGGATCGTTATTGTCGCTATCGACTGATATCTATTAAATAATGACAATTATTGATCGTTATTGGTATGAATTTAAATTTTTTATTTTTACGAATAACGATTTTAGATAACGACGTTACTGTTAAATAACGACAATTATAACGATAACAGAGCGTTTTTTGAATCCCTGCTTGAAACACAAAAGAAGGCACCCATTTTTACCTTAACAAAATGTTCAACTCAACTATTGGTCACTGATATCCGAGTATTATAAACTAGTTCCGGATCGATACTTAAATACCCTGGTCTGTCTACAGGAAGAAATACCTCGATTATCTCGAGTTCAAATAAAATTCGAATCCAAAAAGGTTCACCTTCTAAACAACATCGAATCAAGACTCAGGAGAAGTTACCATTATCGAAGGCGGTAACAGTGGTGTCGCTGATGGTCGTCTCGCTGCTGCTGCTGCTCGGACTCTTTTCATCTTGTGTAATGAGTGGACGACTTGGAATACAGATAGACAGACGGGTGCTCGGGGATGAACATGCTGGTTTGTTGGCTATTGTTAATTTACTAGGTCGACAATCACCGATACGGGAAGCAGCAACAGGCTGAGAAACCTCGGTGTGCTTTCTAGCGCCTCTGTGCATGTGCCGTGCGCAATACTTTTGATCGGTAATAACATCCCTGCTGCATCGCCATCTTTTCCCGTCTGTTCTTCGACACCTCCCGGGTTCAAGTTCTGTTTCGTTTTTGTAAACACGGGAACTGCTGTTGCCTAGTACCGGAAAAATAAACATGAAAAGCCGCTTTAATCGCGAATCAAAAGGTCCTACAAGGGATAAAATGTTATGTACAATGCCATGATAACAACACAAAGAAATTATGACTGGTTCTACTTAAATACAAGTACTAAAAACAATGGTTATAGTAAATAATTTCATCATCCCGACATTTTTCAGACCAGCAAACAATGCAGACTGTCGAATGATTCCTGTAAGAAAAGATCATGAACAAATGCAGTACAACCAAATTCAAAAGACCTATATATTAAATGATATATAGCATGTTTTAAACTCGAAACAGACAGGATAAGAAGGTTCTCGAATGAAGTAGCAGTAGGAATCATGTAACAGGAACATTATATAAACTTGTACAGCACTACCTTGAAGAACGCTTTTCGGAGAGAAGCCCACGGTTGGAGATATATTAGCAGCGGCAATGACTTTGTCTACAGTTTTGCAGCTTCTATTGATGATACTACCATCACTAACAGCGAGTTCCTCTTCACAGTTCTCGCTAGTATTTGCCGCAATTTTGAACCTTTTGGAATCATTTTTGTCGGAATTCTTTGTTTCGGCGATGATGGTTCTACTAGTTGTGGCATTGGAATGAATGGAGTTTCGGTTGCTGCATACATTGTTGCTTCCTATAGCGGTGACAACAGGGGTCTCATGGCTTGTGCTGGTATTACAGGAAGACTGGTTCATGTACTGAGAATTTACAGGTTCTGAGTGTTTTTTCGAGTCACACGATAATTTGATTGGAATTTTCGACGATGCTGAGTCGTGCAAAGCAGTTTGTGAAGTTTCCACAGGCTTTCTTGAACGCCGGCAACCCCTATGCATGTGCTGCAAACAATACTTCTCATCAGGAATCACATTCTTGCTGCATCGCCATTTTTTCCCATCCGTCCTTCGGCACCTCCCTGGCTCAGGATCCACCATGTTCCGATAATCAATTCCTCGAGGACTCACTCTTACAACTGAAAACAATAAAAGTGTGCGATGGCACCATCGGAAAATTTCAAATTCTCAAATAATTCAAGTATTTTCTATATATTTTCTATTGATAATCTAATTTAGTCGCACCAAAAATTTTCACACCCTAACATAAAATTATGTGTTCATCGCTGTAAATCGAACTAATAACCAGTTTGCAAATATGCAGGCAATACAACTAAATTAACAAAATGAGAGGGAAAAAAAGTCTCAAGGCAAGAGAAAAGTAAAAAAAGAAGAGAGCTTACAGCTGGGATACGGTTGATAGACACCGCCATGAGCAGAGCCAACAGAGGAGGCGGCGGCGGCGCTTTTCCAAATGGGTATAACAAGACTAACAGGAACTTGGATTCCGCCCGCTATGTATTTGAAGATGAGCGTTTGCAGTTGCAGCTCATGCAACTGAGCTGTCGTAAACACACTCTTCTCGTGTTTCTTCACGGATTTCCCCAACGTTTTTCCGTCAGCAATACCCAGTCCCAACTTGATCGACGGTGATCCTTCCTTCTTCTCCTCCTCTTCCATCGTCACCGTCCCTCTCTTCCCCTCCAACCATTCATGGGCCCCCCCACCACCACCACCTAAAATCAACAACAAAACCCAAAAGGTAAAAATTAATTAACATACCCAATACCCACCACGCTATATATCAATACAGATAAGAGAATACCAGAATCTGAGTGAACTCGGGTTTGAATCGGCTCCACATCCATTTAGGACCAAAACAAAACAGAGATTAAAAATGGTCTGAAATCTGAATGATTCAAGGGAAGTAACTTAAAAACTTAAAAACATGATCGCCGTGCTCGGTCCGGTCCAACGAAGGCAGGCAGCGACGAGTGTGACATAAAGTTGACGTTAAAACGCGTGTCAGAATTCTGACAGTATCATCAGCCTTTTCGCAGTCACTGCAGGCAAGATTTCAGTTTCTCTTTTCCTACAATGCTTCATGAAAGGGTGAATCCCACGCCTTAAAATCGGGGTTTGAAATGGACGTTCCAATAAAAGGGTGAAAGCGTGGTGCTGTTGGCTGTTGCAGGCGGTGACAAAGGAATCGGTTGCTTACCACGCGCATTGTCAGATTGGTTTTGCCTGGAACTATCGAAGAGGACACGTCACTGGATTCAGTTACGGTGGGTCCTACTCTAGCAAAAAAATGGATAGTGGGTCCCGATTTCTCATGTCAGCGTGACAGGTGGAGTGTTGGCAGTGCCAACGGGTTTCCGATGGGTCTTTCATTTGTATGTTTCGGTGTTGTTTAGGCCCAAAATGTCAAGTGGTTTTAGACGAGATTTGAATCTCGGCCCAATCCAACACGTTGTCGTCGAGAAAGAAATCCCCGCCATTTTCCTCTTCTCTTCACTCACTCACTCGGTATGCTATCATCAATGGCAACAAAAGAAGAAGAAAAAGCAGAGACGCCAATTTCGTCACAGCCCAAGCAAAACGATACATCTTCGCCTTCTAAGTTGCCGTTGAGTCCCAAACAGTTCATCGTCTCAATCGCCGCCAATATCTCCTCTCAGCCTCTCCCGACCAACGATCCCAGCGTTTGGGGCGTTCTCACCGCTATACCTAACAATGCCCGCAAACGCCAGCAGGTTTTTCTCCTTTTTTTTCTTCTCTAAATCCTACACCTTCTCATTCCGTTCTGTATATTTTTCAACTTTTATTTACATCATATGATTTGAATTGTACGACTGATTGAACACGAATGTAAAATTTCTGGAATTGCTTCAGGAATTAAGAAAATGAATAACAAGATAGAAAGAAACGATTTAAGTGAAAGACTGACGAAGAGATCATTTTTCTAGGGTATGAATATGCTGTTGACCGCTGATGAGCATTGCATCGGCCGGTTAGTAAAGGAAACGAGTTTTCGAATTGATTCAAATTCGGTTAGCGCGGTACATTGCAAGATATATAGGAAAAGAGTGACCAAGGAAGATACACAGCCGTCGTCCAACTGTTTTACATCTGTTTTCTTGAAAGATACGAGGTTAATATACTGTTTATGATTTCTTTTGCTGGATTTTCTGTCCCCCCCCCCCCCCCCCCCAAATTCTGATCGTTTTATACATCTTCTTTTAGCACCAATGGGACGTATCTTAATTGGGAGAGGTTGAGGAAGAACAGCCCTGAATTTAAAATGCAACATGGAGACATTATTTCATTTGCCGCTCCTCCACAACATGGTAACACACTAACACTAATACCTCTATTTTTCATGATGTTTTCTCTCATGTTAGATAACTAGCATGCAATTGTTCTTTGTTTCTTCATTTCAAACGAGCTTTGAAGCTTGGAATGCATTGCAAAGTTGATGATTATCTTCCTGGTTACAGAACTTGCTTTTGCATTTGTATATCGAGAAGTTCTTAGCTCTGTTCACCCAGCAGGTGTATCTGCTAAAAGGAAAGCAGGTATATCTACTAAACGTTATTGCCTATCATGTTTTGACTTCCATTTTATTTTTGTTTTTAGTATAGCCACCGGTATTTGACCATTGGCCGACTAATCCGGATTGGGTACTACATAGTCCCATTATGAGGGAAACCCTTTCAACCCAACTTGCTCCATTCACAATGCCAGGATTTTTACCCTAGATGTTTTTTAAGGGACCTAACACTTCATTCCACTAGATCAATTGGTAGTTGGTGACTTTCATTTTATTTTCTTTAATTTTTTCATAAAACTGATATAAACCTCACCTATGAATAATTGCCATGACCGTTTTGATCTTTTCAAACAATAACATATTAATGGTTTGTTTTATACCTGTTTTCTTCCTCTTATATGGTTCTCCTATTTTATTTAGGAAAGATATACTGAAGTGCTACTATGTGAAACAGTTGCACTTGCCCCTCATAAATAAACATAAAATATTTTCTGGTCATCCCAGATTGTGCAGATGAGGTTACATGTGAAAACAAGAGAGTAAAAGGTATTGGCATTGGTGCTCCCAAAGGTCCTATATCTCTTGATGATTTTCGGAGTCTTCAGCGGTCAAACAGGGTATCCTATTATGGATTTATGGGTCTTGTGATTGCCCAAAGAATTAACTTCTGATAGTATATAATCCTATGAGTTGATAAATGCAGGAACTCAGGAAACAATTAGAAGATCAGGTGCTTACAATAGATACATTGCGTAACGAGAATCGTGCAACTGTTGAGCGTCATGAAAACGTAAGCTATTTTGACGAATGGACTTTTTTCCTTTCTGTTTTATGTCTATGTTTGGTTTCATTGAGTTGGCTTAGCCAAGTGTCTATGTTATCGGATACTATGGTTTCTGTTGATGACTTTGATTGCACATGGTTTTTTCTAACTTTGGTTATGCCTACATTTAATTGTTGTTAACAATCAGTTGGTTACTACAAATCAGTTCACATGTCCATGACCTTCTCTGAAGAGAGAAAAGTAATGTGCAACACAGTGTTAATGATATTCTGTCTCTTTCTAATTTTATGTTATTTCTTGAACTGTATGTTACTTGTTCTTGCTTTTAGCCGGTTCCTTTTGTGATCCTTGGTAATTTTGGAATTCTGATATATTATGATCTATTTCTGCAGGCAATCAAAGAGACAAAAGAATCAGTTGCGAAGTCATACCTTGATCAGCTGAAAGAATTGCAAATTCTATTTGATGTTAAGCAAAACGAGATTGTAGAAATCAATAGGTTATCAGCTGAACAAAATCATACTATAGAAGACCTGAATGAGAGACTTGGTGCTTCCATGCAGTCATGTACTGAAGCAAATGAAAGGATGAAGATGTAAGAAATGATGGATTTATTATTTTTTGCCATTTTATGGTACCAAAAAGAAGATTAGATATAATGCCCTAGTTTAATACTTTTAGTCAGAAGGCTTCTATAGCTGAACTTAAGGCTCAGTTAGATGAAGAGCGAGACCAGAGGCGAGAAGAACGAGAAAAAGCTACTGCTGATTTGAAGGCAGCAGTGAAAAGAGCTCAGCTTGAGGCTCAAGAGGAACTGCAACGACTATCAGATGTTTACTTAAAACGAGAAACAGAGAAAAATGAAGTAATTAATAAGCTTGAGGTGTGTAAAATTTTCTTCCCGTGCTTGCTTAGAACTACTGGTGTAATTCGCTTATAAAGATTTGAGAAATGAACTGTTATGCATCTCCAATTTTAGGAATCACTAAGACAGAGCTCAGCACAAGTGGAAGATCTGGTGGCCAAACTGGTATTGCCTGCAGTTCCATCTAATTTTGAAGTTAAACACATGATATCGATATTCTATCTAAACAATGATTGTTGTTTCCTTATCCCGTCTTCTGCAGGAAGACACTAGGCAGAGATTGGTCATCTCTGAGAATAAAGTTCGCCAACTGGAAAGCCAACTTTGCGAAGCACAAAAGGCCTCAGGAAATGCAAGAAAAGTAAACATGTTTTTTCCCCCTTTCTTTTGTGCCTGCTTGTATCGAAAAGCATGTACAAATAGATTCTGAATCTGACATTTAATGTGCATTTGAGCAGAAAGTGGAAGAACTTGAACATGAAATAAAAGGGTTGAGAAAAGAAGTTGAGACTGAGAAGGTGTAAATTTATATACTTTTTTCTTTGTGCTTTACTATGATGTTATATTGTTTGATTTGAACTGCAACACTCTCTCTGCTGTACAAGATTTCAATTATTTATTAATTTTGCTGAAAACCTGCTATTAGTTTCATTGATCTGCATGTTAATCTGGATTATACTCACAGCTTTTGAAGGCTTGTGTTATGAAAAATATTTATCTGAACACACTACAATTGATTTGTTTAATCTTATCTGAATTTACATTTATCAAATAAATAGATAAATCAATCTGGGTACTGCAAAAAACATCTGTTCATCTTTATGAGGTTGATCTATTGTTAACCTGAAGTTTCCTTTTTGATTGGTAGCAGGCGGCCCGAGAAGAAGCATGGGCTAAAGCTTCTGCCCTTGAACTTGAAATAAATTCTGCAATACGGGATCTTGATTACGAGAGGAGGAAGTTAAAAGGTGCCAGGGAAAGAATTATGCTTCGGTATGACTTCTATGACAATAGCCATTGTTTGCAAGCATTTTGCTGAGCAAGGTTCTATCTTTTTGTATATTTGGGCCTCTGGTGTTAACGTTGGCTGTCTCCCATACTTATGAGTTTTCTCAATCGATCACAGTCATGTTTGTGTGGTTCCTTTGCAGAGAAACACAACTATGAGCATTTTATTCTACAACTGAGGAAATCTCTGTTCTGTTTGCAAAGCAGCAAGAACAACTGAAGGCAATGCAGAGAACTCTGGAAGATGAGGACAATTATGAGAATACATCAGTGGATATTGACCTTAATCTACCACCAAATCAGAACGTAAATAGAATCATAGTTAGAGAAAAGGCTACTATCGGCTATCACGAGAATAGTTCCACCAGGGGAGGCTCCACTACTTCAGCTCAGAGAGTTAATACTTCTAGTGATGAGGCCAGTCTTACGGAGAAGCATGACTGTGGTATGAGAAGTCAAGATGGTGAAAACACACAGGAGGCAGAATTTACAAGTGCTGATCGTTCTGTTAAAGGTGTCTTTGGTTCTGACATCGATGGTGTTGGTACAACACCTACTCTAGAAGGAGATGCCATTGGAACCGAGCATGTTCTTGAAACTGAAAGCTTGGGAATCGAGGTTGAACCAAATATTGATTTGAACAGGTGTGAAACTTTAGGTGGAGATACAATGCAGTTTGATTATGAATTGAATGCACATGAAAGTGATGAACGGATCCAAACAACTTGCCCGACTACTTCTGTACATTCTCAATCGAATAAAACTCACGAGACTCAAAAATCCACAGAAGAAACAGAAGCTGGAGATACGATCAGAACAGCAGACCACGTAGACAATGAATCACCAAAAGTTAGAGACAACGTAAAGGATTGTGCCATGGCTTTGCATGAAGATATTGGTCAGGTAGCTGAGAGTCAAAGTACATCTTCTGAGGGTGCTCCTCCTAGGCATAATGACGAACATCAAGCATTGAGTGAGATGATCGGGATCGTTGCTCCTGATTTAAAGGACCAATTTGTGGTCGCTGATACTTCTGAGTCAGATTCTGAGGGTTGTGCTGACAGCGAGGATGGCAATTACAAAATAGTTTCCAAGTCTGGATCAATATCAGATGCAGAAACAGAGGGAAGCGACCAGGCTGATATGGATCAAAAGCATGGTGATCTAATGGACGATGACGACGAAACTACAGGTTAAGATTCCCTCGGGTAGCAGCCATGCCTATATGGGTTTGGAACCTTGTTCATATTGAACATTTTCATATCCTTTACAGTTTTCCGGTTAGTATGCATACCTTCTATTGTTCATTATTTAATGCCTTAGTGTTTCAAATAAATATGCATACATATCAAAAGTACGTATATGGATTTCATACCTATTTATACATGGTTTGACTGACCCGGTACCATCACTTCGACCGGTTTACGACTCAACCTATGAATTGGGCTGCCATTTTTCTTTCTTTCCTTCCAACCCTTTGTGGGAATGGGAGAATGCACAAAGTCAAAGGTGGCTTGTAACTCATAACTAACTCAGACAAAAAGTCAGAGACAACAATGAGTTGGCCAACAAGACAGCCATGGTAAGATTTGTGCAAAGTTTGAAAAACTTTTCCCACATTATTAATCATTTAGACCTAGAATAATGAAGACTAACATGTCAGAGGCCCGAGGGAGAGCCATGAAGCCTGTGACTTATTTGGGTTGTTCTGGTAAGCTTTAAAGAAGGGATGTATGTTGACTAAAATGAAATATTAGTATATAATTATAATAATAGCATATTTTTAGGTTTAATGATTGTAAAAGAAAAAGAAAAGCTTTAGTTACAGCTGCTGCATTCAAATGTTGATAGATTTCTGATTTTTTTTAAAAAAAATGAGAAAATGGGTATGGTGAGGATAGTGATTTTGAGCACATGGTTCATGGTTGAAGATGTAGCAGCAGCTACCTCCACCGGTGGTTTATGACCTATGATTATCAACAGTTGCATGTGAATCCATCATCCATGAATATTGCTTTCTCATAATTCTGGTGTTTTTCTTGCCTTGAATTATAATAACTGTTATGGAAGGACAACTATGAACATTCGGTGGGTTCTTATGTTCCAATTTTGTTTTTGAATTAACTAATAGTGATTTCAATAGTACCTGTTCTAGAATATTTATGTTCTAATTTCTAGTCCCAAAATAGGGCAATTAGATCGTTTTGAAGCGGCAAGGAGAGGTTGATTTCATTGTTGACTATTGCCTTTAGATAATTTCATTCCATGTAATAGTATTTGTATTCGAAATATATTTTAAATATAAAATAATGTTTTTATAAAATATTAAAGTAGATCTAACGATCCGCAAAACATATAAAATTAAAAGTTTTATATTATGTATAAATGGATCCTTTATGGGATAAGATCCAATTATACGTGTAACAGTTTTAACTTTTATATGTTTTTTACATCGTTAGATGGGTAAAATGGATAAATAAGATTAATATGTTATGTAAAAATTAACACTTAAATAGATAATCTTAACCATCCATTTTATTCATCAAATGAGTCAAAAAAATATAAAACTATGAATTTTGTAATCTTATTCCTATATGTATCAATCCCTATAGTCCAAACCACTTGTCAAAGAAATAAGTAAAAATTGTTTTTAAAATGAATTAACAATAAATATGAGTGAAGATTCATTTTAAAAATATATGGAAAAAATGATGATATAGATGATTTTAGTGGTTGGTCCAATAGATGACGTGATAAGACTTACCCATGATATAATTTCTCAAAGAAAAGAAATAAAGATTTTATCTTAAAAAATATAAAATAAAATTTATTATTAAATAAAATCATAAATGATGCAATAAACGAGATATATCTAATAATTTTTCGTAGGATAGTGCAAATTTATTAGGTCATTATTCTAATTTATTATGTTTTATCTTGTTTAGGTAAATTTGTCACACATTTTTTATGTGATTAAATATTTATAAAGTTTTCACTCATATTAGTGTAACATTAAAATAACATTATGCACTACCAAATTATACATAGTTTTCATCCATCACAAAAAGGACCTAACCACGTGGAATATTAAATTACAAAGAAAAGAAATGGAGAAATGAAGAACCTAACCACATTGAATAAGATAACCCCTCTCAAGGTATCATATGATAAGATATAATTATATAATTTAAACAAATAAAATAAAAATAAAGGAGAAAAAAACATGATTATAAAATATTAAGACATACCACCCTCTTTCTTAAGGACCCCACTTTTGTACATGTGGATTTCCATGTCCTTTCACTTTTCCTATAACTTTTCATAATTGGAATTAACTTTAGGCTTAACTAATCCATCTCCTTTTGTTAATTAAAATAAAAAGTTTAAATATATATTTGTAGATAAATTATATATATATATATATATATTCTCTCGATAGTACTTAAAATATTTATGCTCTCAAGTTAGTATCCAAACTTTAATCTCACCCACTATTTTTATACTTTTATTAATAATTTTAGTCCTTAAAACTTATATATTTTATCGATCATAATTTAATTTTAATTCAAACAATTGAATAATTTATATTTAAAATTTTACATCAATTGTATTTTTTACGATATTGTTAAACCGAGCTAGTATATGGGATTAAAACAACAATTAGATAAATGTATCTTTACCATAGAACAATAAGTTAGAATTAAATCTTTATTATATTAAGAAAATAATATAATATTTCTGAAAGAAAGAACAAGTAAATCGATAGAATTTAATAAAATATATATAAATCTCGGCACTAACTTAAAAAAATGTTTGGTTAAGATACAAACTTGAGAGCGAAAACTCTTAAATATCAATTTAAGAAAAAATGTTTAATTTATATACTAATTTAATAACAAAATATTTTTAAATATCAACTTATAAAAAATATAATTTTTATATCAAATATATATTTAAACCAAAATAAAAATTATATACTACACAAACGTGTTACACAAAAGAAGTTGTAAAACGTTGCTAATCAAAGTCTTCAGCACATGTAATAAAATATTTTGTGTTAATAATAATAATAATAATAATAATAATAATAATAATAATAATAATAATAATAATAATAATAATCATCTTTCATCTATATCCATCCTAATCAATACCCCTAACGAATTTGCTGATTAAAAATCTAAAACTTTAGGGTTATGTTTTTTTATAACAAAAGAAAAGTGTTTTGTTTATTTAGATTGTCCTTAAGTAAGATAGGATTTGTTGGTCCCCTTAATTATTATGGTTTTTGATGCATTACCCATCATGGTCTAATTATTAAATAAATCTGCCCATTCAGATAGGAAACGAAGCTAAAGAAAAATTCCATTCATAAACCCTAATTTATTACCAACAATTACAATGACAGTCCTTAATTTTTATTATAAAAAACACAATTATTTTTGGTAGTTAGTATATTATAATTATATATTTTTTTATATAATCATTTTCTTTATTTTCATTAACATATATATAATTATACCAAATACGGATTATTATTTTATTGATCTAAATATTTTATATTCAATTTTTTTTTCGTATTAATTTAATATCCGAAAATATACACCCTTTTCTAATATAAACTCATGAATCATGATCGAGTCTTGAATTATAAATCCTATCTTATTTGTACGAGTCAATTCTATTTTCTACATCAATGATACCACCAACATTCCTTGTGGCATCATTACAATCAAAAGCCACTCCCTCTCTTTCCTTCTTTCTTTTCTCAGATTCAAACATATTTTCCCAGCTATATAATGCTTGTGTTTTAACTTTTAACCCTAGTTGCTGCACCACCTCTCTCTTTTATCTATGTTCTTTTAGATCTTAAAACATGTGAATTAACTCTTTTGGATGTGTTTCCAACCGACGACAGACTGTTCGTGTTCGTGTTCGAAGGCTCGACAGGTTAATTATGATTTCCTTGTGTTTTTTCTTTGTTTTTGTGTGTCTGTGTCTGTAACAAGGATGATACAGGTTGAGAAGATTAAGGAAGGGATCTGGGAGAAAGAAGACGACGGCGGGCATTAAAACAGATATCCGAATGAAGAACTTGAAGCTGTACATGGAGAATCAAATCATCGTAGAAGAAAACGAGAGGCTGCGACAGAGAGCTCTTCTTCTTCACCGAGAGAACCAAACACTGTTGACTCAGCTACAAAAGAAGGTCTGTAATACCCGGACTCAGTTCTAGTACGTATATGTCACGCCTGAAAATAGGTAAATAACATTAATCTCACGTCGAAAAGGAAAATAAATGTCTTGGATATATAAACGGTAGCGTTGCACATCTTATTAGATATGTCTTTTAGGAAAAAGGTAATAACCCCGTGATATGAGAATTGGCAATTTAATGTTAAGGGATCATTTTATTAAAAACTTTTATATTAGTCCTTGAATTAAATATTAAGGGATCATTTTATAATCTGATGATAAATTGTGTGATCATATTGTAACTTTCATAATTAGATGACAAATATGCAAACTAGCACATAGTTTAGTGACCAAGTATATAGTTTACGCTCTATAACATATAGTATTTGAAATTCACGAGTCCATGGTACTCTCTGCATCTCAACTATAATTTATTATTATTTATTATTGATAAAAAGGTTAAATGTATTTCAGAACTTTAGGTAAAGTATTTTTTAAATATATATATTATAAATTTTAATGATTTTAAATAATTGTAATAAAAATTCTAAAATTTTGATAATGAAAAAAGCAAGTAGAATATTTTAAATTAGTAGTTGGTTTTTTCATTATCAAAATTAGTATTTGATCCATTTTTTGTCCAGTTATTTAAAAATAAATTATATATAAACTCAATGAATATCACAATGGTATAGGCTCGAATATTATTCTTTGATGATTCGAGTTTAAATATTATTTTTAAAGAGATAAAAAAATAGATATACCTAACATAAAAGACCCAAAAAATAAATAATATTTATGTTACTCTAATTTTTGTGTGGTTCAATTTATAATATTTATCTCAAAATTTTGATCAAATAAAAAATAAATAAAATAAATAAATTATTGTATTTTCATAAATTCCTGACCCATCATTCATTTATTACAACCATGAAGTCAACTCATTCCAACTCGAAGTGTCCAGTACATGGACTAATTTAGTAATTATATTTTGTTAAGACAACATTTAACATTGAGAATGATAAAAATTAATAGAAATCAATTTGCTCAATTAGAATTGGACAATGACTAATATTTTAATTTATTTTAGTAGAGGGACTAAAAATATAAACCAACACTTAAATCATAATGCATGAATTTTGCGGTTTTTTTGTATAAATATTTTCCCAATCATATAAATATAAACTTAATATAATTTATTTTTTAATATCATATTATAATTATATAGTAATATATGTTTTTTATTATAAGTTATTCAAACTCGAGTCTTTTAAAGATAACGTTATATTTGAGATGAATAGCTTGAATGCACTCTAAGTTTTAGAGAATGGATGGATCGATAATGCTATTGTTATTTAGTTTTACACTTGGATGAGCTTTTCCAACGATAATTGATTGTCTGTATTTAATACGTGCATCGTAAAAAAATAATTAATATTTTATTTAAAGTGATCTTATCAGAATTAGAGACGATATATTTTTTTCGTCAGAATTAATTGATGTCTTTATCATAGATTCTAATATTCTTTTTGGAATCAGCTACAGTGTTACAGTAATATCTATTTTAGAGTATACTCTAAACCATTGAACATTGATCACTCAATCATTGTGCTAATATTATTAGTGCTCAAACCCGTAATCTCTAAGAATAACAACCGTTCCCTTAACGATCGAAGGTGAATATGGAAACAAAATATTAATGTTGTGCCTAATGGTTAATCGTATTGTTGTTTATAGTTGGCTTGTGATTTGTCTTGTTTAATTAGATATTAACGATTTTTTTTGTTCGATTAGGTTTATAATGTTTTTGATGAGATATTAATAGTAAATATAATCTCCCCTTTCTATAAAAAATAATTTTCTGAATTTATGGTGGGTGAATAGAAACAAAATATTTTACAATAATAAATATCATGGCCCACGTTGAAAAATACCCTAAGATATTAAAAAAACAAAAATGCCAAAAGCTGATCGAATCAAAATTGAAAATATCAATATTAATACAAAACCTACCCTCCACTCCAACGTGACTCTAGAGATGAAGATAGATTGAAAATGACATTTTTTTTAATTTAAATCGATTAATTTTATTGAAGCTTGTAGGGAAAAATTAAGTTACAAATGTAAAATAAAAAATATATATATTAAAGAAATAATTTAAATTTAATAAATAAAAACATATAATAATAATATAGATGTAGTCAAAAATTTATAATTATAGGTCAACTTTTAAAATGTTAAAATGTCTTTCAAAATTATATAAATAAATGTATAACATTAATATTCAATAAAACAATGCGTGTGCATTTATCACGCCTGAAAAAGAGATAATGAGCATTAATCTCACATCAGAAAGAAAAATAAAAGTTTTAAGGTATATAAATTATAACGTTGCATATTTCATCAAACATGTTTTTTAGGAAGAAAGTAATGAACCTATGATAAGTGGTATCGAAGTGACCCTTTGACTACCCGATTTCATGCTGAACACCCATAAGAGGAGTAGGCGGCAGAGTGAATAACTGTGACAAGAGATCAATCATAAGAGCGTCATGAGGTTGAGTGGGTGAGAATGTCACGCCTGGAAAAAAGTAAAGAACATTAATCCCACATCGGAAATGAAAAATGAGGACTTAAGGTATATAAATGGTGACACTGCACACCTTATTATACATATCTTTTAAAAAGAAGATAATGACCGATACATTGCTATTATAAATTATTAAAATAATAAATAAAAGAAGTTTACACGAAACCGACATACATTTAGTAATTTTCTTTAAGATTCTATTTTAGGTGTGATTTTTTAGTATAATATTAAAAAACAGGTACATAAAAATTATATATATATATATATTTATTTGAGCTAATGTATTAACAATAACTAATAACCTTCCACAAATATCTTCACAGATAAATTAGAATTAATTTATTTGCAAATAAAATTACAATTCTAATTTTCCAATAAAATTACAATTTATTATCGGATATTTATAAAATTTAAATATTCAGATAATTGGATAGTGAATGTTCGATTATTTTTATTTTAAAATTTAAAAATACATATTAAATATATAAAAATTAAAATTTTATAATATAAAATTCAAACATAAAAAATAATAATGTAAAGATAATTTTAGAATATTTATATATCTATATTAAAATTTATCATAACAAATATTAATCTTATTTCTTTCGTTTTAATATTAACAAAATAACAAAAATATATTAAAAAATTTAAAACTTAAAAATATATAATATAAATATAAACTAAATTTAAAATTAATTTTAACTACAAATATTAATGATGTAAAATAAAAATACAATTTAAAAATAATACTATATTTTAATAAAAGTTATCGGGTCAGATATACAGATAATTTTGAAAAATATTTATGAGTCGGATCGGATAATTTTTTTAAAATTTATTATTTTTTAAGTTATTAAATCGGATCAATCGGGTTAAATAATTTTAAACAGTTAACATGAGATAAGAATAAGGACAATCTTGTCATTTTAAAAAACTGCCGCGCCGTCCACTACTGGACCAATTGCCGGAATTTAAGTGTACCGCGAACAAAAAAAAAGGAAGGGGAGTTCAAATAAAAACACTGTTTTTTTTTGGTAATTTCGAAAATTTAACTTGAAAGATGGGGTCCATCAAGGTAATACTCAGGCCGTCTCTGTCTTATTTCCAAGACAGTGGGTCCCCCGATCCCACCATCACCGCTTTGTTTTTGAACTTAGAATTCACCGAATCCAAGTTCCCGTCAAATCTTGGTCACTTTAACCATTGAAACTTCAAAGCCAAGCTAAAACAAAAAGGGGGAAAAACTGATGGCTTCCAATGGTTATAGAAATGGTAACAAGGGAGCTACTAAGCCTCTCGCTTCATCTAATGTTAGATCATCTTCGTTCAAATCTAGGCTTCCTCCTTCGTCTAATCACTCTTCTGGATCTGCTCTTCGCCGGAATAGCTCAGCTTCTTCCGGTATCGGCTCTGGAGGTGACGGAGGTTAGTGTTTTAATTGTTTCATTTAATTGATTTCATAACGCAATACAAAGGAAATGATTTAATTGATTTAATGTTGATGATTATGTTTTATTGTGCTCCGTTTTTTTCTACAGTGCCGGGAAGAGTTCGTGTAGCCGTTAGATTAAGGCCGCGAAATGCGGAAGAGTCTATTGCTGATGCAGATTTTGCCGATTGTGTTGAACTACAGCCTGAGGTAAAAGATAAAAGCTCTGAAGTTTGAATCTCATTTTGTTGTTGTCATTAGTATTAGTTTTTACATTTTATCGTTTTATTTATGGATTTTTTTTTGTAGCTTAAGAGGCTTAAACTTAGGAAGAACAATTGGGAATCAGAAACATACGAGTTCGATGAATTGCTTACGGAATTTGCCTCTCAAAAACGTGTCTACGAAGTTGTTGCTAAGCCTGTTGTGGAGGTCTGTTTCATTTCAAACGTTTTCTTAAGTTTACGGTACAATGCCAGTAAATTATGTGCGTTTAGTGCCTATTATGTTTTCCCTAAATCATTTAATTTTTGTAATGAGCAAAACGTGCTTATATGGTGTATATAAGTTATTTAATCTTCAAGACAATGTATCGATGTTGCTTTGGTTTCTGGATTTCTGCAGAGTGTTCTGGATGGTTATAATGGTACAGTTATGGCTTATGGCCAGACTGGAACTGGCAAAACTTTTACTCTTGGACGATTGGGTGAGGAAGATACTTCTGCTCGGGGAATAATGGTCCGCTCAATGGAGGAGATTTTAGCTAATGTTTCTCCAGAAATAGATTCCGTCACTGTTTCTTATCTGCAGGTTGTTAGACTCTTGAATTTTATTCTATAATTGTTCGATGCCTCTATTCTGCGACTTAATTGAATGTAATTTCTTTCAAGGCATCATGTATGTTAAATTGTGCTATTTTGTATCGAATGCTTATTGGATATTTAAGTTTTCTCTTTTCCCCTTAAGGTTATGTGATGTTTGATATTTTTATTAAACTTTAAGTTTCTTTTCTTGTTGAGCTTCTACGTTCTTAAAAAAAACTTTTACTAGTTTATTTTCAATGTTTCCTTGTAGATTTACATGGAGACCATCCAGGATCTCCTTGATCCAGCTAATGATAATATATCCATTGTGGAAGATCCCAGAACTGGAGATGTTTCATTGCCGGGGGCAACTCATGTAGAAATCAGGGATGAGCAGAGTTTTCTGGAGTTATTGAAGTTAGGGGAAGCTCATCGAATTGCTGCAAATACGAAATTGAATACTGAATCTTCTCGCAGTC
Source organism: Abelmoschus esculentus (assembly GCA_035048815.1). NCBI lineage: Eukaryota > Viridiplantae > Streptophyta > Magnoliopsida > Malvales > Malvaceae > Abelmoschus > Abelmoschus esculentus. The sequence goes on from JAUCBN010000031.1 coordinate 15,749,663, forward strand.
ATGCTATTTTGATGGTGACCAATTTTTCACTTCTGCTTCCCATTTTATACACGAAATTTATGTTAGCTACCTGTAGTTGTTTATGCTGTTGTCTCTTTTTTGTGAAATATTATATATTCAATTATGTTAATGCAGGTACATATTAAGAGGTCAGTCATAGGAGAAGAAGTTTCCATTCCAAGTGAAACAGACAAGTCTTCTCACTTTATCAGACCTCCAAAGCCTCTTGTCCGGAAAAGCAAACTGGTTTTGGTAGATTTGGCGGGCTCAGAACGTGTCCAAAAGTCAGGTGCATAGTATGACTTTTTTTGACCTCCCGTGTCGCGCCAATTGCATTCTGCATATTAGGGAACAATTTTCTTTTTTCACCACCTAAAATTTATTAGCATTGCATCTTATGTATTGGGCTACTAAATTTTTATTTCCCATACTACCTATATAAGCTGTATGCTATCTCGAGTGCTGATCCTGATGGTAGATGATGAGTTCCATTCATTTTGTTTTTGGCAGGAAGTGAGGGTCACATGTTGGAGGAAGCTAAGTCTATTAACCTGTCGTTGAGTGCTTTGGGAAAGTGTATTAATGCTTTAGCTGAGAATAGTGCACATGTGCCCATTCGAGATTCAAAACTCACGAGATTGCTCAGAGATTCATTTGGAGGTATGTTATCTTTTATGTCATTTAAGTGAGCTTGTCTTTGGACTTAATTTTAACCTAACTAAAATCTTTTACGGGGAAGATGTTTATGATCTATTCTTTTTATATTTAATGTATTTCTTCTGGATTTTTATTTTTACATTTTCGTCCCTCTATTTAAATTAAAAAAATGATTTTTTATGAATTTACCCCCCTACTTCTAAATATTTATGTTTTGCCCCCCAACTCTAAATCTTGGCTCCGTCCCTGATTTTTATATCTAGCAAGTTGTATTCAGAGTTATTATGGCGTGGATTCTTTGTATTGCAGGCACTGCTCGAACCTCATTAATTGTAACCATTGGTCCCTCCCCACGACATCGAGGAGAGACTGCAAGTACGATATTGTTTGGTCAAAGGGTGAGTTCTTATATAAAAAAGCTCACAAGCTATAATCTGCATTTACTATATTTAATATATGCTATTAAACAACTCTCCAATTATCAAGTGAAGGCACTTGGCTTTGGTTCTTGTTCTACTATCACAACTCCATTTCATAGAATTTCATCTTTTTCATTTCTTCATCTTGTGTAATGTTGTTTCTAATATATCTAAAAGGAAGATGCTTTATTGGTATTTTGCTAACCCCATTTCATTCAGGCAATGAAGGTGGAGAATATGTTGAAAATAAAGGAAGAGTTTGATTATAAAAGTTTGGCTAGAAGGCTTGAAATACAACTGGACAAGCTCATTGCAGAAAATGAAAGGCAACAGAAAGCTTTCGATGATGAAGTTGAAAGAATAAACTTAGAAGCCCAAAACCGTGTCTGTGAGGCTGAGAGAAATTTCACAGATGCTTTAGAGGTTAGTTATTCTCATTGATGATTATTTAAACCCATGGATTTCTATTTTCAGTTATTCTTGAACACATTAATTGACAGAGAGTATTGAGCATTGATGTTGAACATCTGCTGTGCTCCTTTTACAGAAGGAACGACTAAAGTGCCAGATGGAATATATGGAATCAGTTAAGATGCTGGAGGAAAAGATGATAGAAAATCAACGGAAGCATGGGTGTGATGGCTTCACAAAGGATAAATGTAATGGAGAGGTACTTCATATTGAGAACCGTATATTTTCATGTCAAGTACACCATGTAACTTCATGGGTAGCCAGTTGGGACCCTTTTTTCATTGTATTCTGACATTATGCAGATTCTTCAATAACATCATTACAGTGCATGTTTTCCTAACCTGAGTGTTACTTTTTTACTTGTGTATAAGTTCTACTTTAAATATTAGTACTTTAGTAGCATGTCCAATGTTGAGCCATGTCTTCTCAAATTTTCGGGGGTATGTAGCTTTAAGTTTCATGCATCTTTCAGAATTTTGTCTCATATTGTGTCTGATTATCTCAAAAATAAGTTGTCACAACTTTTGAAAGTTTTTTTTTTCTTTCTTTTAATTGAGTTTATTGGAACTGTGATTAATTGAATTTACTTTATTCTGTCTTGTCAAATCTGAAATACATATTTATCTCTTGTTGTTGACTCATTTGGCTGGCGTTCAATGTAGTGGTAAAAGACTTTGTTTTTTGTATTGGTGTACACATATTAGTTGCATGATATGGAAGTATAATGGTCTTTGTATGAAAAGGGTTTCCATTACTACTGCTACAACGGATTTTGGGCCATCTAGTGTTTGTCTTTCGTTAACATATTGTCTTCATCATAATTTTCAGGGGTCTGGTTCCTCCATTGCAGAGGACATTGCTGAGGTGAAAAAACTGCTAGAGAAAGAGGCTAATATGAGAAAGGAAGCTGAAAAGGAGGTTATCAAACTTAAGAGTCAACTAGGGCAGTGCACCGATGCAGGGGTATACTTGTTATGCGAATAACAAATAAATTTGTGTGAAGTTATGAACTATTAATATTGGCTATATGAGGATTAATTCTGTGTTTTAGGCAGGCGTAGATGCTGAAATCTTAAAGCTCCAGATAGCTCTGGAGGACGAGGTTCTTCAAAAAAGGAAGCTTGAAGAAGAAATTGTGATACTACGAAGTCAGATGTTACAACTGACTTTTGAAGCTGACCAGGTATTTGATTCATAACCGTTAAGCTTTCTTTTCTTGCCATTGTTGAATTCTCTTTCTTAATACAGTTGGCACCCCAATATTTGTAATTCAAACTGGAGAGTATTTGAGCTTTCCATGGTTGACATCTCTCATCATCATTATGATCCATTTTCTGGTAACAGTGTCAAAAACTTGGATCTTATCAAAAAGAGCTTCTTGTACTAATACAAATTTGAACTTAGTTCGTACTTAGCTTAGGACTGAAGCATGCATCTGTTTGATGGTTTTTCCCTTCATGTGCTAGAGTGAAGTTTTTGGTGTATTTACTATTATCCGTGAGACTTAGCATTCTTGTCCATCCTTGATATTCAAATTCAAGCATACATGTATGCTGATTTCTATATTTTATTTTACATATGTAGATGAGAAGGTGTCTATCAAGAGGTGGACCTGGAAATGCTTATACTGGTTTAGACTCTCCTATGTCTAGAGTTAGTGATAATGGACATAAGACACCAGTTTCGGCACTGTTCGACCAAGGTGATAAAATTTGTCCCCCCCCCCCCCCCCCCCCCACACACACATATTATCACGTAAAGGGTTTTTTGTCCATGAATTTCTTATTGTTTTTCAATTTACCAGTTGGAGTGCAAAAGGTCTTGGATTTGCTTGAGTCAGAAGATGCTAATGTACGCATACATGCTGTAAAGGTAGTGGCCAACCTAGCAGCTGAAGGTGAGCAAAAGATTTGGCTTCTCTTTTCATTACTTAAGGTGTCCTTGTCTTTTGGAAAAAAATGCTTATAGACCTTGCGTTTTATTTGCTTGTACTTGTATTAAGGGGTGCTTTTGGGTAAAACTAATGAAATTTGTAAGCTTATAATCAACATTGGACCATTTTATGTACCTTGTTTGTTGCTTTAGCAACTTAAGTATTCTGCTTCTGTTGTTTCGCCAAGCTAATTTCCCACTCCTTTAGGTCTGAAGAGGCTTCTTCTTTACCCATGTTATAAAAAGATCAATTGTTGAAAGAAATCCATTTATTGTAATGGTGTACCGTTTTTTATAATTATTTCACTGATTTTATGAGTAATGAGGGGCACTTTCCATTTTCTGTTCAGAAGCAAACCAGGAAAGGATTGTTGAAGCTGGTGGTCTTACTTCCTTGCTAATGCTTCTAAGAAGCCACGAGGATGAAACTGTTCACAGAGTTGCAGCTGGTGCAATTGCAAATCTCGCAATGAACGGTAAATTTTTACTAAAAATATCCTTATCATTTTAAGTACATCGGTCTTATCATCCTGACTAAATGGGTTAATTTCTTTCCTTTTATGCAAAGCAGAAGCCAATCAAGAACTGATAATGCTTCAAGGGGGAATCAGTTTATTGTCTATTACAGCATCTGATGCCGAGGATCCCCAGACTCTACGCATGGTTGCAGGAGCTATAGCTAACCTGTGTGGGAATGGTATGTCACTTTATCTTTGTATCACCTCCTTTACTGATAATTTTTTGGTTCTTATGTTATAGGATTTTATTATCCTATCTTCAGTATAATTTTAATTGCTACTTTTATATAATTGATCTCCCGGGATCTGTCACGCCTTTGTGGCTTTTGTCATTTAGGCTTCCAGGATAAATTCTAGATATAATTGTGGTTGCTGTTGAACTTAAATCATGCTTTGATTATGTTTGATTTTTTTTTTTCTTTCTGCTTTTCACACTTGCTTCTTCCAGATAAACTGCAAGCAACGCTGAGGTCTGAAGGTGGAATTAAGGCATTGCTGGGAATGGTGAGGTGCGGACATCCAGATGTTCTCTCCCAAGTTGCACGTGGAATCGCCAACTTCGCAAAATGTGAATCACGTGCATTTACTAATGGTAAGTCTTCGATCTGTAATTTAGCTTGATCGCATCTGGCACAAAACGGTCTAAACGTAGCTCTCATGTTACTTTAGGTATGAGAAGTGGGAGATCACTTCTTATTGATGAAGGTGCACTTCCATGGATTGTGCAAAATGCTAACAACAATGCTGCACCTATTCGGCGACACATTGAGCTCGCATTGTGTCATTTGGCACAGCATGGTAAGTTGAATTCTCCATCGACAAAAAAAAAAAAATCTCTTTGAAAGCATCAATCACATTACAGATTCCTTCAAGAACCCTTATTTTTCAACACTTCAAATTTCAGAAGTAAATGCAAAGGACATGATAAATGGAGGTGCCCTCTGGGAGTTGGTTCGCATAACAAGGGACTGTTCTCGAGAGGACATCAGAAGTCTTGCTCGCCGAACACTGAATTCAAGCCTTGTATTCCGAGCTGAAATGAGGCGGCTAAGGATAGAGCTGTGATGGAGGTAAAGTTTTGTGTCCGGTTATAACATGTCTCGCCACTGTATAGTTTTCGAGGTACCCTGAGCGCTGAAAGAGCATCTACTGGTAAAATCTGTAGGTGAGAAGTGGGCAGTGCACTCATTGCTTCTGTGTTTAGACTTAAACTGCTCGTTATTCATTCTTTCTTCCCCCTCTAGTTTCGAATATATGCTGTAGCCAATGTCCTGTATATACTATAATATTCAAGACTAACCTGATGTTCAACTGAAACTCCCCAGTCCCCACCACTTTCTTCACCAGTAGGTGGTAATGGAGTCTCGGTGCCAGCGCCATTCCTCGGTAAGACCAACGAACTGGTAGATTAGAAATATTTTTGTTTTCTCACTGTTGGTATGATGGGTCAAGATTCGGTATACTGCACAATGATGTACACGGGTATTTAAAAATAGCTGACCTGAATTATCTGGCCCATTGGGCCTGTTGTTTCGCTAAAAAATATTTGAATAATTTTATAAAATTTTTCACCTCTCGGCCGGGTATCCGGTCTGTATTCTTTTTGGGGTCGGATTTGGATAAGAAAATTCTAAACTAATAAATATACATATTTTTGTACTGAATTAATAAATACATTTTACATTTAATATATATATTTATATTCAAATACCTAATTATTTTATTTTATGGGTACTAACAATATTTGGATAGCTGATCAGGTACACGACCAAAATGAGTTGGCCCATGGGTTTATTAAACTACTATTAGAAAACCCGTACTCGAAAATTTGGGTTTACTAAATTTTAACTATAAATCTCTAAATAATTACTTGTGAAAATTTTGTTTTACACTGTTATTGTTTAATGTAATAATCTTAGTATAATTATATGAGAATATAAAGTTTTAGAAGTGTCTTAATTTTGGTGTTTATGGTATAGAGGTTTAAAGTTTTAATTGATATAATAATAAATTTAATTTTTAAAATTTGCAGATTATGTAAAATTTTATCTTAGTTTTAAAATGCTTGACGTATCATTTATATATTTTCTGTAAATGTTAAGAATTAAATCTATAACAATTTGATTTTGATTTAATCATAAAAAGTGAATATAAATTCGAAAATGTTTCCAATCCAAAATAACTCTAACAAATAATCTAAATTATTTAAATCCAAATGTTACTTTTCATTAAAATAAATAAAAATAAAACTATATTTTAATTAAAGATATTTTTTAAACAAATGTCAATTTCATAGGAAAAACTTGGCGGTTTTCTTATTAACAATTCCATACTATCAGGTTGTAAGAGTTCAACCCGATCAATTATTGCTATATCCTTTAATCAAATTTAAAAATTAATCATTATTTATTTTTGTATAACAACGTTTTTCTACTTCCATATTAGTAATCTTGATAATTATTTTTTAGGTGATAAAGAGAGATTATTTACCTCGTCTTCGTTAAAAAAAATTTTAACCTAAACAACAACAAAAAAAATGTATTCCCTTGCAAGACCATCTGTGACACTATTATTTTTCCTTGTAGACATGTTAGATACGAAAAATTATATTATGTGTCAGTCCCGCTACGTGTTCATGGAACCAACCACTAAAAACTACTCACTTCATAATTTTTCCATGTCATTTTTTTCCAAGTGAATCTTCCCTTGAAAAATTAAAAAATGATGAGGTGTGTAGTTTTTAGTGGTTGGTCCCATTGATGACGTGGTGGAATTGACTCATGATATAATTTCTCGTTAGATACAAACAATTCACCCTAACTTACACAATTTATGCAAATATATCAGCAAAGAAGAACTTCGTTGAACTGATAAATCATATCGAAACAAATATAAGGTACCTAAATTATCAAGTTCAAGTATCATCTAACGAGATTTCTAGCATCAAGCATTCTCCAGACCAATAAACACATCCCATATATAACTCAACGTCAATCACAGAACAAACTCCTATAAATTTAAAATAATCAAGAATTTAACCGATAATTATTTATTATTTAAAAATCCACAAAATTTTAGGACAGGGAAAGGAGGAAAGCAAAGGAATCTTATAATATGCTATATAGTACTAATTCTTGAAGTTGAAGTGTATTGTACTTGAAGGAATCCAAGGATCCATGTTCATCATGAAGAACCTGAACTCCATTTTTCTCTGTCCTCATTACCTATATATACAATATACACACACATACATGAATCTTGTAAATAGGTTAAAATAGCAGCTTAATTTCCTTCATAGAATCAGAAGAAGAATAAATTTAGGGTTTCTTTCATGCCTATGAAAACCACATAAAATAGGGTTTGTACTTTTCATGCATATGCACATAATGTCAGTGACCGTTTTTTCGGGAAAAAGGGAATTTTAACACACGAGGATCAGATTCAGACACAGTTTATACAAGGAAATGGAAATGGAAATGGTTGCCTCGTAAAGGAGCTTTCTTATTTATCTTGCAAAGAAACAAAACATGTACCGAAAAGACAGACAGCAAAACCCTAAGCCTATGTAATGAGCAAAACTGAGAAAAGGCTACCAGTACCTTCTAACAAAATGTAACTGGAAAAAACTCACACTTGGGAGAAATATTTAATACTCCAGGAAATTTGTACATACTCTTCTTCAAATCAAAGCCATGATGATCAAACTTAACTTAAAACAACAACTAGTTTATATATATATATATATATATATATATATATATATATATATATATATATGATAATTAGGGAGGGGGAAAGGAGAAGAAAATTAAAACATGGAAGTTTCTGTGTTTTTGTTAATAAGGGGGATGACCTGTGCCCCAGTAGGCTTCGGTTGGCATTTGGACGGAATTTAGAAGATTTGGTGGCAATCCTTGAGAAAAAGATCCATTTGGATCTTGCAAAAGTTGTTGATGTTGTTGAGTAGCCATGCTTCCCGGTGACCCTAAGGTTCCGCTTCCGGGAATCGGCGGCTCCACTAGTTCTTCTTCTTCTTCCAATGGAAGCCTTTCATACGCTGCATTACTAAACGAAGCTGCCATAACCACCACCGGCCCTGAAGCAACTAGAGGACCCACCGCGGTTCCTCCGACTACTTGACCTTGACCGCCGGCTAAGTATATGGCTAATCCCGATGCAGCAGCCGGGGCTGGGGGAGGCAAAAACGACCCAGACAGTGATAAAATTTCGAACCTTCCTTGTAAATTCACGACTGCACCAGGAGCTCCAGGTTGCCTCAGGGTTACGTTCGTTACGGTTCCTGTCCCACTCAAAATGCAAACCCCTCTTTGTTTTCGCCTGGCGAAAGTCGAAACACTGTCCATAATATCACATCCAGTGGCGATTTCCATGACGTGGGACCGGAGAGCATTGGCACTGTCTCGGGTTATGATGATCGGTGGCTTAGGCTTGTTCTTGGAACCAGCAGGCCTTCCGCGTTGTCTTCTTGTGTTTTCGCCTTCAGACACGGCTAACTCTCTCCCTCCTCCCATGTCGGTCGTGGTGGTGCCAGTTGTTTCTTCTCGATCTCGTTTCTGCCCACGGTTTTGCTCATCCTCTGAATTCTGCTGCTGCTGCTGCTGGTGTTGGTGTTGGAATTGATGGTTCGGGTTCAGATGAAGATCTCCAGCAAGGAAAGGAGGCAGATGTCGGCCATGAGCTGTTATCGGGTCCATGTCTGAAACTTTCCCTTCAAAGTTCAAAACAACAGAATTCTGATAGATCAAGATTCAAAAGAGAAAAAAAGATTATGGGGTTCCTATTTTAAGCTGTGTACTTTGAATAGTTGAATCATCTACAAGTTTGAAGCATCTTCCACCAAATTTTCATCTGAATCCAGCCTACACATCTTCATGGAAGTGGTCTGTTTTTTCTTGTAAGAAGACGAGTTTCAGATAAGGGTTTGGAAGGGAATAAGGGAGAGAAAGTAGCTAAAGAATGGTAGAGGGAGAAGGTGGTTTATGGGTTTAGATCTGAGGCATACTTACTTGGATTATTTTATGCATCAGAATCAAAGGCATGAGAATTCAATTGGATTCATTCGATTTCACAGTAAAAAAATTAAATATTATAACCCCCAAAGCATCTAAAGTTGAAACCATTTGGTGTAAACATGTGTTTGGATGGGGTTTGGTATTGGTAAAGAGTGCGTGAGGTGAGCATGTGGGGTAACCACGAACAAAAATCATCTACCTTTTTTTCGTATTTTTTTTGCCTCTTTTATATTTTTTTTTAAAATTAAATTTTAAACCATAAATCCTTATTTTTTTATATCTTAAATCTTAAACCCTACCCCTAAAAAATACACCCTACCCCTAATTCCCTAAACCCTAACCAAAACCCTAACCTAGAACTCTAAACCCTAAACCCTAAAACCTCTAATTTGAAGTGAAGCATAAATGAAATCATAGAAAGAGGGCAGACGATTTGCACCCAGGTATCCACTGGCCTCTGTAACCTTTTATGTGTTCCCCACTATATGGTTCTAACATCCGGATAAAAATTATTTTTTTTTATTGTTTTTTTTATGTTCTAACATTAAAATAATTAAATTTTAAGTTTTAATTTAAATCTTAAATTCTAAATTTAATTTTTAGTATAGGTCATGAAAGAGACACCGAAAACGCTAAAAAAAATTATTCCCAACATCCCACGTTCTCTCTCTTGTAATTGTTAGAATTCAAAGCCTGCAGTATAAAGATTATAGTGTCCTACATTTAAGAGTTCATGTCTTGCCAATGCCTGTTCTCCATCTCTTCTTCCTTCCCTATTAACTTCCTTGTCACCATCTTTCTCCATTTCGAACAAGAAATTGTCTACTTTTAGCCGATGATGATGACAAGACTCGTACAAAACGGAAGCAGAAGAAAGAAAAATAGAGAGAATGTCTACTTTGTCAATCCTATGTTATTGTTGTGTACGGTTTCTTTCATGGGACGAGATTGTCGTTATCGTTCTCTAATAATATCATTTTTAAAGATTAAAATCGAAAAATTATTATATAATCTCCGTTCATTACATCATCCAAATTGTCACGTGTCTTATTTGGATGTACATGATATATTAAACCCTAATATAATTTTAAACATTAAAATTTAACTATAAATATTAAATTCTAACCTTTACAATAAAATACATGGTGATTTTAAAATTCACTTATAAAAAGATGTTCTTCCCCATTGATAAATATCTATATATTTTTTAATAAAAGTAAGTGTGAAACAGAAACAATGCGTTACTGTGGTTGGAACATGACATGAAAGAAGAAACAACTGAAACCATGTGGATCTGGCGTTACGAAATTTGTTTTCCTGCTTGCTGTTGTTGGCTGTGGTTGTATAATTATCGATATTTTATTTATTAATCAATTAATTTAGATCGAATATTATAAATTAAACGATTATAAGTTACCTTCGTATTAAAGGTATGTGTGACATTGTAAGTGCCATTAATGGTGGTCGTGGTGTCTGCATGGGAACTCGTATTTGGACCTACACCATGGGAACAGGGTCAGGGCGTGTCTTAAGGGGGACTCTTGTTTCCAGGTTTCAAATTCAATGCACACAAACTCATACAGACCATATACAATGAACTCTACATGGAGATTAAGATCATAAATTATAAATTTTAAATCATAAACCTTACTTTAGTATAGAACATAATATAGGCAGATCGTTCTTGATATTGCTATTTAACTCTAAATATTAGTTTTAAACTTAAATTTTTAGTGTAAAAATGTATAATAAATTTAATGACAAAATAAAGTATACAAGTAGTTACAGGGGAGAGTTGTGTGTCTACCTGTAGTGGCGGATTTAGAAATTTATTTGAAGGTGACATATATAAAATTCTGAAATTTTAAGGTGGATACAAATTTTAAATATTATAAAATTTTAAAAATTAATTTATAAAAATTAAAAATAAATACGTAAATTTTAAAAGTTTTAAGGTGAGACGTATACCCTCCCTATAGCGTAGATACCTGCCTGCTGCATGAGGTTCATTTCATATTTACGGCTACTGGGAAAATAATAGACCCTACCTAGTACTCTAATTAAAATAATGAATTAGGATAAAACTTCGAACTAAAAAAAACTAATAAGAGTTTTTTAAATTAAAGGTTTTGACGTTAAGTTATAAAGACTTTTTTATTAATTATTCTAATAAATTATTTAAATAAGTATTAAATATAATTATATTTTTATAAATTATTTTATTCGTTTAAATAACCAAACAACTATTAATTATAAATTAATTTTATCAATTACTTTTATACAATCAATTAATACAATTCTATTATTAATTAATATAATTTATTCATCTAATTATCGAACAAAGACTCGATAAGAATAAATAAAATAAGATATTGTTGATCGGATGACCGACCGATTCGCTCTTATCCTTGTCTTCCCGTTACTTTCATCAAATTTATCCCAACCTTGTCTTCACCGAACAACTAACCACATTGAAAACAACCTTAATGTAAAACAAAAACATGTGGTTCGACTTGGCCAGACAAAAGATTCCCACGTGGAAACAACAAAATTAAGGAAAAATCTATGACGGCAGTAGAATACCGCTGAATATTATTACGGTTGAATATCGTTGAACATTATTAAACTAATTAACAAAGATTAAAAATCTCGAGGACTCAATATGTAACTAATAAAAGAGTGATATACTCAACATAAAATCATTAATTGTATGTTGAATCTTTAAGATTTTTAATCTTTATTAATTGATTTAATAATGTTTAACGATGTTTAATGTTAATAGTGTTTAACGATGTTCGACACACATGGTATACTCGTCTCAGAACTAAACATATGAACATAATTTAACACTACAAAATAAGAAGGATTGTAATAAAACAACTCCTCAAACGTTGAACAAATGTGTCACACTCATTAATCTCATCAATCTTAAGTCATCAATCCAATTTCTCTAAGACACTTAAAAATTATAATTCAGACACTTAAAACGTCAAATAATAGATTTAGTTGATAGATCAGAAAAATTTAATAACGATCATGTAAAAATAATAGATAAACGAATAATAATATGACGCAATTCTCTGAATGAGATATTGTAAACAAAAAAATTCTTAGACAGAAGTACAACAATACATTCATACGTTAACTTATTGGAAAGTGTCCAAATTAAGACATGGTCTTCACTTTAGGGAGGAAAAGGATGAACAACATGGATAAAGCTTGGAAAACTGCTGGGAGCTTTGGTTTAGGTTCTAATAACTCTGACAGACATAATATTAAAACAAACCGTTCTTTTTTTTTTTTATTAAACAACTCAAAACCCTGCATCTTGTCCGAATTAACAAATGTACAGCTCGTGCATGGACCACCTCAACGGGAAGACATAGAACTTTGTGGTTTTCTTTCCACCTCCATGTGAGGGACACCTGTTTGCTTCGAATCTATACCATTGTATTTCCATGTTCTTGCTCTCTTAAGAAGCCAAGCCAAGGTGGCTCGAGATTGTTGCACCCATTTTGTTTTCTCAGTTGTTAGGGCCAATCGGAAGCTTTGGTTTTGTTTTGTTTACTTAATTAATCAGATTCCCACATCGAGCAGTGGGAATTTTTTAAGCCGACCAAACTGAGGTTTCCATGTGATTGGTTTGGAATCATTATTGTCATCTCGTTCACCTGATTCTATGACTTGTTAGAATTCAATCACTACTGCTAATCGTTGCTTCTTTGTCAACACTTTCTTGAGTTCGAGTAATAATGAATTTGACTCGACTTATTAAGATTTTGATTTGAGTTTGATCTTAGTAATTTTTAATAAGTCTGAAAAATATGAGTTTAGTTAGACTCGTTAAGAACTCGAGTAGCTCATCATTTATCACGTCTCATTTAAAGTTCTCTAAAAAAAAGAACTTTGATAAACAAGCTTATAAACTCAAACTTATTAATTTTAAGGTACATGATATTAGTTTAAGGTTTATAAATTTAGGCTTTTGAGTTTAAAATTTAGGGTTTAGACTTATATTTAGGGTTTTAAATTTAAGAACTTAAATTTTATATTATTAAAATTAAAAAATATTAAAATATATATATTATATTTTTAATGAGCTTGAATTGAGTATCAAGTAACTTGATTTGACTTGTTAAGAACTTAATCAAAATTCATATTCGAACCGAGTTTTGATTGAATTAAACTCAAATAACTCGTAATATATCATGTCTAAATTATATCGCCCTGCGTAACGACGATAATAGAAAGAGAATTGTAACTTGACATGATTCTAAAGTTATCAGATTCTACATTTTAACCTACCTCACAATATCTATTTATAAAAAAATATATCTAAACTGATTTTTTTTTAATTTAAAACAACGTATAATTGCAGAAATATTGTGTCCGCACACTACTGTAGGGACGTGCATCCACCACAAATCCCATTATTTTGTAGGCCCATTGAAGTAGAATGGATTGCACTACAACTCTTACATAGAAGAAAAGGATGTTTATTATGACAGTAGTAGATTCCCCACACATCTGGGAGTGATGATGATTGTTAGGAAACTTCACCAATAATATTTGTCTGGGGAGATGGGAACTTGGAAAATGGTAATTTTAATTAGTAAGAAAATTAGGTTAACATCCACTAATCTATGATTATCAGCTTCACAATAATAATGGTCTACAAAGGACAATACAACCATTGGGATGTTACTTTTGTTGTGTCCAGATTGGAACTTTGGGTTTAAATATACATTTTTGGTACCTAAATTAGTCTTAAGATTCAATTTGGTACCTTTTTTTTTGTATTGTAACATTTTGGACTTAACATATTGCAATTTATGAGGCACCAACCTCATAATGTAAGTGTATGTAAAAACCATAAGTGATCTTCAATTTCTCGTATTTAATAATTAAATTTCTTACAGAAAAATTGATGATCTGAAACTTTGTTAAGGAAAATCAATTCTAACACTCTTCATACACTTACACTATATTCGAACTATACTATAACCTATACGAGAAAATAAAACTATGGACTTTGGTCGGAGAGGTTGAGGCGACGGGGGAAGCCATATCTATCATCATTCACATTCACAGTCCAATTTCACCGGGACAAACATGACTGAAGCAGAACGGGACCGACTGAGGAGCTAAGCATATCTCTGAGAGCTACCTGTACCTCATTTGATCCATGCTCAGAGCTTATCAAGCTTGAAATAAGAGGGAATAATTGAGGTAAGTTCTTCTCAAACAAGGTTTCTCCCAAACTACAAATGGCCTGCATAGTCATCACAACGAGAGGTGCTCGGGCAGCCAGTTCTCTTCGTTTCCCAGAACCTAATGGAATCACCCATTGTGTTTGTCCGTTGGTAGATGTTTCAGAAGCCTGTCCAGGGCATGCCGTTTCGATATAAAACTGCAATATCTCCTGGCAAAGATCCACGAGATGGGACTCTACTTCAGCCTCCTCATAACATGGAGGCCTGTCCAATATCAGATTCTGCAAGAATGTAAGGCAAAACTGATACGACTCATTCTCAAGGCGCAATAGCGGCGGATCTTGTAGTTGGGTCATGGGACCAAACTCTTGAAGCTTGGAACGTAGTACAGTATTGTTGTTGATCCTGTGAGCATGGGACGCCACAGCGTGCATTGCCTCGAAGAGGACTAAGATACTCTTAGCTGAAAGGTGAGTTCGATACATGTTGTAAATTTCCATCATGGCCTGTTAGAAAAATAAGAACATCAGAATGACCCCCAAGAGTTAAAGCCAGTCCACTTCAAACATAAAATAAAACCATTATCTAGTTACATCTTAGTAAAAACATAAAAAAACAGTAAAAAAGATCAATTAACCATGCTAAACAGCTGTGTTAACTATCAACATTTCTAAAACTTTAGGCACTAGGTAGGAGCGGACTAATTCCAAAAAATTAAGTTGGATGAACCATAATAGATCCAAGAAAATACCAACAGATTCAAATGTTTTAAAACAACTTTAACATACAAATTCAAAAAGTTCTAAGAAACAAAAACTATCTATTTAGGTGCACAATGAATAAACACTTGGTTTTCAAAAATACCACTGAAACTAAAATACTTTTGCCACCGCATTTTATTTTACTGGCCCTTTAAGAGACCTTGTGCACTAGAAGAGTCGAGAAGTCGAAGGTGTAAGCTTATGCTACAAATGTCTTGAGCATTATATAGGGAGGGGTAAGACACCCTTTAAAAGTTTGAATCCTCCTTCACCTAACCCTAAATTAATAACAAATTAAAAATGGAAGTTTATATCTCTATTCCATTCTTTACTTTTTACGACATGAGGAAGGATTTCATTCAGTTTTTCAACAATGAAGTCTTACCTGAATCAATAGAAGCTGAACAGCAGCTCGGCACTTAGCATCAGATAAAAGATCATAAAGATGCTGTGTTCTCAATCTCTCCGAATAACCAAGAGATGTGTCAGAACCAGCAGAAGCCTCATTGCTTTGGCTGTTCAAAGCATGTTCACTGCTTCCAGCCATGCTATCCTCACCAACAATGAAAGAAAAATCAGGAAGTGTAGCATTAGCAGCTTCTTTTAATGAAGAAACTACTTCCAGCCACTTCTCCTCCGAAAAAAGATCACCCGCATTGCTCATCAAACGTACAAATGCAGCAATTCCAATACCAGCTAGGCTTTGGTGGGGACGCTTGATAAAACATACAAGTAATGAAAGAACCTTCCTCAAAAGAGGATTTACGGTATTATAGAAGCTCACAAAGAGATCTACAACTAATTGGAGTGCCAATGTACAAGTCTCATAGAGCCATGCATCTTGATCATGTTCATCCATGTCATTAAAAATCCCTGGCTCAGGTGAGTCACTGCCTGATGGATCAATAGCATGACGCACATAGTCAAATATTGGAAACAGTACAGACTCAAACACCCTTTCCCACAAAGGCAGTGAGAAAAGGTGACCATGGTTGCGTAAAGTTTCAAAAAGAACTTGTAAAGCACTCTTCCTAATTTCTGGCCTTGGGTCAAAGCTGAGTTCTGACAAACCTGAACAACAAAATGTGATGTGATTTCAGAACAGAAAGAATCCGTAAAGTATTAGGATAAAAGTACAATTAAAAACTCAAACAATTTCAGGATAAAAAGTAACTTTGAAAACTTGAGCAATTTCAAATGCATAAAAACAAGTAAACAACTAGTTCATTTTTCCTTACCAGCCAACAAAGGGAACCAAAAATAGAGATGGTCATCCTTATCTACTGCTACTAACTCTCCATTATCTTGTCTTCCATCTTTTCCCTTGATAGGTGAAGATGGAGAAATCTTCCCAAATTCCTTATCTTTTGACGAGACAAGATCCCCTTCTGCAAGCTTCGTGGCACAGAAACGTAGAAAAGCAATTGCATTGAGACTAATGTCCTTGTTGAATCTACTGTTGGTGAATGCAATTAAGCAATTCACACAATCAGTAAAGGTGGTTGTTTCAGTTTCAGTAATGTATGGGAAATAGTCTCGAATAATCTTTTCCATTATTTCAAAGGCTAACAGTACAATGTTTTTGTGGTCATCATACGCTGCAGTAGTGAAAACCTGAAAAACATTTCCCAGTTCAGTAATAGATTGATTAAAGACTAAGGCGGTTTCAGAAAGTTATTAAAAATTCAATACCATGAACATGCTCTTCCATCCTGATTTGACATTATTGACTCGAGATAACACCATCTGTGAGACACATCTGATGATTAATTCTCGGATTTCAACAGCACTGCTCTTGCGCATAACAATGACAAAAGGCTTCATAAATTCATTCTGAAAATTGTAATTAGCCAACTCTTCTCGCTCCAAAATTTTCATTGATAGCTGCCGTAAAGAGTCCATAGCAAAAATTGCAATTGACAGGTTTTCAGAACAGCCAATAGTCACAAAGAAATCGGAGAGTACAAGCCAGATGCTTGACCATACAAGCCTGATCCGGTTCATGTTATAGTGCCTATCAGCAGATCAGAAAACTAACAGCTAAGAAATATAAACAAATATAGAGCATTAAAATAAGACAAAAGGAAGAAGAGTGGAGTGAATCTTACGCAATCTCAACAATCTTTGTAAGACTAAAAACTCGAGGATCAGATGTTGACTGCAGCTCCTCCGTGGATACCTTGCAGAGAGCCTTAACAAAGTCTATGATAGCCTCACTATTCAACTTTTGACTACGTGTGAATATACGATTCATTTCACCAACTTGTTCTAACATGTTGAGATTAGAGACTAAATGGTTCATCTGTTCAGATGTGACTGCCCCAGCAGAGCTACCTCCAATACCTGCACTATCATATGAGCCCCTCATCACAGAAGCAGCAGCATACTGAATTCTCCCAGGTCCCTTCTTCTTCAAAACAGGAAGGACAGTTGGCTTAGCTTGCTTAGATTTTTCGGACTCATTCTGAGGAAAGGAAAAGAATGTGGCATCTGGAGGAGCACCCTCCCCCAAGAGATGCAAATGCTCAAACCGAGACACACATGTCAAAATATGCTCCCAAGCTTCTTGTAAATAATTTCCATCTTCATCAGCAATTGTAACTATTGCCTATTAACAATGGAAATTCAATGTTATAACAAGCAGCAAATGAAATTTTCTTTCAAATAAAACTATCAAATTAACAAGCTCCCTATGGCCACTTGCTAATGTTCCAATTCAAAAATTAATTTCATTCAGGACATGAATGATCACATTCAGTAAAAAAATAAAAAGGGTAAACTTAGCTAATGAATAAATAAAGGAGTTCTAGTCAATAGGAATATACATCATCACATAGTTTGCCAGGTTACAAGCACTTGAATGGGAAAAACACATACTAACCCTGATAGCATCTATATTTTTCTGCTTGATATCTCCAGGAGAATGCAATGAAGTAAACTTAGCTAATGAGGTCACAAAAGCATCTCTATGAGTCTTCATGGATATCACAGCAGTTACATGGATTGCATTGCGGAAGCCTTCAAGACATAATGCTATCACTATTTCATCATCACTTTGGTCAAGAGGCACACTGAAGGCAGCCAACATAGGTGCCCAGCACACCTCAACCATGAATCTCAGAACTGCTACATCTGTAGCCGCATAATAAACTGACCTACAAAATGCCAGTACAAAAGAAATCAAGGAACAATCAAAAACAAACTTTACTCTCCCAACAGGAAATACAATATTTCTTAAAACATGTGCCGTGCTCAGTCATGGGTAAAAATACTGTTTAACAAATGACATGATAAAAGCTTAAAAATCAATTAGTCTTACTCGGATTTACGAGCTTTCTCTTTAAATTGTTCTTGCATGTGCTTGATAAGGTCATCACTGGTCTCCATATGCTGGTCATCATTACGCTTGCGTATCACAATATTCAAGATACTGTCCAGACCTAATATGCTGTGGGAGTTCATTGACTGCTTCTGCTGCACAGACAAATCATCTTCTTTCATTTTGATCTCATTTCTCGATATTCGTTCATATAATGATCTTAAGTACTCCTCTGCCAAATCTTTTCCATCATCTATGCCGCGATTGTTTCTTATGAAATCTTCAGCTGACATCTGCACATATCAATTAGGAAAGGGAGAACATCAGTTTTAAATGCACTGAAAGCCAATAGGATAAGATACAGAATGTATATGCACCTTGTTCTTAACCATGGGATTATGAGCGTCAGTATTTAGCAATATGACAGAGTAAGCAAGGACATAAGCTGTATCAGCACTGATGAAGGCCTTTGGATTACATTTGCAGTAACGCTCAGAAAACTTTTCCATGATTCGATCAATCTTTTGTGCCTCACCAGGCAATCTAAAACCTTGCAGAAAGGCTCGAATTGCATTATCAAACTCCATGCCTTGAAAGTCAAAGGAGTCAACATAGGCATGCATCACTTTCAGTGATAAATCTTCCCTTTCTCCCAGATAATCACCAATCAACGTTTTGTTGAGACCAGATGCATTTTTAAGAAAAGCAGCAATCTCCTCTGGGGAGTCTCCGATCTTATTTGCTTTAATTAGATACTCAATTCCTTTCTTAGGTTTCCGATTAAAAAGTGATATACCTTCCTGCCACAAATTTTAAAGTATGTCCCATGAACGACAACCGTCTAAAATGAAGACAAAGTCAAACCACTTCAACATACATCATGTACATACATACCTGAAGCTCAAGCTTGTAAGCTCGACGTTGCTCGATTGTTAAAGCATCTTCACTAGAGGCTTCAGAATGAGAATCTGATGCTTCAACAACCTCATCTCCATTTCCATTTGTCATGGAGACATTTTCAGGTTCAGGACTGTTCTCAACTGCTTCAAATCTCTTTATAGACTGAGGATCTGGAATGCGCAACTGTTTGTTCATCCAGTCTCCCATTGATTTTAAAATAGCCACTAAACACTTCATAGCTTCAAGTTTCATTGCTGCTTCCTGAGGTGGCAACAGAGTTGTAGCAGTACCACTAGGAACACCTTGCGCCGTTTTCAGAAGTCCATTGACCATTCTGGAAAGAACCGTAGTGAACAAATGAGAGATATGCAAAAGTCATTAACTTCTACCAAACATATGGTCTTACCTTCAACGGCATTATTATAAGAGTGCCAAACATACCTCTCAAATATGTTTGATGAATTGACATCACAATCGTAGTTGAGAAAGATATCTACCAAGATCTGTGAATCAACACAAAGCTTGTCCATAAAACGAAGAACTATCATCTTTTGATGAAAATTAGGTTGAGCAACATTTTCAAGGACCCTGAGGACAATCATAGGAAAAAAGACTCCAATCTCGGCTTTCAAGCCAGCTCGAAATCTTGACACCAGACTAATGAAAATGGAACAAGAAAACTGGAAAACAATTATAAGAGACGAGGCACTGTTCTTCAACAGTGACAAGCACAGGTATTGCTTTATGGCACCTAAAAACCTGTACCACCAGAAGAAAAATGTCAAATTAAGGAAAAGTATCAGTACAGGTACTGTGAGCAAACAAAAACTGAAATGTGTAAAAACAATAAAATACCATGTCAATTCTAATCAAGGAAATGGAATATATTATATATACAACCTGCATGTTGAGACATAAATTTAACTCCCAATCTTTCATTTAAAAAAAGAAATGATCTCAATTTAAAAATAAATTAAAACTCGCAAGCATTGACAATGAATGGAAGGGAAGATGGAAAAAGATATGGAAGCAGATTTGTTATTTATATGGTTGTGATTCAATATCAGATTTGTCATTTTGTAACTCAACCTTTCTCCTTTCCATCCTTATCAAACAGAGTAAAGCTGGCAGTGCACTATGAAGGCAAACTAAATGGGTTATTGAAATTAAAAAGCAAACGCACTATAGCTTTCTAAAATAAACAGAGGTGATAAAACTAATCGGTCAATAAGAAGACGCCTTAACAAAACATCAAGAGTGGTTTGCTAAATTTTCATGAGTCCATGGCCACAAGATTACCACAAAGGATTAAAATATTCAGCAAATTCCCAAACCAACAAGATTTACTTTAACTGCCGCGACATGAAAAGCCACCGAAGTGTTTTCAAACCCCATAAAATGCTACTCCCTCTATCCCATAAATATTGTCCCTTATTGACTTTTTTGGGTCAAACCTTATTGACTTTTTTGGGTCAAACTTTTTCAATTTTGACTCTTGATTATTTAAAATTTATTATTGATAAAAATATAAAAAAAATATTTTTTAAAAAATTCTAATCGAGTAGATTTTAAATATAAGATTTATAAATTTTAATTATTTAAAATATTTAATATAACTATAGTCAGTTTAAAAAAATTGACTTTCAAAAATTCAATAAAGGACATTATTTGTGGGACAGAGGGAGTATAATTCTTTGCAAAGTCATCCAAGATAAAATACCTAAGTGCCTAAGCCTTATACATGTCTTGGATATATCCTATCCCTCTAGCACATATTATATGCCTATTCAGCAAGCTAGTATTAAGAGGCCATATCACTTTCCAAAAACTTAACAGCAAAGAAAATGAACAACCAAAGAGCAAACAATAAGAAACATTTCAAAAGGCAAATTGATATAATCACAAAAATCAGATAAATGTGTGCAAAGAGGAAACATTAAAGATACCTTTCACTTGTTCTAAATACAGCTCCAGCATTCTCTAACAAAATCTTCAACAACTCAAGTGCCACAATCTTCCCTCTCATCAACTGGGGATCTGCCAAAGCTTCTTTTGGTGGTGTTTTCATTGACAACTTGCAAAGCGCTCTAAACACCAAAAAGGCATCCCTTCTCAACTTATTCCCAATCTGAACCTCCAAATCATCGTCTCTCTCCACTTCACCATCCGCCAACTCCCCTTTCCTCCCTTCCAGTGCTGTCTTATACATGCTGATCTCCCAATATTTTGCATCCAACATATCTTTATCAGTAGAGTCCAGCAAATCAGTTGGATTAGTGGTTTCAACGGCAGTAGTTTCAAATGCTCCGTCATGGCCACCTAAAGAAACCTTACTCTGTGCCGTTGGATTCAATACTCCATCAATGTCATGCATAATTTTAGTTATAAATCCTTGAACAAACTGAGTCATTGATCCATCAGCATCAGATTTCTCAACAGGTTCCATTAGTTCAGCCACAACAATTGGTTGAATCGGAACTGTGGATGAATCGGCCTCCATTCTCCTAAAAACAATCACTAAGATTTGAACCAAAGAAGCTTTTGCTGTCGTTTGATTAACTACATTTTTACTCCCTAAATAAATGTCATAACAAGTTCGCACAATTTGCAACAAGCAATCACCATGAATTCGGAGAGATATGGATGTTACCGACGATAAAAGCGTTTTCAAAACCAGTAATTCAACAGCATCATCACCTAAATCGTGGCATTTGCAAACGGATTCTATCAGTTTCGATAAAAGCTGAGCCTCGGGACCTCCACTGGGGTCCGCTTCGCCACGCAAGTAACCGTAAGCGATTAATTTCTGGATACAATCAACCGCCGGATCCACGATCTTATTGAAAGCGGTGGCGCAAGCGTTAATCAGAGGGCTTAGAATGGTCTCCGATTCAGCAAGGGAATATTCCACCGGACCGCCGTCATGGAGCGGACCAGGGATCGAGTTATCAGGCTCCGAATCTGACGGAAACAAAGGCGACTTTGTAGTGAGCTTCTCGAGGAGAGATTTGCATTGGTGAGCGAGCTTGGAGTGCTTCCTCCATGAAGCGTTCTTGATGATCTTCTCTAAGGCCGGGGCTACCACTTGGCTCACGCGGGAATCGGCTTCCGAAGAAGTCATTCCCGAGTCGGAGACTTCGCGTCGGTATAAACACGAATCTAGGAAATGGATAACGAAATGATAGGGCTGGTTCTTTTACCTCTCTTTACTTGGAGTAGGCTGAATCATCCGAGTTAAGAATTGGATTCGAGTTGACTCGGCGAGCCCACACGGTTAGCCTGCCTTTGTTCTAATTGCATATGAAGCATAAGCGAGAAGAAGAGTGAGTTGTTTGGGTAACACGAAGCCTAACAGAGGGGCTGCTGGTTCAGATCCAGATCGGCTTTTGATTTTGATTTTTTATTTTTTATTTGGTCAATTCAAGTTTGAAAGTCAGTAATAGACTGAAATACCCCTTTGTTAGCTAAGGGCTTTATGAACATGTTTGAAAGGTTAAACTGAGATATTGTGAGAAGGCGGAGGACAATTAGGGGATTACGAATTAAGCATTTCTTTGAACTTTTATGATGAACGACGGGACTCTTGGATTCGCTCTCCACCCAACTACTTTTCTCGTTTCTACCATTTTACAAGTGTTCTAATTTGAATATTCTTAAAGAAATAATATATTTTAAATAAATATTATAATATGTTAATTATATTAGGGTAAATTACCCTCTGAGTTACTTAATTATGAGTTTGATAACACATAATTCACTTTCTTTTAAAAATTATAAAATATCATGAAATTAAATTTTTATTACAAATAGATCACCTACCCTTATATAATAATCCTCAAAACTTACACAATTTTAGTCATAATTTAATAAAATTTAACTCTTTATATTTAAAATTTTATCATTTTAGTTTTTATTTTTCTCTCATAAATGTTATATTATTTTTTTTGGTATACTAATAGTTTAAAATTATTTTTTTATTTTATCATATAATATAATTATTCAACTGTTGTTTTGATATGATGAATTCGTGTGCTTTGACAATATCAAAAGAATAACTAAATCAATGGAAATTTTAAATATGACAGGTTAATTTTTTTAATTATTTTGAAATATGATAAAATTAATAAAATGTATTTCAATTTTAATGATGTTGTGGCATGGTTAATTGAGTGACTTGTTTATAACATTTTTTAAAAATGATTTATTTATTATATTAAACCCACAATTAAATGACGTTGAGTGTAATTCACCCATTATATTTAAACATATAATTGATATAAATGATTACTTTTAAAACAAATTTAAAGGAAAAATCAAACCGCTATAATTATTTAAATTATCTATAAAAATTGTAAATTTATGATATTTTGAAATTGAAAACGTTATAAAAATGGATTACTACTTTAATAACAAGAGGGTTTCATATCTTCATTATATTTTTTATTTAATAACAAATTTAATCTTTAATAATTTAATTTTTAAATTAAATCTCTTCCTTCCAAAAAATCTAAATAAATACTGATTATCTTTTAAAATTTCTTTTTATTTTCTAATCTCGACATCAGTCTAAAAATCTTTCATTGCCATTTTGCTTTTTTTCTTTTCTTTGGGCCATTCCTACTTTGGATCTGTTTGGCCCAAACTGTCTCTTACTGGTCAGGGTGAGTTGGGGACAGCTCATCTTAAATGATCTTTGAAAATATATTCAAAGAGTAGGAGTAGGGCCCATACTTCCCACTCCACAGTCACGTGCATCACCCACTGTACACGAAACAACTGTCCAATTAACTGTGCGACACGTACATATAATAAAGTTGGATTCATAATGTAATTGGTATATTATTATATAAAATTAAATATGTTTAACTGTTTAAATAACACATTAAAATATTTTTAAATACGTGTCTTCTAATTCAAGTGGTTAATGGAACGATTCTTGTTTTTAGAGGTCACGGGTTTGAGCATTAATAATTGCAGTAAAATAATTTAGATCAGTGGTGGATCTACGTGCGAAGGAGGGTAGGTTCGTGTCCACCCTCAACTTTTTAAAATTCACACATTTGGCTTTGAATTTTTAAATTTTTATGAATTAGTCCTTAAATTTTTAATTTTTTATGGTTTGTGTTTACTTTAAAAATATTTTGATTTGTGTCCACCTCATAAATATTTCTGGATCCGCCAATGATTTAGATTATCTTTAAAACATATAATTATGTAATTACTATTAATTAAATAAAAAATATTAAAATATTTTTAAATTTTATAAATTTAGTACGTTTTTTTTAACTAGTGCTAGGATAGGCCATAAATATGATTCAATTTCCTTCCATGACGTATCACATTCGCCTGTGAGAGAAGAGATTATCCAATCATATCCGACCAGCAGACAATCTGTCTTTCACCTGCAGGTGACACGATCACCACTCAGTCACCAACAAGCAAAAAGACAAAAAGAAATACCAGACCACTCTATACGGCGGCAAAACCGTGCCAAGGGCAAAATCTAAGATGTGCACTCTTTATTTGCCGAAAAAGGACAAAAAGCAGGTTAACGGAAAATAAAATGTTGAAAAATAATATATTTATCTTTGTATATATTTATTAAAAAATTAACAACATAGAAAGAATAGATTAAATTTAAATTATATATTATAAAATTAAGAAACAAATATTATCAGTTCAGTTTATTATATTTATAATATAAATATAAAAATATATATTTAATATCTTAATTTTTTGTGTTATTATTTTGATATTTTAATAAAATAATATTTAAAATTTACATTTTTTGTTTTATTTTAATGTAATAATCATTAAAAATTAACAAAGATAATGATATAATTAACACTTAAATACTTAGTTTTAATAATTTATATTCATAAATGTCTTTGATTAAGAAATTAACAATATAATATAATTAAATTTTTATGATAATTTATTAATGTATTCAAAATTATAAAAAAATTATATTAATTTTATTTATCATCACTTATTATCAACATCATTACTTAAATCTATAATTAATACATATAAAATAACTTAATTATTGTTATCGAATTTCTATAAAAAAACAGATATCATATTTAAAAAAATCTTTCGTTGTTTCTCCACGTTATTTGAATATCTTATTTTATTTTATACCGTATGAATTATTTTTTACATAATTTCAAGTTTATCTTTCTTTTCATATTTTTAATAAAAATCTAATTTTTATTTAAAAATAGTATAGCTTAAAAAAAGTGGGTCCCTCTAACGCCTACTTTCCAGCTTTGAATGGAAGATACAAATAAATAAATATTTTATGAAAGCTACTAACTTTACTTTTTCTTATTTTATTTCTCCTATCTTTTTAATCAAATTACCATTTTACCCCATTTTCAAATTCAATTTACCCCCTCATCGGACGTCAAACCCTTCTAAACCAAAATTTATATATCGGGCTTATCAATTTTACCTACTAATTAATATTTATTTTACATATTATTAAATCATTTTTTCACCTTTTCTTTTTCTGTGTTCTATGCGTTAAAAGTCTGTTCAGACAAGAAAATAAAAGACCGGCCAGCGGTTTCTGAAACCCAGTTCTTTTAAATCTTCGGGAACAGTTTATTTTAGTTTTTTTTTTTTTTTTTTTTTTATAAAAAAAACACTGTTTGGTTGGATAGAAAAAGCTTTTGAAGTACTTTGTTTTGGTACAGAAAAATGTGAACAGGTCTGAGAGGAACAGTGTCAGTGAAGAGTTTTTTCTGGGTTGTGTACTTAGAAGTTGTACAGGTCATGATCTCTACATTTAACATCGTTTTACTTAGATTTTCTTTTTGTTGTTGTAAAAATGAAAAATCCCTGCTTTATTGATTTTCTTTTATTTTCATTCAGATGATCATGTGAACTGAACTGAAAGCTGAGCATTTTTCTTTTATTTTTAAATCGAGGATCTTGTATTTATTTCGGAGCTGTAGTGTTTTTGTTTCAGCTGCAAGTGCAGGAGAACTATGAGGATTTTGTTTTTATTTCTTAGTTTCTGGTTTTTGATTGATGGATTTCTGTTTTATAGGTGATTGGCTTGGAGTTTTCTAATATTTCCATGGAGATAAATCCGGGTGTTACAGTGATCGGAGCAGAAGCTCCGTCGGCTTATCAAATGGCGCCGAGGACGGAAAATGTCAACCAGATTGGCGATGGTGGTGGTGGCTCGACAGCAGTGGATGTTTCACCGGTTAGTGTAGGGTTAACTGGTAGCATAGAAAAGAAAAAGAGAGGTAGACCCAGGAAATACGGGCCCGATGGGACACTAGCGAGGGCATTGTCGCCGATGCCTATTTCCTCGTCTGTCCCATCCGGCGGCGGAGGTGAGTTCTCGAGTAGTGGCGGAAAGCGTGGGAGAGGGCGAGGTAGCGGTTACCAGATTAAACATCACAAGGGAATGGACATGGAGAATTTAGGTAATAAGTAATAAGCCCTTTTAGCATGCTGTTGTCTTAGTTTGAATTCAACTTAATTATAAATTTGGTAGTGTATAGTAATGTTTATTGTTCGAAATTAAGAGCAATTAGTCGTGCACTAATGTTTCGAAACAGGTCACGGTCCGGATTCGGAATTTCCGAATGCCTTTTCTAAAGATTCTATATGTGAAGATGATAATACTTGTTGAACTTTCTTGTGGGACCTTATATGAGATGCCATTATTTTGGTCTGGAAGGATGTTGCTGGTGTCTGAGAATGAAAAAGTGGCCCCCTTTTGTGTCTGTATGAGGTTGAGGAATATTCTTCTAGTGTCTTAGATTTCTTTTCAAAATGATTTTTCGAGATTCTTTCGCTGATATAAACGAAATGAAAGTTGTTAAAGCAGCAAGATCGACTGATTCGTAATGTCTGGTTTAAGGGGCTTTTCTCCTAGTTGAAATCCATTGTCTGAAATCATGTCAAGTCTCAACCATGTAGTAGATCTATGTTTGTTTGACAAACAGGGCAATGTGTATGTATTTATTCCACTTAACAGTGAAATTCCTCATGTTTTTCTATAGGTGAATGGGCTGCTACTTCTGTCGGGACAAATTTTACGCCTCATGTTATCACGGTCAATGCCGGTGAGGTATGTTTCGATATGGGAAAGAGAGAGGAGCACAGTTTTCTTATTTTTGAGAGGAACATTATGCTTCATTTTCTATCATTGTCTAAGACTTGTACAAACTTTCTGCTGGGTCCATCCTTTTTCTTGTTCGTATCTCGAAGGTGTTTGTTGTCTACATTTTTCTTTACTCCGTATTCGATTTTGTTGGTGTTCAAGGATGTTACGATGAAGGTGATTTCATTTTCGCAACAAGGATCGAGAGCTATCTGCATCCTATCTGCTAATGGAGTAATTTCGAACGTTACACTTCGCCAGCCTGATTCATCTGGGGGCACTCTGACATACGAGGTTAGGCAATTCTCAAATTACTGTACATTTTGAGATGTGCTGAGTTTCCAGTAATATTTAGTTGTGTAAAAACATTCTGTAAAGATACAAATGTCACACCAGAAAGGTAAAAAAAAAAA
This sequence comes from Abelmoschus esculentus, assembly GCA_035048815.1. NCBI lineage: Eukaryota > Viridiplantae > Streptophyta > Magnoliopsida > Malvales > Malvaceae > Abelmoschus > Abelmoschus esculentus. Next base: position 15,777,424 of record JAUCBN010000031.1, read on the forward strand.
AAAACACGATTTGCTTTTATGACATGAACTCACACTGTTTTGATTTTCTGATCCTTGATAGAAAACCTCATCTGTCCTGTTTTCTTGTAGGGTCGGTTCGAGATACTTTCCTTGTCTGGATCCTTCATGCCAACTGAAACTCAAGGAACTAGAAGTCGATCGGGCGGGATGAGTGTATCTTTGGCAAGCGCTGATGGCCGAGTTGTAGGAGGTGGAGTTGCTGGGCTTCTGATAGCTGCCAGTACTGTACAGGTAAAACCTTTTAGTGCTAAACTTTCTGTCTACACGCCCTTCTACCAGTAGTCCAGGCAATATGAACATCTAATCAAACAGTCTACAACACATTGTTTAATCTTTTGTTGAACCGTCAGGTTGTAGCGGGCAGCTTCTTACCGGGAAACCAGAATGTCCAGAAGCCTAAGAAGCAGAAAATCGAGTCCATACCTGCTCCTGTTGCTCCAAACCCGAGCATCATCGTTGCACCAGCTCCAAATGTGGAAAAAGAGGATGACATGGATGTAGTTTCCCCACGACAGAATTTGAATGACCTGAAACCAAACCTCACTGCAGGTACCTTCCTGAGAGAAAATTGGGTGACCAACATGCAGGAACCAAGGAATTCGACCACCGATATCAACATTTCTTTGCCTGCAGGCTAATCCGAATCGAACATCTCGGATTCGGGAGACTGACTAGATTAAAATTCCCTGATCTTTCTTTCATCAGAGAGCATGAAATGTTATGTGTTGTTGAATATTTTACAGTAGGATAAAGTAGGGTTAACATTCCTGATATCCAGCTAGGTTTTTAAAGACATCCCTTGTTTTTTTCGTAAAGATTGATGAGAATTGTCCTAGATCTTTAAAGATCTTCAAATTATGGAGTATTAATGAAAATTTCATCAGTTTTATTTGATCTGGTTTTATTCTTAAAGCAAAATAATTGTTAGATTCTGATAAAGGATGTATGTTAAGGATAGAATTAGTGACGGTAATGGATCGAGTTTTTGGTCGGCCTATACCCGACCTGAAAATTTAACACATTCAATCGAATTTGATCCAATGTTTACCCTATATGAATTCAACCTAAATCTTAGAGTAAACTTGAACCTAATTCAACTTGGTATGAATATTTTTTTCATTCGATATAATAATAAGTTAATTGTAAAAATATAAATATAAATAAAATATTATAATAATTATTCAATTTTTATTAGATAAAATATAAAGATCATTGAAAAGATCTATATAAAGAGAGACACATTGCAACAATTTATATAAAAATTTTAGAATAAATTAAACTATTATCTCGAATCAAATTGAGTCATGTTAGATTTTTTAATCTTAAACTCGAATTTAACTCGATTTAATCTTAAAAAATTAACTCGAAGCCATTTTTTTTGAAAACACTCGTAACAATAATATTAAAAAATAAAATTATAAATTTGATGGTGGGGTTGCTGGGATTGGCGAAGGGACCAGTTTTGTAATTTATCGAAACTTGATGACCGAGCGGGAAGAAGAAAGAAACAACTAGAAAATGGTCAACAATTTTGACGATATATATAAACCTATCTCCCCGCAATTGATTCTTTCAAATTCCAAGCTTCCGCTACAAGCTTTTCAATCTCTATATCTTCCTGCTCAGCCTGGCTACCTCTCTCGCATTTCAATGGCTCGAAACAAGGTAAAATCCCGCGACTATGATTCTCTTTCAAACATTTCTTACTCGCCCCTTCGGAATTCAAGATTTGCATGTAATATTTCTTGCATTCACTGCTTATTCGTTCTCTATCCGGTTTTGAATTTCCTATATTTTTTGACGCGATTTAGCCGATTTGTTCCTGTTCTTTTTCTTAGGTTTTAGGGTTTTATTTTATTTTTCTAGTAATTGAGTTTGTAGTTGTTTTGGACCAGGAGAAATTAGTGTTATTGCTTGATGTCGGTCCATCGATGCACGGTGTTCTTCCAGAAGTTGAAAAACTCTGCTCCATGTTGGTGGAGAAGAAGGTATTGCTTTCAATTCAGTTTTCAATGAATGTACATTAAAATATTATGATACTTTCTAATTCCATTAAACATTGAAACAAAAAATTCAAGCAATTAAAAAAAATTCTGATTGTCTTTTGTGTACTCAGCTTATTTTCAGCAAATATGATGAAGTGGGAGTGGTGGCATTTGGAACCGAAGGTAACTCCTAGTTTTTGTGATGAACCGTAGTAGCTTTTAGGGCTAATTTTGACCAATTAATGATTGCTTCCATATCAATGATTTTTAAGCTTTGTGAATCTTTAATCAGATGACAATGTTGCATTACTTTAATGGTATTTCATGTAATTTACAGAAACTAACAATGACCTTACAACGGAAGTGGGTGGATATGAAAATATTACGGTGTTGAAAGATATCAAAGTTGTTGATGGTGATCTTATTGACACTCTTCAAAAATTGTCTCGTGGGACTTTAGATGGTGATTGTATCCCTTTTTTTTCTTGATTATTTTGTTACGATAATTTAAACTGAAAAATATAATGTTTATTGTTTACCTACATTCCATTGAGATTTCTTTTCTTATAGAAAATATTCGCCTGTTGCTGCATTTTTTGTTCCTTAACTTTGGTAGTTCTTGATGCAATTGTTGTTGGGATGGATATGCTGATAAAGAAATATAAAGATATATTCAGAGGAAAGAAACGTCTGTGCCTTATTACTAATGCCATTCATCCTATAAAGGACTCTTTGGAAGGAAGCAAAGAAGATCAGGTCACGACCATTGCTGAGCAGATGACTGCACAAGGCATGAAAATGGAAAGTATTGTTGTGAGGGAAAGGTTAAGTCAGGACGCAGATAAGAGAATAATGGACGAGAATGATAATCTCTTGAGTATATTTTCAAAGAAAACCCGTACGCGGACTGTGTATGTTGATAGTCCAACTTCATTACTAGGAGCACTTAAAACTAGAAGAGTAACTCCTGTAACAATTTTCAGAGGTCTCCTTGAGCTCAGTCCTCAGCTGAAAATTAAGGTTAGACTATTAGTTTCATACATACACTCTTGGAGTAATTACATCCTTGTACTGATCTCTCCCCGCTTCTCTTCATGTGGCACTGCTTTTGACTTTATTTATTATATGGATCCACTAGAACTAACTTTTTTTTACCAATTTCTCTGATATTTGTGTGTGTCTAGTGTCTACCTTGTTCATTAATGATGGATGATATCAAATGTCATTTAACAACATTAGAATTGCTTGTAACATAAGCTTCTGGCACATTTTTGTCGCAACAAGCATTATACTCAAGTGATGCCCATATGCATGGACACAAAGATAGATGTTTGTTCTCTTGAGGATAAGTAGGTGTTTTAAGGAAATAAAACAATGATTAGCATTTAGGTTTTGTGAAGCATTCTACTTGTTGCTTGTACGCCGACTGGAGATCAAGGTTGCTATAGATGGATGATTGTCATCTTAATTTGCACCCCTTTGTGAGAACATCTGTTGTTTTGAGAACCGCTATGCTATTTAATCCTCCTTTTTTTATGCTCCCTGCTTCCAGCTAACAGGCTGCATGGGATGATGCCTCAATGGGTCATCATGATTCTCATTAGCTTTTGTGAAAATGAATCCTGATATAAATATATAATGGTACATAGGTATGGGTTTATAAAAAAACACAAGAGGAGAAGTTTCCCACTCTGAAGAAATATTCAGAAAAAGCACCTGCGACTAACAAGTTTGCAACACATCAAGTCAAGGTTGATTATGAGTATAAAAGTGTTGGCCAGTCTACTACAGTTATACCCCCAGATCAAAGGATTAAAGGGTACCGTTATGGACCTCAAGTAGTTCCTATATCAACTGCTGAATGGGATGCGGTCAAGTTCAAACCAGAAAAGGGTGTAAAGCTACTGGCATTTACTGATGCTTCAAAAATAAAACGGTAAGTTACTTCATCTGAGATAAGTATATGTATATTCTGATTAAATTTGATTCATATGATTATTTATACCATCTCTTCTATCCATGTCTTGCCTGGAAATTAACCGAAGACACTGCTTCATGAAAGAGGTCTATCTTTTTATTGCTGAACCGGGCAATACAAGAGCCAGTGTTGCAGTTTCTGCCATAGCAAGAGCTATGAAGGAAACAAAAACAGTTGCGATCTTGCGATGTGTTTGGAGACAGGGACAGCAAAATGTTGTTGTGGGGGTATTGACACCAAACATTTCACAAAATGATAAAATTGTAGGATTCTATTTCTTCTTCACTTCATCTTTCACTTGAACTTGTTACCTACACGCCCATGTTTCTAGAGTTTCCCTTGTGAAACTTGTGACGTTCTCTGATTTTTCTGTGCAGCCTGATTCATTTTATTTCAATGTTCTTCCTTTTGCCGAGGATGTTCGTGAATATCAGTTCCCCTCTTTCAACAGTTTTCCAGCTTCATGGCAACCTAATGAACAGCAGCAAAAGGCAGCTGATGAATTGGTGCAGATGCTTGATCTTGCTCCATCAGGCAAAGAGGAAACATTGTTGCCTGAGTTCACCCCCAATCCAGTTCTGGAGGTACTTAAATATGCTTGCTGGATTCTTTTATCATGAAGTTTCTGTGACACGACAAACTGAATAATTACTTGTGATGCATGCAAATGGTATATGTTGGCTACTTGGCTTATAAATGCAAAATTTCCCCCTTTATGTGTTCAGAGAAAGAAATATTATATGTGAATTACTAGAGTTGGGAGGTTGCACCGTTGCCATGGATTCCCCCACCCAGTCAAACCCCAAATGCTAATTTTGAATTATTGTGGTTAGAATTTAGATACCATAGAAGCTGGTTGAAGGCCTGCCAAAGGTGGCTGGGGTTTGAAGTTATTGGAGCCAGGAATAAGTAAAATTTAAAATGCACATATTGTTTCTCTAACATTATTGTTTGTGTTTAGCGTTTTTATCGTCATCTAGAGTTGAAAGCAAAGCAACCGGATGCAGCTGTACCTCCACTTGATGGAGCACTAAAGAAGATCACTGGACCAGATCCGGAGCTTGTTTCTCAAAACAAGTATGTTTTAAATGCTTTGCATAGACACTTTGAACTCAAGCCAAATCCTAAGGTCAATTCTATTCAACTTTAAAGTGATGGAATTTATTTATCTTCGGCTTGTTTATTGTGGTATTGTGATCTGTTTGCAGCTTAAGAAATCATCCAGGCAATTTTATCAAGAGAAACAATTTGGATCTAATGCACATGAATCCGATGGCCATGCTGTCAAATCCATTGAGAATCATCTGTCAGTTAAGATAGAGAAAATTGGGGATTTAACTCCTGTTCAGGATTTTGAAGCTATGATGTCCCAAAGGGATAACCCGGAATGGGTCGAGAAGGCAATTAAAGAAATGAGAGAGAAGATACTTGCCATATTGATACAGTCCCATGAAGGAGATAATTATCACAAAGTGGTGGAATGTATAGTTGCCCTTCGTAAGGGTTGCATCATTGAGCAAGTATGTCCTCCCTCTGTTTTCTATGCATGCATGCATATGTTATCAAAAATCGTCAGTCTACACTTTCCTCATTACATAATGATGATCATGGTGCTTTTGCTTGATTGCATTATAATCTTGGTAGCTTATAATGTGAATTATATCCGGAGGTCAGCATTCGAGAAAACAGTTTTGAGTTCACTATCTTGGGTATTAATCCTACGTTACATACAGTTACAACATTTTCCATTGCAGGAGCCAGGACCCTACAATGACTTCATGCGCCAGCTTCGCCGGTATTGCCAGGGGAAAGGAATCGAAAGTCTTCTGCAACTTCTTGCATCGAATGATCTCACTTTGATCTCCAAGTCTGAAGCTGAAGACAGGTATTGTATCCCGACATTCTTCGAATACCTTAAATTATTCTCATTACTTCTATAAGCCAATCCAATTCCATGTCAATTTTTCTAATATATATAACTTTCTCTGAGCAGTGATGTTACGGATGAGGAGGCGAGAAGCTTTTTGGTTAAAATGGAGCCAAACCCCTAGGATTGGAGAGGTCTCTGCCTTCTTAATGTGCGGGTAAACAAGTCCCTCTTCTTGTTAACCCGGTCTAGATTTATCAAGTTCAATGCTTTGCATATATCAACATTTTAGACCTATTGTATTAATTATGTTTAAAGTGAGTAGACATCGTACTAAAAAAGTACGAGTCTACGACGTACGTCAAACACCGCTGCATATCATTAATGTTGAATACTGTTGAATATTATTAAATTAATTTATAAAAAATAAAAATCTTAAAGACTAAACATATAATTATTGATTACATATTAAATCTTCGAGATTTTAATTTTTTTTAATTAATTTAATGATGTTTAACATTAATGATGTTCAGTAATGTTCGACGTTGGTTATAAAATTTTCCACTTAAAAAACACGAGATTCAAAAGAAAAAGACTATTTTTCCTTTTGTTCGAACCCGAGTCTCGCTATAGGACCATGAAAACTTTGAACATTAAGTTTTAAAATTAAGAAATCTTTACCCTAATCATTAAGATTATTAACGTGTCGTCTAGGCGCTCGAATTGGTGTTGAAGGGGAAAAGATGATCCAATTCCTTGTCGACAACAATCTATTTTGTTAACTGTATTCACCGAATTTATCGATTAATGAATTAAACATTAATACTATTTTACATAAAATAAAGCATCATTTTCTTTTAAATATGTACAGTGACGAAATATTGTAGGTGTAAGAGCACGTGACCGATTTTAATTTTTATTATTCCTTGTAAAACTTTTAAGAAAAGATTGTCTTGTCTCATAATTTTTGTCCGGTTACAAATTAGATCAAAATTCGTGTAATTTAAAAGCTTATAGCATAAAACTTAGGCCTGTTTTGGGTTGAGGCGATGTGGGTCTGGGCCGTCTGGCCTTGATAATGAAATTACTAGTCAATTATTTATACGTGGGAATAAGAAGTACAATACAACAAACCGAAGAATATACATTTCTTAAGGTAAATACGAGATTTTAATGTTATTTTTTTATCAAAAAAATATAAATATAAATTTTGTTTAAACAACATTAAATTCTTTATTTTTCGATTCAGTTAATTTTATGTTATTTTCTGACTGCATTTTGAGAAGATGGAGAGACCTATTGGGGTTTTAGGTTATGGAAATGTTAACATTTGACACACATGGATTAATATGTGGGCTTTAACTGGGCCTACCTTACTTTTTGTATTAAACGACGCCGGTTTAGTACTCAAATCGACTCCATCGCTGCATGACAGCGACACACATGGATTTTGGCCGTTGAAAGCCGTTGATTGATGATAATATCTAAAGCTCCCCCCTAAAGATAATATCTAAAGATGATAATATCTAAAAGGACTGGGTCTGGGTACACAAGTTCTATTGCAGAATCTAAAACCCAGAAACCAGAGTTAAATGCTGATCTCTGCGAATCTAAACCAGCCTTGGAACTCACCGCTACCAACTTTAGTTCTTCTCCAGAAATGCAAGACCTCAAACGACGTGAACCAAATCCATGCCCGTTTGGTAACAACCGGTTTCATCAGAAACCAAATCCTTGCCACCAAAATCGTCCTTGCCTTCTCTCCTTCACCGGTCACTCCTTTGGTCGACTTCACTCGCTATGTCTTCTTCAACCACATTGCTTTTCGCTTGCCTAAGCAGGACGATGAAGACCCTTTTCTTTGGAACGCTGTAATAAAGTCGTATTCTCATGGGCGTGACGCGCGACAAGCTTTTGTCGTTCTCTGTTTGATGCTTGAGAATGGGGTTCCTTTGGATAAATTTTCGTTGTCTTTGGTGCTTAAAGCTTGTTCTCGATTGGGTTTAGTGAAGGAAGGAATGCAGGTTCATGCTTTGCTGAGGAAGCTGAATTTTGGGTCGGATTTATTTCTGCAGAATAGTTTGATTTCTTTGTATGTACGCTGTGGGTTTATTGGATACGCGCGTCAGTTGTTTGATAGAATGTCTATGCGGGACTCTGTTTCATTTAACTCGATGATTGATGGGTATATTAAAAGGGGGATGATTGATTCAGCAAGGGAGTTGTTTGACTTTATGCCAGTAGAGGATAAGAACTTGATAACTTGGAATTCCATGATTAGTGGTTACACGCAGTTGGAAAATGGGATGGATTTGGCTTTGGGATTGTTCGACAAAATGCCTGACAGGGATTTGATTTCCTGGAACTCAATGATTAATGGATTTGTAAAGTGCAGGAATATGGAAGACGCTCAGGATTTGTTCGATAAGATACCGAAACGGGATGTCGTCAGCTGGGCCGATATGATCAACGGATATGCTAAAATAGGTAAGATTGATCTAGCTAGGTCTTTGTTTAATGAAATGCCAGAAAGAGATGTTGTCGTGTATAATGCCATGATGTCTGGTTATGTCCAAAACGGATATTGTGTAGAAGCTTTGGAAATATTTTATCATTTGCAAAGGGATGGTCATTTGCAACCTGATAGTACCACATTGTCGATTGCTCTTTCAGCAATTGCACAATTAGGGCATATAGACAAAGGATTGGCACTACATCGTTATCTTAAGCAAAGGAAGTTTTCTTTGGGTGGAAAACTTGGGGTTGCTCTTATTGACATGTATTCGAAATGTGGGAGCATAAAGAATGCCGTGTTGGTTTTCGAGGGTATCGAATCCAAGACTGTTGATCATTGGAATGCTATGATTGGTGGGTTAGCCATTCATGGCATGGGTGAATTGGCCTTCAAATTGCTCATGGATATGGAAAGGCTATCTGAAGAGCCTGATGATATCACATATATTGCGGTGCTGAATGCTTGTGGCCATGCTGGCTTGGTCAAGGAAGGTCTGATTTGCTTTGATATCATGAGAAGAGTTCACAAAATGACACCAAAACTGCAACACTACGGGTGCATGGTCGACATCCTAGGCCGGGCAGGGCAGATAGATGAAGCAAGAAAGTTCATCGAAGATATGCCTATCGAAGCTAATGATGTGATTTGGAGGAGTTTACTCAGTGCCTGCAAAAGCCATGACAACATCGATGTTGCAGAGCCGGCAGCCAAGCAGCTAATCACATTGTACTCTGGTAATTCGAGTTCTTATGTACTTTTATCCAACATGTATGCTAGTCTGGGTATGTGGAATGCTGCTAGTAGGGTTAGGTTGATGATGAAAGAAAGAAATCTAAAGAAAATTCCCGGTTGTAGCTGGATTGAACTAGAGGGAACAGTTCATGAGTTCTTTGTTGAAGATAAGTCCCATCCCCAAGTTATGGAGATATATTCTTTGCTGAATAGTTTTTCAGCATCCAATTCAGGAGTCACACCTTGTATGCTACTTAATTAATGTAAGATAATTTTCAATAAATTCTTATGCAATTACAGATTACAAACCATAAGTGAACTTGTTCTATAACAGCATACTACGATCATGTGATACAAAGAGTTCAGAATTGTCTGCCTATTCCAGAGAATCTCGTTAGAATCACAGGAAGATGGTTCGGAATGCGAATTTTCTAGGCAACAAGAGTGCTGGAAACATAAATAAAAGCAATATCACTAGGACCTTTTTATGCAGAAACCAGCTCAAAATGTCTGCGACTACATAGATAGGCTTTAGATCTCGAGCAGAGCATAACATCGCATCGGATTATATCTTAGACAACGAGTATAACAACGATTCCATACTGCATTTGTTAAAGCATCTGGTTCTTCGAGGATTCATCAAATTCACACGAGGCACTAAGATTAAAGTGATAGTTCTTTACTGCCAAAATGAAACCCACAAGATGCAACAAAAGATGATAAGAACTACTGATTTAGCTGTCGGAATTCTTTTGATGAACAATCCATGCAACTTCATCATGGCTACATAAGTTATGCGCACATAATATAAAGTGAGTTTTTTCAACCATAGAAGACTTGTAAAGGCTCCACTTTCCATGAAAAATGCAAAAGCTTTAATAAACTACATCAAAAGATAACTTTAAGAGGATGCTTCTAAAGATCAGGTTCTTTTAGTTGTATATGGACCAGACCATGAAGGAATAAAGATCGTCAATGATCGCCTAGCACTGCACTATTCCTTATCCTAAATGATTCTTCGATCATGGACCAAAGGGAAGATCATGTTATCCGGTTCTAGTTTATTGGAATCAAATACCAATGATACATGTCCACCGATCGGCTTATGCTCTATCAGTTCATGGATTCTAAATTCCGGAACTACAACACTTACGTTCCATGGGACAGAAGAATGAAGGAAGAAAAGGTTTCAGGTGTTCTTTTGATACAAGGTGTGCTTGGCCAGCAAAACTTTTTTCATGTAGGACACAATATATCCTTCCTTATAGGGCATCTCTAAAGATGTATGAAACAAAGATAATTGCCTAATGGACAGAGAACTGTTAAAAACAATGATAAGAATGGTAATGAACATGAACTCTGAGGATCCTACCGCAATTCAAAGAAAGAATTGGCTATCAGCCTTCTCCCCGCCAGAATAGTAGCTGAGATACCACCTGACAAATTTCTTCAAACCATTCTGCAAATCAGTGGAGGGTTTATACCCAAGCTCCCTCTGAGCCAAGCTGATATTGGCATGAGTAAACTGAACATCCCCATTTCGTGGCAACTTCATAATATCCCTCTTAGCATTAACTTTCAAAAGCCTTTCTAAGATACTAACAAGACTGGAAACTGGCACCGGCGAAGTATTCCCCAAATTATATACCCTCAATTGAGCTGGACCCTTCTTCTTCCCTCTACTACCGGTACCTCTTCTTGGCAGTATCCAGCGCTGCCAAACACCCTTTCACAATATCATCAATGTAGGTAAAATCTCTAGCAACTGTCTGTACCATGATTAGCTGCTTCGAATATCGGTATGGACTTCCCCTTCAAGATATCCCTAGTGAAAAAGAAATATGCCATATCCGGTCTTCCCCACGGACCATAAACCGTGAAAAACCTCAAACCAGTTAAAGAAATATTACACTAAACTAGTTTCAAACAAAGCTTTGCTTCTACTTCATTGCAATCTCATCAAAATTAAACAAGAGTGAGCTTCAAGGTTTATTAAACACCAAACTCTTGACCTATCTTCTTCAATTCATAATTTCATGGCTTAAAACCCAGATTTTTTCATGAACTTAGCTGACATTTTGATCAAGTGTTTCCCAGTTTTAAGGACATTGTTGTCTGTTGAACCTTTTGGTTGCAGAACAAGATGAACATGTAGATCAATTGTGATGGGAAAAAAAGAAAGATTCTAAACTTTAAAGACATACCATGTGAGAATTTGATGGAAAGGAAACGTCTTTTAAGTTATCTTTTTTACTTTAGAGCTGGCAAATTGGCAACGAGTTCCATGCTTGACAAGTTACTGTGACCAGGAACTGGTAGAAAATATGCTTGTTCTTCAATCATTTATGGAAAATACGAATATCCCATGATTAACTAAAGCTATCCCTTTTCTGGATAGTGGTTGATAGTCCGATACGCCGGTGTCGATCTCGATCTAAGCTGCCGCTCGGCCACTGTTCCGGAGATTCAATGAAGTCAATTGGCATTGAGGAACAGAATCAATCCTTCATTAAACTCTTGAAGTGTTGTTTGATTCCTTTCCTTGGGATGCAAGGGACTTTCAAATAGCCAAATTTTAATGCTTTACGAGTTAATTTTTGATTTTCTTATTTCTTTAATTTATTATATATTTCAAATATATTTTAATCAAATCTGAACCATATTTTTTCAATTATTATAGAATACATGCGTAGCTTTAATTCATCTTTATGGAAATGTTTTTTATAATATAATTTTTTTAATTTTGTATGATTTTTTTATGTTTTCAAATTTTATTTTTTAAAGTTTATTTTATAAATTTGAATCGCTTTGCATGTAATTTTAGTTGATATTTGTAGTATTTTTTAATATATAAATATAAAAAATTAAATATAATTATTTAATTTTTATAACTGTTATATCACTCCTTCGATAACGGTTAAGGATATAATGCTCATGTTATAACAAAAATTAAATTTTAATAATTATTATATAAATTTTAAAAAATCAGTGATTATTTTATATTTTTAAAATAATTTAATTATCATTCGTATACTTTACCTATTATTAAATTTCTAACCACTCGCCACAAAAAATATTAAGAACAGAACCATTACATTAATAATTTAAAACCATTACTAAGATGATGATTAAGCGTGAAATGAAACATGATTATTGTGAATTCAGACACTTAAAACACAGCTAACTAATCTTGTCGGTGGTACTTCGCCTCCTTGTTTTGACTGAAACACTTAATTCTTTCTTGGAAAAGAAAGTTAAATTATGAACAAACAAGATTTCCATAAATTTTTTGTGATAAAAAAGATTAAAGCAATCTGCAAGATGAAATTTTGAAATCCAAGTTAACATAGGGTTTGCTTTGTCCTGTTCTAGTGGAACGTGGGCCCCTTGCCGAAAAGTTGAAAACTTCAGCAAAAGGTTACCTCTTGGAAGCTTTGCTTGCTTCTCTCTGTCGCTCTGTTTAATATTCTTGTCCAGTTACATCTCCGGTCAGGTAAATTTCTTCTTCCTCGCCGATTTATTCCTCCACAAAAGCTAAATTACTCGCAAACCCGAAGTTTACCTGGTAAAATTTGGTCACTTTAGGTCTTACATTACTGTAAAATCTTAGATTTAGGGTTTTGATGGCTTGCATTTTCTTTTTTAAACTAAGGGTATTTTGTATTTAAGCTAAAGATCGATTCCTGTGCTGGGAATCTGGTGTATCTGAAGGGTTTTGCTTATTAAAAATCTGCTCTTTACCTCTTTTATTGAACAATTCGGAATGGGTCTCTGGTAGTGGTAGACTGGTAGTGTATCTAATGAGATGAACGTCCAAAATGTTGAATAATGGAGTGTATATTTGCTTGGAAAAAGAAAGATTTTATTTATTTGTTGTTTTTGTTGTAATCTGTAATTTTCTGGGAAGCATTTTAGTTTACTTGCTATGATTGCTTTCAGGTTGAAGGTGATTATGTTTACTGGATATATCCTGGAGAGGGCCTGTGATCTTTTCCGGTATGCCGTGGTCCTAAATCGTTTGTTATACACGACTAATAGTTTTGCATCGTATTCGTATAGACAAAAATGCCTGCTTGATCGCCCGGATCACCATGCAATTTTAACAATATATTTTAGTTGCATTTGTGGCTAAGATATAGTTTAAATGTAGGAAAGAAACTCTCTTTGTTGTTTATAATTTCCAAGTTAGTATCAGTTGAGTTATATTATGGATAAACCAGAAGCTAGAGTTAAACTGAGAACTTGGTGAGGTTAATGAATATAAAGATTGTTCAATATTTGTATAATTTTGTTGAGTTCGAGTAAGTCAAATCTTCATCGTGGCTGGTATAATAGAGTCTGCTGAAAGCCAGAAGTTTTCCCGTTCATGCTTTATTTCTTCTTTTGATGTTTTGCATCATTATGATATACGTAAAAAGTTGCCTGCGGTTTAACGATCTTTGAATTTGCAGGTGTTCCGATAGCAACATATTTTCTGAAAGATTCGATTTCAATTATCCCCTTGGTTGGTAAAAACTATGCAACCGACTGGGGCAAAAGATACTCATCTCCGTGATAGCAACAATCCAAAAGTCCATCCTCAACCCATGGAAGAGAGCATGAACAAGAATCCAGAAGCTGTGGAAGCTGTCATATCCAAATTATTTACGAACATCTCCTCGCTCAAATCAGCTTATATTCAGCTACAAACTGCTCATACTCCCTATGACCCTGAAAAGATCCAAGCTGCCGATAAACTTGTAATATCCGAGCTGAAGCATCTATCTGAACTGAAGCACTTCTACAGGGAAAGGAACCCCAAGCCAGTTTGTGTTTCTCCTCAAGATTCTCGTTTAGCTGCTGAGATCCAAGAACAACAGAGCCTGCTGAAAACGTATGAGGTTATGGTTAAGAAATTTCAGTCTGAGATTCAGAATAAGGATTCCGAGATTCGACAGTTGCAGCAGCAAATTGAAGATGCAAACCTGAAGAGAGTGAAACTGGAAAAGAATATAAAGGTTAGGGGCTTGTCGATGAAGGAATCTGAAGGGTCAGGAGAAGAAAATGGAGTTTTCCCAGTGGATTTGACACCCGAGCTCTTCACATCAGCTGTTGAATCTGCTTTCAAAGCCATACATGATTTTTCTAAACCGTTAATCAACATGATGAAAGCTGCTGGTTGGGACCTTGATGCTGCCGCCAACTCAATCGAGCCTAATGTTGTTTATGCCAAGAGAGCCCACAAGAAATATGCATTTGAGTCCCACATTTGCCAGAGGATGTTCAGTGGGTTTCAACATGAGAATTTCTCCATTAAATTAGATAACGTTACAATCAATAAGGAGAGCTTCTTCCACCAATATCTGGTTCTGAGGGAGATGGATCCATTGGACATGTTGGGTCAGAATCCTGATTCCTTGTTTGGGAAATTTTCCCAGAGCAAGTACCTGATGGTCGTTCATCCAAAGATGGAAGCTTCATTCTTTGGAAATCTAGACCAGCGTAATTTTGTAATGGGAGGTGGGCATCCTAGGACTCCATTTTACCAAGCCTTTCTAAAATTGGCTAAATCTATTTGGCTTTTGCATAGGCTAGCTTACTCATTCGACCCTAATGTGAAAGTCTTTCAAGTTAAAAGGGGGAGCGAGTTCTCAGAGGTTTATATGGAAAGTGTAGAGAAGAATTTGATGATGGATGAAACCAAGGAGATGCCCAAGGTTGGGCTAATGGTCATGCCTGGCTTCTGGATTGGTGGCAGTGTCATCAAGAGCCGAGTTTATCTTTCCGGAATGAAGATTAACGAGTAACTCGTAAAATTACTAATATAGCGTGCTGTTTCTCTGTGATTTGTTGCTGCTGTAGTTACACAATAGTAGTAATTGTATCTCAGACATCGGAGCTCACTGTTTCTTGACAAAGTTCCTTTGTCTTTGTGTGCTTCTACTGTTCTTCTGGGTTTGATTGCCTGTAAGTATGCAGCAAGACAGTCCCATTATTTGAGCATCATCTGTTTCTATGCTTTTGTTATGCCCTTAGATTGCTGAAAGAACAGATTTAAGGAAAAGGTTATTGTTATGAAAATGGTGTTTGTTCATCATTATTTCCATTTCATATTAAATAAGTATTACTTGTTTTTTTTTGTATTACAAGTATCGACGAAAGATATTCGAGTCTTCAAGATTCAGCTTACGAAAAGAAGGAACATGTTGGCCAAAGAAGCTTATTTGATTGCGGCCATGGGCATTTTGCACGTGCTCTTGTTCCATAATATGCTGCAAAAGTTGTAAAATCGACAACACCCGAACCTTAAAGTATGATCTTTGTACTAAAGTTGTTAAATATGATTCTTAGTTTATTCTAAATTTCGACACACTCTCTCAACTCTTCTATATATGCTTTCCACACACTTTCATTCATCTCAAATCTCAGTTCAAACGCTCCACGCCTCGACTAATGGCCGAGGTCTGCCTCTCCCTCGTGCCTTCTTTCTCTTCATCTTTTACCTTAATCGGCTCGGTCGAATCATCCATGGCAGACCGAAACATTCGAGACAACCCGGAGCAAGGACCTTCATTGAGGTCTCATGCCAGACCACTCGTTAATATATCTCCCGCTACACCAACTCCAGCACTCGGAACGAGCAGCAACTGGCCCAAGTTGCCTTGACAGCCCTGAACATCCATTAAGCTCCATGTTAACTGATCGTTGGGGACTTTCAACGCCGGTTCAGTTCACTACTACTTATGTTGACAGCCCTGGACATCCATTAAGCTCTTAGGACATGCTAACGACATATGGAATATATGGTCGAGCAACCCTAGATCCTTCCCCCACATGCATGTTTTCAGACACAATGATGAAGTTCTTCCCACCTGGTTAACAGCCATTAATGCAAAATAATCTACATGGAAGTTTTCAGACAGTTAATTCTACCGGTTCTAACATGGCACAAATCAAACAAATAATTCTCGTCAAAAGAAACCAACATGCATGTTTGGAAGCCATTTTATTAGCTATAGATAAGGGTGAAATCCAATTCTTATCGAAGACAACACGGCTAATATAATTAACCAACTCAACAATCCGATATCAAGAACGGAGTCAGAATTCTAACTCGAAAGAAACAAAATATAATCTTTTTGAAAACTTGTTCTCCGCCCATGGTTTTAATTTATTTTTCAACTAAATCGAACTTCAAACCTGTTGCCATCCCTTTCTTAATCATTCTTCTCATCTACTACAATCTATCGTCATGCTGGCAACTTGGCTTTGCCAAAATCATTTCTCAAATCAAGTGGATAAGGATGACGAGAATCGTATTAGATTAGATTAATTTATGCTTTGTCAACGAACCACAGGATTAATTAAGAATCTAAAAACAAAACAAAAGCCTAAGTCATATTATTTATTTAAATATCATATATATTATTTAATTTATATTTTCCGTACCGTATCAACACATCAATTAAGTGAAGTAATGGTATAATTTCTCTTCATTATCTTTCGCCATCAATAGTAGCTTCAGGTATCGAAATACGTATAAAAGAATCCTACTGAATTTAACTAAAAAAAAAACGAAGTGATATGCAGTTTGATATCGTTTAAGTATGTCTAGGGACGGAGTTAGGATTTAATATTGAGAGGGGCAAGAGTCTATTAAACCTTTAAATTTAAAAACTGAGAGGGGCAAAAACCATATTTAATTAACATTTAAACTAAAAAGGACTAAAAATGCAATTATACAAAAATTTTGGGAGGGGCTGCTGTCCCTCCCACTCCTTACACAGCTCTGTCCCTGAGTATGTCTCGAGTTCGAAGCGTTATATATATAGAAAATTTTCGTCGAAAGACTTGCCCACCAAAAATAAATACACGACACATATTAATCTAGATTAATCTAGACGAAATCTTAAAAATTAAAGGATAAAAAAAATACCATACGTATGTAATTACGTATTATTTTTCTTTTATTACAACTGTAGAATTCGTATAACTTCCGTGTTATCAACTAATTAAGAAGTCCATTTACGACTAAAATTATACCCCCAACAATAAAAAAGTGGACATATATAAATTAAGAAAAATCTGAATAAAAAAGTTTTTTTAATTAATTAATTAATTTCGGGTTGATTACGTAATTATCAAATGAGTCTTATTTGGCATGGAATTGGCTTCCCTTGACCTTGTTTAGGGTTTTCGTTATCTCTATAAGTACTTTGTTTATGGAAAGTAAGCTAGATTAGAGTTTCTTTTGCGTGGAGTGGAGGCATGGGACACAACTTTAAGATTTTATATATTTTAAGTAAATAGACCAGGGAAAGTAGACTCTCCATTTTCATTCAACGACTAAAGAGTAGTTAATTTTTTTTTAATTTTCTATTTATTCATCCATGAATTATTCAAACTTGGTGTTAGACTTTATACGGTGGGGTTCTGGACAGGTGTAACAAGAATGACTGTACAGGCTCCCCTGAGAATTAAAGGTCCCAAAATTTTGATAAACTACATTTATTAGATGATGTTAATTCATTATAAAAATTTTGAAAATATTCTTAAAAAATATGAGTTATAATTTTTAAAAAGTTATAATTATTTCCTAGATGTAACAATTGATTATAGAATTTTATTGATTATTCCTATTCATATTACTTCTGTAAAATCAATGGGGTTTTAGACGGTCGTAATAGAAATGACTGCACAGGGCCCTTAAAAGGGATAATTGCTTCTAAGGGTCACATTTTTAGAACTAGTGAGGGTTATAAACAATTGCTTCTAAGGGCCATATTTTAATAAATTGTACAGGTCCCGCAAAATCTTTGAACTGCCCCTGACTTTACATAGAAACGACATTCATATATATATATATATATATATAATAGTTTTTAATTTTTATACGTTTTTCAAAATCGTTAGATGAATAAAATAAATGACTGAGATTAACAATGAATTATGTTAATAGTTTATCTCATAGAAAAAATAAAAGGTCAATCTCAGTCATTTATTTTATCTAACGATTCAGAAAACGTACAAAACTATATGTTTTACATCTTACCTCATATATATATGCAACTAGTTTTAGATTTTATATTAGGGTTTTAGTGTTTGTGATTAGGTTTTAAGATTTAAGAATATAATTTATGATTTAAAATTTATGGTTTAGAATTTATAGGTTATGTCTAAGGAGCCTAAAATAAATATTTGAAAGTTTTATAAGTCAACATACGAAAATAAAATATTGACAATATAATTAAATAATTATCCCATATATATATATATAATAATAATATTAATAATTTATTTTAATAAATAATTAAAGTAAATACAACAAAAGATTATAATCTCGGAAAAACTCTACAAAATCCCAAGTAATCACACTAAATAATCATTTTGTACCACAGAAAAAACGAGTTAACTGCTAATTAATTTTATGGACCAATTTAATAAAGCAAACCGCTGTCCGTTTAAACAAAGCTTCAATGAAAGCAATACATAAATATATATATATAAGTCAAACAAAAATTATCCAAAAAAAAAATGAAATACTCCATTAGAACAGAAGATGAGACTGAAGACAAGAGCGGTAAAATTATTACATAATCATTTTACCATCTCATGAAACTAAAGTCAAACGAAACTTTGAATCTTTCGTAAACTATTTCATTTGATTTTTAATTAATTATTCCAAAATGAAAATGAATCCCTTGAAATCAAGGACCCTTTCCATAGTTAGTGGCAGCTCGTTGTTATATGGCATTGGCATGTAATTCATAAGGTCAATGGGCTCAAACATCTATATAAAGAGCTCGACAGCTCGAGCATGATATCTCATGTAAACCATAACCTTTCGAACAATCGAAACTCATTTATGGCATTAAGACGTCCTCTAATCTTTATGTCACTTCTCTTAGTGTCTTGTTCTGTTTTTCCCGGTGTTTTAGGGTACAAGACGACCGATGTGAGATCATGGTGCAGCAAGACGCCGAACCCGGTGCCGTGTGAGTTTTTTTTGAGCAATGATCAAAAAACTACACCGATCAAAGACGAGCCTGATTTCCTCAAAATCTCGATGCACCTTGCCTTGCAGCGTGCCACTCATGCTCGAAGCAACATGTTTTCGTTGGGACCGAAGTGCCGGAACAAGCGCGAAAGAGCTGCGTGGTCTGATTGCTTGAAGCTCTATGAGCTAACCATCCTTCGTCTCAACAAAACAGTTGATTCCTGCGCCAATCTCGACAAAGATGATGCTCAAACATGGCTCAGCACGGCTCTAACAAACCTTGAGACGTGTCGGAACGGGTTTATCGAACTCGGGGTACCGGATTATCTTCTTCCCATGATGTCGAATAACGTGTCCAAATTGATCAGTAACACCCTGGCTCTCAATAAGGCACCTTACAAGGAACCAACGTACAAAGACGGGTTCCCGACGTGGGTGAAACCCGGAGAGAGGAAGTTGTTGCAGTCATCGCCGGCTTCTCGGGCGAATATCGTCGTAGCACAGGACGGTTCAGGGAATTACAGGACGATAAAAGACGGGATATCAGCCGCTTCGAAGCGGTCCGGAAGCAGAAGGTACGTGATATACGTGAAGGCAGGTACATACAGGGAGAACGTTGAGATCGGAAGCAAGCTGAAAAATATTATGATGGTGGGCGATGGTATAGGTAAAACTATTATTACAGGGAGCAAAAGCGTCGGAGGAGGAAGCACTACGTTTAATTCAGCCACCGTCGGTGAGTAAAAACTGTTTTTTTTTTTTCTTCATGTTTTAATGTTTTAACGTGCTCTGCAAGGAAAAAGCAAACAATATTACTAGGGTAAACCTCATGCTAAATACTAGGTTTAGGCTGGGTACCAACCACCTACGCAACTAGTACTATAACTAAAAACTAAATTCATTTCAGACAATAGAAGAAAAAGCCTTTAAAAAATGGGTCATCGTCTCCATTATTTTTCAATTAATTACTAATATAATTTTTATGATAAATCAGCTTACAATAAAAAAAATATATTATTAATTTATTTTCTGGCAAAGCTACAGGGCTATTCAGTATTCACCTACTCCTACTTGTACATATAGCTTAGTTCATTAACAGACCTATAAATCTAGAACTAATGAGGTACGAAATCGTGCCTAATTTTGTTGACATGATATCATGTGTTTTGAATTAAATTTCAGCTGCTGTCGGAGATGGGTTCATTGCCCGTGACATTACGTTCAGAAACACCGCCGGTCCTAGAAACCATCAGGCAGTGGCACTCCGTTCGGGCTCCGATCTCTCTGTGTTCTATCGGTGCAGCTTCGAAGGGTACCAAGACACTCTTTACGTCCACTCCGAGAGGCAATTTTACAGAGAATGCAACATCTACGGAACTGTCGATTTCATATTCGGCAACGCAGCTTGCGTGATGCAAAACTGCAACATATATGCACGCAACCCCCCTAGCAGAACCAACACCGTGACTGCCCAAGGGCGGACCGATCCGAACCAGAACACCGGAATTATAATCCACAACTCTAGAGTTACAGCTGCTTCCGATTTAAGGCCAGTGCAAGGCTCGGTCAGAACATATCTAGGGAGGCCATGGAAACAATATTCGAGGACGGTTGTCATGAAAACGTTTCTCGATAGCTTGATTAACCCGGCCGGGTGGATGGAATGGGACGGTAATTTTGCGCTTAACACATTGTATTACGCCGAGTACATGAATACCGGCCCCGGTTCGTCTACGTCGAATAGAGTCAAATGGCGAGGTTACCGTGTTCTTAGGAGCGCAAGCGATGCATCAAAGTTCACCGTTGGTAATTTTCTTGCCGGAAATTCTTGGTTGCGCGGCACCGGCGTGCCATTCACCTCAGGTCTTTAATTTATTACTATATTATACGTACTTGTATCATGAAATAAATGTAATTGCTACTGGTAAAATAAATAATACTAGTTAGGTTAAGGCTGTAACCATCAATGTTGTACCAAAAAAGCTTCTTTTATGTACAGGGATGTCATTGATTCTGTCTGTAATGGAATTTTAATGTCTTGTTAACGAATAAAACAGTTGAATTTCATCCTTTGTTGTGTTCGAAACGTACGGATATAAATTTTAAAAAATAATATTAAAAAAATACAAAAAATTGAAGTACTCGTAGGTTGTCATGTGTGATGTCATATCAATATTGTTAAAAATACAACATTTTGCTAGTAGAAATAAAAAAACACAATTTAATTCTTTTTGAAAGATAAAATATTATATTCAACTCTTTAAACAATAGGGTAAACTACATAAATAGTCCCTTGACTATACTTCAATTATCTTTTATACCCCTTGACTATACTTCAATTATCTTTTATACCCCTTGACCATCAAATGTTACAAATTAGTCTATTGACTAACTTTTTTATACAAAGTGGTCTTATGCCGTTAAAAATTTGACGAAAAAATAATGCGGACATTAACATACTGACTTGGATAACCATGTAGCATCCCTAATCTCTATAATCCAAGTCAGTATGTTAACGTTTACATCAGTTTTCCGTCAAATTTTTAACGGTGCAGGATCACTTTGTATCAAAAAAATTAATCAATGGACCAATTTATAACATTTGATAGTAAGAGGATGTAAAAGATAATTGAAGTATAGTCAAGGGATCATTTATATAGTTTACCCTAAAAATATTAAATATTAAATTCAACATACAAAATAAAAATCAAATTGATAATAAAAAATATAAATACCGAAATTAATTTATCATTATGCATTTGATTAACAGATAAGGTGCATATGTTCAATGGTATTAGTTAGTTAAGGTGTTAACATCAGTAAATCACCAACCGAAGTATATATACTTTTTTCTTCCAACGACGAGTTGGATTTTCTTAAGACATGCCTAACAAAACAAATCAGGGTTTTGTTATTGTTTGGTTGGTCAATTAGTTTCGTAATTACGAAACCTAGTTTATGTTAGAAAATGACAATAATTCTTTTCTATAATGTTTATGTTTTTTTAGGACAACGCAATTAAAAAACTTAGGGTAAACTACATAAATGGTCCCTTAACTGTATCTTAATTATCTTTTATATCTCATGACTATCAAATGTTATAAATTGGTTCATTGACTAACTTTTTTAATATAAAGTGGTCTTATGCCGTTAAAAAATTTGACGGGAAACTCACGTGGACGTTAACATGCTGACTTGAATTTCTCATCAAATTTTTAACGACACATGACCACTTTGTATTAAAAAAGTTAATCAATAGACTAATTTGTAATATTTGATAGTTAGTTGATGTAAAAAATATTTCAGGTATAATCAAGAAACTATATATGTAGTTTACCCAAAAAATTAACTTAATATTTTTTTAATATGATATAAAATTAGATGAGATTTAGTATAGGTGGACCCGAACTCTCGTGCGCACTAAATAAAGGTGATGAATACTATGTCAGCTTTGAGTAGGAATCTTCAGGTTTTTCAAGAAGTTACTGAAGATTACAAGTTCATTAACATTAGAGATATATAGATGGTTGAAGCTTTTTTAATTTTAAAATTTTATATATTATATTTTTTGTACTTTAAATTAATAATTTAATATAGTATTTTGAAAACTTTTAATCTTTTACTTAATCCTAAAAATTAGGGATAAAATATTATTTAACGTATAATTTTGGGTGTAAATCGTCTCTCTCTTTTTCATGCTTCCTTCTAGGCCTCCGTTTTAAATAAAGGGTTTATAGTTTAGAGTTCAAGGTTATATGTTATGATTAGAGTTTAGGAAATTAGGGGTAATGTGTATTTTTTAAGGGGTAAGATTTAAGGTTTAGAATATAAAAAATAGGGTTATAGTTTAAAATTCAATTTTTTTTTAAATTTTCGACAAAAGACATAAGAGGAGACATGATAAAGAGAAAAGATTTTTACTTAAAACTTTGGAGTAGAAATCTTCTACCTCTTTATCATAACTCCATCCATGTCTCTTATTAAAAATTTTAAAATTTGAATTTTAAACCTAACTCTTATTTTCTATATCCTAAACCCTAAACCTTACACGTTAAAAAATATATCATATCCCTAATTCTCTAAACCCTAATCACAACCTCTAACCTAGAATCATAATTCTTATACCCTAAACCTCTAATTTAAAGCAGATGCACGAATAAAGATATGAGAAAAAAGACGATTTGCACCCAAAACGTTGTATCAGTCCTTAATAACAAATTTTGGCAATATATAAAGAAGCCACCTTATTATTTTAAAATAAATAAAAATCCCACCATTATTCAGTTCTGAAACAAAGAATAATACACTTTGCATGCACATCTCCCCGAAAATTCTCGACTTCCCACTTACTCAGTGCAGATTCATTCAATCTGGGAAAAACAAAAAGCTCAAAGTTATGAACTCTGCAAACGAGAAAAAAATGAAGAAGAAGCAGAAGTAAAAGACAGAGGTTTACGTGAAGATTTCCGACAAATTGAGAGCAGAACAATGAGAACGGCCAGACCTGCTAAAACACCCAGGATTATTGCTACTGTTTTCCCCATATCATCTTCCTGGTGGGAATCTGAACACACAGAAAGTAATCAAAATCGACATGTCTGAAAATCTTATCCTTTTTAATATTTTATGGTTTCAAGGAGGGTAAAAGAAGAGTGGAAATGGGAATCTTTCCACTGTTTAGGGTTATGCCAAGATTCCCTCGACGGCTTTATTTTATTCCTCACGCAATAATGCTGCTTTTAAGGCACATCAGATGGTTCATATTCGAATGAAAAAGTGGAAGACTTATCGAAATCTGAAATTCTACTTTTTCGTCCGAAAATTTAATTAATTTTATTTAAATTTTTAAATCTAAAAATTAAGTGAGGCGAATGTCTTATCAGAAAAGATGAGATAATGAATGGAGGCATGACACAGATAATATGCAAGCAAAATTAGTTACTTAGAAGTAAATGATTTATGTTCGAGTTTAAGATTGTAAAACGGACACGAAAGATGAAAAAAAAAGTTATATGGTTATATGAATTGCACCTGGAGAGAGTTCGGCATAGTAGCCAGGAGCCCAGTATCGAGCATAACACTGCCCTAAGAATACACCGGCTGCTTCAGCCGATCCACATAAACTCTTCAGCTCCCCCACGGCAACAGCAAGGCACGAAGAGCAATCGCTCGCGCTCAAGTCCCCCAAACACTGAGCAAACCCTTCGACCAAACCCGACGAACTGACTTTGAAACCGATAGCCGATTCCAAGTCGTCTAAAACATCGTCTCTACGCTTGTAGAACTCGACATCATGGTTCACACTTTTACTGCATTTCTTGAACTTCAGGCTCGTATCCGGGACCCCCAAGAAATTAGCATGGTCGTATCTCAAATAGCATCCTTCGAGTTGTAACGAAGCACCGTTCGCATAGGGACAGACCAAGACTATCTGGTTAATGGCACTTTGCATGCACCTTGTGCAGTCGGCCTTCTGTAAATCACCCCGGCACTGGTACAAGCCGTATAGGGTAGCTTCGGGTGGCATCGAGCTTCCATTTCCAATAGCATACGTATTGTAAGAGACTTGAGAGGATGAGGTAACGACTGACGATAGAAAAGAGTTGAGGTTACCTTCGAAGGGTGAGCTCGATGCGTACTTGTCTTGAGAGCAACCGGCGTAGATAAAGATATTGGCTTTGACAATATGAACAAAGCAACAAAGAAAGACCGAGAGGAAGAATTCAAAGCTCCCAAACATTTTCTTTTGTGTTCTGTTTTAGCTGTGTGGAAGTAAGTCTGTGAATTGTGGTTGCTTTTGCCTTTTCCTATTCAAAAAGCCCCTCCTAGTAAACCGACAAAAAAATCGACCATACTGCCTCATGTTTGGGCTCGTAATAAGGTTGTTTCTGCCTTATTTAGGACACAACAAGCAGCCCATTACCTTTCAAACTACAATAGGGCACATGATCCGGGGAGCTTTAGGTGGCAATTGGCACAGGGTCATTGAAGTACTGGATGATCCTTTTTTACGCATCCGAACAAAGTTGTGGTGGAGTTGCCTCAAGAATCGCCACTACCACCTTCAAGATGCTTGATACAGACATTTATGGTGACACACTGTTTCAGACCTTTTCCTTCAAGATGCTTGATAGAGACATTTATAACTGTTTTATATGATTAATCATTGATATTTAAATATAGACGATCCTTTTAATCGAATTGCTTTATTTACGATCAGAAAATAATATTCGAAATGTTTTAGGAAGTGGACACCTGCTGCCTACTTGACAAGCAATCTTCCACTAGTGTTGGAAAGATTTGCTTGTTTATTTGAAGACAAATACAGCAGAGCAAGAACAGATACGTCAAAATTATACGCTATACGGCCTATTGTATTAATTTTTATTCGAATCTTTTAAAATAAATATTATTAGTTTTATCGAGATAACAGAAGGTAATTAAATTCTACAGAAACTTAAATTCCGAAAACTTCGTTATTACAAACATTGAACATAATTAATTGTCGTCGTTATCAAAATAATCCAGTGTTAACCACTTTTACCACCACTGGCAGCAGCATCCTTACGACGGCGCTTCCACGACATTTTCCAACCTCCGGTTCCGGCTGCAATCCGGGTCTTTACTCTCTCAAACTCAGAGAACCCGCAAGGTATCGTGATTCCACCTTGGTGACTAAACCCATACTCCTCTTCGGCTCCTCGCAAGAGCTCCCCGAACAAAGGGTGATTAAAGTAAATGACCGGCACCAGAACTCTATGAAATTCGTCGTCTTTTTTACCAACGTAAACAGCCAAGTGTCCTTTCGGAACTTCTTTTTTGATCGGGTCATGACCAATGGGAACATAACCCCGGCGATGTTTCACCGAGCAAAGAGATTTGGCTACTCGTGTCAAGCGGCGACCCCAAGCAATAAGCTTGGAGAAAGGCTTGGAGTTGCAGAACGATGATTCATCGGTCAAGGGACGGCAGCACCCACGTGGATTCCGAGATTTAGAAACGAACCAACCGGAGATTCGGACCAACCGCTTCCCGATCTTGAAGCCTCTCATCTTCCCCATCGATAACATCATGCAAAAAGAAGAAACTGTTCGTTTGTGTTTACGTGCTTTCTTTTTTCTGGGAGAAGCTGAGGAGAAAAGGCTAAAAGGGATTGTCTAGAGCGATAAGAAATTAACAGAAAATGGCCATGGATCTGCGATGGACATGGTCAGACGAGAGAGAGTGAGACAAACTTCAGAAAGAGACGTGGGTATATTAGACATTCTTGTTTCCCTCAACAACAGAGTTTTTCACTTCGAAACAAGACTTGTAAGAATAAAACAGCATCCTTCTTCTTCTTCTTCTTCTTCTTCTTCTTCTTCTTCTTTTATGTTTTGTCTCTCTGAAGAATTAAGTTCAGACACTTAGGTTGATATAGTAGGTTGATTAGAGCGTTATAAATAGAAAGAACAGGGAAGGTAAAAACAAAAAAAGGAATTTAGAAAGTTGGTCAACGGGCACGCGTAAATAAATTAGAATTAGAGCGTTGAAACTGGAAAATAATCAATCTAAATAAAAAAAGTCTTATTTATTTTTATTTAATTATTATAATCTAATTTATTTTTTCCAAAGTAAAAACTATTTAAAATTTAATATTAAATTTGATTTATTAATGTTACGCAACGAACGAGGTATTGTTTTTTTTCAATTAATATATGATATATTATTTATAAAATATATATTAATATATGCTAAGTCAAATCAACTTAATATTTGAATTTTATTGTGGTTCGTCATGAGAATGTCTATGGTCCATAAAGTGCTGGCTGTGGAGTGACCTAACAATTTGGGCATCAAACTTCAATTGTCAAGTGGACTTATTTTTTAATATAAAAATAACAATAGAAGATTTTGGCACAAATATTTTAAAAGTTATAAAATACAATTATATTTAGGTAATATTTTAAAAAATAATTTTTATATTTAAATTATAAAATTAAAATCGCTATTCTAAACACTTTAAGCATAAACTCTAAACCTTAAACACTAAATTTTAAATTACAACATATATATATATTCAAATTAAAATGTTTATATATCAAAATATTTTTTTATTCATTTTTAGCATACCTCAAAGTAGTATATGTTCATTTTCTATTAACCTTTTAATAATACATGTCTTATAAATAATCTATTCGAGTCTAATCTCTTAAAAAATAATAATATTTTTATCAAAATATTTTCTTTTATTAAGACTGTTTAGATGATTTATATTCGGATAGTATCTTATATACAAACATTATTTATGAATGATAATCACAACCACGAAAATATAATTTTTAAATTATAATTTTAATTGCAAACAATATATCTGTATAATTAATATTAAAATTAATTAGTATAATACATTAAAAAAATATAATCATTACAATTTAAAAATGAACGTTTAATAGGCTAAATATATCAAAACTAAGATTAAATTAAATCTCGACAGAATTCCTACATAGTAAATTTTAATAAGAATAAATTTAAATTGATAACCAATAAATAGTATTATTTAGAATAAATCTAAACTAAGATTAGAACAGTCTTGAAGCGAGGTGCCAAAGGCTATTAGGCTAATCTCATTACTCTTGAGGCCATGTTTGGGCCGTGAATGTTGGGTAAAAACAATAGAAAGGGACCGAGAAAAGAATTTCAATAGGGATGTATTGTTTTATTTATCTTAAAACTCTAAAATTAAATTAAAAAAATATTATTTTTACCGATTGAATCTTAATTTGATCGATATATTCGATAATTAAATATATATTTATGCTATAGTTTTCAAAGTCAAAGCTTTATTTGCAGTGTTTAATCTTTTTCATGTCTCTTTATGTTTGGCACACCTTTTGGGGTGTGATTAACGACATTATGAGGTTCCAAGGGGAAAACGTGACCGAACCGGTGCCAGGGTCCATGTTTTAGGACAACAGAATCTGTGTTTTGGTTTTGTTGAACAAGGAAAGGAAGTTAAATACAGATAAAATGATTCATATGATTATTATTATTTTAATTTAAAATTGATTTTATTTTCATATTATTATTATTTTAGCAAATATGAACCTTGGAAGCTAATCCATTACTGAAATTAGATAAAATGATTGATAATCAGCCCGTTTTTTATTCCAGCTAGCCTGTCCCAGTAGCCAGTAGGTCATAGTTCAATAAATTCAGACAATAAATACGAATCTTAGGATCGAGGGAGAAACCTACGGATATTATTTCACGATGGGTGGATATGCCTAAGCCAAACCTGTGCCTACGTTTTTCACGGCAGGGATCAACTGTACACAAGTTTATGACAAGATTTGTGTAGTCACTATTTACAAAATTATATCTTTGTAAAATTATAAAAATTATTAAATATATTCACAAACCTTAAACTCTAACTATAAACACTGACTTTAATCTTAATTATAATTTTTTATATATTTTTTACCGATAATATATAAATAATTTCCTTATAATTCTTTAAAAGACTCGTGTTGCACTTGTTTCTTTCCTTACCCTTCCGAATCGTCTCTCTGTAAATTTAGTGAGTTCTTCAAGTCCTTGTCTCCTGTCGCATAACTGTGCTTCTTAAATGGACTGGTACCTAAGCCATGGACGTGTTTATTGCAACTTGCTACCAAATTGGGCATTTATTATTACGTATATTTTGGATTGACTATGAACAAGAGTAATTTATGGGATGAAAGCAACCGGAATGATCGGTTTGGAAGCATGTTCAGACACAAATTCTATATCCAGGATAGGACTGTCATTGTCATTACCAGCTAATCTCAGGGATTAAACTCTAAGGATTTGATTTAGGGTATACAGGAGAGATTATATTATAGGTCTGACTCATCACATTAATCGTGGTCTTTAACCAATAAAAATTACTCATTCTATTACTAATCAATTATGTCATTAATATAATTTCTAGAAATTATGTTTTTAAAATGACATGAAAAATATGAGTGAAGATTCATTAAATGAAAAAAATGAGTTAAAAAATAGTGGTGAAGTGGATGATTATAATTGGATGGGACCATAGCTAATGTGGTAAAGCGAACCCATGATATAATTTCTCATTTATCGGGTATCCACAAAACCTAATACCTAAATAATTGAATAATGAGCATGGGCGGAGCCACCCTTTAACAAGGGTGGTCAAATGACACCTCAAAACTTTTGAATCAATTTATTTTTATATGATTTATATATATATTTTTTAAATAAATAAATAAATAACATCAATTTATAAACAACTGACACCCTTAAGTATAATTCTAAAAAATGGTATCACATATTAAATACTTAAAATTTAAAAATTCATAATATATAATCTAAATATAAAAAATAATAATTTAAAATTAATTCTAATATATCAAAATTTATCAAAAAAATCTCATTTTTTCAATATAACAAATAATTTCCATGATATATATATAAAGATCACATTGAAAATAACAAATAATTTCTCTTCATACGTATTTATCATAAAGTAGTGCCTTCAGTACAGTCCTTGTAACTAATTTCCATGTTTCTTTGACCAGAAACTAGTTGGAATCAAACCCCTACTCGCCATCTATCAATAATGGAGCAAGTTAGTGATGGAGAAAGAAGACACGGATTTGCCCTAAAACAAACACAAAACACTGCTACCATTCTTCACCCAAGAGTTTCTATTCTTTTTAATTTATATTTTTAATATTTTTCAAATATAATTTTTTATTTTATTAAACTCTATTATTCATCTAAATCGATAATAATCTTCGAGTTTCATATTAGATTTTAAAATAAATATTAGATTAAAATCTAAATTTTAAAGTATGTCACTTTCTGAATCCCAGAGCCCACTTGGGTCTTCTCTTTTACCGTTTTCCACCGAGAACTGAGAAAAGTCACTGTCCAGTGTCTTGTCATGTTGCAGTTTGCCAACCAAAGGGTTAGGGGTTCCAAGGGTTTCATGGGGACATGCCCAGACCTTTTCATTTCAGTCAAGACCATGTAATTAAGAAGACCCAATTTTTTTTATATATAATTTATGCTTTACACTAGACTGGACTAACAATGGTGTTCAAAGACAAAAGAAAAGACACAACAGCTCTTTAAATAAGCCCAATCCCCTCTCTCTATTGCTTCCATTGGTAGCTGCAAAACAGCCGGCACCAGTTGGCCAGGCGCCGTTTAGCTTTTCCTGAACTATCATCGTCTCGTTTTCTTTGAAATAATGGTGAGTACACCAGTATTTTCTTGAGCTTTGAAACAAGAACGTTCTTCTAAGTTCAAACTGGAAAAATTATTAACCATGGTAAGTGTTTTCGTCATGAATACTGGGATTTTTAGGTTTTCTCTTCTGTATGTGATAAAGATAAATGAATTATGATTTTTTCCCTCTTGTTTTACAGTTGTTTTCTTCACAAGTTCCTCGTTGGCTTCAAGTTCTTCTTACTGACAAATTCTTCAACGCCTGTATAATCCATGAAGATGCCAAGAAAAACGAGAAGAACATCTTCTGCTTGGATTGTTGTATCAGTATTTGCCCTCACTGTTTCAACCCCCATAGCTCCCACAGGCTTTTACAGGTTCCATTTCTGGAATTTACCCTATAATCTCACAGATATACTTCATTATTTTTTTGTTAAATCCTTTCTCTTGTTGCAGATAAGGAGATATGTGTACCATGATGTGATAAGGCTGGATGATGCAACGAAATTAATGGACTGTTCTTTTGTTCAAGTAAGTCGCCAACCGCCATTGTTGCACCTTGTTAACCTTTAAATTTAACTCTTTTTTGAAGGTAATTTAATGGCTTCCGTCTTCTCTTTGTTTTGTTAGTCCTACATAACGAACAGTGCAAAAGTTATATTTATAAACCAAAGGCCGCAGACAAGGCAGTTCAGAGGCTCCGGCAATTTCTGCACCATCTGCGACAGAAGTCTGCAAGACCCTTATCTCTTCTGCTCTCTCTCCTGCAAGGTTCCGTTTCTCCGGCTTTTATTCTGGCCATTTTTATTCCTTCTGACTCGGTGACTCACCTTTTCTGGTGTCTTTTTTTGTTATGGCAGGTGAATTATTTGTTAAGGACAGAAGATGGGTTGTCCAAGTTCCTGTTCGAGTGCAATTACTTGCCTTTACCTGACTCTGGGTTGGATGATGGTTTGGTCACAACGGACTCGGTCCTCAACCCCTCTGGTTCGACCAAAACATCGTCTGGGTCCGGCGGATACGATGAAGCATGGTGTGGAGCACTTGCTTCTACTGCTACAACGTCAGAGATCGTGAGGAAGAAGAGGACCAGTTTAACGGCATGTCGTCCGACATGTCCACCGGTGTCTGGAAGTCTGATGAACCGGAGAAAGAAGACCCCACAACGAGCTCCACTGTACTGAAAAAAAAAGTAGGGAGAGAGGTAAGGGGAGATTCGGACATTATTTATATCTTAATATTATTCATTTTTAGGCAATTTACAGATTCAACCTCTCCAGTTTTGTTCATGTAGTATTACAGTCCTCTCCTCCCCCATAGCCAATTGACAATCCTCAGAACCAGAAAAAAAAAACATATTCTTTTTTCTCTTTTATATATATATTTCCAGTTTTTATGTGTATATTTAGTGTTTGAACTAATTAGTATTTATTATTTTAATCATAATTAGCTGTAATGAAATCTTAAACTCGACAGCTGAATGGTCTGGTTCTGGAATTTTGTTGGTTTTCCAGTACAGAGTGGGGACAAGTAGTCGGCGAATCCTATTAAATTATTTTCTGTTTTTCTTCTCTTCATTTGAGAAAAAGCAGTCTAAATATACAATCTTTTGCATTTCAATCTTTGGTCGGAACTTGTGGCATTAAATTATACGTTTCTTTTCATAATTTTCCAGGAAAATTTTGTGTTCATGATTATACGTAATTGTTTTAACATTTCCCAAGAAATTGTTTTTCTTAAACCTAACTTTACAATGAAACTGGTTTTAGATCCTCAAATATTGTTGCTTTCAGCTTCTGATATCTTCGGTGTCGTAAGTTCAACTTATTTGAATTTAATTCGATTAAAGTTTAATTTAATTAGATTTAAGTTTAAATCTGATTTGAATTTAAAACGTGTTGAAATAAGTTATTCAATATGTGATTCTAGAATCTTGTAAATTGCTTGAAAGTATAATATATATTTTATGCATTCCGTTTCACTTTATTTATTTAGTATTGATAATTTTAATAAAAAATTTTAATTTTAATTTATTATAATTTTAAATTTATTATTAATAAAAATATATAAAAAATATGTTTTAAAAATATTTAATTAAATAATTTAAAAATATATATTTTATAAAATTTAATAATTTAAAATATTTAATATAACAAGAATCAAAGTTTTAAAATTTTAACTTTTAATCGAGTCCTCTTAAGCCATTTTTTTTACTTCTAAATCTTCATAATTAAGTGTCCATTTTTTCATCCTTTATATGAAACAAAGCATAAACCGTGTTGAAGTGAGAATCGAGCTTTTACAATGTTTATGTTCACCAGATAAAACAACCAGGACAAGTATTTTTTTTGTCTTTTAGTCATCTTTTCCAGCTCTGGGTTTCTGCCACGTAGCAATAAATATATTGTCTTCTTCTTCCACAATTGCAAAAATATAAAGACCAAGGGGACCACGGTCCTGTTGCTCATGCCATGGGTTATAGTTTAGTTGCATCGGCTGCCGTGTTTGGGACTTTTGGACCATTTTATACACACTTTAAACCTAAGCAGTGACGGAGTTAGGATCTAATATTGAAAGAGGCTAAAATCGATTAAACCTATAAATTAGAAAATTAAAAGGGACAAAAGTTTTATTTAATTAATATTTAAACTAAAAAAAACTAAAAATATAATTATACCAAAAAATTTGGAAGGGACTATTGCCCCTCCCAGCACATACACAGCTCCGTCCCTGACCGTAAGGCGTAAACGAAAACATTGGCAACCTCAGACTTGTTCCGGAGGGTTCAGGTAAGGAAATCTCTGGTACAAATTGTTTTTTTTTTTTTAATATATATACATCCTATTTTGAAATAATAAATTTATAATTTATGTTTTAAGGTTTAAAGTTATGGTTACGATTCAGAAAATTAGGTTAAAATATATTTTTAAGGTTTAAAATATAAAAATTAAGATTAAATTTTAAAATTTTATTTTATTTTTTAAAAATAAAACATGAAAACTAGAAAATTTTTATTTAAAAATATCAGGACGTGGACCGGTCTACGTATACAAAAATAGTGAATCACAATTACAGCCCATGTTAAATAGGTCAAAAGTTAGCCTTTAATGAATAGGTTACACTTTGAAATTTATGCACATCAAATAATTTTGTCGTTTTTTTGGTTTTATATGGTCCAACATAATTAATTTTTATTCGAATTATTAAACAATTAAATAAAATATACATTGTTCCGTGAAAAATCAACATACAACTAAAATAATAAAATAAAATTCGGAAAAATTATTATTATTTATAAAAATGGTACATTCGATTATTGTGACTTTTAAATGATATTAAGGGCCGATTTAGTAGCACTTTACATATCCACATATGTATAAATAATACATTCGATATGTAACATTTATTTATTAATTTTGTATACATAATCTATGGTACGTATAATTTATTCAGAAGCATCTATTTCTTGTATCCATTTGTCAGCATCCCACGTGTCCCTATACTTATCACCATTTTCAAATATCCCTTTCACGATGGTAGAGAACAATGTTATTTCCTTCCATCTTTTAGGGAGCTCGATGTTCAACTCAGCAGCAAGCCAACTCACGTATTCAATCTGTCACAAGTGAAACAACATGATCACGACAAGCACAGAGAGACAGGGACAGAAACAGAGACAAATATACTCGACAGTGGGAGGTGTAAAGGGGAAACCTCGTCATTCTGGAGGCTGTGTGTATGATGCTTGGGAAGTCCGGCCTTCTCCATCTTACTGTAGTGTTCTTCGACAGAAGACGACATCGCTTCTTGGGACGGAAGCTTCACCGTGCCGGATAAAGCTTTTGCCACCCATTTGGCTTGTAATTCCATCACTTTAAAGATCACCACCTGGTGTTGTTAAAACATGGAATGCAGTTTTAGAACTGTTTGAACTTTGATCTGGTGACTATAAAGTATAAGGGTAAACTATATAAATGATCCTTTAACTATACCTCAATTATCTTTTACATCCTTTTACTATCAAATGTTACAAATTGGTTTATTGGCTAACTTTTTTTATACAAAGTGGTCCTGTATCGTTAAAAATTTAACGAAAAACTGATGTAAACGTTAACATGCTGACTTGGATAACCATGTGACATCCCCGATCTCTATAATCCAAGTCAACATGTTAACGTTCACATCAATTTTTTGTCAAAATTTTAACGGCACAGTACCATTTTGTATCAAAAAAGTTAGTCAATGAACCAATTTGTAACATTTTATAGTCAGAGGATGTAAAAGATAATTGAGATATAGTCAATAGATATAAACAACATTTGAGAACAAGTTGTTTACCCTGTAATTTAGTCCTACGAAAGAGAGCCATGGAGCTAAGCTCGGTGGGAATACATGCTTGTACAAAGGTCCAACACGGTTATCGTCCACAGTAACAACCCCATTTGATTTAAGAAATGGGTAATGGTATTTGTACCTGAAATAGATTTCTTCTTCATCTTCTTCACAGGATTGAAAAGCATATTGAATCTAAAAAAAGCAAAGGATTCAATGTTTTTTAAGATATACCCTGTGCAATGAATAATGACATCTGCATCAACAATCGTTCCGTCTTGGAATTCCACCTTCCCATCTTCATGTGCGCGTTCAATCTGTGAAAAAAGGGTTAGTTTATCTACAAAAAAGAAACGAAATTTCATTAATTCATGAAATGTAGAACAAACCATTGAATGTTGCCAAGCGTTGTCATAAATGTCACCCTTTACCAACTGGAAACTAGGTGTTCTAACAGCTTGATGAACTTGTTTTGCAAGAGAGGAGATCTCTTTCAAAATGTCGACGGCACTCGGTCCGTTCCCGATGAGGACCACTACCTGTGAAGCATAAGGCAAGATCAGTGTAGCAATGGGTGTGTTGTTAGGGTTCAGATGTATGGATTGGATTTTACAGGGTGATTATAAATGGTTTGAATACCTTGTTTTCAAAAGGATCAGGAGTACGGTAGTTATGGCTATGTATCTGCAATCCAGGCCAAATTTCCCTGCCTAAAAATGTGTCAAAAAGTTATATTTATGTATTAGAAACATGCAATTACGGATAAGTATTCGATCGAGTCTAGTCAAATAAAAGAATCTCGAGTTATTAGAGTTAACCGATTGCAATAAGCTCCAAATGGCATCCATGAAATACCTGGGAATTCTGCAACAATTGGCTCTGTGAAATTACCATTGCAAACAACCACAGCCTGGAAAACCTCCTCCTTCAATACCAGACCTGACTCAGTCTCTCGAGTTATAGTCTCAACAACCCACTCGTGACTCACTTCATCAACTAGCTCCACCCGAACCACTTCATGCCCGAATCGAATCATCTCCATCAACCCAAAATCCCTGGCAAAATCCTCAAGAAACCTGAGCACCTCTTCATGACCCGGAAACGTCCTCTGATCCCCACCTTCTTTCTTCTCAAACGGATAGTCCAAGAAGCTCATTGTCTGCCTAGGAATATTCACTCGAAGGGATTTGTACAGGCTACTGTGAACTATTTCACGATTCGGATCAAGACCCAATGGGTCGGTCTCCACCCGTGGATTATAAAGCCAAATACCACCAACTCTGTCCGCCTTTTCAAAAACAGTAACCCGGTGACCCTCTCTTTGAAGCTCCCTGGCCGTAACGAGCCCCGCAGTGCCGGCACCGATAACCGCTACCTTGTAAGATTTCCCCATTTTCTCCGATATATCCACACCGTAACATTTCGCCCATCTATTTATAGATAATCCTTGAAGCCTTACAAATTTGACAAATCTAGCTTTGATGCCCACTCCGTACGAAATAACATTCATTCAAATCACTGTTTCTAATTTCTGGAAGCATGTAATTGTAACTAATTTGAATTTCTTTAGCTCAAACCCAGTTTTTCTCGGTACATTTATGATTTCAGTTGCCGGGGTTTGAACAATCTTTGAGGGACGACTTGTTTCTTAAATGTTGAAGTGGAAAATGAGATGCCGCTTGACTTAGGTTTCTTCCATTTGTTTTTTGAACTCTAAAGCTCATTCTTCTTCCCCACGTTTTCGGTAGATTTAGGTCCCGTTTTTAATTGTCGTGGGAAATTAAGATTAAGCCTTTATAAAAATCTGGAAGAATGAGAAGTGTGAAAGGGAGATGATTTTCTGTTTGGTACAATGGAAAATGAAAAGGAAAGTAACTTTTCAAAATTGGAGGGGAGAAAGATAGAAGAAAACCGAACCAGGCTGCTTTTAATAGAAACATACCAAAACACCCTGATTATATTTGAAAATTAAATAATTTAATTCGATTTATATAAAAATATTCATTTTTATTTAAAAAAAATAAAATTTAAATTATAAAATAAAATTTTAAAAATTAAATAACTTAAAACTTTGAGTAATTAATAGATAATTTTTAAGTTTAAGTATAGTCTCTCAATTATGTCTGATACTTATATATCATATACAAAAATTATGAATATATATATTATATCGTTATAGAAAATTATTTAAATTAGAAATAAATTGTCAAATTAGTGAGATATTGTATTTATTTTTTTTATTTAAGAAACTATTATATCAATCAAATTATTTAAGGATCTATAGCATTTTGAACAATATAATTTTTAAGGTCAATTGGATTACAACCTGACTTCATAAAAATTAAAAATAAAAAATAAAAATCTGTGAGGTCGATTAGATTACAACCCGACCTCATAAAAAAATAATTTAAAAAATGAATGCAAATCCGGAGATCCATGGCTTCCATACGGATTCTTCTCTTATTGGTCACTTACATGAAAGCATAATTTAAATATTGCATGAGGTCTAATGAAAATCCCATCCACCTCAATTTTTTATTTTTTATTATTCTTAAAGTCAGATTATAAATTATACGCTTTTAACATTTTTTATTATTTTTTATGAGACCAGATGAAAAGTATTTCGACCTTAATTATTATTGAATTCTCACAGATTCTTAAATAATATATTGATTACAATGATTTTTAAAATAGAAAATCAATTATAATATCTTACCAATTTCGCTATCTAAATAAAGTTCAAATTATGAAAACAACTCTTTAATTCAATTAATAAAAAATTTTAATTTGATTCGATCAAATATAAACCTTCAACGATTGGTGTTCTCATCAGTTATTTTGTGCTCGCATGTCAAACCTCTATTGGTCCTCATTTTATACAACCATGTGGTGCCACGTAGGAGAATCCCCCACCTATAACAGGAATTTTGAGAACCGTATTTGAATTCTTTTTTTCCCTCTTGAAAATGTATTTAGTCAGGAAAATGACTAATTTTCTGTGAATATTAAGTATAGTTTATTTGATTTTTCTCATTGTACATTTGAGACCATACATTTTATGTTAATATTGAATTTTGCCACTTTAATTTTGTTTCATTGAATTCCACCTTAGATTTTGATTTTGGATGGATATTGGTGGGATCGTATCAGTATTAATATATCGGATCCCATCAAAACTTTGCAGTTAAGTGTGTTTGGACGAGAATGGTATTAAGATAAGTAACCTCCTGGAAAGTCCTCGTGTTGCACTCCTCTTTTAAATCACTCGTAGCTGGGCATGAAAGAAACTCATGAAGCTGAGAAATAAATGGTTATCAATGAGGAATTTGCATGGTGAGTATAAAATTAAAGATGTATAGAATATTATCAGACCGAAACGAGATAAAGTAGAATAGGCAAAGATAGTATGGAAAAGCTTGACAATGTCTCAAACATTCATTTATCTCATGGTTGGTTGTGCTAAATAGATTGCCAACAAAGGATAGAATGTTTCGGTGATGAGTTCATTTGGACCTACATTGCTTGTTGTGTGAGGAAGAACTTGAATGTAGAGATCATGTCTTCGGTGAATGCCCGTACATGATGCAAATATGATCCATTTTAATCTAGGATTGCAATCTACTATTTCAGTACAACAAATGGAATGAACTACTGGAATGGATGCAGTGTGCAGGGAAAGATAAAACCATGCAAGTTATACTGATTCGATTAGCTTGGTGTAGTATAAATTATTATCTATAACAGGAGCGGAATTTTAGGAGCCATGGAAGACAACCGAGGGCAACCCGGGATGTTTATACTCGTATAAAAAATGACATTCGTGCTAGGATCACTAGATGTAATAACTTAAAAAATCTAGATAGTTTATAGCTTTTAAATAGGAATTTTGTTAGAGAATACATTTGTATAGAGGATCGAGGGTATACATCTTTTATAGTTATTGTATGACAGTTTATTGGACGAATAAAGTTCAATTTATCCAAAAAAAAAATTATTCAAATGATTTTGAATAATTTGAAGAATAAACTTGATAGTTTTTATTATTGTATTTTAATAGTTAATAACGATTAATTAATATAATATTAAAATTAAGGGTAAACTATCCAAACTCACTAAACTATTAGCTTGATTTTATTTTGTACATATAACTAAAACTTTTATCAATTAGGTCACTAATTTTGTATCATGTTGTTTGACCTCAAAATGCATTCGATATCAATTATGGGAAGACTCATATGTTACCAAGTGGTAAGCAGATTAATATTATTTAGGTTTATTTCGAGTTTAAAATATTATGTATGTAGAAAATTTTCATTAAAAAACTTATCTAGGTGTAATAATAGGACGAAATAGGAACGATTTTGCATTTCTCATTACGTCACCAATACTTGTAGATACGTATTGGGGAATCCTATTAAGCATTTTTGGAATTTTTTCATCTTTATACTCGTCTCTTATGGATTTTCGTGATTTTCAATTAATCCTTGTACCAATAAATAAATAAAACTTAATATCTTCATTTGTTTTAAACGAATCTAGAGTTTTGTATGGTTATAAAAATATAAAACTCACTTATTTATCTTGTAGAACGTTTCGTGTTTTTTCAAAGTTATTGTTAAATCTGTTTTTTAGATATTTATTGTCAAATTTTTACGACCTTTCAATATTCAAATATTCATATTTTTTAAAATATATATCAAAATTGATTCTCGCATATTTTAAATAAAACCAAACTGAATCATATTTACAACAATGTATAGATCACTTTATAATTATTTTTATAAAATTTACAAATAATTTCTAAACTTATTTTTATAAAACCAAGCTGAAATATTAGATTTTTGTTATAAAAAATAGTAAATTACCCTTATGACCATCCAATTTTATAAAATATTAGGTTCATTGTGGATATTTTGGGATTCCAACAATGATTTATTCGATATAGTTCGATATCCCTATGGTTGGAATATATTAACCCCTATCCTTTCATCATTTGAATTTTGATAATAAAACTTCTATTTCCATCTTTATGGACAAAGATTTTGATTTTTCATCCATCAATTTAGATCCTTACGATTTTCGATTATTCGTCACCCGATTATCCCTTTATTTATCCATTTAAATTAGATGTGTGACACGAATTATTTTAAATTAATTATATTAAAATTTTAAGGAACCAAAAGGACAATAAAAATCAATTTCGAACTAAACAATCCTCTGCTTGCTGATGAATGAAAAGGAGAGTAGAAAAAAATGACTAATAAATTAAATTATGATGCATTAATAATCTTATAGAATTCACTTCAATTAATTTAAAAATTAAATTCGATAAACATTATATTTTAACCTACGGAGGTTATTTAATTATAGATAAAATTATATTTGAATCACTCAATTTACTGATCGAAGATAAAGCTGCAGGAACTTTGGACCATCGACTCACCGGATCGACAAGGACCGGAACCCACAAATCAACGATTCGAAACAAATCTCGACTCAAATCAACGATTCAAAATCAAATATATTTTACAACACAGATTCACGCACCCCATGCCCAGGACCAGGCGAACGAACCCACTTCTTCTATTGATCAGATTCTGGAAAAAAGTTGATCAATTATTTGGAATCGTTGCCGCTGTCGTCGTTGCCGATTGCCTTAGTTGTAGCCGAAGGTTTGCGGTAGTTTTCTTCGATGTGTTTGGCCATGACATAGCCGGTATTTGCAAGCTTTTTGATGTTAGGAACGGTATAGTTCTGAGCCAGATAGATACCGAAAAGAGTCCCGGCCATTAAAGAGAAACCGCTACGTATTATACCCATATCTACAAGAGACTGAAAATTCAGAGGAAAGAGTCCGGCGAGCGGCGGCGATTTGGGTGGTTATTGGTGGAGGATGGGGAAACTTATACACTGCTATTGAACTTGGTCAATTTTCGTGAGGTGCAAGTCTCTGACCCCTCTCCCAAGGGTCAATCGCTTGAGTCTCAAGCAAAAGCAAGTATTTTTTAAAGCAAAGCTAAAATGGTTTAATTTGGTCAATGTTCTCTATACTATTGTAGAATTTAAAATTGTTTTTTTATTCTTTGCTTTTTTTCAAAATTAAGTCCTTTTATTTTTTTAGTTCCCCATGTTTATACTTTTCATCAATTTAACCCTTGTTTTATTAAAATATATGAGTGAATATTATTAATTTAGCAATACAATTTCTCAATCACTCTATGTTTAAAGCTTTTTAGTGGTCTATTCAGTAAAATTTTAAATGTAGAAGACTATAAAAGCTATTTTACCTTTTTCCTATACTTGTTAAGTCGTTAGTTAATAGTAAAATTAAACAAAAGTTAGGGGACTAACAAGATTTTCAAATAAAAAATAGTACTATGGAATTAATTTTGCAAAAATAAAATATAGGATCAATTTGTAAATTATGGAACTGTACAAGGGTCTTTGGCATATTTAAACTAAGCTAAATGGTTTCTTAGATGGTCAAATTATAGTTTGGTCCCTCTAAAAAGTAAT
Source organism: Abelmoschus esculentus (assembly GCA_035048815.1). NCBI lineage: Eukaryota > Viridiplantae > Streptophyta > Magnoliopsida > Malvales > Malvaceae > Abelmoschus > Abelmoschus esculentus. The sequence continues at coordinate 15,818,566 of JAUCBN010000031.1, forward strand.
AAAAATATATTTTTTGAATCAGATACAATGGATAAAAGTAATATCTGTTTTAGAATATACTATCAACTATTACACAACAACCCTTAATCAATGTACTGTAAATATTGATGTTCCCCTTAATCACTGAGGCAAGATGTTTTATACAAGATATATATATCTTATTTTATATAAATTTAAATTATAACATTTCTATAAAGTTATTCATAACTATAAACAGCATTTCTTACATCATGATGTACATCATGCAAAATGTATACATTTAATTTGATTTTTATACTCGAGATCTCTTATATCGAGCTATATGTCTTTTTTATTTCGGTTTTAAGATACCAGTGGCTATTAGTATCAAGCATCGGCAGAAGCAGAAGACTGTTGTCGCCGAGCTCGAGCAGTGAAACCAGCAAACCAAGCAACCCTCATGAGTTGTACACCAAGAATCAGTACCCACCAACAGACCAAGCCCCTGATAGTGTGCATCATCCATGCCGGTGCACTGAGTTCAACCCCAAGTTTCAACCCCCTCATTAGCTGCAGCACACGGTAAGCTTCGTACACGATTGGGGTCACCAACCAGATCGGTGACTCCCAATGCCATGTCAACATCTCAGTCAACATTTGTACTGCTAGAAGCAGAATGTAAGGACCCAATAGAACTGCATAAGGGATGAAAGGTAGCTGAGGCTGGAGGTAGCCCTTATGGGATCCAAACAGTATCATTAAGGGGATTGCGAGTCCGGTCAAAGTTGCAACCAAATTCCAGAACTGGTAACTAAAGGGAGGTTTGCTCTTGGAAGCTTGTGTCATGTTCTTTGACTTGGCACAATGATCTGCCATGAGGAGAAAAAGGGTGCAACCCAGATTGAAGATGCAATCAAGTCCGACCAAGGAAAGAAGGCTGACCACATTTGGACCAATGAATATGGTGGATATTGGCAACCACAGTGTTGGTACCATGCCTGTGCCAAGGAGAAGAGAAGGTCCGAGCAGCCACAATGGCCATTTAAGAAACTGACGCTGTGCAACAGGCTGATTGGTCGCATCTGGGAGATCTTTAGCTTTAGTCACTGAAGTCTCTTCCTTGCTTTCAGGACTCAGAGTTTCAAATAATTCAGATGATTTATCCAAGAAGTTTTCACCAGCTTTGTCAGTTAGAGCGTATGTGAGGGGTGAAGGTTCCCACTGAGGAACCTTCGTGCAGCAAACAGGGGTTCGTCTGAGGCGGATATGACGGAAGGGGAGCACATAAGGCACCTTTGAAGCTTTTAACAATAGTGAGCGTTTGGAACGAACCTCAGGAATTTTAGTAACGGAGCTGGTACAAGAAACTTGAGCTAGAGAAGTCATCCCTAGGTTCATAACTGATATCTTCAGCAACCTTAACAAGATGACATGGTTTTCACTTCTGTGAAACATATATACAATCGTTAGTAGGAAAACTCAAGCCTGAACAACTTAACATCATGAAATTATTTGTTTCCCACTAAAATTCTTATAGATTCAGAGAATTCGGAAAATTCATACATGAAATACACATTGTGTTCCAATATCATGGTTTGCTCTAACAACTCCCAGAGTATTCCAAACTTTAGATTTTCATGCAATTACAAAGATTATGTCAATCAAAGTACAGCAAAACCTGTCTTAATTGTTCAAGTAATTATAGATATCACACTAATTAGACACGAACATTGGTTGAAGAGACAGCAACTACAGTGAAGAAGCTCTTTTTAGCATCTAAAAGCTAATTACAAGTACAGAAAAGCTATATCTTCCCAGCAAACTCAAAGCTAAAGCCCAGCAGCATAACGAAATGCAATCTTCAATCACAGAAAACCAATTAAAAATCCATTCTTTCTTTTTAATGGAAATTCTTCAAAATCTTCAACAATTATATAAATCTTACAAACCCAGAAATACACACACATCAGATTATATAAATACCAAAGCAAAAGTTCTTCAAAATCTTCAACAATTAAACCAGAAAAAGCACCCATATCATCAAATGAAGCAAACCGCAATTACATCACAAGGTAAAATCGAGATTTCAGCGTGCAAATTAATCCTACAAACCCAGAAACACACCCACATCAGGGTTGATAACCGGTAAGTAAAAAAGCTCAATTTTTTAGTACAATTTAATCATGATTTACCTTATTTCTAGGAACGATGTTGCTTTGCTGAAATGGAGGGTAAAAGTCCTACAAACCCAACAATGAAAAATCTTGTAAACTCGCCTCTAATCAAACACTTCTCTTCCTATATTGATATTTGGGTCATTGGGTGGTGGATAGTAGGCCGAGGAATAAGAACAGATTGGATTTGAGGCCGGGCGTTGGTTTGTAATAACACGGGCTACCATGGACACTAAGCCCGACCAAACTTTAATCTCTCTTTTGAGTTCTATTGGATCTTGTTTGGGTTTTAGCAAAGAATCAAAGGTTCCAACTTTACATGTTTTTCAGAATTAGCCTGCCATTGGGTCTGACTCCTGTCGGCCTTAGTCTAAATTTAGATGTTTTTAAGTTTGAATCGAATTCCGTTTTTATGTTATTTTTTTTATAAATTTCTAACTATTTAATCCTAAGGTTAATCAAGTGAATTTATGTTCATGCTTAGTTTTAACAAAATTTAAAGTTAAATAATAAATGTTATTGCATCGAATATAAAATCAGAATTCCAACTTTTAAAGCTCATTTCGAGGAAAATAAAATACAATTTAAGCTCTCTTTATCATTGAAGTAGGAAACGGTCGTTGAACTGTAAACAAACATCGAAAGAAATTAAATTTCTTAGCTATCAGTAAATGATCGTGATTATATCAGTCTGTTTATACTACACTGAAAGAAATGTACTCTAAAGTTGATATAAGAATGACGGTATGATAGTTTACTATGTTCTGAATTCCTTGGCAACGTTACTATTGAAATAATGATATTACGATAATCGTAATAAACACGATACGGTCGAAAATACGTAATAGTTGGTTTATGTTGTGTGCTCAGACAGTGGGGATGGGGGAGTTGAGTTGGAAAGAGTGTATGAGATCAGAGTCCGGTAAATCCAGAGGCGGCAGAGAAAAATGTCCGTAAGTAGAGCTGCCTCTCCTGATTTCTTTCATGCTCAACAGAGCTGCAACTGTGTTCCTGAAAATCCCTTTCCCTGCTACTGTTATAGCTTCCCTTTGTTCCTTCACAATTTCTGCTTCTACTTCTACAGGGAACACTTCATCAATGGTGTTCTCGCATTCCTTGACCAGCTTCGAAACGAGATCGGTTATGAAAAACGGTTGCTGCAGCACTTTCTGGATGAAGGGCAACCGCAACAATCCGCCGGTTCGCTTGTCGTATTTCTTCAATATCTTAGCCAAACCTACACCACCATCAAAACATTAATCGTATGAAAAATGTTGACGAGAAGATTGTGACACAGTGAGTGATTACCTGTGTAATTGATATTGCTGTAATTGAGTAAGAGGACCATTTCGCCATGGAAATCGACCATGTCTTTTCGAACTTTGGCCATTTTGTCTTTATATTCTGCTTCTGAAGGCTTGGTTCCACCGGGGCCCCATGTGTCTGTAACTCTCTTAATCCTCTGCTGCAATTCCTGGAGATATAAATCCTTTACTTCAAACTTTTATTGGTGTTTGAACAATGCAATTCCATTGTATTGCTTGCTTTTTCTCAACATCTGAGTTGGCTATGGATGGTTGGATGAGTCACTCGAGTTGACTCAACCAACTAAAAAGTCTCCACTATACTTGTAGCACTAGCAATTATTATTATATGTTGATTGATCTATGATACAAAAAGAGTCATACGCTTACCTTATGCCGGATGATAAAGTCTTCCTCTTGTTCCATGAAAAAAGCATTAAATTTGTCGATCTCATTGTTCAACATGTACATGAATTCAGCCTCGGCATCCGCCTTTCCAAGCTCCGGACACTCGGTCGAAGAAATCAATCGAACAAGCTTTTTCAACTCTTTGTAAGACAAGAACTTGTCCCGCCAAGCCGGTAACGTTTCCTCGATTTGCTGCTTTAGTCTCTTCCCGAACTTCATACTCGAAAGAGACAAACACCCGAAAATTGAATGAGAATGGAGGCTCAGGAATGGTAATTAAGGCAGAGGAAGGGAGTATGAATTGGTTTTAATATCAAAAGAGACATAGAATCTGTAAGAGCATATGCTTGGCGTGATGAAGTGAGGGGGGTTAGAAAAGGTATAACAAGAGTCGTTGAGATTAGAGAATTCCTAAGCATATTCGTTGGTCATTGTGTTAAAAGTCATTCATGCCAAACACACCCTATGAGCAAGCCCCAATAGCAATGCTTTATTAGAGGTTAACTTTTAATACTACATGTATTAGGGGAAAGCAGAAACGGGGAAGATGGGTTAAGAAGGATGTACTAAATTAACAAGCTGGTGAGCATTTTGCGTCAATCAGGGTGGAGAATTGCAACTTTAAATGACATGGGGTCCTCCTAGGATGCTGTGCTGTCTTGGCTTGCGGGGGCTGTGACAGATATATGAGTGAAAGGTTGTCAAGGTAGCATAAGCAAAGAGAGAATAGAGGATGATTCTTAGGAATGATTCCTTAGAATCTCCAATCAGAAATAGATTACCAAACCTGCCAATCTCAACTATGTATGTCTGCTACTACCATAAATAAGCATTTAAAAAGTTGCTAAAACAAAAATTCCCTAAAAATTGTTCAAAAAATAACTATTTTTAGTTATATTTTGATAAAGAATAAAAACTTCATAATCCTTTTTATTTCAATTATAAATCTATAAACCCTAAACCATAAATACTTTATTATATTAGTATAGTTTCGTTTAATTAAATTCATATTTTCTACAAGTACTGAAATATTATAGAAAATTTAAAGTTATTTCATAGAGGGTATTTCGAGAGCTTATTTAATCAGAAAATAATTATTTTACTACTTTCGACCTTTAAAAAAGAGTCAATCTAGTTTGCCTTTAAAGCCAATATTATGCTGACCAAGACTGCCCAATTGCAATCACGGGGCCACAATCTCACGTCGAAAGAGGAACTGCTTAATACGGACCTCCCATCATACAGCATCCCTCCCAACTGGCACGCCAGCAGAGCTCGCAACCGCGGGAGGAGGCTCCGTTTTGACACCTGCCAGTTATGGCTTCATGCCGGCCTTCTACGTCGATCTCTAGTTTATATACATGTGGCCAACTTGCACAAATCCCCATCTCATTGTTAATGCCATTAGCCAAATCTCCGAGGCTCTAGCATCAGCTCAGCCGCTGTTTCGAGTTGAAAGAATTCTTCTTTGTGAGGGTCGTTCACTACCGGTAACCAGTGCCAATACCCGTATCTTCGAAGATTTGAATCTGCTATTGAGCTGTCATTTCATGAAGAAAATAGGCTGCAGACTGAGCATCTGATAGAATGAACAATGTTTTGTTCACTTTGCGGGGAATAGTTCAGATACTAACCGTGGTCAATGGCACCACAATCAGTGCAGCCCCAAACTAACAACTTCACACAACATTCTGATTGGCATCCTGGAATACAAAAGAAAAATAACTCATTTTTCCAATGATTATCTCAAAAAATAAAATATCAGTAAATAATACAACAGTGGTAGCAAATAAAAAAGATTATGCATTCACATAAGTTATTCTTTATCACAACATCCAACGAGACAAGACATCTGTGAAAGATTCAAATCACCAAAGATAAAAAATAAAAATCATTCACAAAGGAAGAAACAAAATAGCATTTGGCAATTTAATATTTCAGGTTGAAAAAGGTAGGCAGCTCAATAGCCCAAATCCAAATAGTAAACACACTCCGCAAGCAATCACCCTAGGTTAAAGAAATGCATCAAAAGTTGAAAACGTATGGTGTAAAACAGATTTGACACTGAGATCAATACTAGAAGGTAATGAGGGACATACCAAGTTACTTAATTGAACTTAGAATTGTAACCAAGACCATAAGTTTCAAAATTGATCGCATGGTGTATCATTGGATTTTCACCATTTTTTGATGTAATGTAATAAAAGATGTACAAAAGAATAGTGCCTACTTACAGAATCACCCATTCACCCTTTCAGTTTTACTTCGAACCAAAAAGTAGCACATAACTAATTTTGAATTAAACTGGAGCGCAAGATTGGCCACACATCACGCCAAAAGTTGAGTGAGGCCGTAATATCTGTCTGCCACAAACACCTTAAGTTTCTTGAAGAATATAGAACCTTTAGAAGTTGCAAATAATTAAATCAAGGGGGGGGGGGGGGGGGGGGATCAGAAATTAAAAATAAAAATCACCATGAAATATTTCCATACCTCTGACTCAAGCCATGGCCCATGGGTTGGCGTAACAGAAAAATGATCAACATGGAGCGCATTCCCAAGGGAGTTTTGGTAAATAATCAAGACCCAATGCTCCCATTGGGTGAAGACTTCAGCTTTATATCAATAATGTTGGCATAAGAATATTTCTGACAATCCTAAATTAAATCTTTCTAAGAAACAATATCATGGGAAAATGAATACCTTTAGTGAAGATTCCTCAAACTAAGACACTATGATAAAGTGATACTAGGAATGATTTTTTGAAGTAATCTACATGGTGGGTTACAAGTTGAATTGGTGTTACTTGATAGGCAACTAAGCTCAGCCTCCAAAATAGAATACGCTTCTGAAAATGCCTGCATTACAAAATATTATTTACACAAGACATACAGAGAAATGCCAGTGATCACATAAATGCATTTCCAATAAGAATCTTCATTTTATAGTTCTTACATCCTATACTCCAACAGTTGCATATTAATGCTAACAGAACGATTAAGCTCACAGAGATATGGCTTAGCAATGTACCATTGTTTATATTAAAATTTTGTATGTTACAAATCCCATATAGTAGTAAGCTAAGCTTTTAGTTGCTAAATGTGTCCATATCTTCCCAAAATTCTGACAGACACGCTACTAGTTTCTAAAAGCCAATTAAGTGCCTTAATTGCAAAGATAACCACACTGCAATCCACTAATTCTTTGTTGAGACTTATGAGGCTGCGTAAATAAATATAATTTGCATTTCTCCTCCAAAAAATATTTAATCAATAAAATTCTTGAAAGAAACAACTCAACATTATGAACAGTGAGTCAACACTTATAAGCTAAAGCAAGTTTATAAAGTGTGTAAATAGTAAACGTAAAGACACCCTATCAAGCCACAGAAATTTCCTGTCAACACCTAATTAAAAAAAACACTAACCTTGATACACTGATGTATCCGGAAGCAATTTCTCCCCACATTGTTTGTTGGAAAAAGAGGATCATCAATGTGTATAGGATCAATGCTATAACAGAAAAATCAAATCATCAGGGGTCAAAAGAAAGTTAAGATATCAGAAGCAACCAGTTACATATAGTTCACAGGAAGAGAGAACATAACTATTACCTATGACCCCTTTCTCTGTTTATATATATTCCACTTCCCTGTACAGAAATACACATTTGCCGGGGATCAAATACATTCCTGTGCCATCAGATATTGAAACAATAAATCATTAATTTTATAAACATTTTACAGTAAACACCAGTCAGGTAACTGTTTTCAACTACCACAAATAAAATCATTTAAAGCTTTTGACTCACCCAAAAAAGTAAAGAAAATCCATCAGAAGGCTTCCAAAGTTCTGCAAGAAATATTGAGATCAAGTTATAAAAAATACTTGTTATTGCCATCATCACTAAGGAGCGGATAAACAAACTGAGAACATTAAAAATTTTCATATCTTTGAATTCAAAGATCAATATTTTCCTTATAACATCAAAAACTATACTTCAGATCAATTATCAAAAGTTGCAAGTACAGGGTCTTTCAGTTCAACCCCCCGAACTTTGTTCCTAAAATCGATGGCAATATTGTATAAATAAATATACTGCTCCAGCATTGGCATTTTTTAAAACTCTCAAATTAAACATGCATCAAGTGCAATTACATTTTAAGCTCCCACCTACAGATTAACCACTTTGAAACAGATCAACAGGTTGCATCAGATGATTATCATTCAATATATCATTGTTGAATCAAGGAACAATTTCTATTACTACAAAGAACCAATCAACAGAATGAATGGAGAAAGTAACAGTTCATTCCGGCAGGCAACACAGAAATATGTACTAAAAAAACACCAGTAAAGAAAAGAGAACATATAAAACCTTAAAGTACTAAGAAAAGAGAACATAAAAAAACACCAGTAAAGAAAAAAGAACATATAAAATCTTAAAGTACTAAGTTACTTGGTTGATAGGCTGTCCAAGGTGATGCTCGTGCTGTAAGAAACGTATGATAAGCAACACCTACAAGATGTAGGAAGAGTAAGGGAGTAAATATAAAAAGAAATATGTCGACTATAAATTAGTTAGAAAAGTCCACTTCTACAACCAAAGGTTACTCACCAGACAATATGAACTTAAGCCACCAGAGTAAGACTGATCCAGGCTACGGTCTGCTAAGAACTGTTTTAGTACCAAAGCAAGAGGTGTAGCAGCTGGAAATTGCTCAGTTAGCTCCTTCACCTGAAAAGAAAAACTTCAAATGTATCAATAATTACAAAAAGTTAACAGTGCAAAACAATCAAATCTATATGCAGCATTGTGGAATTGCCTGTTGAGACTCTGAATCACAGGAAATACAAAAATAAATTAAGGAGAAGTGGACTGAATACCCTAAATGCCTAGAAATGTCTCATTCCTACATAAACCAGACCCTAAAATTTTCACAACCTTAGAAGTCAGAAAATATCAGTGAAAAAAAACTACAAAATCTCATAACATCACTGATGGATTACTTGATAATATAATTCTGAAACAAATATTCACATTAAACTTCCAGGAAAGAGGCTACAGCCCTACAATCAGAAGTGGAAGCATATGTCAAGGGTTCTAATTCCAGACACAATACAAACGACCAGTGTTCATTGGTTGAGTTATATTCGTTTTACCAGTTCAGTAGTTTGGAGTCCTGTATGTGAGGGCGACCTGAAACTGATGTCAAGACGAACTGATTTGACACCCTTTTTATTACCATAAGTTATTTGCGAGCACTTAGGTGAAGCTAAGTCTTCTAAGGCAACAGCATCAGAATGAGTATGGTCACCATGTTCAGCAGTTCTATCTATTTGCTCATCGGTGGGTGATTGCACATTAGAGGCCGCAGAAGTTATTAGGTCATCAGGAACTTCTACCACAAGCATAATAATAGGAATCTGGATGCCACAAAGACAGCACTATGAGAAAAGAGATGGAAAGAAAGAACTACAGATAAAAATGAAGAAGGATCCAACAAGGCAAGGGTTGAAGGTATTACAGCTGTATTCTCCACAGTCTTCAGAGAATCATTCTTTACCCACTCTTGATTGGCAAGATACCGGGCAGCATGCTGGAAAATAAATATAACAGTGTCAACCTTCCAAAAAGTTACGTCAAAATATCAGATAATGACAACAATTTTCACAGAAGAATTGCAGGGAAAACGACGATATGGACACAATATTCTAGAAAGCCATGCAGCAGTAAACCAATAGCTACATATAACTACATGAGGGTTATTGCAAGTTATACAGCATATAGAGGGGAATAAGGGGGAAAACAAATGAAGCCAGGACATGAAACAGGAAGAAAAAAAGCCATAAGTAACAGAAAGATAATACTATACAACAAATCAAGAATTCCTAAATCATTGTCTACAACTTGGTAAGTATACCACATTTATCATAGCCAATGATTCAATGGCCTTTACTCAGGAAATGGAGAAAGAAAATAACAAATATTTAACATTTTCATAACATAACATTTACTAGATATTCTGATTTCTATGCAACTCCAAAGCAGTTCTGCCTAAGTTCAGATATCAAAAAATGAAACAAAAGGTTCATCATAAAGATCAACCAATTACAATTACTCATACCTGAAGACAAGTTTCTTTAATACCATTACGTCCTTCCAAGATCCCAGCTTCTTTGATAGGCTCCTAAAAATGTCTGCAGTTCAGTTTCTTGCCAAAAAGTATAAGCACGTGATCAACAGAAAAATACAAGGCTGAATCACTCACCAGATTCCTCACTGGAGGAAGACAAACCACAAGATCCACATCACTTGATGGAAGAGCTAATCCAGTGGCATTTGAACCAAAGACATTAGTCCTTGATCTAGGCCATAGGACTTGAAGAGACCTCGTAACCCGCTTAACAGCCCAATTAATGTATGGTTTACGAGCCATATTCTCTGCTGCAACCTAGTAGATGATCAAAATACAGTCGGTATCATTGTAAAGCCTGGTAAATGAATGGGAAAAAAACAACAGAAAACTAGAAAATTCTAACACAAAATAAAACATCCAAGATCACAGAAACAATAGAAGACGAAGAAAATTGGATCAGTCATTTGCTTTTTTTTCCTCTTCATTTTCTAGGGATCATTAAACTGTTTACCTGCTTCCAGAAGGACTCAATTTCATCACTAAGGATGCTGTGCATTGAAGAGAGAGATGCCTTTCGCGCTGGGCAGCTCTGTAACTCAGGTGGTTGTAGAGGAAATGATACATCTGCCTGCAGAATAATCAGAAAATTCCAGGAATTAAATGCATAAACCACAACTTTTCGAATAACATAATGCAGGTTCCACACTTACATGTTCTTGATCACGAGCAAGTTGAGACATTGCAATCAAATGATCTTGCAACAAAGCACCAGGGAGAGGATGAATCATTGGATGGGCTGAAAGATTCTTACTTCTCCAAGATGGCCAAACAACTTCAGTACCATCCATGCGAACACATGCATCATCTGAGTTAGTTCCATCATAGAACAGACCTCTCATACCCCAATGTCTAGGGCTAGAGCTACCGGATCTAACTGTTGGAAAACCCCTGAGTTTCCTTGAGTCACTCACAGGAGACGGTGGTGGTGGACGTGGAGCTCGTGGAACACAAAGCACCACTGGTGATGGGGGCCGTCTTATCCGAGGTTGTTCACGCCTATTTGGAGCAATACATGGGCTTTTATGATCATGACCACGTTTAAAGTCTGATTTTGATCTCTCCCTTGACAAGCTCGGAATAATTATAGGACGCAAAATGGGGTAAGGATGTGAATCCCCTGTTTTCCCTTCAACATCACTTGATAAATTGGCCAAAGATCCAGAAGTTTCCTCCTCAGTTGCTGCATCTGGCGTTGCTGATGCAGAATGCAGCACCTTGCTAGATACTTCGTTTCCTGGCACAACATAACTAACTGCCTGGTGTCCAGGACCCAAAGGGTCAAACGGCGAACAAAATGGAGTAGCAGTTGGTGAAGTCAAACCATTAGTACTATAAGATGAAGAGAAAGCAACCATGTCATCAACAGCCCTACTCATGTCTGCTTCACGCCAGGCCCATGAGCTATCATCGGAGCTAAGGGAAGGAGGTCTAGAGAAACCTGTACCTGGAAGATCAGAAGTATTCCAGTACATCACACCCCCACCAAAATATTGATTATAGTCCATACCGGAAACAGCATGCACCTCAAATTCTTCCTCTGATATATAGTGGCTCTCACATTCATCAGCAAGTTCAACCGTACTTGAAGGATCAGGCAAGTCAAAGAAATCCCCAGAATACTTTCTATCATCCTCAATCATATTAAACTGAAAATTTGGAGAAGCAAAACTCTGCTGAAAAGCTGTTTGTCGCCTAGAGATAAATCCAGAGTCATAATTGCATGTAAGTGAAGGAGTCAATCCAGAAGCACTTCGAACCATAGGGGGCCAATCTAAACTCATTGGCATTGGACGAGTTAAGATTCGATTGCACCCACTTTCAATAGAAGGATTTCTTGCCTGATGCATGGTGGGCACAAAAGGCTGGCGGATGTGATTGTGCCAATTGTGACCAACATCGAGGTGCAGTCTATCAGTGGCAGCTGGAACATGTGAATTTATAGAAGGAAAATAAAAGGGAGCTACACTAGGCCACTCATATGAAAGGCATTGTGGAGAGGATGCTGTATTATAGAACTTTTTTTCTTGCACCTGAATCACAGGAACTGCCTCTTTAATTTCAAGTGTATTCACTGATACATCAGAAGAAGTTGAATTTTGCTGAATTTTACTTGCACCAAGAGAACCTGGTTTGTTGATGCCTTCTCCAATAGAATCACAACCAGGCTTTGGGGCAATAGGTGGCAAAACATTACATTCTCGCTTACAGTTTGAATCCTCTTCTCCGGTAGGAATGATTTCATTCACAGTAATATCTTTCAGGTACTGCTGATGCCCTGTACTCATATGACAGAAACCATTAGAAACACCAACCTCATGGTCTTGCACACGCATGGCAATATCCTCCATGAAAAGTTGATTTTCTGGTCTACTTGGACTTGGAATTGGTTTGAGAATGTTGCTATGACTTATTGTATCAGTTGGAACATTCTGTTCTTTACTTAAATTGTCCAATACCCCATTGGAATTTGTTGCCTCATCTTGAGAAATAAAAGACGATGAAGAAGGCCCGGTGACTGCCTTCTTGGAAGATTTTACTTCAGTTGTATCATTGATGCAAGAATATTTGTTTTTATTCTTTTCTTTCCGGCTCTTCCTTGCAGCAGCTTGTCCTTTTCCACCAACAACTGATTGAGTATGTACCTGTAGACAAGAGTACCAGTTATGGCACTATTTAAAACTTAAATAATTAACAATACCATCCAAAAGAAAAACTGTGAAAGCATTTCCATTGGTAACAAGGTTTTTTCCGTTTACATCTTTATCCTGAGGTACATCACTCGTCTTGGTGGACTCCATCAAATCTGCTTTCTTATTATGAGTTGATTCGTATGCAAGATCCTGACATATTACTATAAACCATTAATACAATTTCCCAACACATTTAAATGAAAGCAAAACCCCATCTAAAGGACTTTCAGTAAAGGAAAAAATACCTTAATCGATTTTTCTGGTGGAAGGTCATCCACCTCTGTCTTCAGAACAGGATTTTGGTTTTTTGTGTTTCGTGACTTTCCTTTTTTCTTACGACTAGGTGCACTGAGCTTACCCTTGGATTTATCGGATGAAGATTTAAAATTTCCTTCTCCGAGAAGTTCAAGCTTTGTGCAATCAAGTGAAATAACCATGAGAAATCCTCGCAGTTTTCTTAATACACTATCAGAGATGGAACTTACAGAACCTAATGTGCTAAAAAACACCTTTTCCACATCACACTGGTTATGACAGGATAGGATGAAAGTAACAATATCCTGAAGTACAAACAAACTACTGAAGACATTGGTTAAGATAGTAGGCTTTCCGGAACAAGATTTTGCAGTAATAGTAATGCCAAATTCTGCATCCTCCAGGGGATTTAGGGTGATACTTCCCAGCCGTTTTTCACCATAATCAGGATACCTCATAGGTCGTTCCACTGTTCCTGCATTAAAAAGCCACATTTCATCCTCTGAAGCACTACCTGCTGCCTTCAGTACCTCAAAAATCTGAATGCCAAAAAATTCAAAAGTTTAACCACAAATGTTCACAAAATTAGAACAGATAATAATTTTCAAAACTACAAGTCATTCATGTCGTAAATCTTTCTCTAAACATAGCATACGCTTTGTAATATAGTATATCAAAATTAAGAAAAAAATCCAACCATAACTAATTGGAGCAATAGACAGGGGGAAACCGAAGCTACAAGCTATGGTTCTTTTAGGCTCTCACAATGAGCTAGCATATTAATTTACCCGAAACCAGCCCTCCAATTACTGTAGAAATCAATTGAAACAGTATTTTCAACCATTAACAATAATGACAATGTCGAATGATAAACTTGTCATCTTTTTAAAAGAGGTAAAGTTGTCATTAACATGGAGTTAACAAAGCTTTAATTAATACCAAGGATTTAGCAGCTTTCCCGAAAACAGTATTAAACACTTTCTTCCTCATTGCATCACCCAAATTGACCCACCAATCCAAGCATCCTTTCTTCCTCCAATACACATTTGCAGCTACCCCTGCAGCCTTCATCTTCTCTTTCAATTTCACCCCTCTTCTCTTCCCACTATTACAATTCAACCACGCCAACCTCAACGCCACCTCTAATCTATTTACAACAAAGGCCTCGATGCTATAATACCCTTTTGATTTTAACCACTCTAGCTCAGTCCAATCCGCCACCAATTCGCTCTCTTCCCCTCTCAAAAACGCACCGTTTGATACTCCATCCATGGTTTCAACAAACCGCTCCACATTTTCAACCAACTCTTCGGTCACCGTCATCGAATCGAGACTACTAACCGAACACGAACACTCTTCAATTTTCTCACCTTCTCTGGATCCGAACAACCGAACCGACTCAAAAACTCGCCGTTCCGATTCATCGGACTGGGCAACCCTAGAGAGGAGACCACGTGATTGTTTATAACAGAGGCCCGGGAGGAAAGGAGGATCACGTGAGGGAAGATCAGGGAGGATAATGAAGCAGCCGTGACCACGAGAACGAATCTTGCCGAGCATTTGTATTAGGAGCTGTGTGAACATGAAATCGACGGTCGTGAGGTGGGCTAGGCGCTGATGGACGGTAAGAGATGAGAACCATTTGATGATTGAAGACCTTTGGTTGGTGTTAGGTTTAGGGTTTGGATTGTGTGAGATGGACTGGGAATGGTATAGAGAGATATGGGAAGTGAGTGAGTCCATGACTTGGTTCTGAGTCATGAACGATTTGGTCATAGATTTGGGAGTGAAATTAGGGTTTGATTGGGACATTCTTTGCTGCTATTTCTATTTTTTCTTGCGTTGCAGAAAGACAAGGGAGCTTGACAAGAACAGGGTAAAGAAAGAGAAAAATGGCGAAGACAATTAGACAAAATCACGAGAGAAGATGTTTTGAGAGAGATTTGCGGGTAGGAAGGAAGGTTAAAACAACAGCAAAAGAGGAAAAATTATATATTTAGTACTTTAACTGTAACTTTTTTATTGTTTTAGTACTTTAATTATTATTTTTATTTTATTTTGGTACCCGACATAAATATGAACAAAAATAATAATATGATTTGGTATTATAATTTTAGTCGAATATATATTATTATTAATTTAATTCAAAATTCATCAATTTAAAACATTATCTTAATTTTGAGGTAAAATATTATCTTAATTTTAATAGAATTTTGTCACATCACTTTCTCATTTCTTGTATCTTTATCGGTATCCCGATCGTGAAGTTTGGGTCATCTAATAAATATCACATTAAACCTTCATTGATACTCAAATCCTAAAATTTTAATCGTTCCTGATGTATTTTTAAAACTCAAAAAACGTTGGACAAGAATAAAGAATTTCTAATTTTGATCTAAGATTTCAAATAATATTTAAATTGATAAAATTTTAGACTAAATTGAAAGATTGTTTAGGTTTTTAGAATAAAATCATTGTTAACCCAAAACATATCATCATTTTTGTTAATTTTAAACGACAAAAAATACAAAAATATAATAAAAGTGTAATGTTATGGATCATTTTATCAAAAATAATAGTTAAAATACCAAAATAATAACACAAATATAATTAGAGTATTAAATAATCAATGTATGCTCAAGTGTTTTAGGTTTGAATGAGTGAACTAAAGAGTGTAAACCTCTACCATGTGAGAGAGACTTCTACTTTGCTTTGTTATTTTTTAGAGAGATTTTTTTCGAAACTTGGATCGTAAGCTTTGAATGCTAGATTTGATTCGAGTCTAGATTGTATCACTTGTCTCCTTAGCCTAAAAAAGAGAAATTATATCATGGACTCTCTTCACCACGTCATCCGTGGTTCAAGTAATTACGTTCGATCTTTAAATAATTTTCTAATAACTACTTACTCACTAATTACATGTAAAAAAAGGTGATGGTTCGATATAATTTCTCCACCACCAATACTTAAATTACATTTTTTTCACTACTCGACAAATATAATCGGTTGAGGGATCGAACTCCATATATAGTCTTAGTTTTAAGTTCTTACTAAGTTTTAATAATTCAATTAGAAAGGTAATTATAAAAAATTGATGGATATTGAATAAAATTTTTAAAGTTTCAGTTTAAATGATGTCTTAAGGTAAGTGGATGTTCAATATGGATTATTAAGTAAAATATTCATTACAATATTAAAAATAATAAAGAATTTAAAATAATAAAGAATATAATCTATAACTTTAGAGTTTAATATGAATGATGCTTTAAAGTAATTAAGTGTTATCTTAAGTAAATTTTGAAGTTTAATACTATTTATAGATTAAATAACACAAGTTTAGTTAGATTTTTTTAAGTTAATATCTATCATAATTAATGCATAGAAATTTTTTATATGTATAATATATTATTTTAAAAATAATAAATAAGCATAAAGGTACTATGAGCGTATATGTGTGTTTTCAATTTATATTCGAAGCAAAAATATATATTTTCAGTGAAATAAACACGCTTTTAAATATGAATATTTTTTAAGATATGATTACAATATAAACATTATATACCAATTACTAAGGGCTCTTCAAAATTAGTTCTTGGAACCAAGGACCCCTTTGGGGTTCCAAGTATTATCTATGTGATTAAATCACAAAATTTAAGGGTCAGAACAAACATTAGTAGTTGAAACAATCCCAACTTGCAGCCATGGAAATGAACTTCCACTCATGTTGATGTCCTTTAGTTCACTTAATTTTGCTAACATCATCGTACTGCCTGTCTTGTCTTCATCTTCCTTAGAAATGTTACAAATATTGTTCTTAATCGTATCATTGCTGTTAGTATTGTCAACTTGCAGTTGCTGTAGATTATCTTCCTTTTCTTTGTCATTCATGTCAATCCATGGCTGCAAACAGATTCTTGTCGGAACAGTGAAACTCGATCGATTGATGTAGTTCCGCCGTGTGAGGTCATTATTTGGGGCAGGAAGATTGAGATCGAGTTGGTCGGAATCACCAACAACCTTTGATGTTTGGTTTTGCTGAATGTGCTTAATTGAAGAGGAAGTGTGATCAACAGGTGGATTAGATGTGATCCAGTGACATCTTTTATGTCCTCCCAATGCTTGTCCTGATGAGAATACCCGATGACATATCGAACATTCGTGTACTTTTGATTTCTTCTTGGAGGTTGAGGCTAGCATATCGACTCGAGAAGTCGGCTTGGTGAGATAAAACTCGTCACGATCTTCGTCGGCTAAATGATCGTCTCTACTATTACGATCGGTTTCATGCCGAGCTGCGAAACATCCCTTAACTTTCTTGTGACTAGCTCTATGTCCACCCAATGCTTGATGTGAATTGAACACTTTCTTGCATGCTTTGCACTCGAACAACCCTTTGGCTACACCTTTGGCCTTATCCATGGCTACCCTAGGCAAAGCACAAGACGACTCCGGCTCGGTAAGAAAAGGAACAACAACGGTCGTATTAGACAACATCACCAAACAATTAGCAACATCTTCTTCTTCACTCGATGGACTATCGAATACCATCGATCTTTTTCTCTTAGACAAATAACCTGAGCTTTTTCTCGTCGCGCCATCTTCGTCACCATCCGCCCCTTGTGAGGAACCAAACGATTCAGCATCCTTAGAAGCGCAACATTTACCATGCTCGAGATAAGATTTCCATGAAAACAACTCCATGCCACAATTCTCACAAACCCTACAGCTCTTTAACCGATTATGACTAGCTCTTAATTCATACATGCGCTTGTTGCTCGGTGGCACGGCATTGCCTTCCCAATCACTCGCCGTGTCACTGTCGTCAACGTACCGGCTCTCGTTGCCTATTCCATGCGACCTCATGTGCCCACCAAGCTCTCTCCCACACCCAAAATTAAAAGCCATATAAATATACAAAGAAAAAGAAAATTAAAATCTGGAATTAAACAATTATGAAGTGAAAGAAGAATGGTCGAAGAAGGTTGAGCAGTTTGTTCATGTCTAGTGAAGGGTTATATGGTGTAAAATTAAGGGGACAATAGTCCTAGTTTTTAGTAAGAGTAATGGATTGGTTCAATAAATTTGTGGCTAAATGGATAGGGAGAGTTGAGGTTTGAAGAGTGTGGGTGACTAGGTGGTGACAAGTGGTAGGAGAAGGAGAGGGTTAGAGACTTTTTCTACGGCTTTGTGGTGGTGCACTGGTGGCGCCGCCGGTCAAACACCAATAAAATTATTACAAAAACCAACGGAGTTCCGTACAAGCAGTGAGTATCGAGTGTTGGTTTTATTGGTGTAGTGGATGAGTGAAAGGAATGGAAGAGGGAGTGGTTCAAATTTCAAGCTTCAAACACATACCTTCATTTCCAAGCCAACAAAACTTACCCATTTCTTATATCCGATTTATTAGTCGATTCATTAAAAATGTACGAATACAAAACTATAAAATTTTTAGAGGATGCGATTGACTGACCAACACCCTTTTGGCTAAGGAAATACTTTGTTTTCATCTCAGTTCGGCCGTGTGTTTCAGTCTCCATGATCCATCAGAGGCTTCTTGCTTCTGTTCAAAGCATTGGCAAAGCCAACCGGTTGTAGTCAAGCCAGCAGTGATAATGATTTAGCAGAGAGGGCTGTTGGTTCTTTCAGGCCAAACTGTCTACTCGTCAACTACAATTTGAGCTCAACCATGCCACTTTCATGCTTGGGATTGGGACCATTTGGCCATGATTTTAATGTAAATTTGCATCTATATGATTAGATTTTATGATATATTAGGTTAGTGAAAGACACCTTCCATTTCATTTGATGTGAATATAGTCAACTAGGTCTACCCATTCAATTGCTTCTCTTCTTAGTTTTGTGGTTATTTTTGTGTGTGATTCATTGTTAATGGCTTACATATTGCTTCACTCGACGAGACTCGAAAATAAATTGAGTATTCGATTGAATCAAATAAAAAATTCGAGTTAATTAAATTAAAGAAGCCTATTTTGTAACTTAAATTTTATTTTTTAAAAAATTCTAATTGAATCAAGTTTATAAAATTTGAGTCAAGTCTAGTTGAATTATTTGAACTTCTCTTTAAACTTAATCATAAATATTTATAATATCATAGTATTAATTGATTTCAATTTAAATAACTTTCTATAATCATACATTTTCACATGAAATAGACATATATCAGGTAAACTTGAGATTCAACCTGAACTTGAAAATTTATTTATTAATTATTAAAATTTTAATTATTTGAAGTCTTGTTAACTTATTTAAAAATAATAAAATTATAATTAATCAAATTAAATTAAAATTTTAAATCAAAATTTAAAACTATTAAACAGAGTCTAATTTTATTCTCCCCAGCTTTGTTTTGTGCTCTTCGCTCCACTAATCAAGCAAATGGCTCAATATACAATCACATAGGAATAGGATATGATATTAACCCATTTTCACTAAAATGTTTAATTAATTAAATTTATTAATTTAAATATATGATGAATGATGGATTAAATTAATGGATTGAGATTTTTTTTATTTAGTTAATTAATTATAGTAGTATCTGTTTAAAAAAAATTCCAACTATTTAACATTAATTGTTCAATTATTTTATCGTAATTATTGGATGAAATTACAAGTATTTATGAATCTAGTTAAATTCAAGCATTAAATGTTATAATCCAAGTTGAACTCGTATTTATATTCGTACTCTTAGACTTATCATTTTTATTAAATTTTGAAGAAAAAAATTTAATTTTAAATTATTAATGTAACCCTTAAATAATTTATATAAAATATTTGATTTAAACCGCTCAAATTTTAAATAAAAATACATATAATTTGACTGAATAAACATCGGTTAGAGATATTTTAATTATAAAAAATCAAAGTACCAAACCGTCTAAGAGTTGACAATTTATGGCTTGCCTGGACAGACAAGATTAGAAGGACGGTAGTTATTTGGTAGTTATTTAAAGATAAATAATTTTGATTGTTTGGATTATGGATGACGTGATGAATATAGTTCACTTAATCATATCTTAGTGAAAAAAAGTTATTAGGTAAACTCTGTTCACTACGTCATCCATGATCCCAAACAATCAGAATTGTCCATCTTAATTTTTTTTAAGGTAAATCATCACCTTTTTTTACATATAATTAGTGGGTGAGTAGTTATTAGGTAGTTATTTAAAGATGAACGATTTTGATTGCTTGAACCATGGCTAACGTAGTGAACAGGGTTCACCTAATCATCTCTCAGTGGAAAAAATTATTAGGTGAATCTTGTTCACCACGTCATCCATGATCCCAAACAATTAGAACCGTTTATCTTATTTTTTTAAGGTGAATTATCACCTCTTTCTTACATGTAATTAGTAGGTAGATAATTATTATGTAGTTATTTAAAGATGAACGATTCTGATTACTTAGACCATAGCTGACGAGGCGAACAGACTCAGCTAATCATCTTTCCCGATTATAGACACGGCTGCCCTCTGACTCTAACTCGGTCAAGTGTCGTTTCCTACAAAACCAAGCTTCCACCTTCATTTCCTCTGCTGTTTTATTCGCTGCAGTTTTATATTATTGGGACATGGTTGATTACAATAATTGAATTCAAGTAGGCAGGGAGTTAATTAGTTTATACTCTATCTTGTTTTTTCCACTTAGTTTCCGCATGAAAAACAGACAGGGCTTTAGCTTGGTTTATGGCCACCACATCACTGAAATTATTTTTTTTAATTTTTTAAGCGATAATCTTCACATAATTTACTATTAATTTAAATCATCCGTTTTATATTTTTAACAATCTTAAAAAATATAAAATTTAAATTTTATATCATATAACTTAATTTTATTTTAATTATATTTATTTTTAAACATATTTTTTAAGATAAAGATAATATAATATGATGTATGCATAGTGGCACCGTAGTTGGGCTTGTAAGACAAATTATGATGAATAATTATTGTCTTCATCTCGTCTGTTGTTGGAGCAACCACATCTTTTTAGAATCAAACACAACAACATATCCCATCCGATTAGATTATGTCCCCAAACAGACAGATTAATTGTATACTGAACACAAAATCAAATAAAATTAATGTTTATTTAGAACAACTAATCATTACCCAAATTTCTTCGGTTTTAAAATAAAAAAGTAAAAGTATTTGGGAAAAATATATATATATAAAGTAGAAATATAAAGAAGCACTTTGCTTTATTTCCTTTTTCCTCTGTCAGAAGTTGTCTTCTGTTGGTAATACATTATCATCACACATTAATGAAAATTAGCAGACTATAGATTTTCATAAATTTTAGGGTAAACTACTTCACTGATCAGGTCACATAATTTTTATTTTAGTCAATTAATTAAAGATATTTATTTTAGTCATCTAATTAATAAATTTATCAATTATGTCACATAATTTTTAAACTCTACCTATTCGTGTTACTGCCGTTAAAATTTTAACGTAGAAGTTTAACAGTGACGTGGTTGTTAAACAAAATATGTAAAATTATATAATTTATTTATTATTTGTGTAATTTTATAGATTTTGTTTAATATCCACGTCACTGTCGTTAAACTTCTACGTTAGAATTTTAACGATTATGACACAAATAGATAGAGTTTAAAAATTAGGTGACCTGATTGATAAATTCGTTAATTAAATGACAAAAATAAGTATCATCAATTAATTGAGTGATTACTGGAATAGTTTATCCTAAATTTTAATGCATTAAAAAGGAATTCAGTCTTAGGATAGGTGGAGTTGTAGGGTGATGAAACCATTCCCCTTATGCTTGTGCTTTAAATAAAGAGAACATATAACTTTGTTAGATAAAATTAAGGGTGTAAGAAATAAGTAATCACTAAATTATGAAAATAATTGAGTTGGTTACTAATCTTTAAAATGTTATAAAAATAATTATTGATTTTATCAAGCAGTGATAAAATAATCATTAAATATGATCGAATTAATATAAAATGATCATTAAATTAATTAAATTGTTATATTATTTTATAACGTCCAATGATTAAATTTAAAGGTCAATCAATTATAAGTAAGGTTATACTTGGATCACCTAATTGTTAAAAGTTATATTTTGATCACTCAATTATAGGTAAGGTTATACTTGGGATTAAAAATTATATTTGGATCACTCTATTATGGGGTAAAGTTATATCACCCAATTAATAAATGTTACATTTGGATCACTCAATAATAGTTAAGGTTACATTTGGGTCACTCTTCATATTAAAAAAAAACTTTAGCAATTCATGTATTACATTAATTAATTATCTCAAATGAAATATTCTAATATTAACAATGGTATACAAATAATTTTGAAGAAAAACAATCAAATTGATGTATTGTTTTAAATATGAAGGGTGATTCAATCGTAAACTTACTCATAATTGAGTGACTTAAACGTAACTTTTAATAATTAAGTGACTCAAATATAACTTATCCATAATTGAGTGACCCAAATATAACTTATCCATAATTGAATGACATCTATTGTAGTTTACCCTAAATTTAATGACTAATTTTTAACTTTTGAAAACCCAATAACTATAACAAATCATTTTTATAACTCAATGATTATTGTTGAGCTTTATCCTAAATCAAAGTTAAATCCCAAGGTGTAATCTGTACAAAAACCAGTGGTATATATTGTAATATAGCCATTTCAAATACAAAATCGGGAGGATAAAAAATCCCAGATTTACTGATGTAAAATTACAACAAAATGCGACCAATCTGATTGTATCTTCTTTCTTCAACTTGTCTCGATTTGATTTCTTCAGCACATCTTAAAGTCTTCTCGATGTGGTATCCTCCTCCGATGCTTACTTCCCTCTCTAAATGACTGCAATAGCTCTCGAACACACTCACATTCACATGTAATTTGAAACCCATCAAGAACAGAAACTCAAACTCCAAATGATTCAACTCGGTCGTCGTCAATCCTCCGACTCGTGCAAAGTAAGAGTTTCTGTAATTCCTGGAAAAAAAGCACCCAGTTTGATAAGAATCCAGACCAGAGGTTTTAAAGTTGATGAGCAGGTAATGAATGATACTCACATGTCTTCGACATACTTGGAAGCGACCATGATAGTTGTGATGAGAAGCCTGTGTACATTTCTGGCATTGATTCGAAACCCAGGGTTTGCCTGGCAGAACCGATCGATATAAACGTATGCCACGACGTAAACCGAGGGGCCGGCTTTGGTGTACCGGAAGATTCTCTCCAGGTAAGATTGAATGGTCATGTCGGGTGTCTCGTGGCAATCGAAAACCCTGGTCTTGAAATCTTTGGCCGTCAGTGCCCATTTACAGTTCTTGGTAATCCTCTCGTTTCTCGCCATTGTTCTGTCGATGAGGGAAGCGAGAACCGAGATCACCAGTGGGGTGTTGGCGTCGTTCTGATAGGAATAACAGTACAGATCCGATCGAAGCTTCCTCGGAGAGATTATAAGTGAAGATGCAGCCATTGATCAGAGTTTGGAATCTGAAGATAGAAAAATGAAGTGAATACAAAAAATGTTAGGTTTACTGATGATTTTATACTGGTTTTGTGACATATTGGAAGGTGGGTGGAAACAGGAAAGGGTAGATATAGCTATCCAGTATCGTCTCTCAAGGATTTGAATGCTTCCTCCATGTAAAGCCAAAGTACAGACAAACCAGCTAAGCTTTTCAATAATAAAATAACCAAACTCAATTTTTCTCTAAATTAGTGGTCGCCGACAGTGGGGTGGGGGGCAAGGGTGGGGGCAGGAGTCAGGAACATGAACCGGGTCTTTTAAATTATTTAAGTTCAAACTAATTACTATAGTAATATTATAAATATTAAGACCTACGTAGCTTCCTGGTTTGTTTTTGACCCACCTTATTAGCCGGCATTTATTTCATTTCTCGAAGTCCTTGTATCCCCAAGACTCGAGTCTCCAAGTGGACTGGTTTCTTCTCCATCGGTTACACGTGCAGTAAGGTTTGGTGTTTGACTTGATCGTCTTGGTTTTCTACTTCTGGTTGTCCCACGTGGGATTTTTCTTTTCTTTGAGTGATTTGCAGCGCTAACTATGGCGGCATTTATTTACTGTGGGCTGTGGCTGTGGATCCTGCTCTCTTCTTGCCGAGGCTGAGAGTACAAGTGTACAACTAATATCTCACGATTGTTCTTTTGTTTGTTTTTTTCCCAGTTGCGTTTCCTATTTTGCTTGTAATGTAAAGAACACCGACACTGTGTCTGTCTGCAACTTCTGTTCATTGTTGTTGAACAGTATATCCATGAAGAAAGTTTCTTTTATACTACAGGTGGTGAAGGCTAACATGGTGGTTGTGATTACACACTGTTATTTAGATATATCAATAATGGAATCCCATTGTGCCTAGATTGCATGAAGATCTGGTTGAGCCATGTGGGTCAGATGGAGTCCTCTCAAGTCTCATCGAGGTGACAAATCGTGGGGACTCGCCGTATCGTGCTGGGACGAAGAAGAAGAAACAGAGAGTTTGTAGATATTAAATACTGCCGACGGATTTTGGTCCACAACTACAAAATATCTCAACAAATGGAGAGATTATATCATAGACCCGTTTATGGGTAAAAATCTTTTTTTTCTCTATTTATGTCTCTGGTTAAAATTTGTTAAAATATTTTAAATTTTAAATCTTAACCTAATTCCTTATATCCTAAACCCTAAATCGTACACCTTAAAAAATAAATCTTACCCCTAATTTCTTAAACATTAACCACAACCCATAACCTAGAACTTTAAACCCTAAACCCTATAATTTGAAGTGGAGGCACGAATGGAGGGATGAGAAAGAGGTAGACGATTTGCATCTCGATTCATCACGTTAGTCGTAGTCCCTAACCAATAAAAATCGGGTGTAAATCGTCTACTTTTTCCCAATGCCTCCACTTATGCCTCAATTTCAAATTAGAGGGTTAGGGTTTAAAGTTCTAGGTTAGGGTTTAAAGAACTAGGGGTAGGGTGTATTTTTTAGGGTGTATGGTTTATGATTTAGGATATAGAAAATAAAGGTTAGGGTCGTGTTTAAAATTTAATTTTTTAGAAAATTTTTAAAGGAGGCATAGAAAAGAGTTAGAGGATTTCTACTCATGAAAATTAACTATTTCACATCTAACCAGCCATGTCATTAATATAATTTCCAAAAATTATATTTTTAAAATAACATGAAAAAGATAAGTAAGATTTATTGGTTGAAAAATAAAATGAGTTAGAAGATAATGATAAAATAGATGATTATAATTAGATGTGATCACGGTTGACGTGATAAATCGAACCTATAATATAATTTTTCAAACAGATGGCGAGGTCTACAGACTACCAACTAATGTTTAACTTCAGTTAAATCAAGAGGCAGAATTAGGGTGGGTAATGTTAAATCGTAATGGTTAATCATCATATTTATGATTAATTATATCGAACCGTTAAGATTAAATAATTCTAGCGATTAAAATTAATTTAAAGCTAATCGTTATTAAATTATAATAGGTTACAGGTTATAATTCAATCGTTAATAATAATTAATATTTAACGGTTAAAACAATTAACCATTTCTTACGACTAAGTTATAATTCAATAATCGCTATATATAACGATTAATCGACTGTCAGGGACTGATCTTAACAACAAGGTTTGAGAGAACCTATTTAAATTTTTCAAAAAGTTGAAGATATAAGTTAAAATTTTCAAAATTTTGAAGGGTTTAATTTTAAATTTTCTAAAAAAATTGAGTAACTAAAATTTTCAAAAATATTTTAAACTTAATTAAAATATTTATTATTTTTGGCATCTCTCAAAATAAATATACCATTACCCACCAGACATCTCCTCAAGAAAAATAATTCCTTTGACATGGTTACATTCCCTATTTGCCACATGTCTTGTAAATTGGTCTCATTCGAGTCATATCGTGACCTAACTAAAAATTATCTGAAAAGATGAAACCTTTCCTGCAGACTACGAAAGGACCTTGTTAATATAACTAGTAATTAAAAATGTATTATATTTAAAAATAAATGTCAAAAATCAAATCATAAAAAATAATTATTTGTTCATCACTAAATTAATTAATAAATTTTTTACAAATAATCAATTTAAATGACATTAAAAAAAATTAAAGATTCATTAATTAAAAAAATAATTTGAAAAATAACGGTGAAATAGATGATTATGATTGAATGAGACCATATGTGATGTGATAAGTTAAATTTATGATACAATTTCTTCATAAAATCATCTATCAGCATACTTGTGTTATCTTTGTTATGAATTTAAATTATTTTTATTAAAGTATATGTCAAAACTTTAATTTTGTTTCTATTTTAAAGCAAATATGTTATACCCATTCAAAAATTATCATTAAATCATTGCTCGATACGTAGTTTATTGTATATTTTTTTTTAATTTTTTTTAAAAATAATTTTAATTTTCTAAATCACAAGTGATTGATTTATCATATTCGATAAAAGTATTTTTCGTTATATTTTATAATTATAAGCTTGTTGTTATGATTTTAATGTTAAATAAGGTTTAGTTTTATATATTGACATTTATTTATTATCAATTAACGTCTAAACTTTTATCTGTTAGTATTTGAAAATTTTAAGTTTACAACTCAATGATCGTTTTCCATTATAACAACAAAAGGAGTTTAATATCACGGATTTAATTTTTTTGAGCAATTCGTGCGGCGTTAGCACCACCGACTTATGATAATAAGCCTTGATATGCACAAACGTTAAGCTTAGACTAAAGAAAAAACTTAAAAAGCTAAAGAAGACGATATAGATCTGGAAAATAAAAACTTTACTTATATTAATAAGCCTTGATACGCACACAAACGTTAAGATTAGACTAAAAAAAAACTTGAAAAGCTAGAGGAGACGATATAGATCTGGGAAATAAAAACTTTACTTATACTAATAAGCCTTGATACGCACACAAACGTTAAGGTTAGACTAAAAAAAAACTTGAAAAGCTAGAGGAGACGATATAGATCTGGGAAATAAAAACTTTACTTATACTAATAAGCCTTGATACGCACACAAACGTTAAGGTTAGACTAAAAAAAAACTTGAAAAGCTAGAGGAGACGATATAGATCTGGGAAATAAAAACTTTACTTATACTAATAAGCCTTGATACGCACACAAACGTTAAGGTTAGACTAAAAAAAACTTGAAAAGCTAGAGGAGACGATATAGATCTGGGAAATAAAAACTTTACTTATACTAATAAGCCTTGATACGCACACAAACGTTAAGGTTAGACTAAAAAAAAACTTGAAAAGCTAGAGGAGACGATATAGATCTGGGAAATAAAAACTTTACTTATACTAATAAGCCTTGATACGCACACAAACGTTAAGGTTAGACTAAAAAAAAACTTGAAAAGCTAGAGGAGACGATATAGATCTGGGAAATAAAAACTTTACTTATACTAATAAGCCTTGATACGCACACAAACGTTAAGGTTAGACTAAAAAAAACTTGAAAAGCTAGAGGAGACGATATAGATCTGGGAAATAAAAACTTTACTTATACTAATAAGCCTTGATACGCACACAAACGTTAAGGTTAGACTAAAAAAAAACTTGAAAAGCTAGAGGAGACGATATAGATCTGGGAAATAAAAACTTTACTTATACTAATAAGCCTTGATACGCACACAAACGTTAAGGTTAGACTAAAAAAAAACTTGAAAAGCTAGAGGAGACGATATAGATCTGGGAAATAAAAACTTTACTTATACTAATAAGCCTTGATACGCACACAAACGTTAAGGTTAGACTAAAAAAAAACTTGAAAAGCTAGAGGAGACGATATAGATCTGGGAAATAAAAACTTTACTTATACTAATAAGCCTTGATACGCACACAAACGTTAAGGTTAGACTAAAAAAAAACTTGAAAAGCTAGAGGAGACGATATAGATCTGGGAAATAAAAACTTTACTTATACTAATAAGCCTTGATACGCACACAAACGTTAAGGTTAGACTAAAAAAAAACTTGAAAAGCTAGAGGAGACGATATAGATCTGGGAAATAAAAACTTTACTTATACTAATAAGCCTTGATACGCACACAAACGTTAAGGTTAGACTAAAAAAAAACTTGAAAAGCTAGAGGAGACGATATAGATCTGGGAAATAAAAACTTTACTTATACTAATAAGCCTTGATAGGCACACAAACGTTAAGGTTAGACTAAAAAAAAACTTGAAAAGCTAGAGGAGACGATATAGATCTGGGAAATAAAAACTTTACTTATACTAATAAGCCTTGATACGCACACAAACGTTAAGGTTAGACTAAAAAAAAACTTGAAAAGCTAGAGGAGACGATATAGATCTGGGAAATAAAAACTTTACTTATACTAATAAGCCTTGATACGCACACAAACGTTAAGGTTAGACTAAAAAAAAACTTGAAAAGCTAGAGGAGACGATATAGATCTGGGAAATAAAAACTTTACTTATACTAATAAGCCTTGATACGCACACAAACGTTAAGGTTAGACTAAAAAAAAACTTGAAAAGCTAGAGGAGACGATATAGATCTGGGAAATAAAAACTTTACTTATACTAATAAGCCTTGATACGCACACAAACGTTAAGGTTAGACTAAAAAAAAACTTGAAAAGCTAGAGGAGACGATATAGATCTGGGAAATAAAAACTTTACTTATACTAATAAGCCTTGATACGCACAAATGTTAAACGTTAAGGCTAGACTAAAGAAAAAACTTGAAAAGCTAGAGGAGACGATATAGATCTAGGAAATAAAAACTTTATTAAGTTTGAAAAGAGCTTACGATGCTTAAAAGCTTAGATTTCATAGGATTAGGGGTGTGTATTCGGTTAATTCGGTTGGTGGCCGAATCGAATTAATCAAAATCGAATTAACTAAAAATTTTAATATCTTAACCGTTAACCTAACTGAATTATCTTTAACTGAATTAACCAAATCGAAATTATTTCGGTTAATTAGTCGAATTAACTAAAATTTACTATAAATTTTGGTTAAATTACATAATAGGTCACTAAATTATGCTAAAATATTTTTTAGTCATTAAACTTTTATTCTATTCTAATTTAATAAAAAATTAGTCATCATTTTATAATATAAAAAATTTAATGAACATTTTATAATTTTAAAAAAGTTAAATGACTAAAAATAAATATATATATATATATAATATTTATATGTAATAATTTTGATTAATTCGGTTAATTAATCGATTTCGAACTGAATTAACCGATAATAAAATTTAAAAAAAAAACCGTTTACCGAATTTACCAAAAATTAATCGACCAAATTAACCCAAATAATTTTGATTTGGTCGATTAATTCTAGACTATTTCACGACTAACATATGTTCTTAACTATTTAAAATGTTTTAAAAATTTTGAAAAAATTTTAAAATAGTCCCGATCTTTTCAAAGTGTTTTAAAACCTTTCCAATGTATCTAAATCTTAGTGGAATTTCCTAAAACCTCCTAAAATATTTTGACAAGCTTTTAAGATGGTTAAGACTATTCTAATTTCTAACCACTTCTTTAAGGCATACTTGCCTTAAAAACTCCCAAAGACGTACAGATTACCTCGGTTAGACTTGATGAATATTGGAACAAAAATTCTCTACCCTTTTATGTGTCTCTTTTCATGTCTCTTTTTTATTTTTTTAAAAAATTGAATTTTAAACCCTAAACCCTTATTTTCTATGTCCTAAATCCTAAACCCTACACCCTAAAAAATACACTTACCCCTAATTCCCTAAACCCTAACCAAAACCCCAAACCCTCTAATTTAAAGTGGGAGCATAAATGGAAGCAAAAAAAGGGACAAACGATTTACACCCTGAATATTAATAGGACGTGACACTAAATCAATAAAAAATGCTCACAACAACATTTAAAATATATATTATAATTTAGTTAAACTTCGATTTAAAAAAATACTCTTTAAAAATTTAATTTATCCCTTCAAATTTTTAAAAATATAGTATAACTTTTTGTTATTAAATTATTGAATTTGTTTGCGACTCACAACAACATTGATATTAAAAATACAAATTTAAATAACTACATGAACTAGATCGTACCAAATCCGAAACCCTAAAGAAGTGTTGCTTGAACCCCAAGTTTTTGTACATATATAAAAACGTAGCTAAAGCCTAAAAGTAATGGCTTGAAACTTAACTCTTAGAACCAGAAGCTGCTTGTTGTTGCATTTGCTGATACATAGCGACCAGCCGGCTGTAAGCATCCATGGTCATCGGCTGCACCAAACAGCTCATATATTCATAATCTATACATACGTTACACCATACCATGGGACATAAACAAATGGTACCTGTGATTGGCACGCCATGAACGCGGCAAGAGGGTCCGGCATTGCAGCTGCCGCAGAGGCGGCTTGTTGTAACCGATCACCAGAGCCATCCCAGGAAGTCATATTCATGAAAGGATTAGGCATGAAAGGCGAGATGCCGGCGATGTTGGGACGAGCCATAGTGTTCATATCCATGACACCCATGCCCATCCCCATCGCGGGCGCCATCATCGACATTTGGAGTAGTTGTTGCATTGCCATCGGCCACATCATTGGTGGTATGTTCATCCTATTCATCATGTGAACTTGTGATTGAAGTTGTTTCAGGTAGTCGATCACTTCGTCGAGCATCGAAGCTTTGTCGGTCTGCAATAAAACAAAGATTAAGGCCGTCTCGGATCGGGAAGAACATAAACGTTCGGATTGAAAAGTTTCATCGATTATCTAATTTTTAGTTCTCATCACTTATTTTTATACCATTTTTAGTCTTAAACACAATTTTTTTTTAAAAAAAAATTATTTTTCTTCAATTATTATTTCTCGACTTGAATAAAAAATTTAATAGCGATACCGAAAAGAACCTAAATAGACAACGAAAGGTAGCAACTTGCTAGAGTCTAGATTGCTACTGCTACTGCTACCATTTATTCCTTTGCACCTTTTTGGTTTGTTATCGATTCATATAAATCTGCACCAATCCTTTTTCTTTTCCTTGTTCCCAACTTTTTATAAAGCTAAGCTAAGTGGATTTCCTCTTTCTTTTAAATATTTTTTATTTAATACATTTAGATGGTCAAGTTAGTTCATATATTATGCATAAATTACAGATTAAACATACATATAATGGAAATTAATATTAAAATTTGACATAACAAAACTAAATATATAAGTTAAAATGTAGTGTTTGAATTTTTTTTGAAATTGTTTTTATAAAATGATTTTGAAAGGTGTTTTTATTTGTTCGATTAAAATTTGAGTGTAATTTTTTTCAAAATAATATTGTTTAATTGAAAAAATGTATTTAGATATTATTTTTAAAAATGAAAAAATACGAAATAAATAAAAATAAATGAATAATTTATTTATTTATTTATTTTGAAAAAAAAACTAAAGACTTCATTTTAAAAAAATATATATTTATATCTTACCAACTACTTATTTTTATTTTTTTCACTTCAAAAACACTTTTAATAAAAATAATAATGCATAACTTCTAATGACACGATAACTAACTTTTTAAACTTATTTAGATGTATATATCGCAGAACTATTACCTTTTTTTTAAAAAGATATGTTTAATATGATGTGCTACGTCACCGTTTATATATTTTATGATATTTATTTTTTTCGATGTAAAATTAATGCATCTTCTCTCTTTTCTAATGTGAAATTCTTCCCTACTTAACCTCGTGACGCTCTCATCACGACCTTTCGCTCTCGTGATTGGTCTCTTATCACGATTATTTACCCTACTTATCTCTCTTAAGAGCGCTCGACGTAAATCGAGCAGTCAAAGGGTCGCTCTGATACCACTTGTCATATGATCCTCTTTCTAGAAGACATATCTAATAAGATTTGCAACACCATCGTTTATATATCCTAATGCCTCATTTTTCTTTTTCGATATGAAATTAATATTTTTTTATCTCTTTTCAGGCGTGATATATACGAACATAAACAACTTACCCTTTAACATAAAAGGGTTTAACTATAAAAAAAAAATAGATGTTCAAATTTCATGATTACACTTTGTTTTATTAATAATATATGTTTAATATTTTTTTGTTAAAGTAAGTATTTAATATTTTGTGTTTGTCTATTTTAAAATTAATCCATTAAAAAATTATCGCTTATTAATAATTCAACTTATGAATTTTATTTTTTAATTTTCAAAAACAAATTAAAAACATATAAAAATTGTAGAAATTTATAAAACAATCCTAAATTCTTAAACCCTAAATTTTTAAGCTCCAAAATTAATATCATTATTGATACGATAACCTCATCATAACCCAACGTCGTCATTGTCAGAGTTTCTTTTAATTTTTCTTAACCACCCATTGTCAATAATTGATGATTAAGAAAAATAAACGAAAACTTTCGTATCGTTAGATTTTAAATTTGAAATTAGATATTTTAAAGATTTAAGATTGTTTTAAAGATTTTTGAGGAATTTTAATATTTAAAAAAATATTTTTTAATAAAATCAAATACTTATTTTAAATAAAAATAGTAAATATTTTTTTAAGTTAAAGTTTGTTTTAAAAAACTATCATTAAAAAATTATAATTTTAACATCTATTTTATATTCAAGTCATACAAAAGTAAACTGGAATTCCATAAATTTTTTTCTGAGAAGTACTTGGACGTGACGTTGATATCAGTCCCGATATGGAAACTTGCGAAAGTTGAACCACACACAAGAATTATTGATTCAACCACTGTTTCTACTTTTGACCATTTGCAGTGATTTTTAGCCATTAATAATAACTCCGTACGGTACAAGTAACAGAGGTCAGAAGTTCGTACCTTGCTAGAATTGGGAACCAGCTTCTGTAACGTCTTCATCCTCTGGTTGATCTTATCTCTTCTTTTCTGGGAAAAAACACCAAAAACAGCAAATGAATGCTTCAAAATAGTTAAAAAGATGTCAAATTATACTCATGGTGGAGAGAGCATACACGTTCGGACAGGTTATGGATAGCTGCAGCTCTGCTTCTTTTGTTAGAAACTGAAGATTTCCCACTTTCCTTCTTATCTTCTTCCTCCTCCACTCCCTTTCTCTTTAACAGAACCAAATCAAACGCCACGAACTAATTTGTATATATATATATATATATATATATATATATAGTTTTATCATGTAATAATGATTAAATGGAAGAAGTTTTACCTGGGGTCTACTGTGACAAACTGAGTCATGATCATCGGCGGTGGTGGTGGCGGCGGTGGCCCTGGTACAGGATTTCGTAGAGCTTGTGTTTTCCGGGGAACCGAGGGAAGTAGAAGTAAAGCCCACGCCCAAGTCTTTCTCATACGTATCGAAAGTAACGTATTGGCTATCTCTGCCAAACGTGGCACTGGCGCTTGCGCTTTGTTCCTTGCCGCTCCAGTCGGATGTTACGGGAACACGCGCCGGTGCCCGTGTGCGTTTCCCGGTAACAAGAGCATCATCATCTTGTGTACCGGCTGGCACACTACAGGATCCAACCCTAGTAGAGCATCCCACCAAGAGAGATCCTCCGAGTCCCGGTATAGATTCCATCACATGCGTAGTCCGGTGATCCCCCAGGGTCCTTTTCGAGCAAGGAACCAAAGCATCCGCCGCAGCACGGCGTTGGTCCAAACAGGGAGAAATTTCATCCTCTCCGCCGGGAAGAGGAACCTTAAGGTACGGAACACGAGTAGCCTGGTTCACTATAGACTCCAAAGTTCCATTACCCCGTGGTTTCTCCCAAGTATTGTACTTGGAAATCAAGGGCTTAGCCGGCACACGTGCCAACCCTAAACCATGCATGGCTAATTGCCCATTTTCCCATGTTAATTCCGCTACTTCATATTCCGACCTGCGAAGTAAATCACAAACATCAAATCAGACAAGACCAACTACCGGCCGGGGAGTCAAAACCAGTTTCAGTGCTTACGTGTGAACATCAGGGGCGGTGGAGTTGGAGTTCGAGCGGAGGGAGTGACGTGCTGTGGCATGATTATCGTCCAGATCCCAACTGGGAACACACTGACTCATTTCAAACAAACTACCTGCCGGAACTAGTTGCTGTGTTTTGTTCTGAAGTGCAGCAAACTTTGTTTCACAAATTTCATGTTTCCAGACCTTACTGGTAATGAAAAAACAAGTAAAATGGGGTTCCCTAGCTTTTATTATAATGAGGATAAGAACGATCACAATCACTTCAAAGAGTGAGAATGATTCTGGTCCACGTATATATGTGTGAAAAGGGGAAGTGGTGCTTGAAATAACCAAATTATTAGCTGTCTGGGGCTCTGGGCGGGCTGAAGAGGGCTAACATTATTCTGCTGGCGGAGACAGCCGCAGGAAAAGAGGCCAAAAGGGAGACTACAAAAGAAAAAAAAATAGTAAAGAAATCAAAATATCGAGTGAATTGTGGTTGAAGTGAATAGGCGAGACCCCATTTCTGGAACGGTAGAGCCTGTGTGTAATGCTGATTGCTGAACTGTCACCAATTTTACACATGTATCTCAACGTTGCAGCGGATTAATTTGACTCGAATATATTAATCTCACGTAAAAAAAAAAACAACGTTTCATACATGTTCCTTAGATTTTTTAGCTCAGTGCTTAGAAGAAACTACTGGTCCATTGATGCTGATGGTAGGGAGGCTGCTCCAGTGAGGACTGAGGCTGACCTGATTCCTTTCATTATAGTTTTCCCATGACATTTACCTGCTCAATGCCTTGAGCAAGTTGTAACTCGATGGAATGGACATTCCAGCTTCCATGGTCCAAATTCCAAACAATATTAATCATGGCAAGGGAGATTAAAAAACCCAGGAAAGAAGAAGAAAAACTATTGAATATTACTAAAATGGGACCCTTTTTATATTTTCTGTGATGGTCTTTGCTTCACCACTTTCAACTATGGATTGATTCCATGGAGCTTTCTTTTCAGCATATATACAAAGATGAAAGGAGTTTTGCTTTTTTTTTTTAATTCCTCATATCCATTTTTAAAGCTAGTGTGAATGTAATTCAGTTTCTTCCTCTAATACCCGGCAATCATATCCTTACAACTAACAACTTGAGGTAAATAAAACTTCATACAAAAATAACAAATTTTTGACTTAATTTGACGCGAAAAAAAAATCAAATAAGATAATTTCTTTAACATGTTTTTTTAATATGTTAGTGTGATCATAAGTTAATATCTGTTTAATTTTTTTTTAACCCTTTTAATAAGGTATACACGCCGTGCATAAATGCGTTCGAACTTGAATTACCTAAATAAAATATATCATCTTTTGTCATTGGATCCACTCTATTTTTTTTTATAAAATTAAATAAAGAAGTTAGGTCAATTTATTATTATTATTATTATTATTATTATTATTATTTGGGGGGGGGGGAGAAGGATAAATATATCTGAAATTGGGCCAACTTAAGCCCACATAGCCTAACGGGGCAAGTTTGATTGTTAATTTTGTTTGGGACTAAAAATGATGACGTGGCTAAAATTGATTGGTAAGTGTTAGGGTAGTTAAAAAAACCCGATTATCCGATTTCAGTCCCGGATTCAGTAAGACCTGAAAGAATTTTATCTAATATTGGTTTCAATGGGACCGGGACTAGATCCAAAATTTAGGTCTCGGTCATAACCGGGACCAAAACTGAATCTTGATTTTTTGGATTCGGTACCCGAGGGTATCCAATAAAATCGAGATAAATACTAAATATCCGGTATTAGTTTTCTTTTGTTTATTTTTCTTATCAAACTTTCTTTTTTATGTATGAATATTATGAGATGATTAATTTTAAAACTTTAATTTTCAAGCCTATAATGTTCTAATTTTATTATTTAATATTATTATTGGAGGTTGAATTTTTTTTTTATAATTACTCAATTTTTTTAAGAATAAACTAATTGATCGAGTACCCGATATTGAAACTGGTTTTTATCAGTAACGATACTAGTTCTTAAAATTTAAGACGGTATGACTAAGACCAAGATTAGTTCCAATTTTTAAGAATCAATATTTATCGAGATCATAACTAATTCTATTCAAATTGATCAGGTATCTGATATTACTCATCCCCTAGTAAGTAGTAGTTAGTGCTACGTGGACGTGCCCATCAGTTCCCATTTGAAATATCTTCACAATTTGCTACAGTCTAAGATACTGATTTGAAATAGGGCACAGTTAAACCGTCCGCCGTCTCCCTTAAAGCTCTCCGCCACATCACGATTCGAATCCCGAGTCGACTCAGGTGAGCTCTGCTCCTCCTTCATTTTTACCTTCCATTAGATCTCTAATAGATTCGTTCGTTTAAGCGATGGCTTGACCTTTTCCGATTCGCATCTGAATAGGATTGGATTGATCCACTGGATTACTTCATTTTAGATCTGTTTCGTTTACTTAGCTTTGATCTGTTGCTTCCTGGAATTCTTTGCGTATGATAGTTATGTAGGATTAAGCGCATGCACGAACATTTCGAATTTAATTTGATCAAATCTGAAAATTTGGTGTTCGCGATTCTTATTGTTCGGCTACAAAATTTATAAAATTATATGTTTGGATATTATTATTTATTTATTATATCAATTTGATCAAAATTTTAATTTATTTAAATAAAATTAATCAATTTGAACTAAATTTTATAAAAATTGGGTTATAATTTTTTAACTCTATGGTGGAAAAATTTACGATGTCTAATATCATTAACGTTGAACATCGTTGAATACTATTAAATTAATTAAAAAATTAAAAAACTAATATATAAATACAAATTATTTAAAATAAAATTTTAATTAAATTAATTATATATTAAATTTTTAAGATTTTTAATTTTTACTAATTAAATTAATAATATTTAACTATATTTAATATTAATAAAGTTTAGTGAAACGACTGTTTAAGTATTAAGGAATAAAAATCACGTCTAAACATGTTTTCATGTTTTTATTTTATGTTTCACATTAAAAATTACTTAAAAAATAAATTTTAAACTTTAATCTTAATTTTTATATTCTAAATTTTAAATTATATATCTTAAAAATATATTTCATATATAATTTTTTAACGTTAAATTTTAAAATAATTATTTTAAAATGAGATAATAAAAATATTTGTTCAGAAAATATCTTGCGACTGTTTAGTATTTACTTCTTTGTTTAACGCTCTGACATCCGTTACAAAATATGACTGACCGGAGTCTAAAATTCCAACGCCATCACTCCTTCCCGGCCACCGTCCAAGTCTGAAACGGTAGTAGTAAAAGTTTACTCATATGGAAGCTGGAGACTGGAGTAGTATATTTCCATTTCCTCTGCTTTATTTTGTTGACTTTACTCTAAGCTTCTTATTCCATGTGAAACCAGGAGGAGAGAGAATATTCCTCCCGTCGCATACGCGCCGCTGCGTACTGCGGTGAATCACGTGGAAACTCACTCGTGTTTCCCTATCACACTGAAACATCAGTACATCACCCACTCTCTCTCTCTCTCTCTCTTAACTTTCAACAATGGTGGTTGGAATTTTGAAAAACAAATATTTAATGGAAAAAATGAAGAGAAAAAGATAAGGAAAAACGAAGAAACGACACGTTTGATGATGATGATGATAGACATTGCCGAAGGGTCCAAAATACTACTGTCTCATTGAACGAGATTACAGGAAGAACAACTCTAAGATTTTAGCACGTCAGCACACCTCAAAGTCGTGCTGCTGGCGGCGGTGGTGGTGGTGGTGGTTGTCACTGTATTCATGCTCTTGCTGTTGTCTCGACAGCTCCTTCTGCCTACGCAGCTCCAACACCTTCCGGTGCGAGTTCGAGTGTTGTGTCAGCATGAATGTTGGGCTCGCTGCAGGTCGATACTCGGGCACGAGACGTCCTGACTTATACCGAACCCCACAAGCGTTGCATAACGTCTTGGGCCCTAACGGTCCTGTCCTCCACTGGGGTGTCTTCTCAGACGCGCAGTGCGTGCATCGCCGAACCTCTCCATCTGCCGCAGATGGCGACACTTGACGTTGGACTTCCTTTTTCGTCTTCGCCGGCGCTCTGGAACGCTTGCTCCAAGCTTTGCTTGAAAACGACCAGTGGTCATTTCTGGGGTTAAAGGTTCCGGCGAGGGAATTCGACGGGAAGTCGCTGAAGGAATCATCTACGAACTGCGACAACCACTCCAGCTCAGCCACATCATCACTCTGCGAAACAGCAACAACAATTTAAACTTAACCGTGCATAAAAACAAAAACAAAAGGAAGACGAACATAAAAAAGAAACTAATAAGGGAGTGCAAAGTTATTACGGGGAGACAGAGGTCGTGGGTGAAGTCGTTGGTGGTGGAAACAGAGGGATGAAAGGCCGCAGCGGATGAAGCAGAGGAGGCGTAACTGAAGGTGGCTTCAGACGGTGGGAAAGTATCGTTATTGGTTGAAGTAGAAGCCGATGAAAACAGCTGTTCGTTGGAGAAATCCAACAGCTCATCAATAGGAAACACTTCAGGAGTTGACATCCCGTACATGTCCATCTTCTATCTCTCTCTGGTATTTTTCTTTAGCCCACTTTCCCTGGAAAGGAACAAGACATGGAAGAGAGAGAGAGGGGAAGATCAGGGACGAGCAGAGGAATGATATATGGAAGAGGAGAAGGGGACAGAGGAACGTGCAAGGAGTGAGCAATGGCCTTTTTAAAGTCATAATACTTAAAAAAAAATCTAACATTTGATATATTTTTTAATTGAGTCCTTAAATTATTCTATAACTTAACCTATAATATTTCAAAAAATTTAAATGTCATTTTTTTTAATCGATGATCAATTAATAGTAAGTAAAAATTACTAATTAACAGTGATTATAGTAATATCTGTTTTAGAATACAATATTCATCATTTGACATTTACCGTTTAATTATTTTAATGACATCACTGATGTTTAAATTTGTGACCTCTAAAAACAATAATCATTTCTTTAACCATTTGAACTACTTATAATATAATTTAAGTGATGTTTTTCGATTTTTAATCTAACTCTGACAATAATATAGGATTAGGTGGTTCTGTAACATGCATTAACACTGTTATTATATACACAATTATTTTTAGCTTTTACTACAATTAACTGCAGTGGGTAATAAAGTTGTTGCTTTAAATGCTGCTCCTTTATTTTAAAGAAACCACCAGACAAAATAATAAAGATTTATATGAATAATTCCAACTCATTATAGACTAAAATAATTATACTATATATTATTTTATATGTAGAGGTACATTTGATTAATTTGGTCGATGGTTGAATCAAATTAATTAAAATTAAAAAATAATAAAATTTTAATTGTTAATCGAACTGAATTATCTATAATCGAATTAACCGAACTAAAATTAATTTAGTTAATTAACCGAATTAATCAAAATTTATTTAAATTTTGGTTAAATTACATAATAGGCTACTAAGTTATGTTAAAATAATTTTTTTAGTCAATAAACTTTCATTTTATGCTAATTTGATAAAAATTTAGTAATTATTTTATAATAAAAGATAATGAACATTTTATAATTTTAAAAAGTTAAATGACTAATATATATAATATTTAATATATAATAATTTTAGTTAATTTGACTAATTAATCGATTTAGAACCGAATTAATCGATAATTAAATTTATAAAAAAATTATTAATCGAACTTATCTAAAATTAATCAATCGAATTAACCAAAATAATTTTTGTTTGATTGATTAATTTAATTAAAATCAAATAATATACGCTCCTAATTATATGTATTGATATAAAGATTTAGTTGTTTTTTTTTAATTTCGGACAATTCAGTTTTAAAGTATCAGAAAGTTGATAAATGACAGATTTCGTGTGTCACATGTTTCTCTTGTACTATTAGTAGACAAATAACACTATCAAGTGGTTCGGGTCTTAAAATAATTTTTACAATGTATATTATTAAATAATTAAAAATTAGATAAATATTAATTTAAAATAACATTAAATTATAAATATTAACAACTGCCAACTTCTTTACTCCCTCTTTACCATGTATTTATTATTCATATCGACACAGCGAAGGGCAGTGTCGGTAGTGAAAATAAAAATAAAATTATTTTTACTTTTTTTCTAGTTTATCCTACTTTATATATATATACCGACACAGGGAACATTGACTTCTTTGTTTCACATTGGTCTGTCAGAATTTGCTGTCATTTACTACGACTTACACTGCCCATTATATATTTAAGGTAAATAAATTTAAGAAATAAAAATACCATTGGAAAATGATTATTTACCACCTCACGACATAATTTAAAATATAGTAGTAAATTTTATATAAATTTTTAAATTTTAATAAATATAAATACTAAAGTTAAAGTATTTATATATACAAAAATTTCATATTTGTTTATATAAATATTTGTATATAGAATAATTATTTATAAAATATTGGATACAATTATACAGGAGATCTTTAAAATATTGATTTCGATAGGAAACTAAAAGTTTATAAAAATAAAATTATTATGAGAATTGTTGTACCCGTATTTTGTCCGAATAATAATATGTATAATAAGATCATAATAAATAATTGATAAAAATAATTAGTTCAGAAAATAAATCACACGTTGATGAGAATGTACATTACATACAATCATTCATTTTAGTATAGGAACAAATCTCATATTCATTACATATAAACACACATTTTGGTTTAGAAAATAAATCCCATCGATAAAAAATATTATCTTTCTCTCTCCAAATACCTATAAAAAAGAGAAATGTTTATTTAACAAAGAAAAGAAAGAAGAAAGAAACAGTGAGAGTCTTGGAGTAAATTAAAGGGGATTATGCTTGGCTTGATAATGTCAAACTTCGGTAAGTATATTTAATTATATACATTAGATGCATTAAGTTGGTCGGTATCTCGACGTATCGAGACGTTGGCTAAAGATGTACTTTGGTATCAAATTCAATGTGTCATTCTAACTTAGAAAATAATAAAAAAAGGAGTATAATGTTAGAATAAAAATAAAATTAATTAGATAAACAACTAGAATCACAAACAGTGTTATTAATTTCTTTAAATGTCTAGATTGTAGTGTCCAACTGTTTGGATGTTATCATAATACACTTGAAAAATTAATAATTTAATAAGACCTTAATTATTTATTTAATGAAGTCTAATAGGATATAACTTAAAATTAATCAGATAATAACTTGTTATGCATTCAAACTTCTGAGATAGAAATTATATTTCTTTAAAATACGACAAATATATTTTATCGATTAATACAATAAATAACATGATGAATTGTATTTATCTAGTAATTTTTATTTTAGTTTTTTAAATATAACAGGACCCACACCTCTAAAGTCCCTATGTTTTGCCCATAATCCTCATTATAAATTAATCTTTCAAGTTTAAAATGTCACACACTTATCCTCAACTATAACTCAATTCTAGGAAATTCCCCGTACCTTCGATTTGTATATTAAATATTTTTAGGTCATATCTTCAATTCCCATTACTTTCAAAAATATATTATTTTCTAACCATTAAAATTAATGACACCTTAATTACAAAATCAATTTAAAATAAGTGTTATAGTTTAAGGATCTGTATAAAATAATTTAAATTTTACGGGTTAATTTAGAATAAAAGTAATAATTTTAAGATCTTTTATACAATTAACTTAATAAATCAAAAGAATTGTCCATGATATATAAAATGAATTTCGAATGTGAATGTTTAATAAAAATACTAACAATTAATTAATCTAGTAAGATAAAATATTATTTTTTAAATAAAATAAAATTGTGATTTTTAATATTCTACAGGCTTAACTCAAAAATAAGTGCTTAAATTATACACTTTTTTCTGAAATAGGTGTCTAATGTTTTTTCGTTTAACATAAGTGCATGAACTATATATTTTTTGAAATAGGTGTTTAATGTTTTTTCCGGCTAAAAATATATAGTTCAGACACTTATTTTAGCCGAAAAAAACATTAGATATATATTTCAAAAAAATATATAATTTAAGTACCTATTTCTGAGTTAAGCCTAGTATAAATCGAGAAAAATCACTGATCCTCATTAACCCACAGTCCCACACCCCTATTTTAAGGTCGTGTTAAATGAGGTGTATTATCATTATTATTATTATTATTATTATTATTATTATTATTATTATTATTATATCCGTTGCTCCATGTTTCCGTAGCAGCTGAACAAGGAGAGAAACGTGGAAAGAGGGACGGACGTAGGACAGGCTTGATAAAGAACCAGTGGACCACATAAAAAAAAAAAAAAAAAAACTCTGTAACGGCGTTATTAAGTTAGAGAAGGGAAAAGGAAAGTGTTTGAAATTATTCGATTCGATGATTCGATAATTTAATATAAAATAATATATATTTTATGTATATTCAAAGATAACGGGTTAAGATAAAAATTAATAAAATAAATATTTGAATAAATTGAATATTTAATATTTCAGATATTAAAAAATTAGATACTCGAAAGTGATCATGTTCCGTAAGGACCGTAACGTCTGTTCAGTGTAATTTTCTTTTATTATTCTTATTACTGACGCCCATCCATCCCGTCAGTCCATTATTAACCCATCGAGTCCTGCTGTTCCGAGTTATTTGATTTATAAAATAAATTACAACGTAAGCTTACCATTACAGATAATTACGATATAAGTAGGTCTAGATGAATAAAATGATTAATTTAATTATAAACCGAATTTGTTGTATATGTGTGATGATTTTTTTTAATTTAACGACGTTTAAAATGCATTGAACTCATCGTATATGTCAATAAATTCAATTTAGAATTAAATTAATCGCTCTTCAAATTTAAATAAAACTTAAAAGGATAGACTTCTCATGCTTCTACGATGTGTTTAAAAAATAAGATTATTTTAAGATTTGTTATATTTATATGATGAGTTCACTATATAAATATTAATTTGATAAATATAAAATTAAGTCCAAATTTAATAAATCTTTTAACCAGTGAGAGGAACTTGATGCTAGTGCAGACAAATCATATTTATTTCTTTTAATGAAACCGAAGTACACTCACAATCGATTATTCGGTCTCGGTTCCGAATTCTATAAAATTCGGTGAATTTTATTTGATATTAATTTCAGTGGAATCAAGATTGGATCCAAAATTTAGGTTTCAGTCATAATCTGGATCGAGATTGGATCAAAAATTTAGGTCCCGGTTATAATCGGGATCGGGACTAGATCTTATTTTTTGGACCCAATACCCGGTGGGTACCCAATAGAACCGAAACTAATATAAAATATCCGATAT
The DNA here is from genome assembly GCA_035048815.1 of Abelmoschus esculentus. Taxonomy (NCBI): domain Eukaryota; kingdom Viridiplantae; phylum Streptophyta; class Magnoliopsida; order Malvales; family Malvaceae; genus Abelmoschus; species Abelmoschus esculentus. The sequence goes on from JAUCBN010000031.1 coordinate 15,861,947, forward strand.
TAATTTTCTTTTGTTTATTTTTCTTATCAAACTTTCTCGTTATGTATAAATATTATTGTTGGTGTTTGAAAATTTTTCTCTCCAATTACTCAATTTTTCTTAAGAATAAGCTAATCGATCGTGTACCCGATATTAATATCAGTTACCATCAGTAATGAGACCAATTCTTAAAATTTAAGATTCGGTATGACCGAGACCCGAAACATATTCTAATTTCCAAGAACCGATGGTTACTGAAACCGAAATCAATTCTATATACCCGATTTTATCTACCCCTACTCTCAGCATCATGATGCACTTCCTCTTTTCTGTATTTTAAGAAAATCAATTTAAAATTTAAAATCTTATTCTAAAATGAATTTTAAAATTATTTATTTACTCAGTTTATGGTTAAACCTGTGGTGTATCTCTTGGAGGTTTTAGGTTCAATACATTGTAAAGAGACTCAAATTTGAGTCATTTAACATACCTAAAATTCTCTCCTTTAATTTTCCTTTAACCGGATGGTGAACTTGATTTGAGAAATTTAAATATTAAATTAATTAAATTAAAATTTTAAATAAAATCATTTATTTTGATAATGATATGTTATCATTTAATTAATTATTTTTATCTAATTAAATTAAAATTAATAATAAATTAATATAATATATAAATAACAAAAACTAAATATATAATTTTATAAATTTTCTTTAACTATAATATTACTCTTTCATTAATTTTTCAATCATAATAATTAAATTAAAATTATTTAATAAATTTAATAATTTAATTAACAAATTACCTAATTCAATAATAAATTATTTAATGGTCATCTTATTATTTTAGCCTGTATTATAAGCATCTGTCAGTGGCTAATTTTTTGGGCTTGGTGTCATCGCATCACGTGCTCTGATCCAAGTTCGTTGATCCCTAAATACATCATTCCACGTGCTTAGGCATGTGCCTATAAACATAATTAATTAGATTAAAATATTTATCCAATGGAATGGGACCATGTAGGATCAAACCTAGTTAATAACTTTAAAATAATGTCCATAAAATTCAACGGTTCAAATAAATAAAATATATTAAATATAAAGTTTTTCTTATTAAGGAAGAGTTGGAACTTTCTACTTTCACTCACAACTAGGCTTTCTTCCTAAACAATCAAATCATTATTTAAACTTTAAACAAATCAAAAACGACGTCGTACTATAAACAATGGGTCAAATATATAAAGTAAGACTTGGGAAACCGAGATTATATCATAGATCTGACTCACCATATTAACCGTGATCCATAACCAATAAAAATCATCCGTTTCACTATTAATCAGCCAAGTCATTAATATAATTTACAGAAATTATATTTTTAAAATGACATAAAAAAATGAGTGAAGATTCATTGATTAGAAAAAATGAGCTGGAAGATAATGGTAAAGTAAGTGATTATAATTGGATGGGACTATGACTGACGTGGTGAGCTAGACCCATGATATAATTTATCGTATTATATGATTAATTGGAGATTGATATTTTAATATGTTAATGTAATTATAAAGTAATGTTTATTTAAATTTTAATTAATTAATGATATATATTATATATATAAATAATTGAATTCAGATTAATTGAATAAAATATATTAATTTTTATTATTAAAATTACTTTACGAATTCTCATTATAAGTCGGTTTAATTGTTGATATAATATTTATATTTTATTTTCTTGAAGTTAGTAAAAAGCATTAAACGTTTGTATTAATTGATATGAGTTGTTATTTAAATTATTTAAACTTTTGTGTCTGTGACTCTTAAAACAGGGTAAATTATTTCTAGGACATTAAATTGTTGGTCCGGTTTTATTTTGATTGATGAGCAATAATTCATCTAATTATGTCACAAAATTATTAAAATAATTTAAATTAAACTAGTATTAATTTTTGATAAATTTATGATTCGATAGCCAAATAAATTTATATAATTATATATTTATTTTCAGCGTTATCATTTAATTGGAATATCAATTTATTTAAGTAAAATTTTTGAAATAAATAAATGGATATTTCAAATAAGATTAATTTTATTAAACAATTAATTTATATAATTAAGATTAAATTAATATAATACATAAACAACAAAGACATAATAATTATATATAAATATATATAATTACCGCATCATTAATAATGATTTGATTGAAATCATTTTAATAATGTAATGATTTTAATTGAAATTTTTTAAATTTAATGATCAAAATAAAATCCAACTAAATCGTTTACTTGAAAATACAACATTGAACATTTTTTAAAAAGTTTTAACGTACTTATGAATTATAATCATTTTATTTTAGCTTTCAATAAAAATATACAAACACTTTATAAATAAATCTGTTCGAATTTAAATTATTCAAAAAATATTCTCTTTTCTTTATGCATAATTTAATAATAAAAAGAAAAATAATCTTCAATTTTGATAAATTTGGACAAAACCAAATCTGGTGACGTATAAAACCAATGTTAGCAATTGAGGACATATGGACCATTAAAGATGTTCATATTTTGACAAAATCAATGTAACAGAGCAACCAACAATTAGCAATAACTGATATATTTTGTCCATGCTCCTTTATCTAGTAGGGATGAGTCTATAGTGGGCGTTAATCTCCACTAACACTAAATATTATTAAATTAATTAATAAAAATTAAAATTTCAGGACTCAACACAATTATTAATTATATGTTAAATCTATCATTCTTTTATTAATTACATATTGAATCCTTGAAATTTTTAATTTTTATTCATTAATTTAATGACATTCAACTGTGTTCAATATCAATGGTTTTCAACAATGTTCGACGTCCGTTGTAAATTTTTTCATCTTTTAGACATTTCTATTTAAAGATGATAACTACCAATTTCATTGCCACCTCGATATAAAGAGCAAAGCTCCAATCAGACAGATCCCACAAATCTGCAAATAAGAACAGTATTTGCAAATTAGGTGATTTTAAGCATAAATCATTCAAAGATAAGATTAGTGTGCAAGATGATGTTTGAGCTAAAACACTAGACAGTAGACACGGCCTTTGTTTCGATCGGTGGTGGTTGGCGAGTGGGAGGAGGCAGGGAACCAAGTGAAAACAGGAGTCTTGTGCATTACAAGTATCATTGATAGCTTAAACATTTATCACAAAACTTCATGGCTCTAATTGAAGCATAGATCTGAACGGTATCGGAATACGATATCGACCATCCTGACATCAACTAAAAGTATGTAGGGAGATAAACTACAAAAGAGAATGAACTAAAAGTTGAAAAAGGAAATGGCAGACTCAAACAACTCATATGGGATAAATAAAGAACAAGTAGAACTAAGGATTCCATGACAGAGAAAAAACGCAAAAGAAGACATATTTTGTATGCCAATTTAGTAGATTCTTCATCATACAAAATTAAAAATCCATCCTTTATGATTATCATAGCAATTAGCTGTCAATAAGCTGTTGGCATATATAGAGTGAAGACACAGTTGAAGAAACCTATGACCAAAGCTACCACACAGAATAGGATAAATATGATTTTTTACAACAAGGGATAGAGATAGACTGATATCCATTCAATTTTACTTACCATGGTTTATCTTTTAATGCTACTAAGGATCTCAGCACAGCAGGACTAATCTTGTCAGCGAGTGCACCTTTTTCTGATATCAAAAAGGATTTCTCCTTCACATTGCTTTGCAGTTTCTGAGCTTCAAGATCCAGTTTTGTTTGATCTGAATAAAAGCAAGGACAAGAGTTGAACTTCACAGTTCAAGCGCATGAATCATGAACAAAACTAGGGAACTAGCGACTGTTAACTAGAATCATGAAATCATGCCCAATTACCACAACAATGTTACTGTGTTAGTAAAAGAACACTAGAGTCTTCAAAAATATAATTTGCAAAGCAAACCTGTCTCCAAAATAGTGTGAGCTGCGTGGAATGGTATCTTGGCAAAAACATCAGTTCCTGGGAACATCATCCATGTCTGCTCATTCGAGTCATGGTTGCCACAAGTAGCACAAATCTCGTTTACCAAAGGTCTTGATCCAGGGTTTCTAATATCCTTCATCACTGACTCAAAAGGAGATGGGACACTAGTTTTTGTTGTCCGAGCCCTCTTCCTCAATGCAGTAAGTGCTTCCCTGTTCCCATTCCTCACTTTATCATTTTCAACCAGCTGCATTTCCAAATTAATTATTTAACACATTCACTTATTTGAAAATGGAAAGAAAAAAACTGTAACATGCACTAAGGAAAGGAAGAGGCTTTAATTTGATGACCCAGATGAATAATTTTATTGGCCTACTCAACCCGGTGAACTTGTTGCCTGTTCTAGGACCCGAGGGTCTGAAAATAAACAAAGGTTTACCTGATGTCTGGCTAATAGCAAGTGTTCAGCTTCAGTTTCAAGCTCAATCAAGCTTTGCTGGAATAGCTTCATATTCTCATCCATTTCCATATCCCTTAAAATGAACCCTTTACCTGAAATCGAACAAATATTTTATTAGTGGAAAATATATATTTTGGCATATGAATTTGAAAGTGAAATTTTGTATCAAGTTGAGACGAAGGAATTAGGCAGTGTCACCAAACCCACTACGGTCTTCACGGCGGAGTGACTAAGGAAAGGGGTCGAACAACTCAAGGGTGAGTGAAGACGAAGGCCGATGAGTTCAAGGATGTGGGAGCAGATGAAAAGGGATGGACGAAGGGGGGAGGGCTTACCAAAAACAAGATGTGTTGCGGCACTAGGACGGGGCCGGACTTAGAACACAGTCACCGAGTGTTTTCAAGACTCGATTTTTTGAAAAGGCAGAGAGCTCGCGGTTCTGCAATGGCAATGGAGTGGTTCCACAATGAGAGAAAACGGTGAGGGGGCGTGGCTGAGGAGACGAAGCGTCAGAGAACAAGAGGGAAAGCGGGAGAGTTCAGGCGGCTTGAGAGAAATCAAATGGCATTAATGTTCCATTCAGCCAAAAAAAAAAGGTTTTATTTATACCCACGAAACAGAGATAATTGCTAGCCTGATCCTAAATCTTTCTAGGTTTCATAGAATAGAATTCGAATTTCATCCCGTGTTCAGTTCAGTCTCATTTTTCACGAAACTTCAGATTTGAATTTAGTTCAAAATAGTCCTACAAATGTTCGGATTTATCCCCAAGATTTTTAAAATAAATGAATCAAGAAATAACCAGCTACGAATCTGGAGACGTTTTCCTCTTCACCTTGTGTACTAATCAGTCAGTCTTCCTGTTTTGTTTTTACTGTGTTTTTCCATTACCAAGACAGAAGGAATGGCTAAAATCTTGACCTTTCCTATCTGCTAACAACAGCAACTGGAAGACCTAAGCTTTGATAAAATAGATGCAGAAGATTGAAGAACCTTGGAAGGAGGAACCATGCACATCGACCTTCCAAAGATTCAGGCCACTTCTTCTTCCTCCTCCTCTTCTTTCCTTTCTGTTTCTTAAAATTTAAGATTAAAGTTTAAAGAATAAGATGTATGGATATGTTTCAAAGTTTACAGTTTATATTTATTAATTAAAATTAAGATCAAGACTTAAAAATTCATATTTTTTGGTGTCAGATATAAAAACGGAAAAAAAAAATTTTATTCCTATTTCATGTTTCCAAATATACTTAAGAAATGTTATTGATATATTTTGATATATAATAAGCATAAAAATAGTTTACATAATCCTTTTTATTTAAATTATAAATTCTAAATAGTTAATCATAACACCTCAAATTTTAAACATTAAACTTAAAATTTAAAATTTTAAATAAAATCTCTAATTTTGATAAACTAATTTTATAACTTGTGTATCAAAATATTTCTTTAACTATTATAGAAGATTTTAAATTATAAATTTTATATTTTTCTTAAAATCCGATTAATCTATAATATAAATTTAATATTAAATGAGATGTTAAATATCTGAAATAAAGTTAAGGTTAAATAAAAATACAACGAACGAAGAAATTAGAATAAAAATCATCCGTATTTTGAATATATACAAAACTCAATTCGAATAATCAATAAATTAGATATCAATATTTAAAAGTTTAATATTTGATTCGAAATCTTCTAGTCCCGATTTTAGCTAATAGGGGATTTTTATTAAAAAATCATGTTTAGGTTGGGTTGGTTTAGGTTGTTAAAAAATAAAAGTGATTAAAGTTGGGGTCAAATTTAGGGGAGAATTTTTTGATCCGATCTTATATATTTATATAATTTTATTATATTTTATATATAAAATTTAATATTTTTATTATTATTTTGCATTGAGTCAAATTTAATTAAAGTATTTTAATTTTCGAATCGAATCGGAACCACCAAAATATGAGCCCCACAGATTAAAAGTTCCCTTGAGATTCGTTCCCCATAGGCCCAATTCCATTAAAAGCAAGTCCAAACGACATCGTCTTGTCCAACTCCTCTCCTTTTTTCGCATTCGGTTTGCATTGCCGTTAAGAATTTGTCGATTCAATTTCAAACGAATTGTTGAAAACTACTGAATCTACAATACTCATCAGTGCAATAAAAATTCCGAATTCTGATCGCTGAATGATTGAAATCTCAAGAAGAATTTCGGTAAGTGTTTCAGAATTTTTTATCATTTTAATTTCGGAAGCAGATTTTTCTGGAATGGGAATGATCTAACCGTAAACGTAGATTAACAAGATTGGATTTATCTTCTTCGAGGCATTTGTTTCAAGGAGGCTAACTTGTTATTTTATATTGTTTTTTCTTGAATTGGTTGTTAGAGATTGATTCTAATGGGGGAAGCTGAAAGGTGCAGGAATGGAGACTCGAGGACAGGGCCGATGGTAAGTATTTTAGCCTAGAGTGTTGGATACGCGTGCGTGTTTGATACATATATGCTCAATTATGTCTAAGCTTTTATATATTTGGAGGATCGTATCTGGTACTGATAACTAAATATGTGATGGAGGTTTGCACAAGTACCTTAAGAAAAATGAAAAAAAAAAAGTCCGAACGACGTTGATTTCGGTTTCCAAAGTTCACTCAATTTTGTTTTGGAAATGTTCTATATGTATCTGTATGATGCTTAGATTTTAATAAATTTCATGGTTTAATTTGCCAATGTGTTCAGTCTGATCTGGGCATCACTTTTAAAATTTGGCTTTTTGTGTTATTTTCTTGATATCTTTTGCAAAAATAGTCGGTTTCTGTAACTTAATATCTTGGTGTTATATTTCTGTTTTGGTACATTGATGTTATAGCTCTTTGTTAATCATATTAAGACCTGATCTTACTTGTCTTAAAACAGCAACCTTTTCAGGCTGAAAATGATGGTCTGGGAAATGACGGGGTTATTCCTCAATTATTTACCTCTTTACCGGCATTAAATGAAGCTGCTGCTTATCTTGCACAAACAACTAATTACTTAGCTGGTTGTTTTTATAATTATTCTGGTGAGTTCTCTCTTTTAAACTTCAATTCTCCCATTTTTTTTCTTCCATATTTATCCACAAAAGTTCCATTTTTATTTCATTTCATTTACTGGAAGCCTTTGGACAGTTGTTTATCTCATTTTCAGGCTGAACTTGCTGATTGATCAAACTAATAGTGTTCTTCGTTTCTTTGTGGTCTATGTTTCTTAGTCATATTGTGTTAATTGTTAATCTATGAGTTATGAGTGACTTCATTGCAATTCTTTTGGTCATGTTGCAGAGGAACCTGCTTTTAGAGATTCGAGGGATTCCATTGTACGTGCACAATTAGCAACATCATCTTCTGGGATAACTGACAATTCTGTGATTAGTGATCATTCATTTTCAAGTGGAAGTAGCTCAACATTGTCTGCATCCTCTTATCATGCAACTACTGCCTCTGCCAACCACCATGCAGCAACGGCCTCTGCTGGAGAGCCATCTGAAATTAATGGTGAAATTGTACAATCAAATCATACCAGACAAAGTGGGATTTCCATTTTTCAAGGGTATTTATTCCTATATGCCTAATTGGGGATTTCTTTTATAGTGAAATTTATGATTTTAAGACATTTTCCTATGCTTATGATTTTAGATTATAGTAGTCATTACATGGGGACGCTAAATGGTCAAATTTTTTGCAACTTGTTAGTGGTGAAGTTCCTCAGTTTGAATGATCCTTCTGTGCACTACATTTTTCTGCCCAAAAATTGGGAAATAGGGGTTGGAATATTTCATTTATGAAACATACAGGGTGGTAATTGTTGAGCGTATTTGTAATTAAAAATTCTTGTAATATTTTGAATTAATCACTTTTCCCTTTGTTTTCTTGTGATGTCTATGTGTATTTCTTCTTATTTAGTGCAGAAACAATTTCTGTTTGGATATTGTAAGGGGTAATGAATTGTTCCAAACACACTCAGGCTTATTGAAAGAGTAAGGAGTACTGTTCGTGGATCTGCAAACGATATAGGATGGCTGAAGCATGATCCAGAGATGCCATTAGTTGAAGATATTAGGTAAATGGGTGCCTAGCATATTTTATGCGGGGTACTATTTCCAGGCATGGTTATGCATAACTTGATCAGTTGGCCCTCTTTTGTCAGGCATGGTCTGCACAAACTGCCAAACTCCATGGTTTATTTATTGGTTCCAGGTACCTTAGTAAATTTTACTCCTTAAATCAACAATGTTTGTATTCTGCGCATTGAGAAGAAAAAATGGTGAAATTTGATGGAGGGGGGGATCAATTCTGTTGAAAAGTTAAGAGTGTACTTACCATTTCTTACTGAACTCATTTTTCGGAAAAAAAAAATCATTTATTGACTAAAAGTTTGCATAAACCGGTTAAAACACCAAACGATTGTTTCTTGAAGATTTTAGGGAACATGAAGCCTTCTAGGAAACAGCATTGCAAAATCCTTAGTTGAGTTTGACTTTCATGCCTAGGATATCATGGTCTATCTTCATATCAGTCTTTCAGAGGTGAAATCTAGAATGTAGGTTCGATTATCATTGTCTGCTTTTATATATCTATAGCAAGTGGCTGCCTTGGATTTGAACTGACTACAGTTTTGCAAGCTTGGGATTAAAAATATACTAAAATGAACGATGCCTGAAGTTGACTCGACTTGAAATTCAAAATTTAACCTTGAACTTAAATCTTTTGAATATTAAAGTTTGATGCATTATTAATCATGACAAGGATAGTGGATGTGTTGTGGGATCGTTCTACTATGTTGTTTTAATTCTTTTTACAAGTTAAGATTCAGTATTTTTTGTGTTGCTCAATTTCTTAGTTCCAGTAATTGTCATTTCTGGCAGGTCTTTTCAGCAACCACGGGCCACTTTATTTTGTCAGTACAAAAACAAGTTTCTCAAAGATGGGTCTTACTTGTCATATTGCCAAGATTCACAGTGAGGTATATTTAATCACTATTCTCTTGCGCAGCTCTGTTCTTTAGTTTACGCTGAACATTGAACAATCACTAATCAGGCTTCAGTTGAGAAAAATGCCGGAGAGATAAAAGATTACATTGAGGAAATTTATTGGGGTTCTGGGAAACGTGTTCTGCTTCTTGGACATAGCAAAGGGGGAGTAGATGCAGCAGCTGCTCTATCTATGTATTGGTCTGACTTGAAAGATAAGGTTGCTGGGTTGGCATTAGCACAGAGTCCATACGGTGGGAGTCCTATAGCTTCAGATATCCTGAGAGAAGGACAGCTTGGTGATTATGTTAATCTACGGAAGCTTATGGAGATTCTAATTTGTAAAGTGCTTAAGGTATGCAAGTTGTCTTTTTTACTGTTTCTTTGCTCTCGAGTGTTTATAAATTTTTGACAGCATGATCATAATTACTTTTCTGTACTCCGCGGGTTCATTGGGTAGTTTGGTGATTGTCATCCTTTTTCAAGTAAGGATGTGTCCAATATGAGTCTACTTTCCTGTGAAGTCTAGTTGCATTATCTTTTAATGATATGTAGCCCGTCCCAATTTATTTTTCCGACAATCTTCACATGACACATTCCGACTGTAAAGGGGGACATACAATCTTTGGAAGACTTGACTTACAAGAGGAGGAAAGAATTTTTAAAGCAACACAGTTTGCCAATAGAGCTTCCTGTTGTTTCTTTCCATACCGAAGCTTGCATCAGTCCCGCAGTACTGGCAACATTATCTCACGTCGCTCATGCTGAGCTACCTATGATGGCCCCCTTGTCCACTGGCCAGCCTACGAGACTTCCCGTTGTCATGCCCCTTGGAGCTGCAATGGCTGCATGTGCCCAGTTGCTGCAGGTCAGGTATAAGGAACAAAGCGATGGGCTTGTGGCACGCTGTGATGCAGAAGTCCCAGGATCTGTAGTGGTGCGCCCAACACGGAAGCTAGATCATGCCTGGATGGTTTATTCATCCTTGAAGGATGACCCTTCCGAAGCAGATGCAGCCCAAGTGTGTGAAGCTCTTTTGACATTGCTTGTGGAAGTTGGGCAGAGAAAAAGACATGAACACTCAATGAAAGATGAATGACATAAAGCGTCTCTTCTCAACGCCGTGCTCGGTTGTAACAGGTTAACTAACTCATTAATATAGTTTTTCAATATGGTTTTGCCATAGGACTTAAATATTTCGATCGAAGTCTAATATCCGATGGTGTATATATCTGAAAGTTGTGCAGATCCAATCCAGCTGCACCATAATGATCAGAAGAGAGTAGGGAAGATGAGTTGATTTTATATATAGCTCATCTTCCTCCATACTCAAGGAGTCAGTTCTTTTAAGAACCATTGTTTCCCTTCTGTTATATAACTCATCATTCATGCATGTAAGACCAAATAAGTAGAAAATAACAGCAGAAGTCGTAATTCATGCATTAGAACGATATATATATATATATATATATATATATATATATATATATATATATAACCATATACAAAAATATTTTGATAGACATTTCAATTTTAGGGTCTAGAGTATTATATTATATGGTTTAGAATATAAAGTTGTGTTAAATTTAGTGATTTAGATTTTTGATTTTATAATTTAAATTCGAAAGTCAGCCCACCATCTGAAACACCATGGGTACAAGATGAGTTCCCTTTTGCTTGAAGAAGAATGTTCAAACTCATTCACTTATTCTTACATTTTCCATGCAATCTTCATTACATGATAAACACATAAAGTGGGTGATGTCATTTGTCACTAAGAATTAAAAGTGTGTGTAACCAATTAATACAAGATGAGTGCCCTTTTGCTTGCATGCCTTTGGGCTTTGAGGAAATGACTTTAGTAAGATAATGTTGTCACCTTGTCTACCTTCTACCTGTGTGTCCACACATCTTGGGAATCTCCCATGTTTTCCTTTTGAAAAAATGGTGGTGTTGGGAAAAAGCAAAACTATTCACTCCCTCACATTGCCTTCATTTCTATATCTCCAATCCCATCCAAGACAAACAACTTTGCCAAGAAATCATTCACCATATCATTGTTTTGGGGTCATTTTCAAACCCTAGATTGACATATAAGTCTAGCAAGGGTTTACCTTTTCTTTTGCATGATAATTACTTTAGCTATAGCTAGCTGGTGACTTTAGATATCACTTTAAATTAAATCCTCTTTATGTTTAAGAAAAGCTATTAGGGTTTTTTCAAAAAAAAAATTATTGTTCGGTAGTCACAAAAATGTTGACTAAGGCTTTGTTTGCGGGTGAGTTTAAAAAGCTTGATTTGATTTGGGGTGGAGCTTTTACAAATCAAGGTTTTGCAAAAGCTAAAAAATCTAACTTTTGTAAATCAAGGTTTCAAAAGCTAAAAATAAGGGTAAATAAGTAATTTGCGATGGAAAAACTTTTACTATTTTGGAATGTTTTTGGTTGCTTGTGCGTTTAAAACGGAATTTTCACCCAAAAGCACTTTCATAAGCACTCACAAACAGGGCCTAAGTCTAAAATTAAATCAGATCAAATCTTATTTTAGACTAGTCTATTCGAAAGATATCAAATTTCTCCTCTCTTGAGTATGAGAGTAGAGCATTGGCTGAAGTTGAGTGCAAATCATCTACCTCTTTCCTATGCCTCTATTTATGCTTTCACTTCCATAATCTGCCTTTTTTCGGTTATCTCAAACTTTGTCCTAATTAATCTGGATCAATCTATATTGTATATATAACTTTAGTAAATGAATCTTTTTCATAATGATTTTTTTTTACATATATAAGAGCTTAAATTTGATATTTATTTAAATAATATCAAATTAAAGGAGAAAACTCGCCATATATTAAATGTTTACGTGTATCTCTTGTGCAGTTATTTTACAGTAGAGATTAATTAACTAGAGTTACACCCTAGTTTTCGTGTCAACTTACAACAAACTTGTCTCTACAACTGCGGTAGAACTTCAGGATTGAAAAGCAAGTTTTCCTGGCTGGGTTCCTTCTGCAGATTGAATGCAGATGATTATTGTGTAAACTGGTGAAGAATTTTAAAAGTTAAAGCTATTGACCATGAAAAACAATTGATCTCTTCAAATTCCTAGTAGTAGTCCCAGGAGGAGAATGGCTCGTCAACCCGGAACCCGGCATCGACTGCACATATTTGCCATGTTGAAGAATATGACCCGAATCCATCGCTTCGATCCGCAACATCGATAATGAGATCCGGCAGGTCGAACAAGGCATCGTCATCATCGATCGAGGGTGAACTTGAAAGTGGAACTTGATCTTCTTGGCTTGCTCCATCTGCTGCTTCTGCTTCAGGTCGGGCTTTGATATTGCGCCGCCTTGTGTCTAGAAATGTCGATGCAGCCGCAAGCGAAGCAGCTGCCTGTATGTCCTTGGGGGACTTACTGGCGGGACGTGGAAGTTGTTTTGCAAGTTGAGGGAAATTAAGGTAGGCCGAGCTGCCTTTGATGGCCAGTGCGGCCACATCATGAGCTCGAGCAGCCATTTCGGCTGTATGGTATGTTCCGAGCCATATTCTTGATTTCTTCCTCGGTTCTCGGATTTCCGACACCCATTTGCCCCAGCTCCGCATACGTACACCGCGGTACGTCAGATGCTTCTTGCCATCACCAACATTGTCACTCGTCTTTGTCCTTTTCTTATTCTCGGATTTCTCACCAACACTATATTTTAAAGTGAAAGAGGATGTGGCAGTGGCAGTGGCAGTGGCGGTGGTGGCGGCAGAGATAACGGTAGAATCTGTCAGCATGTCATGATGAGCATCGTTCTCAATGTTGATATCTGTTTCCATGACTGATAAGAGGCCTAGTTGTTGACATATAACACAGTGTGGTATAGGACTACTAAGGTGCTTATATAATTCTTCCATGGATCTTTATTTCTTTTTCTTTTATAAAAAGAAAATATCATAATAATAATAATAGTATAAAGGAAAAAAGAATTAAAGAAGTCTGGGTCCCTGGCGTAAAGCAACTACAGTTCAGCACTTTCAGCTAATTTTGTTTCCCATGTGGAAAATTGAATAATTGTATGCTTTGAGATAGTGAAAGACCACCTACTGAGTGAGATAATAGGTTTCTAACAAGATTAATATTTTAAAATTTTATGTTAAAATGATTATTTTTATAATAGATCTTTATTTAATTGAGTTAACTAAAGAATAAAATAACGTATGTTATTTTTAGTCAGCTACGATGCTAAAGTAGTATTTGTTCTCGAGTATATTCTTAATTATTAGACACTGATAGATCAATCACTATACTGGTATTACTGGTATTCAAACCCGTAACCTTTAAAAACAACAATAATTTCCTTAACTAGATAAGATGATTTGTGTCGGTATACATATAAATATTATCTTAGGACCTACTAAACTCTTGGGATTCCTTTGAATTTTCACATTTATGCTTTTTTTTTTTCCTATTCAATTTTTACTTTTCTTTTCTCTTTTTTTCTTCTTCTTCATGTTCTTGGATTGAACAGGTTTTTAGTACCTTAGCCTATGGTTAGCTCGTTGATATGTCATTTTCAGCTTGGGCCAACCATGTCTCGTACGTGACCCTCCCTGACTTATCTGCCATAACTTTCTCACTGCTTGGCCAATTAAATTGTTTATTTTTCGAATCCAACAAATAATATTCATACGATGAATGTAGGTTCAATGGCAATGCATCAAAAATCTGATGTACTAGAAATGGATTGGCAAAATACGTCTGCACATGCGAGTGGGATCATGTCATCCAAGCAAAGAGTATGACTAAGTAGGGATGAACAGAGTTCGAGTTAGATTTTTGTTCAATCAGAATCAGATACGAAAATATAAAAGTAACATCACATTCGATATGACCCAACTGGTTATAAAGTTTCATCCTACTAAAATTCTAGTATTGTAATTCACATCTGATTCGGCCTAAACCGACACAAATAGAAATTTATGTATCTTTTCATATTTATTCAATAAAAGCAAGAATGCAAGCAGTCGGTACCACACAAATTCTGGGCAAACTGTTGATATCTTGGTAGTACCTGGCTGCTGCTAAAAATACTAGGTGAAAGCAATTAAATGCAAATATTTCTTACTATTGGGCACATTGCACTCTTGGTCCTGACTCCTCGTCTTCATCAATATCATCTTCATCATAAGCTTCACGATGTCTATGACTATGATGTGGTTGTTCCTTCCTCCTCTTTACCTTCTCAGCACTGACATCATGCAAAGTAGTCTCTTCACAGTCATTAAGTTCCATGTCTGTCAAGCGCTTACTAGGTCTCATGGGCAATATGGTCTCTATCTTCCGGCATTTTTCAGGTGACAGTACACCGGATTCCTGGAAAACAACATTGAAACGGATGATTAGCTTGCCCTTCATGAAAGGTCTCTGATGGTGAGTGAGGGCAAACTGAAACCCACAGAGAGCCTCTCAACATGTACTTCCAGCACCTTCTTTTCCTGAGTAACCTTGTTTCCTTTGCACTGTGGGCAATGCATCTATCTCGATCATTGACCACCTCACCTGCAAGGACAGAAATGAAATCCAACGCTCATAAATCCTACATATAATATGCATACTAAACCTCCAAGAAAACAAGAAACAAATTTATATGCCTGAGCCTCTGCATTCAGTACAAACATGCCGCATTTGTTGGATCATACCAATACCAATCTGCCGTCTTGTAACTTTCATTCCTGTACCATGGCAACCATGACAGCTAGTGGAGGCTCCACTCTTTGAACCTTTACTGTAAATTTTAAGATTGCAAGTACATAAAATGTAATCAGACCAGACAAAGGTTCTCTAACAGCAGGAAGACAAGATAAAACTTCAGTGATCAACTCATAATTAGTTCCGCATAGGAGTAAAGATACCAAAGAGCATCAGCTCCAAAACTTGTAGAAGACCACAATCAAAAGAAAACAAGTACAGGTTTGGTAAAACTTATCAGACAACACCAGCGAGTATAATTTCCCTGGGGACATATGAAATCTTTTCAAGCGGGTAAACAGGACATTATACACAAAAGGAGAAATAACAGGCCAACCACAAAAAATCAGATATTCATAAATTCTCAGGAGACCTATGAAGCCTTTTCAAGCAAGTCGATAGACATTATACAGACACAGAAAAAGAAATGATGGGTAATTACAAGGATGTTAATAACACATAAAAAGGAAAGATAACAATAATATTATTTGAAAAGCAGTTAACCTCGGGTATAAATCGTTTACCTCTTTTTCATACCTTCATTTGTGTCTCCAGGGACGAAGTCAGGATTTAGGATTGAAGGGGCAAATTCATAAAAAAAAAAAAAAAATTAAGAAAATTTAAATAGGGGAAAAATTTGGGGAAAAAATTTGAGAGTGGGGGCGATTTAAGGTGTAGGGTTTACGGTTCAAAAATTTTAATACTTAAATTATTCAAACATAACTTTACTTATAATCAAATGATCTCAATTATAATTTACTCAAAGTATCTATCCGTGAGTGGTGAAAGTATAGTTAACAACTCGTTCTTGGGTTCTAAGATTGCAGTTCATTATAAAAAGAATTGGCTCCTGAACCTAAACCTTAACTTTGATGAATCTGACTTCTAAAATATTATAATAAATATAATATTTTAAAATTAAAATAAAAATATTATATTTTTAAAAATCTTTAAAATTATATTTATAAAAAAAACTGCAACATCTAATAAAACTTGTCAAGTCTTTCTTTACCATTAACTTCATTTTTCTGTTGATGCAAAAATCAAAATTTCTAGTCTTTTTTTAATATGTTAAAACACAAGTGGCATTACAAAATAGGGTGCTTTTCATACTTAACCAACCATAAGTTAAAAAATTTAAGTGTGGATGAAAATTAATATAATATATAGTTTTGTGTATTAAAAAATAAATTTAAATAATTTAATTTAGAAATTTTGTTATAATATATTATTATCTAATTTATTAGTGATATACAAAATTATACCTTCAATACAAAAATATTACCTTCATTTCGAATATAAAAACAATTTTTGAAGTCCATGACCTCTAATCCTCTACCTTTAATCATACTTCGTTCTATACCCACATTTAAAAATTATGTATTTAAATTTTAATCTTAAATTTTATATCTTAAACCCTAAATTAATAAAAATATATCATACCCTTAATTTCTTAAACCCTAACTATAACTTTTAATCTTGAATTCAACTTTATTATTTTAAAGTGAAATACTGAAGATTACATAATAAAAAAATAAACGATTTATACCGTATTCAGTGTTACCTTTAAAGTAGCCTTTGTAACTTTCCAGGAACATGCTCTTACACTACCTAATGAAGCACGCGAAGGGTAATGTTTTTTTTAATATGCAGAGCTTTTTTTTTTTTTTTTTTCTTTCTTTCTTTCAAAAACACTCTTAATTCACCTACTACAATAAAATATAGACCAGGCTTTCTGTCTCTGCATATTTTAATTTTTAACCAATATATAAAGAATAAGGAGGATGAGAACATTGTTCACTGCAATTGGCTGCTTCATAGTTTCTTGGCAAACTCAGATCGCTTAAAACCAGACACAAGAATCCTTTGATTCCTTGTAGGAACATAAAGCTTAAAGCTTTAAAGTTATAGCAATGGATCCCTTGCTGTCGCAGACAAAAACTTATCAACAGCACGTGTTGGTTATGAGGCACGGTGACCGTCTGGACTACGCTGATCCCACGTGGGAAAAAACAGCCGACAGACCATGGGACTCGCCGCTCATACAGAGAGGTTTTTCAAGAGCCTTTCAGACGGGACGTGCGTTTCGAACCCTCATACCGTTCCCAATCCACCGCGTCTTTGTGTCCCCCTTGCTCCGCTGTGTCCAAACAGCATCGGAGGTTGTCACCGCCCTGTGTGCCTTAGATGACGATCCTAATGCCAAGTCATCAGCCGACGTCGTTTCCATCGACTCATCCAAAGTCAAGGTCAGATCAAAACGCCGTCGATCAACAACAAACTTCTTTTTGTTTTTTTCCCCCGTGAAAATGGTTGAGACTTTGACTCTTGAGCCTCCTTTTTTGTACAGGTTTCAATTGAGTACGGGTTGTGTCGTCTGTTAAATACATCAACACTTAAGCTTGATGCTGTGCCCAAAGATGGAATCTTTCGATTCGATGTTCCAAAGATTGAGTCTTTACAACCAAGTGGAACATTAGATCGTACGGTGGAACCAGTTTATAAAGAGGTAGGTTTTTTTTGGCTATCTGCAGACTGCAGTTGCATCTTGCATGCATGTAATTAGACTAGACGTAGTTTTATCTGACTGATATAAAGTGATACAGATTCTGTCTGAAAATTACAGGTTCCGCAAGAGACCTCGACGGGTACGAGGAGTAGACATGAACATATCTTTAAGGCCCTGGCGGATAAATACCCATCAGAAAACCTGCTACTAGTAACGCAATTGTAAGTTACATTTCTCTATATTGTACAAAAATATGTTGGGATTTACTTAATTTTCTGTTTCGTTTCTTTTGCATAATTGTCTGTATGCATTGTATATGCAAATTGCAAGGGAATGGAGTTGCAGATTCAGTTTCTGCATTCAAGGAGGACACTCGTGTTACTGAAGTAGCTTGTTGTGGTTATTCAGAACTGAGTCGACCAGTTTCTTGGGAAAACCAGACATTTAGTGCTGGAAACTTTGAGCTGCTCACAGAAAGTGGCCTAACTGGCGTTTCTTATAAAGCAAAATAGAGAAACTCAGTGATTAAACCATGAAGAAAATTACTGGTTTCATTCGAACCATAGCTCGACCTTCCTCTTGATGTGTCTTTTTTTACGTCAAAACTTAATTTGTATCAGTTGTTGATGTCTTGAATTCAACACAAATAAGTTTTACTCCATGAAAGTATCATGTTCTTTCCCTGTTTTGTTTGTCAAAGGTGCGGATTGAGATAATGAAAGTGATGAAGAATAAGAACTTATGTATTGAATCATTGTGAAAGTCTAGTCTTGATGCGCTGATGTTCAACTCTTTGTTGCCTACGAATCAAAAACTTAGTTACTGGCTTCAAAAGAGCAGTAGACGCATCATAATCACTTTCAATAGTTTTTCTTTTGAAATAGTATGATTATATTTATATGTTTTCTTAACCATTTGATGAAAAAATTGAAAATTTTAATTACTTGCAGAAGAGTTCTAAACTTAAGGTGCAAATTAGAGGTTTACGTCTTCGCGTTGAATTAGAGGTTTAGGGTTTAGAGGTTTTGGTTAGGGTCTAGGGTCTAGGGGTAGAGTGTATTTTTTTAAGATGTAAGGTTTAGGATTTAAGATAAAAAAAATTAGGGTTAGGGTTTAAAATATAATTTTTAGAAAATTTTCAAATGAGACATAAAGGGAAGCATAGAAAAGAGGTAGATGATTTTTACTCCAAACTTAACCAATCGAATCTAAAATTAATTAAAAATTTTAATTCGGTTAACCAAAGTTTTAAACACCCTTATTTGTGAACGAGTTTTGAAGTTAAGAGTTATGATTATAATTTAAGGTTTATAAGTTAAACCCTAAATCTCTAACTATATTACTCTAAATCTTAAACCCTAAATTATAAATATATATTTAAATCCATAAATTTTAAATAAAATTTTGAAACTCTACAATTAAATTGCTTATATTTTCCCATATTATAATACCCACAGTCACTTTGTTTGATGGGCTTTGTCCCGATTTTCTCAAACCCATAATTTGTTTGATGGGCTGGCTGTACATCAACTCCAGAAAACAATTCCCTGGAAATATCTTTTCAACAGAGCAAGCAAACGAAACATTTTTTTTCCTGCTGATATACCAACCTCAATTACAGGAAAATATCTCACCATTGAAACTGTTTCCTTTCCACACGTAGTTTATCAATGCTAAACCAATCTTTTCAATTTTCCAGGAAAATGGGGAGAATGGGGATGTTGGGAAACACCTTTCTAGCTTCTTTCAAAACTCCAATCAAACAACCTGTGATTCCTCGGAGAAACATAAACCTTAAAGCCATGGCAATGGCAATGGATCCATCGGAATCAAAAACTTATCAGCAAAACGTGTTGGTTATGAGGCACGGTGACCGTCTAGACAACTTCGATCCCACCTGGGAAAAAACGGCAGACAGACCATGGGACCCGCCGCTCATCAAGACAGGTTTATCCAGGGCTTTTCAGACGGGTCGTGCGTTTCGAACCCTACTGTCCTTCCCAATCCACCGCGTCTTCGTCTCTCCTTTCCTACGCTGCGTCCAGACCGCTTCGGAAGTTGTCACCGCCCTTTGCGCCGTCGATGAGGATCCTAATGCCAAGTCATCACGTGACGTCGCATCAATCGACCCATCTAAAGTCAAGGTCAGAATCAAAAACACTTTGAAAACAAACTCTCTTCTTCTTCTTCTTCCTTCTTCTTCTCTGTAAATGGCTGAGCCCATTTAATTGTACTCTACAGGTTTCAATTGAGTACGGGTTGTGTGAAATGTTAAATACATTAGCAATCAGGCTTGATGTTGCACCCAAAGATGGAATCTTTCTTTTCGATATTCCAAAGCTCGAGGCTTTGCTGCCAAGGGGAACAATAGATCCTGCAGTGAAACCAGTTTATGAAAAGGTTGCGTTTAACTATTTCCACTGCAGCCGGGTGTTCTTTTATCTGTCTGATTCAGCTTCTTTGTCTGAAAATTACAGATGCCGCAATGGGAAGAGACGGTGATGGATACGCAGAGCAGACATGAACAAATTATTAAGACATTGGCAGATAAATACCCATCAGAAAACCTGCTACTGGTAACACATTGTAAGCTACGATTTTCGATATAAGACAATAAATATGTATATGTTGATGTTTTACTTGTTGTTTCACTGGTTTTGATTAATTGGCCATGCATTTCATATGCAAGGGGAAGGAGTTGCAGTTTCAGTTTCTGCATTCAAGGAGGATGCTAGTGTTGCTAAGGTAGCTTATTGTGGTTATTCAGAACTGAGACGATCAGTTTCTTGGAAAGATGACACATTTAGTGCTGGAAACTTTGAGGTTCTTACGGAAAGTGGCCGGTCCGGCGTTACTTATTATGCAAACTAGTACCTTTAGAGATTGAACCATGGACAAGATTCTTCTGCTTCTGTTTGAAGTATAGCTCTGCCTTATTCTTGATGTGTCTTTTTTTTTCTTCCCCTGTTTTGATTGCCACTGGTGTGGATCCTAGAAATGAAAAATGTCAGTCTTCTAAGCATTCAAAAACCCTTCAATGATGCGTTTGTTTATTGTGCAATTGGAAAAGATGCAGAAACTATGGAATATCTTCAATGACAGAGTCAACCTTTACCTTGCTAGATGCCTTTGCCGATCTACGCCTTGCTTGCTTGCTTGCTATGATGTACTCTGCATTTGTAACTGCTAATGCTGCCATAGATGCATTTACTATTTACTGTTTACGCTATATATGCATTCATCAATCTGTCGGAATACTATGTATGCCTTAATATTCTCTAGCACCCTTCTCAAAAAGGAAAGAATGTTAGATATTCATGCATCCCTAGTTGAAACAATTTATGTACTGTGGTTAAAGTAAACATGTTAACTAATGTCAAAGTTAGAGGTGATTAGTTCTTTAGGCGATCTGATTGGCATGATACTCACATTTTCGTTTCGAACTCATATCAAGTAAATATTAGTTCCACATCATATCGCCAGGAAATTAATATACTTCATATAACAGATGAGACTCTATAGCCGGAAAACTAATTATTACTAGTTTCACAAGTACATGCCACCTTCCATTATTTGATTCATGGTCTCTGTACTTGTGATATTTCTAATAATGAGCCGTAAAGAACTACTTCACTAAGACTAAATCTAGTCATGAGACGATCGAGAGCAGTTTTTTCCTCACGGGAATTACAAACAAAAATTTGGACAGAACAAAACAACTAAATTAGAAAGAAACAAATACACATGAAAACCAAATATGCATTCTGGATCAATTGATAGTATGATCTAACATTTAAACAAGTTGGCGAACAGCTAACAAGAATTCATACTCTAAGAACTAAAAGATCTTCAGAAATAGAGATTTCCTGTTTCACAAAGTGAAACAATTGAAACCCTATTTATGAAAATGGTAAGTCATATTTACAGTCTGTAACTCTAACTTCTCAACAAGATTCATGATACAACGGTCTCTCACAATCTCTCTAGGTTCTAATCTAGCTATGGATTAGATAAAAAGGCACAAAAAGAATATACATTTGTTACCATTTAATCTCTACAAGCTCATTCTACAGCTAAAAAGGAAAAAAGTTCAGCTTTAGCAGTCTCCTTTATCCCCCACCTTTCAGTTCACAATTTTGGCAGCAAACCCATCTAACCCTGAAATCACCAGGAATCAAACCTTTACTCAAAATCACTTGACAACTAAGTAAAAAGATTAAACATTTGAAATAGCCAAAAAAAATCATATATATCAGAATTCAGACCTTTATATGAGCTTCCGAGACTCTATAACAATCCGGCGTTATCAAAGCTAACCACAATCCAGGAAACACGCACTGTAAACGAATCAAACAAGGTTAGGAACAATTCAAACTTTGGAAGATCGATAATGAGGAAATTCAAAAACTCACATCGAGTTGTTTCTGAACATTCTTGGCTCGCTTCTTTGGCCGTCTAGAGGCCTTTGACCCGGTCATAGAAAACATATCCTCGTCAATTTCTTCTCTAGATAGAGAAATCGAGAATTTTCGTTTTTTCTCTTGCTTCTTAGCCGGTTTGGGTTCGGTTATGTTCCTGGACCGCGTTGCTTCCGATCTATGAGTTCTGTTCTCCTGCGCCGAACCTCCGATCTTCGCATTTTGATTCGGACGCTTAGAAATCGGCTTCCTAGGCCTCAGATTCCAAGTCTTTGGAACCAATTCTTCAATGTCTTCAGCAGTCAAGCTCTGATCTGCTACATCCGCAACCTCGTCAACCGGATTCTGGTTCTTCACAGGAAAACGTATATAGATCTTCGATCTACCGTCCGATGGATTAGCTTTCTTTTCGGAATCACAATCAACTAAAGCATCAGTACCGTTAATGAATTTCCCCTCCGATTTCCCATTGAAGTTCTCTGAAGGAGCTTCACACACCGAATTCTTCTTCCGGCTATTGTCCGACTCTGAATCAGTATCACCACGTTGAGGAGATTTATGGAAAGAATCGGAGTGTTTCCGAAAGCGATGGTTGCTAGTGTGGTTCATGTCCCATTTGAGGTCATGTAATTGAAAGTTGTGAAGAGGCTGAGATTTCAAAGTCGAAGAAGAAGCCATTACAGTCTCTGTTTAGCTTTTTGTTGAGTTCCTTTTTGTTTCTGAGATTGAAGGAAACACCATTGATCGACGGAACAAGAGAAAAAGGAATTCTCCGTTCTTTCTACTTAAACAAAATCAAAAGCTAAGCAGTTCTTATGAAGAAGGGAGAAGAAGGGCGGTTTGTGATATTACCGTTCTGTCCCTTTTCTATTTGTATATTTACATTTAGGTTTGTAAGAATTAGATAATTGGATGGTTATTATCTAATTCCAAAATTAATAAATATTTAATTTAAAAGTAAAATTAAATTGTTTTAATTTTAATCACTTAAATTATAAAACTTATGATATATCACAAAACTTTTAGTTTATTTTCAGTTTTAAAATTTCTAATTTAATAATTCTACTTATGAATTGTTCATATTTTAATTAATTACTTAAAATATGAATTAAAATTGAATAAAAATAAGTTATTTAATAAATTTATATTATAGTTGGGATTAATTTATTCTTAAAATTATTTTGATTAATTAGAATTTTTAAAATATTAGATTTTTATCTTATATTATATCAATTAAATCAAATAATTTATATTTGAATGAACAGTTGATTAAAATATTTGATTAGAGTAATATAATTTTTATTTTACTTATTAAAATATTAAATATGATAATTTAATAAATTTAATAATTATTCAATTGTACTAAATATCAACAATAATTAAAATTGATAAATTATAAAATATTTTAATATATAAAATTTATAAATATTGTATATAAGTGATCGTATTAATTTATAGATCCTTGGCGTTCGAGATCTGTATGGATGAGACCAAGAGAGGGCTCAAGACATCTTGATAATTTACTAATTTTGTTGGTTTAATTTTAGTTGTATAAAATGAACATATACGAATATAAACAGACATAATTTTTTTATTCATTCATTAAAGAAAATAACTTATTTTTATTGTTTATATTCTTTCGTTAAAATAATAAACGAACATAAATAATATATATAATATGTTAAATATATGATATTTTGAGTTATTCGATTAATTTAGTTAATTAATTGATTTTAAATCAAATTAATTAAAATTTGAAATTAAAAAAAAAACTCTTAATTATTAGTTGAATCTAAAATTATCTAACAGATTAATAAAAAAAAATTAGTTCAGTCGGTTAGTTCGGTTTTATCGAACAATGAACACCCTAATTGATAAGAAGAAAGTTAATTTTTTTACTTGACTTAATTTAACTTGCTCCCCTAAGTCCTAAACACACGTGAAAAAATTTAAACGAAAATAAATGAACTAACATAAATAAATATAAAATGAATAAATTATCAAGTTTTCATGAACATAAATAAACGGATTAACTTTTTATTCGTTTTCGCTCATTTAATTAAACAAATAAATTTTTTTGTTAATATTCGATCGTTTAATAAATAAATAAACATAAAAAAATTCGTTAAATGATTCACGAACTATTTATCGAATGTTCGTTTATTTATAACCCGATGAATTCAATCCAACTACTAATTTGATAACTACACCATATTATTGTTTATTATAAAATGTAGAAAATTATATTATATTTGACCAAAACTATATAAAGAATATTGACTCAAAATAAATAATTAAAGAATATTAAGGTGACTAAAACTATATTATCTTAACTCTTCCCTGAATCTGACGCACTTAATATTTACATATTATTTTATTAAAAATAGTTTTATTTAAAGAAATATTATATAAATATTTTTAACGTTTATTTATTTCTTATAAATAATAGAGACGTCCTACCAAAATTCGTATTTCATTTTCTTGGATTGAATTATATTAATAAATGCACACGTCATCCATTTCGTCAGCAATCTAATTATTTTACCAATTTAATATCACAATTTAAAGAAAAATAAAATAAAATATTAAATACTATTGGTCCACAAGGTTCATGCGTCATCACATTGTCCTTGAAACGCCGTCGTTTCACGATAAGATCCCCGCGGCAGCGTTAGGTTTTCGAGTTTCCTTAATCAAGGAGATTAGAATTTAAAAACCCTTTAATCCAAATCTAAATTACGGAGCTTTACTTTCCTGGGAATTTGCTGGAGAAAAGGAAAGAGAAAAGGGCCAAAATTAAATGCTTTGTCTTGTAAATCCTTTAATTTCGAATTCATTTTCTTGGCATCGCTTCTTTATTTTGTTTCCTTCTCCCCTTTGTTTTATCTTAATTTTGAATATTATGTTTATTTCTAGGTCAAACGTGTTTTCGTCTTTTCAGAGTTTGATTTTGCTTAAAGATCTTAATTTCTGTTGTCTGGTTAAACTTTTCATTTGTTTGAGTTGATGTTTACTCTTGTTTTCCGTTGATTTCCATGTTATCTTCTTTGTAGATTCCAATTATTGGTAATTAATTTGAGTGCTAATTTTAGGGTTCGAGGGTAATTTTTCTCCTCTCTTTTTTCAAAAAAATGTCTGTATCTTTGTGAATTAAACGAGAGGGAAAAGGAAAGGAAAAGAAAAAGAGATGCATATTGAAGAATTGGAGGAAGGAGAGCAGCAGGAACAAGATCAGAGCCAATTGTGCGGAGATAGCCTGGTTTGGGATGCTAAAAGGGTTTTGGTGGGAGCTGGAGCACGCGCTCTTTTTTATCCAACCTTGTTATACAATGTTCTCAGGAACAAGATCCAGTCTGAATTTAGGTGGTGGGATAGAGTTGATGAGGTATAATTTATTTATTTATTTATTTTGTGAAAAAAAAATTGCTGTTGTGTTTTCACTCTTTTGACAAATAAGATGAATTATGCTTCAAAACCATGAATTATTGAAGTACTTTTGTTGCAATTTGTGTAGCTATTGGCAGGGGGAGTTGGGTGTTTTTTTAATCTTTTTATTGTTATTAGTTTTTGTTGAGTGTAGCTTAGTTTTTCTGGAATCCTAGTTGTTTGGGTTTCCAACACATTTAGAGATGCTGATGATGGATGTTGTTGCATTGAATTCAGTTTATTCTGTTAGGTGCCGTGCCTTTCCCTGCCGATGTTCCCCAGTTGAAGGATCTTGGTGTCTCTGGAGTTGTGACTTTAAATGAACCATATGAGACTTTGGTTCCGACATCGCAATATCATGTGAGTTCTCTTATGTTGTTAGAGCCTACATTGACTCTGTTGATGAACAGTTGGAATGCGATGTATGTTTAAATGAATAATCATAAATTTTTAGATAATTGTGGTTTCATTGGATATAATACCTAATCAGCCTTGAAAAGTTAATTAATCTGAGCTATCTTTTGGTAAGTGCGAAGTTCAGACTTCAGAAGCGAGAGCCCTTTAAGTTGGACACAGTTTCATCTTAACTTTCAAGGTACCAGTGCATGGACGGAGCTGGGATTTGGGGTTGAGGGGGGCAAAACATAAATGTTTAGAAGTAGTGAGGGCAAATTCATAAAAAAACATTTTTAAAAGAATTTAAATAGGGAGACAAAAGTGGGGGGAAAAAAATCTTCGGGGGTGGGGGGCGATTGCCCCTCCCCACATGGCTGTAGTTCCGTCCCTGAACCAGTGTGTATTTTAGGTGCAATAGATCAGCAGAGTTAATCAGATTTATTTTATCTCCAACGGCGCAGGCTAAGGAGGCCAATGTTTTTTCAACGAAGAAGCATTTCAGAAATGCTGCATGTTACTTTCTAATTTTCTATCTGAAACCTTTTTATTATTCAGTCATAGTTATGACTAAAAGCTCAAATATTCATTATTTTTGTTTGGTAGGCTCACAACATTGACCATTTGGTGATTCCTACAAGAGACTATCTTTTTGCGCCATCATTTGCTGATATATGTGAAGCTGTAGGTTTCATACATGGTATGCTCCTTGGCCTTTATTGGTAGTAAGGTGTAAACGTTTCTGTTAACTGGTAGCACATTTACTATTTTTTGGTTCTATAAAGAGAATGCATCTGTTGGAAAAACCACTTATGTTCACTGCAAGGCTGGTCGAGGTCGTAGCACAACCATTGTTCTCTGCTACCTGGTATGCACCGAGTAAAAAGCTGAATTTGATTTCTCTGAGCTACTTCATGAATCTATCTTTAAAACAAGTGTACACATATAACACAGGTGGAACATAGGGATATGACACCTGATGCAGCTTATGAATATGTGAGATCTATCAGACCCAGGGTACTTCTTGCGCCTGCACAGCAGCGGGTATTGCCTTTTTGGTTTATTCAATTCTGTTTTGTGCTTATTGCAGTTGGTGATAACTTTTGGGAGTTTTGTGGTTCATATCATCTGTTTCTGTTAAATGTAGGCTGTTCAAGATTACTATCTTCACAAGGTGAAAAATAATGGAAATCCTGCAAACTCTTGCTGCATGATAGTAAAGAAAACCCTAATTGTACCTGAAAAACAGGATACGGCAGCCTTCGATGATGACTCTGTAGTTTTTGTAACAGACTCAGACCTAGATGGATATGACACTAGCTTTGACACCGATGTGTTCTATGAAGAGATGTTGGGTGAGGGAAGCCTTGCTGGCAGATTGCAGGTTGCTAGTCATGCAGCTATGACCAAACTTTCTTGCCTATGGCTACGTTGCCGTGCGGATGAAAAGTCTTCTAGGAAACTGTTGAACAGTCTTGGTATCGACATTCGGGTTTATTGAGTTGTTGGTATCATCAACTTAAGATGTTAATTCGAGTCTTTTTTGTGTAAACTTTTCAAGTTTTGTTTTTGCAAAGTGCATTGTGTTGTTTTCATTTTCGGTTTTGTTATACAGAGGATAGAGAGCAAGTTTAGTTTTTCTATCTTTCATGAGGCATAGGGATAGTGGAAGCATGCTTGGAGACATCGGTTGAGAGTGTTTTCCATGAAAATGCTTCAATTTTACTGCAAAAGTTTGGTTGTGTATGAAATTTACAAAAGCAAAGGGAAAATAAATCGTTGGTTTTGGAGTTTAGGTTAATCTCTGACGTATAAATGCAAAAGAAACAAACCCTTGGAGATGGGGAAATTAACTTGAACGTTGCACTTGGCAGGGAGAGATGCGGCGGCATCTTCCTTGATGGTGGGCATACTAGCGGCGGTGTCTTTAACGCAGTTGCATGCAGCCTGCTTGTCTGCGGTGGTTAAGGTGATGGTCGGGAGTCTCTACACGCCTGTACAACACGCGGCTGATGGAACGGCTCAAGTACCGGTAAGGAAAGGAACGCAGTTCACCAATGAACTTCAGACTTGGTCACAACTTACGGCGGTGTGAGATAACAGCACCCTTCATTTTTGTTTTTGGTAGTAGGGGAGACTACTAACTAGGTGTTTGTGTAAATGTCTAAGTGTGCTTGATCCCGATGGAGACTAATAACTTTTTTAACTTCATGGATTTTCTAGAGTTTTTAACTGATATTTAAATATTTTATAATATAATTTTTTAAGGTCAACAAAAAATCATAAAAGAAATTATATAAAAAAGAATAAGTTGTTCATGAACTTATCGAGTCAAGTTAGGTCTTATTCAATTTAACTCGCTAAAATCTCGAGTCCAATGTTAATTAAGTTTTAACTAAATCGAGCTTGAATCGTTTCGGAACGATCAACTCAATAATCACCCCTACTCTGATGCATGCATGTCTCCTTTTCTTGCTCACCTGTGGCTCCATGAATCTCGTTCTCTCGTGTACTGTAGGCCATGCTTGCTTTTTCTAATTATAGTTCACTTACAAAGTCAATGACAACCGAACAGATATCTCCTGCAGTTTGCAGACGAGGGTTTTGGTGAGTGAAGTATCTTGAAAATTTTGTTTATCATAAATCCAAATCCGCTCCCTCGGACCTCTCTTAAGTGCCTGACCAAACTCCAACGCCCTTGTTGTCTGCACCATTTTTCTTCCGTATTCTTCTCCATGTCTGCCTTCTCAACTTCACCCCGTTTTCACCACCCACAGCTTCATTCTCTACTTTGTCTCTCGGCGCTGTTGAATCAGAAAATGTCCCCGGGGTTGATCTTTAGTCAACAGATCTTAGACTTTCTTTCCTATATGTAGGAAGAGCCCTGGTCCCTTCCTCATGCTTGCACAAAGCCTAGGAAAGATCTGAGAAACTGAGAAGAAATATGACAACGGAAGGGTTTATTTAGTAGATCTAATCATCTATATTATATTGTAAGCATAGAAACTGGGTCAATCTAGGACCTCAAATATTTTAACATAAACATAATACATATTTTAAATGATGATTAATACAGATTTTTAAATTATTATACTACTTTTACCACGTGACGGAATCAAATTCTAGGTATTAATAAAGACAAAGAAAGGAAGGGGAAGAAGGATCGTTCAATAGTAAAGGACTTTTAATTAAGGTTAGAAATTGTCTATTTTTTAATTAATTAATTTGAGTAATAGTTGTGAAAAATATATTAAGAGTAATCATATAATTTTATTTAAAAAAATGTTTCAAAATAAGTTTAAACTTAAAAGGTTAGTTTTATACTAGTAAAAGGTACACAAAAAAATGAATTAATATTATTATACTTCATATGTTAACAAACATTTTTGTTAAATTAAGAGTTACTATAATGAATTAAACATAATCTCTTAAATCTTAAATCATTAAATAAGTAGTGATAAATTTATTAATTAATATACATTCCAACTGCCAAAACCAGACGATAATGACACCTAAAATAATTAAAATTTAAAACAAAGCACGTGCATAAAAAATTAAAATTAATAAATAAAGCACTTAAAAACGTGATGAAAATGTTGTTCAATCTCAACACATAGAAGCTTCCTATAGAGAATACCAAGACCAAGAATAATAATAGTTTAATACCCAGTCCAAAAGTATAAATAATCAAACGTGACCTCAAGGTATTCATACCTCTATCTTCGAGGTTAGCAACAAATATGTCTGAAACGAGCTCGGAATCCGGTCTCGGCTTCTTGGACTCGATTCGTCAGCATCTTTTGGAAGACGATGAGGATTTTGGAACTCAATATCCAGCAACATTTCCAGAAAACGGGGCAAATAGTCAAGATCCGATGAATTGTTCCAAATCTGATGGTGTTGCTATCTATGTTGATCAATGGATAACCTTTGATCAATTATTCGATGCACCGGAGTCTGCTGCTGTTGATGTTTCGGTTCCCGACTGCAGAATGACTTCTGAAGCAACAGCTCCGATTCACACGCAAATGACCAAGCCCCGGTATCAGGGCGTAAGGAGAAGGCCATGGGGGACGTACTCAGCGGAGATAAGGGATCCCAGAAGAACTGGTGCCAGAATTTGGCTTGGTACTTACAACACTCCCTAAGATGCTGCACTGGCTTATGACAAAGAGGCCTTTAAAATGCACGGCGCAAAAGCCAAGTTGAATTTCCCGCACCTTGTAGGCTCAACTCAGGCAGAGCCGATGAGAGTGGCCAATAACAAGCGAAGGTCTCACTCTCCGGAGACTCCTTCTACGTCTTGGTCATCGGCTCAGTCACCTTCATCTTTCTCATTCTAGTCAGAGAACAGAATTCTGAAGGTGAAACGGAGGATAAGCGAGATTAATTTGACATTTGAACCCGACATATATTGAATAGTAAACGGACCGTTTTCCTTTAATGGAAATATAATTTGAATGTAAACCGTGTTCACTTTTGGTAATAAAGCTTTTAGTTCCCTTCAACAACTTCATGGTGTAGAATGTATGATGTGCACCATTTGATGGTGCAGTAACTTGAATTGTAAAGATTGGGTATCTAACTGCTTAAAATGTTTTTAGCCGCACCCACCAGACCCTGGTCCTCTTCTCCCCAACTCAAACAGGTATAAACAAAGTGTTCAATACAAGTTGGTGTAATTCTCAAATTCTAAAGCAACAATCTCAAAAGCAGGCAGCAGTATTCACCCGTCCCAAAAGCAGATTCATCTGTTACTGAGATGTTGTCAACAAAAATCTGGTTATGCAACTAAACACAGGTCTGATCGGTTGCTGTTCTCTACCTTCACGATCTTGGATGCCGTCTCCTGTGAATAATTCACGCCATTAGACATCAGTCAAATCTCCAAAGTTTTCTCAATCCAAATAATAAGCATAACTTTTAGAAGTCACAATAACCAAATATCTAGCGAATTCAAGATGATATAGAAATAGGTACCAATATCATGCTACGAATGACTTCTAAGAACAGAAAACCATACCAACTCTTCGGTAAAAAAAGAAAAGAAAGAGAAAATGTTTTATGGATATATAATGGAAGTTACAAACTAGAAAAATGAAATACCTCTTTGGTCGGCTTCGGTCTTCTTCATAGTCCATCACTCCACCAGGTTCAGTGTAACTCTCCTCAAGTCCTCGGAAGTCAACCTCAGCCTGCTTACAGTTGGTAACTTCTGCCACAATGTAAGTAAGCCACATCGACCAACATATCTTGATATTGAATGAGTGATGTCATGGAAAGCTAATATAGATCACGTTCACCTCCTTTGCTTCTTAACAAGGAAGCTGCAGCTTTAACTTCCAATATTATTTGTTTATATATTTTTGCAAGAATTTAAGGACTCTCTTTCCCACCATCACCCCTCCCAAAACATTTTTCAATGTCTTAAAAGTGAGCCTTTACATCAGCAATTACCATATATGTTGAAAACCAAAGTTAGTTTTGTGTTCTTCAGCCAATATTAGTTTAAAAAACAAAATACAAAGGAAGTAATGAAAACACTTTCAGCCAATATTTACAAGCTCATGCTTTTTTTAATGGTTCAAATTTCAATACTGGTATAGAAAAAGGGCAATCGATACAAAAGGCAAACTGGGTTCAACTGACCTTGGCAGAGATGGACTTCTTTACTTCTTCCACCCTATCTTCGACTTCCTTTCGATGTTTTTTGTCCAACTCACTCATAGCATCCGCCCATTTTATCTTCTCTTGAATTGAGATTAGTAAGTTGTCTGATGTTCCCAACCTAGGTTTAAAATTTAAGTCCAAAAACAGATTTATTAATATCATATAGATAAGCTGATTTATCAAATTTAACTTTGTATTCTGTCTGCAGCATGGACAGATGACTTAATGACATGCTCTATTTGAACCAGAGATGTTACCAGTTGGATAGTGTTTCTATCATACTCCCAAGTTGTCCTGGCCTCAAATCCCTCCCAGCAGCAAATTGGATCTTCCAGACCAAACATTAGAGATTTTAATAAGAGAAGAAAAATAAATGAAAAGGTAAAATCTAGAGAGGTAAGGATAGTAAACACATACCTCAAAACATCTTCGCAGCTGATCCAGCTTTCCTCTGACTATACCCTAACAAAAAGGTTGGAAAAGGTGAACAAAAATCAGCACACTTTTAGTTTACATGCACCTTAGCTACTACCCATATGCCTTAAAATTCAACAAAACACCCACTGACCCAAGTGCCCTGCCTTCCACCTTATTACCCAAACCTTTGTGAAAGCAGGGTATGATCTGAGGCATTGGATCTGACCACCAAAGAAAAGTTCAAATAGATGTAGGTACCCCTTAAAACTCCACAAAGCACCCCATACGAAAGGCAGGTGTCCCTGTCCCCACCCCCTCCCCTAGCCTAGTGAAAGCAGAGTTTGATCTAAGGTATTGGGCACAACCAACAAAGGGAAGTTTGGACAGCTGTTGGTACATGTTAGTAAAGAAAAACACATGAAGTGTGATACAATGTGAATGTCAAGATGCTTCTTAAGCCATGCCCTGCGAACAATACAGATCTATTCTAAAAGTTAGCCCTGCCAAAAAAGACAAAGTGTGAATGCAGAAATGACTGAACGATTCTTTCACATGCGACATGTGCATACAAATTAATGAATCATCCATTGGCAATCAGAAAACATGTCATAATGGAGTAAATCCTAGGAAGAAAAAGAATAGAGAATTAAGCTGGGAGACTACCCACCGCATACATGCATTCATTGATAAGAAAATCTTCAAGTTCACGAACATTGGTGACATCTAACTCCAACATTAGTTGATCATATGGTAATACCTGGTGAAGATATTTAAATGGTAAATGAACTTAATGTCACCAACATTTAAACATATAGTGTCATTATCAGACAAAGGGTATTCTCCATTTTAGTTAGAAAGTGCAATAAAACCAATTCACAAAGGCATTAACAATGGAACAAGGCTGGCAATTAGCATATTTAGATGAGAAAACGCCTCATAACTCAACTAAAATACCTTGTTTGTCTCAGCGAGTGTAAGGACAGTGAGTTGCTTTAACTTGAGAACTTGATCAGGGACCAGTTGAGGAAGGCTACCACTATTGCCTAATCATATAATTTAACCAGCCAGAGTTGATCACATTAGGATGTGAAGAATAACTATAACAACAATCAAGACAGAGAAATGCATCAAATAGATTAATTAAGTGAAGGGAATTCTGCTACAGAAAATGCCAGTACCGACATCACTTGCGAACATTGTCAGAAGGTAGATAATAGAAGTGAGGAGACAAAAAAGGAAAGAATATGGAAACGCCAAGTCTTAAGCTGGTATTCGAATAAAATGACTTTTCAATCAATAGACCAGTAAATTTCCATTTAGGTCAAGAACTATAATACTTTCTTTTGAAAGATTAGTAAATGACAATTTACATAACTAGACAACTTTAAGGATCCCTGTGTTCTCAATTTCAAACAATCTAAACAAAAGTTGTCACTTTAGCCATGAGCAACCACAAAATTTAAAAATACTAACATTTAGAATAGTAAAAGTGATGATTTTGAAGGCCAATTTTCAGGTTCAAATATCTTACATTGTAGTGACACGTTCTAACTACTAATCATCTTCAAATTTTCTCGAATAGGAAACATATGGTTCAAAGGAAACAAGTGGATTGAAGACATTAAAAACTTGTTACAAACAATAAAATACAGGTTTTCCAGCTTACTCTTGTAATCACTCCATGTGCCATGGGCAAACAACCGAAGCACCTCAAGGTACACCGAGTTTTCAGTTCCTTCAAGCTGCAATTTCATATAAGTTTCATATGAATTACAAGTAAATTAAAGCATCAAACCAAAAGTGAAGCAATGTAGAAAACTAAAACACAAGACTATTGACAGAAACAGGAAAGGTTAATAATAATCTATGAGCAGCAATAAAATAATTGATGACGGCTTTGATTTCTTATATTGAAGAAAAAAGAGGAAAGAAAGAAAAGAAAATGATAATGGAATAGGTTTAGACCTCAGCGACGGTGGGCACGGCAAGAATCTCGGAGAAGGCGAAGAGGGAAGTATGCGACGTCGCTTCTACGATAACGGAACCAAGGGCCGTCCCCTTCTGAGCGGACGCTTGCTTAACGAAATGGTCGATGAACTCCGCTTGCTTTTCCTCGATATCCATCTTAAAACCTCGAGCCCCCGAAAACAAACTAGGACGGAAAATCGAAAAAAGAAAAAAAAAATGAAAGAATTCGAAGAATGTTCTTGAAAACAAAAAACAAGGAGAGAAACGCTTTCAGAAAGAAAGAAAAAGAAAAGGCTAGGGTTTTCTCGCTGGGGACGGCGAATTAAACGACGGAAAAGCTCAAGAGAGTCGTAAATACACCCAGGCCGATCAAAATTGAAAATTTTTCTGTGCTTTTTACGCTTTTATAGTTTCTGTGCGCATGGAAACGATAGAAATTGGTAGATTTTGGTGATGAAAAATCAAGATTTCATAGAATTCATAGGGTTGTGAGTTTGGGGCTGAGTTGTTTGGGTTTATACTCGTACTGGTCTTGGTTTCTTTTGTGAAGCTATGGCCCCTTTGATTATATATACCTCTGGGCCAAGAACTCCTTTGATTATATATACTTGTATTGGTCTTATTTGTTACATATTATACGATTTTTTATTCATTAATCGAATAATTTAAATTGAATATTATAAAAAATTATTATGAGATAATTTTTAATTTGTTTTTTATTTATATCGATAAAAATCAAATCTTTAATCTTAATTTTTTTATGCATCTGCGTGCATTTAATACCTCTTCAGCTGCGTCTCTAGAGATGGACATAAGTTAGGTAGGATCGGAATTTTAGTCACATAACCTCGATCCGAATATAAATATTTTAAACCTGATTTTGTCCCTGACCCAAACATTTAAAAAATATCTAAACTGAAAACAGATACTCTAAACCTGACCCGACCTATAGAAAAAAATAACTTTTAAGGATTTAATTATAGAAAAATAATTTTATAGGAATTAATTATAAAAAATTATAATTTTAAAAATTAAATTTTAAAGACTATATTATTAGAAAAATAAAGATAAAATGAATACTATTATAAATATGCCTAAAAAATTTAAAGAAAAAATCTGATTCAATCGAATCAAACTAAAGTTCAATCGAATCGAATAAAATACCCATCACTATCCACCTCCATGAGGAAATGCTGCTGATCCTCCCTATTCTTCTCTCTATCCCAAATTTTGGATAAACAATTAGAAGCAGCTGAGCACGTGTGGCTGTCATGCAACAGGGAGATCCTCGTGGCCTTGGTAGGGAAAAAGTTTATCAACTCATTAAAACCGAGGACTAAAAAAGTATTGAGTATGAATTGCTTTAATAACAGAAATATTTAGAAAATAAAATAATAAGGTAAGTTACGATTATTATTTTAATAAAAAATTGTAATACTTTGATTTAAATTATTACATTGAATGATGAAATTCAGATGATTATACAAAAAATCAAAATGGTTTGATGAGTTGCGGACCGTGGGTGGCTATGCCCCTAGGTATGCGGGTGTCTTTGTATTTGTTTTATTTGGATTTATATTTAATTTATGTACTAGTCATTTATCTTTAATGATTAAAAAATAATTGTTTTATTTACGATGTAATTATAATTTTTTATGGATTTAAAAAAATTAGTGGTATTTGTCAAAAAAATTATTGTTTCTATAGATTATCGGTTCAAGCATCAATAATTCTAGTATAGTGATTGAACGATTAGTGTTTAATGATTGAGTGTATATTTTAAAACAAATACTACTGTAATTATTATAATCGATTAAAAAAGTATTTAATTTATATTATTCTTTTAGTTTAATATCTAATATTTTTTATTTATTTCGGTGTTTAATGTTTTTAACAATGTTTAAATAGATGTTTCATTGTTATTATCCGATAATTTTTATCTTTAATCATCACATGTCTACTTCTTAAAATTTTAAAATTATATTTAAAATAAATAAAAATTAATGTAAAAGAGTCAAAATTACTAAAATCTTTAAATAATCATAAAATAGTCTCTAAATCCCTAAATCTCAAATCTGATTACTATCACTGACATTAGTTGTGTTTTCAATAACGAAATAAAACATCTTTTCCTCTTTAAACGAATCACACATCGTTCATCGTTTGTTATACTCTCGTTTGTTGTGAATCATTTAATGATTTTAATGTTTCATACGGTATCAATCAATTTGTTGTGATAATATAATAAGATAAATAATTATAATGACCCGTTCGATAACGAGTATAATAAGTATCAATGCGGCAATCGACGATAAAATTATCCTAAATTGAAATTTAGGGTTTGTGTATTAGGATTTTAAATTTTAAGTTATTTTATGAAATTTAAGATTTATTTATTTATTTTAAATATAATTTTAAAATTTTAAAAATTATATATAACAATTCATAATAAAAATTAATAAACAATAATGATAACAACGTTAAAACCATTAAATACTAAAATAAAAATTATTAAACACTAAATTAAGAAAACCAATATAACTTGAATATCTTTTTAAATTTTAATCCATTTATTTGATTCTATCCAAGCCAACCTGTTTAATTTCACCTTTTTCCCTGGGTCCGTTGTTTTCGTGCTAGCTGTTTTGCAAAGAGAACGTGGTGGGACCCAAACATCATCCAAGGTGTCTCCCACTCAGACTCCATTGGCTAGTGCCTTTGTGGGTCACAATCATGTGAATGGAGGAATAGGGGAATAAAATTGCACCCTCCCTTAGAAGTGAATATTCGATTAAATCAAATTAAAAATTTTAAATTATTTAAATTAGTATATTATATTTTATAATTTAAATTTCTATTTGAATTAGATTTATAAAATTTAAGTGTTCAAGTTTATATAAAAATGTAATTATAAGTATTTATCGTATTATAATATAATTAATTTTAATATAAATGATTTTTTTAATTATATATTATATATATGTCTTCATATGTAGTATATATTTTTTTCATATTTTTATTATCGGTATATATATATATAAATTAAAATTTTTAATTCAAACTTAAAATTAAATTTATTAATTACTAAAAAGTTTAAGTTATTTGAATTTATATTTTATAACTTAAATTTTATATAATTTTATTTAAATCAAATAAAATAAGTCTAATACAAAAATTGATTTATTCGATTGGAGTCAATTTTTAACTTGATATTGCTATTTGAAGATGTTACAACATACCAGAATTTTATCTAATTTTGTTTAATTAATCCGACCCAACCCGAATCATATAAACAAAATCTCTCACCCCTCATTATCCTTTTGCATGACGAAAAGTTCATTTAGATAAGGTGGCAATTGAGAAACCAACGCGACATTTCAAACATCATTGCACATATTTTAATTAGGAGTGAGTATTTGATCGAATCGAGTCAAATATTTATCTAACATATTTTATCTTTATCGGTTAATATGTCAATTAAGGGTTTATAGTCGATTAATCGTATCGTTTAATCTAAACCATCAATTAATTATTATAATGATTATTAAATTTTATTAATAATAACTTAATTATTAAGAAATAATTAATTGTTGATGATTTAATTATAGATTAATTTATTATAATTTTTTCACATAATTAATAAAATAATAAAATTATCTCTCAGATAATTATTAAATTAAAATGTTCGGAAAAGTGTTTAAAGACATTATAAACGTTAACTCTACTTAAATTAAAAAAAAATACATAATACTCAAAAATAGAACTAAGATTTAGGGTCAGAGAGTAAAACATAAATATTTAAATATAGGAGCAAATTTAAAAATAAAATAATTTATATAATAAAACATAATTATATAAAAATGAAATTTTTAGGGGTAATTACTCGGGTGAGTAAAACTCGGTTCGACTTAAAAAAATCGAATAATTTAATTCGAAAAAAACGAATAACTCAACTCGACTCGAGATGAAAATATTTAACTTATTTTGACTCGACTCGAAAAAATTTCAATTAAAGTTCAAGTTGTAAAATGAAAATTTAAATAACTCGAAATTTTTAATAATGAGCGAATTTATTTTTAAGTTCGAAATGAAGCTCTCAATTTTTTATGATATATATAAAAATATGAAAAAGTATTGTTGAAAAAAATATATACATATCTCGTATGATTAAAGAATATTATTTAAATTAGAATTAAATTGTATTGTAACATGATAAATAATTAAAATTATATTTTTATAAGAATTCAAAAACTTGACTTGACTCAAATTTCTTAAACTCGAATCGAATCGAAAAAATTTTAAACAAATTTTGAGTGATAAAATATGACTCGTAGACTCGAATAACTTTGCTTTGTTTTAGATGAAATTAGTTGCTAAAAAAGGCAAAATTTTACTACAATTTCAAGCAAAACTAACATATAAAACAAATAACAAATTATAAAGATATTCATTATTATTGGTCTATTGGAATAAAAAAATTAAATCATACAAATACAACGTTAGTTTCAATTTTCAAATCAGACTATAAAATTATAAATACTACTTAAAATAATCGATCTACAATAAATCTCTCTAATATTTAATTTATGTTAATCGATTGAGTAATATAAATAAATATTAATGATTATATAAAAATAATAATTTGGCCCAGCCCACACATAGAATGTGGGTCCGGACATTGAAAATTTTGGTTAACAGATCTTATGTTAGTATTGAAAATAACAAAATTTGTACTTGATTTTAAAAATTAAATTTTTTACTTAAATAGAGGTAAAAAAAACTTGATATATTTAAATTAAAAGTACGAAGAAATATGTATCATATATAAAAAATATAGTGAAATATGTATTTATATCTTATATAATTTAAAAAGTCATTTAAATTAAAATCAAACTGTACTATAACATGATAAATAAATTTATATAAGAACTAAAAAATTTGACTCGACCCAAACTTGAATCGAATAAAAAAATTCAAATAAAGTTTAATTTATAAAATTTAACACTTTAACTCAAATAAATCAATTTTTTAATTCGATTTAATTCGATCGAATACTCACTTTTAATAAAAAGTCGAGAAGAGACTAATACTAGAGGCAATGTAGGAAGCTGACAGTCCCTTTAGCTTTCGGGTCCACAAGGTGTTGGCCTTTGGGGAAGAGAACAGATAGAATCAGTTTCTTTGGATGCTCGCCTTCCATTTACCCACTCTATTATCCATCCATTTTTTTTAAATATATTTGGCATTTTTTAAATCTCTATTAATTTAAATCGAATTTATATAAATTATTTTTAATTAATATTTTATTTATAATAATAATATTCGAATTATTAATTTTACGTAAAAGATCTAACAACTAGCATTTTATCCGCTATAGTCTACACCAACTGATTCTTGTTTAACATATTAGTCTTCTTTCTTGTACGTTACAGCAAGTTGTAACGTCCAGACCAGATCTGGACGTTAAAATTGATAATTTTATTGTCAATTTATTATTATATTAATAAATATGTAAATTTAAAATGAACCGATTTTATATATAATTAAAATTAAATATATTTTTATGTTTTTTTTTAATTTAAAAATAATCCGAAAGCAAATCTTTCTATGTAAAACCCCGAAAGGTTCTTTCAACACCGTTAGATACTTTGAACTTTTATTACTTCAAATATTAAATTTATAAAAAAAAATATTCAGAAAGGTAATAAATAAAGAGAAAAAAAGGAGGAAGGTTGGGTCCACACAGACTATGAAATGAAGAGAAAGGAAAGGAAAGGTGGAATATTTCTAACATGCTGGCGGTTTGCTTTTGAATTTCGGATTTTTTAAAATAATTTTTATACAAGAGAAATAGAGAAAGTTATAATTTAAAAAAATAAAAATGTTAATGAAAATTTTAATTATTTATTTTAAAAATATGAAAATAATTACCGTATGAATCGAGGTGAGACATAACAGTAAGGCAAATTATATTTTAATTGTATTTGTTTAATGTAATTTTGTTTAATTTAATTAAGGTCCATCTATCGATGCCTTTGTCAATGTAGAAACAAAGATCAGCCTTATACGACACAAGGTAATTAACAAATAATTAATCATGATTAAATAAGCTAATGACCGACGAAAAAGGAAAGAAATAATAATAATAATGATGTAAGAAATTTGAACATGGAAGTTGGCTATGGAGTGAGAAACAGTTCAAATACTCCAGTAGCTAAGTGCTTAGTTTACCTTACCTGCACTTCATTTCTCAATC
Source organism: Abelmoschus esculentus (assembly GCA_035048815.1). Lineage (NCBI taxonomy): Eukaryota > Viridiplantae > Streptophyta > Magnoliopsida > Malvales > Malvaceae > Abelmoschus > Abelmoschus esculentus. Next base: position 15,902,152 of record JAUCBN010000031.1, read on the forward strand.
TCTACGGAGGTTAAATCGGGCGCCACCGCCCTTTTAGGTTTATCTTTAGAGATTTACACGTACGCGCCGCCACCGATTCGTGTGTTAGAATGGGTTGTACGGCGTCGAAGTTGGACAACGAAGACACTGTAAGGCGATGCAAAGACAGGCGCCGACTTATGAAGGAAGCCGTTCACGCTCGGCATCATCTGGCCGCTGCTCACGCCGATTACTGCCGATCTCTTCGTGCCGCCGGCTCTGCTCTCTCCACCTTTGCTGCTGGCGAACCTCTTTCAGTCTCCTACGAAACCCCCGCCGTCTTTCTCCATCCCGCTGCTCCATCTCCTTTGCCAACCACCAATCTGATGCCTCCACGTGTACCTCCGTCTCCATCCCCTTCTCTTCACCCTCCTCCTCCTCCTCCTTTGTCTCCTTCCTCTTCTTCTCCAACAATCGCTACCTCCAAACCCCCTCACGTACTCTCGGCTTCGAGCATCCCATCCCCGGTACCCATTCGTCGTCGGCCACGTAAGGTTCCACCGAAACTCCCTCACATTTTGTCGGAATCGAGCCCTTGTTCTTCTCCACAAAGCTCGAAATCCGGTTTCTCCAACAACTTTTTCCCAACGGCTTATCAAGCGAATTCTACTTATTCAGCCACTCCTTCCCAGGCTTCTTCCGTTTGGAACTGGGAAAATTTTTACCCTCCATCTCCACCGGATTCCGAATTCTTTGACCAAAAATTACAACAAAGAAAGCCGCAGCAACAACAACTACCTTATCACAATCATCATTTGGATTCAAACTACCCTGAAGAATCGGAAGATACCGAAACGGAAAAATCAGAGTACGATTTCTTCCGTCAACATAACCAGAACAACCGTCACAATGTCAATTCCGTTAACGGAAAGAGTAATTTCGACGAGGAAACCGAAAGAGAAGAAGTGCAATGCAGTGAATGGGGAGACCACGATCATTACACTACGACGAGTTCATCGGATGGAGACGAGGAAGATGATGACGTGGCATCCAGATCCGAGTTCGGGAATCACTCCAATTTCGGTTCGTCAATGAGAGGGGAGTCGGAGAAGATGCATCATCTTCATAATCAGACTCCTCCGCCGGTACAGCCGCCGCAGCCGATGTATGGGGCCGTCGCGGGGAATAAAATGGACAGTAAGTCCGAGGATGCGGGATCGTCTGCGGGGAGTTATAGAACGGGTGCTATGATGGATATGAAAATGGTTGTTAGGCATAGGGATTTGAAAGAGATTGTCGATGCGATCAAAGAGAATTTCGATAAAGCTGCTGCAGCCGGAGATCAAGTCTCGGAGATGCTTGAGATCAGTAGAGCTCAGATTGATAAAAGTTTCAGGCAATTGAAAAGTAAGTTCTAGTTTGGAGAATTTCACTTTTAAGCTGAAATCAATCTAATCTTAACCACGCCTACTTACTTTCAGTGATTCTTTTTAATATGTTTCCCGTTTTACAGAGACGGTGTATCATTCAAGTAGCATGTTCAGTACGTTGAGCTCAAGCTGGACTTCAAAACCGCCGTTGGCGGTGAAATACCGGCTCGACGCGACTGCGCTCAATGAAACGGGCGGTTCAAAGAGCCTTTGTTCTACTTTAGATCGGCTTTTGGCTTGGGAGAAGAAGCTCTACGAGGAAGTCAAGGTAAAGTTTCCTCCTTTTTGAAAAATGGTTTAGCTTTTTACTCATTATATTGATGCCCGGTAGCGTAAGTCCACCGCAGTGTTAGACTAAAACACCCCTTTGTTTTTCTTTACTTTTAGTATTATTAGTGGTATGATAGAGTGGCAATGACTAGAATACCCTCGACATTTGGGATTTCCATGTCCGACGAACTTATCTTGTATGTAGGCTTAAAAGTTAATGTTATTTTATGCTGGATTCAATTTAGCTGCTATTATCCAACTACCCTTTTTCCCTTCTAGATTCCCAATCTTGCATTTGTTACATGTAGCTGGAGATTTCTTGTTTGGGGAATGTTTTCTTTTACATCATTACTTGAATTTTACTTTCTTACCTTCCACCTGCTTAAATTGGTGCTGGTTGTTGGAGAATAAAGATGATTTTAGTTAATTTTCCTATATGCTTCAATTGTAAGTTATTCACTGGGACGTTTCGAACTGAATTTTCACTGTTTTGTTTTTGTATTGAATGCTAAGGAAAAGGTTGCTAGTTATCTTTTACGGGGTAATGAATTGAATCCCCCCATAAATGTAGTGTTCTTTTAGTGAACTTGCGGTGCAAAGATAAGTTGATAGTTTACCTGGTTGTTGCCTTCCTATGAGGTTGTGTTTATGCTATTTTCGGTTATGTGTATGTTGGATCTATGTTGTTGTGGCGAGTGCTGATTTATGCAGTATATGTTCAACACTTTCAGGCTCGAGAAGGTGTAAAGATTGAGCATGAGAAGAAGTTGTCAGCGTTGCAAAGTCAAGAATACAAGGGGGAGGATGTAACCAAGATAGATAAAACCAAGGCATCAATAACAAGGCTGCAGTCACTAATTATTGTCACGTCTCAGGCTGTCTCGACCACCTCTACTGCCATTATTGGGCTTAGAGACAGTGATCTTGTTCCACAGCTTGTTGAACTTTGTCATGGGTAAGTAGTCCCTTTTCTCCTTTTGTTACTCTCTGTTTTGTCTTGAAATGTTAATGATGCAATGCAAACCTTATAGCAATAAACATTCCATGCTTTCTCTTCGAAAAGCGGTCCGATTCTTCTGCTCCATTTCCCATTTTCTTCATCCTTCAAAAATGATTCTTATCTCAGAGATCTTGTCCGTGGGTGGCTTGAATCCTTCGGGAGGAAATTGAATCTCGAATTGGTGTTATCTCACATGAAACATGCAGGGTAGGTGAACCATTATGGTCTCCTGCTCTGTCATGCCACTTGATCACCCTCTATGGGCACATGTGGCTTGTAGTCTTTGATCCTTTTAATTCGGTGGCCCCAACACCACTCTACATCGTTTCTTCTAGACTCCTTTTTAGCCACATACAGACAAGTGGGTGATGGAGGTTAGGTGCAATGGAGTAAACTATCATATGACCCACCATAATCTAATTTGACAGGTTGTTGAAACTTGAACGTGCTAAACCAGTCAAAGTACCTTTATCTGCATCATCAGCTGTGTGAATGAGAATGACTAGAAGTTTGATTATTCACTAAACACTTCGGACAGTTTGGCCATTCTGTAGTGTCTGATCTGTTTGTTAGATTAAACATCGGACTTCAAATAGGCCATAATACTTGAGTTATGGGTCGTTTGAGGCCCTCATTATTAGGGTGGATGGTATAATTTATGAGGAACATACCTGCAAACTTTATGTTGGTGTTTATGCTAATGATTTTGTGAGTGACTTCTGGAAACTTGAGTCTCTATACAACCACTCTACCAGAAGAAAAAGATAATTTGACTTGCATGAAAGTTGAAGAGCTGAATAACAATCATCTGCCAGATTTTATTCTATATTAGGGTATAGTAACATTTGTTTTCCATTTATTGAAATTTAGAATAGTATAAAAAATTTGGTGCTGGATTAATGTCAACTTGAAAATTATCTTTACAAATTGAATGAATTTGAATGCAGGTTCAGGTATATGTGGGGGTCAATGCATCAATATCATGAAGTTCAGAACAATATTGTACAGCAAGTCCGTGGCCTTATAAACAGATCAAGTAAAGGTGATTCAACTTCTGAACTGCACAGGCAAGCAACGCGTGATCTTGAATCAGCTGTCTCTGCGTGGCACTCTAGTTTCTGCCGTTTAATAAAATTTCAACAGGATTTCATCCGCTCCCTTCACAGCTGGTTCAAGCTCACCCTTCTTCCTGTCAGCAATGACTATGTTGATGGCAATGGCAACACACAGCTCTCTGATGCATATGCTTTTTGTGACGAGTGGAAGCTTGCTCTTGACCGAGTCCCAGACACCGTAGCTTCTGAAGCTATCAAAAGTTTTATCAATGTTGTCCATGTGATATCCGTTAAACAATCTGAAGAGCTTAAGATTAAGAAGCGAACTGAAACTGCATCGAAAGATCTTGAGAAAAAGGCATCATCTCTCCGGAACATAGAGAGGAAATTCTACCACTCGTACTCTATGGTTGGTATTGGCCTTCCCGATTCTGGGCCTGATCATGGGCAGGTACTTGATGCTCGGGATCCCCTTGCCGAGAAAAAATCCGAGCTTGCAGCCTGTCAAAGGCGGGTGGAAGATGAAATGTTGAGGCACGCCAAAGCAGTAGAGGTGACGAGAGCAATGACTCTGAATAATATTCAAACAGGCTTGCCAGGTGTGTTTCAAGCATTGACCAACTTTTCTGCCTTGTTTGTGGAGACACTCGACTCGGTATGCTCCCGATCCTATCATATAAAATAGATGAATACACTTCTCTTCCACACATGAACAAATTTTGAGGTAAGTTGAAATTTATAAGAGTTCTGTTGGCTCTTGTATTATTGCTTGTTTTCTGGTGGGAAAGTGTAAATACATGGGAGGTCTTTTGTAGTTTTGTCAATCAAGTGTCAAGCAAAGAGGCAAGTGTTTGTACAGGAAATTGCCTCTCATTCTTCATTCTTGTATCCCGAAGGAAATCCAATTTCAGCAGATGAATAAATACACAAATTCCATCCCACTGGTGTATACCAATTCTGTGGATAGCATACTTCACTGATTGAGGTTTAGAAAAAAAAAATCCTTTGAGGTCTGAGGGTGGTGGGGTTATCTGTCCTTTGGGGAGAGTAGGGACCAACCAATGCATTATTGAGGGGAGGGTCTCTACTGGCTACTGGACTGGCCATGTTAAAAGCTAAGGTCATGGTCAAAGTAATAATGAGGTACAATTTCGAGGGTTTAAATATTAGTTAATCCTTTGACAAATTCACATCAAATGGAGGTTTTACATTTACATGTTCAAATGTTGAATTGTTTTTGTTTTCATGACAGTAATTTGGATTCCACCAGAATCACTCGTTATTGTTAGACAACTGTCTTGATTTTCTAGTAGTGCTATTTTAATGTGATCATGAAGGATGGTCATAGAATCCAAGATTCAGGAAAAAAAAAAGGTTTAGCAGGAATCAGGCAGTTAGCCATCCACAGAGTTCTGACCTGACCTGACCTCACCGGCTGCAAAATAGGATCTTCCCTGGACATTTTTATATATTTTAAAACCTGCAATTTGTGGATAGAGTTTTCGTACATTGTAGCTTATTATATTATTTGTAGTCTGTACTAATCTTTGGATCCCAAGCCTGTAACTGTCATCGTTTATTTGTTTATGTATTTACTTTTACCAGTACATTGCGTGAGGACGAAGCAGATGATAACAGGGTAAAAGGATCCAAAGCAAAGCATATACATTGAATTCAATCAAGGAAGAGAGGACACAGCTTGTCCAGAAAGTGATTTGGATTTGGAAGTAGAAGTTAAATACTGTGGTGCTAGTCTGGTGGGGCTCAGAGGACGGTAAAAATATCGACCGAGAGAAATTATATCATGGGACTAAATTATATAATGTGTAAGTCCCATTACATCATCCATGAGACCAACCACTAAAAATCATCTATCATTTTTTTCATGTCATATTTTCCTAAGTGAATCTTCACTTATATTTACTGTTAATTTATTTTAAAAATAATTTTTTCAAGTGAAAATTCACTTTGAAAAAATATATGACATAGAAATATTAATGAGATAAGTGATTTTTAGTGATTAACCTCGTAGACACATAGTGAAACTTACCCATAATATAATTTTTCCCCGATTGAGTATTTTAGTGGAAATTTTGGGTATTGAAATCAGGCGGATTTTAAAATAAAAAAATGGGGGGTTGAAGATAAAAACTTCCCGACCCAACCTAATATATTTCCGGGTCAAGTATAACCCTTTAATTTTCAAGATATGTTGGGTCGGGTTTTATCTCTTACATCTTCGGGACGGGTATGATAGTTTACTTTTCAGGGATGGGTAGGCTGCCAAAACCTCGACCTGATTTGCTGTCATCCCTAGCTCCATTGCCTATCGCTAACAAGTACAAGGATTTCCATTGATTTTAGGTAGTGAGTTGATTCAGCTGAAGTATATATCATGAGAACAGAGGCACTTACTGTCACAGCAAACTCTTGAAACGATTTCGAGTAATACAATACATCATCCTCTTAATTAAAACTAGAAGAACTCAAAGTCCAGATATTTACCCCCAGATTTCATGTCTGAACCTGGCCCCGACCCCGGACCCGGACCCATCCCTACCATCCATTTACTGTTGCTACTGACCCCGAGTGGTTCCACTGGTGGTCCGGGTTTCAGGGGCATCCCAGGCAGCAATTCACTCTCCATTGGTCTTGGCACCTCGGGTGGGGTGCTGCATCGTATTAGAGCCCAGTTCACGCCTTCGAAGAAAGGGTGTTGCTTTATCTCGGTTGCGCCCCTCTTCACCCCTAGCCGGTGCTGTGGTTCCTTCACCAGCAAGCCCCGGATCAAATCACGGCTGGCGTAACTTGTTGCTGGCGAATCAGGGAATCTAAGCTGTTGCCCCACGACATTGAACAATGTAGCACGGTTTCCTGAACCTTTAAAGGGGGTTTTGCCGTAAAGCAATTCATGCAAGAAGATTCCAAAGGTCCACCAGTCAACAGCACTTCCATGGCCTTCTCCTTTAATTATTTCAGGGGCTAGGTATTCGTGGGTTCCAACAAAGGACATGGACCGTGCTGCAGTTGGCTCTGCTACAAGCTCCGGGAGGGTACTAGAAGGCAACCCAAACTCAACTCGAGGCTTCCGGTTTTTCTTCTTGTTCTTTTGAGGGAATAGCCGTGGGAGAAAGCAGGCAGGCTGGATGCAAACTGATGTAGGTTCAATACAGGCAGGCTGAACACAGAATGCACCACTGGCTCCTCGTTTTGAAGGATCAGAATTAAATGCCGAGGTTTTAATCAGGGTGGGAGAAACTGCACATCTTAAGGAAAGATCAAAGTCTGAGAGCATTATGTGGCCATCATCACGAACTAGAACATTTTCAGGTTTCAAATCTCTATAGACAACACCAAGCATGTGGAGATACTCGAGTGCTAATAGAACCTCTGCTGCATAAAATCTGCATTAAAAAGGACAAAAATGGTCTATAATTTTTTTCGCATGAAATTTACTGATCTCTTTGACACACCTGAAAAATAAAACTTATGACACCAATACGATGGACCAATGTCTTTAGCAATGTCTTTATGCTATACAAAAACATAATTAACATCCCAGACATTGAACAGAACCAGACAAGCTCAGGAAGGAAAAGGAATCTATTTCCGCACCCGTCGCACGGAGCATCATACTGTCTCCTTAGCTTAAATAGTTACATGAACAGTGTTCATTCTAAAAACACAAAAGACCTAAAAAGGGAGATATGAGCTTCATTTGATTGCATTTGCCATTTTATTTCTCAGGTAGAGCATGAAGGTTAGAATAAGTTTCACATACTCAACATATTGAGAAAGATAGGAACTGGTCAAGGAAAAAGTTCAACTAACCAGTTTAGTTTAAATTGACACCATAATTCCCCAACAGGATAATCAACAGAGTAGATTTGTAGATGGACTAAAGGTTCCAAGATGAGGAAACATATGAATGAATAAAATCATGTTCACTACATATGCACCACATTTAGGCAACCTCTTGCAACATAAAAGAGGAAACCGATGCAAGTGCACACCCATCAAATAACTAGGAACCGACTTTCACATAATCCTAATATGGAAATATTAAAACCACGAGGAGTCACGGTCAACAGAAAAATAAAATAAAAGATCAGCAAACTAATCCTAACAGAAGCAAATTCGGAGAAACAAGAGGAAAATATCTTGAAAGCATTTTTCCGGTTTACAGTTCTAAGCAACTGGTAGAATGTATTAGACTAAATAAACCATACCTTGCAGCATACTCAGTGAAATGCTTTCCAGGTTGTCGTTGCCTCAAAGTGTGTAGATCACCCCCGGGACAATATTCCATGACTAGACATGAGAACCTGTCAGTTTCAAAATGTGTATACAGTGTAGGTAGAAATGGATGGTCTAGTAGCTGTAGAATCTCCCTTTCTGTTTGAGCCCTACTCAACTTCTTTCGACTTGCAAGGGATGCCTTGTCCATCACTTTCATTGCAAAATAACAGCGTGTACCACTCAGCTCTGAGAGATAAACACTGCCAATGTCACCACAACCGAGACGTTTGAGCAATCTAAAATGACTCATTCCTAAGATTTCATCTCGAGCCCGAATAGCACGGATGGCCTTCCATCTAGGATCATTTCCTTTATGAGGTTTATTAGCACTTCCAGTGATGTTACTCCAGTTACTGTCATCACTAAGGCCGCTGCTATCACTTGCTCGGCTAACACTAGTCTTTGCACTCTCAAGTGAATCTGCTCTAACACTTCCCTTTGTACTCTCGAAGTTCCTATCCATGCTAAACATGCCATCACTAGTAACAGCATCACTCCTATATGTACTGGCACAGCTATTGACAACACTCATTGCAGTCACCACGCCAGTACTGTCAATGCTGCTATGTGGACTTACATTACCACTTGGAGGCAAAGAAGCATCCCAAACACATTCCTTTTCATCTGAATCTGGAGGAAGGAAAGAGATTTCTGTATTTTGTGATGGACGTGGAACTGTAAATGGAGAAGAGATTGCACTGGGATTATTGGGTTCAGCAACAAAACCATCTGCCAGCAATGAAACAGCAGAACTTGGTTTCTTAGGAGGAACTCTAATTGAAAGATCTTCTAGAAAAGGTCCCTTCACTGACATGCTCTTCATCAAACACCTGGGATCCGATTTCTTCTGACCAATTGGTACATAAACAGTTTTCATTAGATCTGTGTCAACAGGTTCAGGGGGGTGACTAGCTCCAAAAAACGAACTAGGTCCGCTTTCCTCCAAAGAATCATTGTTGCCCTCAAAAGTAATAACATCAGGCATGAACTCTTTGTGTTCAAGCAAAGAATCTTTCCCTTTCTGTGTCCTTACAGGTTCAGTCAACTCAAAATCCAGTGAGTTTCCCAAATTGGCTCGACCCGTTTCATCCCTAACCAATACAGCTTGCAAATTCGGCACAAGACCTGCTTCTCTCCCAAAGACAGAAAGCGTATTCGAAACCGAGCTCAAAGCAGGCAATCTTCTAGGATGTAACTTCGATTCCATAGCCCTTTCCATTCCAGACAATCTTGAATCTTTACATGGAATTATCTTAATCTAACAACAGAAAAGTCCTGCAACAGGAGGATGAAACTGAACTCAATCATTCCTCTAGTTTTCTGGTTGGACTTGAAAAGGTAATCCACTAAACAATTTTCTTTTCCAACATTCTTTTAACCATATAATTCTTAAACGGGTATACACAGATCAACAATCCCATTTTCATATCTTAGCCACCTAAATTGGCAAACAAAAAAAATACATTAATCAATCGAAAACAAACATCGAAACCGACCCGCTGCCAAACCACCCGATCTCGATTTAGTTCACAAATAATACTTTCAAAATATAGAAACCAATTTCTCATACATTTCCTCTTCCAGCATTTTCTATCTAAACAAGAAAAGACTTTTTCTAAAGCAAATTTTAGCAATAAGCAAAATACATAAAACTTACAAGAAAATTGAAAAATAACACTAAATTGCAGCTGAAACAAAAGCAGATCAATGAAATGAACTGAACTGATGAAATATGATACTATTAAGAGAAACCCTAATTTTTTCTTTTAAATGAAAAAAACTTGGAATCTACCCCAAAACACTTTCAGCATCTCCCCCTTTTCAAAAAAAAATAAAAAAGAAGAGAACACGAAGAATGTACTCTAATTCCAAGTCAGCAAATATACAGTGAGATCTTCAAAATCCTACTAAAGGAAAAGCAAACGGAATCGAAAAACAGAACATTCAGGCCAAAAATAAGAAACCCAAACCCCCAAAAAACAGAATTTCACAGGCTAAGAAGAATAGTAACCTGTACAGGAACTTCAAAAGATCATCAAAGGATTAAAAAACAGAGGTTTGTATCAGTTTCAAAGCCTTGGGTTTCCCGGTATGTGTAAAATTTCCAAAACCAAAAATGCCAAACAACGGGATTTGATAGAGAACCCGAGCGATGGAAGCTCGAGCTCTTTCTCTCTCTAGACTGTTTTCCTTTCTCTTTCTTTTTTACGAGCTCTGCTACGAAAAACAGAGCTTTAGCTATTGTGTGATGGTTTGGAATTGGCAGAGGATTTTGCTTTTACTTTATTTTTTAGAGAGTGAAAATTGTCTTAAAAATATTATGTTTATCGGAAAATTTTATAAAGGGTGTTAAATATAATTAATATTAAATATGTTAAATATCATTAAATTAATTAATAAAAATTTAAAATTTCTTAGATTTAATATGTAATTAATAAAGAATTAATAAACTTAATATATAATTAATAATAATTTTATGTTTAGTCTTTTAAATTTTTATTTTTTATAAATTAATTTAATAATGTTTAACGGTGTTTAACATTAATGATGTTCAGTGATATTCGACGTCAGTTATAAACTCATTCATATTTTTCTCTAATATTATTGCAATAAACTTGTTATACGAATATGAAATTTAATTTTTTATTTAAAATTTTTTTTATAGATATCATTCTTAATTATCTTTTCAACTTATTAAGATAGAGAAATGAAATTTATGTACTTATTAAAACGGTATTGACTATCATTAATATGTATATAAAGAATTTATCGACCTAATTCGAACAAATTCTTAATCATGTTACATAAAAATAAATTTAGAATAGTTTAATAATTATTAATTATGTTACATAAAAATTAAATTTTATTAAATAATATAAAGATAATTAAATAATTTTTTATGGGTAAAGAAGCGTACACGCTTTTATCTCGTTAAAAAATCTCTCTAAACCTAAATAGAGGGAAAAAAGTGTACAAACGAGTACTTGCAAGATCAACATCTCAAACGGTTACAAAAACACAGGACATTAATCAGGGACCAAATCAGTCTAGACTTGCTAAACATTAAATAATTTTTTTAATTAAAAATAAAGTTACAATTAATATATTAAAAATTGATAATGTAATTAAATAATTATAAAAAAATCTTTACTCTATGATTGACCCGGACCAAACCTAACCTATTACATCCAAATTGGACAGAGGGACCCGTCTTGGGTCCACATTATGCGGGGCCCACTTCTGTTCCTTCTTTAACCTACATTGCTTTTTTCAAATGTAGGGACCTCGCTCTCTGCCACTTTCGTAATCCGTTTTGATTATCGCATTATATTATATTTAAGTAGAATTTAATTCGATTTAGAAAAAATAATAAAATAATTTAAATTTAAGGATTTAATTTTATTTATATTTTAGAACTAGATTTATAAAAATAAATAATATCAGATTGATAAAACTTGACTCACATATTTTTAGTCGTTTATTTTATCGATTTGAACTTAGGTCAATATCTAACAAGTATAATCGTTTGTATTTAATTTATTAATAATTTAATTAGAATTAAATATCATAAAAATTTATTACAGGAATAATTCTATCGATCAAATTTACTTCATTTACAATATTTACATTACAGTCCTAAATATTAATTATAATACAATACAACTTATCTTACTAAAAACCATAAATTATTTTTTTAAAGTAAATATTCCTTGAGTAGGATGTAAAAAATTGATTCGAATTAAAAATCCGACTAAAACTTGTTCGAGTCAGAATCTGGTTTGACTCAGGAATGTAAAGACTCGAACCCGATCTATATCCGATTGTTGTTAACTTGAACTTGAGTTGGACATGTTATTGTAGTAACCGAATCTAAAATGTATCCGACCGAAAATGACACAAACCCGATTTCAACATGTTACTTTGGACTCGAAACCCTACTTGTATTCGATTGAAACTAATCCGAACTTGAGTCTGACATGGAATAGACCCGACCTAAAATAGATCTGACCCGAATTGAGTCAAAACATCAAATCAACCTAAAATAACATGTATTTGATTTTATCTAACCTAAAATTTATCCGAATAACTGTTTTTACATTCTTAGCTGAGAAGCGACAAATGGGAGATTATTATTAAGCCACAGCAAATGTGTAAGAACATGTCCAAGGCGTGAAATCAGACTGAGATCGTTTTCCAGTGCGGGGGTTTTGGCCGACCGACCTGAATTATTCTTTCCAAATTGCCTGTGTTGTGGCTGTAAACGACAGTAGACGTTTGGGTTTTTACTACCTATTTTGCACTGACATGGGGAGCGACAGCACATTCAGTCGTTTCCGACGGTTGGTTCAGTGTCTGAGCATAATGGAGTACGGGTTTTAGACACGTCGCCGTCAAATTGCGAACACTTGATTCCGCCGGGAAGAGTTCTTCGGTGAAACAAAAAGAGAAGTTGCATCCAAATATTTATATATAATCGGAGATTTTCCGTTAATATTGTAGTAAAAGAAGTAGTTCTTAATATAATGATAATAAGAAATTATTTTCCATAATATTACATTTTTTACAGTACGAGTGAAGTCGACAATATCTGATTTTGACTTTAAACAATTTTTTTAAAAATGTCTTTAAATACGGATACAAAAGAATTCAACTTTAAGTCATTATTGATGTTGCAATAGAGGTATTTTAAAAAAAATATTATTCAAAGCCGGATTCAACTAAACCCGACTTTACATGTCACTATAAATTGAAAATTAAAGTCGTTTGTGTCATATGTTTGAGAAAAAAAGTTGTATGTAATATTTAATTTAAAATTCATATACAAATTTTCAGAGTTACAAATTACGTAATTAATTCTAGTAAAGTGTTATCGCGTTAATCTTTATTAATTATTGTACGTTATATTTGATAAATCTTGAATTATACCATAAGATTAAACTAAATATTCTCATTTTATCGAATTAAATTCTCAAAATCTCTCTCAAAAGTCATAAAATCCCCCTAAAATATTTCAACTTCTTTCTTTCACCAACGACAAACTCTCTTTCATTCGAAATATCGAATGAAACCCCTAATCTTAAAAAAAAATCCTAAATAAATTTTTTTATTCGATACATTAATAATTTTTAAATTATACACCAACGCATAATTTAATTAATAAATATATTTAAATATATTCACATATATTTTAATTTCCACCAAAGTCAGACCTTGCCTCTCTTTTCTTTTCTTTTCCCCCTCCCATTACCAAATCGGAAACAACACTTTCCGTCCTCTATAGACTATAAGTAGAACAAAAGACAGAACCGATACCAAATGGAGAGAACTGTTTAAGTCAAAAGAAGTGTTTTTTTTTTTAATTCATTGAAGAAAAAGGTATTTTATTTTATTATTTTTTCTTACTTTGCCTTTTTTATTAAAAAAAAGTTATTGTTCTTAAAGATCACGGGTTCGAACATCAGTGACGTCAGTAGAGTGATTGCGAGATCAATGTCAAATGGTAAAGATTATATTCTAAAACAGATACTACTGTCATCACTATTAACTAACTCAAAAAAAAAATATCAATATTATATTATAACTATGTTTCAACATCATTTTTATTTTTTAACTTGTATTATGAGTTTACTGGATCGATAAATACCCATTGGACCGTTTTAAACACTTTTAGTGAGAAATGCACCAAATCCCATCAAAGGAGAGATTATATCATAGGCCTGGCCTACCACGTCAGCTGTGGTCCCTAACCAATGAAAACTACCCATTTCGCCACTAATCAGCCATGTAATTAATATAGTTTCTAGAAATTATATTTTTAAAATGACATGAGTGGAGATTTATTGGTTAGAAAAAAATGAGTTAACAATTAGTGGTGAAATGGATAATTATTATTGGATGAGACCATAACTGACGTAGTAGATCGGGTCTATGATATAATTTCTCCTATCAAAGGGAGGTTTTGCAATTAGGAAAAGATGGCAAGGGATTGGTAAAGCCCAAGGTACATTCTTTCATCATTTTTTTGCTTAGTTCCAAGTTTTGATCCACACACCAAAGGACTTTTTTAAGTGACTAGTTTGGTTGTATATTTAATTTACACATAGATCTTTAATTTATTACACGATTAATTCAAATTTAAATATTATATATAATTATTACAGAAATGAATATTGATTTAGTTTACACTATTAGATCTTAAAAAATAATTTTATTTAAAAATTTATCAATATAATTTAATTAAAATAAATACGAGTTGAATCTAGTATAGTCGGAAATATAAGCGAACTGTGGGTTTAGAATTGGGCATAGCAGCCCATTTTTGGTATAGACTCTGGTAGTCCAAATGAATTTATTTTGTAAGGCCCAGCAAGGCGATCACGTGATTACTATATTATAATTATTAAAAAATTAATAATATATATCAATATATATTATCTTAAAACTATTTTAAAAATTATAATTTAAGATTAAATTGGGTATTAGTATTTTTTATTAATACATGCAAAGTTAACCCTAAAATTGATTATTTTGTGAATCAAAAACTTTAGTGATCAAACCATTAGTTTTAAAACTTGAATGAGGAAAACATAATGTTTAAAAATTTAGTGACCATGATTGTAATTTACCCATTCTTTAAAAGAAAGAAAAGGGCAAATTATTGGAAGGTACATCTTTTGGCGACTAGGGTTTCTATCTCTCTCTGTAAATTATTTCCATTTCTTTTCATTATCCTTTTCTTTGTTCTTTTCTCACGCCACTTTCTTGCAGATCTATTTATCAATGGACGTTTTGTGTAAGTGTTTTTTGTAAAAACAAAATTAAAAGGTTGTATTTTTGGAGGGGGGTTAGTTTGGGTATTCTTGATTCAAGAAATGGCGAGCTTGAACCCATTTGATTTGTTGGGAGATGATGATACCGGGGAAATTTCAGTACTGATTGCTGCACAACAAAAGGCTGTCTCAACCGCCACCGCCGCCTCCGTTCCAAAGAAGGGCGTGGCTCAGTCTCAGGCAAAGACGCAGCCTAGTACTCAGGCTAAACAGGCTAAGCTTCCCTCCTGCTCAGGCCGGTAAGCATAACCCATAAAAGCTACTTGTTATTTTCATATGCTTGTATTATCTGGGCCTTCAATGTTATCTGCTTAATTAGTACAAATAATATTGTAGTATAAAAATGTGTTTTTTTCATGTTCTGTCCTGAGATTAATGGTCTGGGTTAATTTCAAGTTACCCTTTTTCTTAAAGGTTAAGACTTAAGAGTATGTTATGTTTATTGAATTAGTTCTGTGAATGAGCATAGCAAAAGGTTAAAAAAAGCTTATTCAAATTGGTTCTGTTATTTTTTTTTCTTAAATGAAATGAGAACTTATCTTTTATTTTTATTTTTTTGATCATACATTGTTATTCTATTCAAAATGCTTATGAATTAGTGTACCTTTGTTTATTGGTGTGGTTAATGATTTATCTGTGTAGCTTTTGTTTTATCCTCATAGGTATCTTGACTTTATACATGCATTAATATCTTATAGTTTCTTCCTGTTTAGTACAAAATCATGTCAAGTTGGAAAGTTATGATTCTGATGATTTTATTTCTTCTATTTCTTGAGCTATGTTTAAATTAGTGTAGCTAAACTCTTTTTGGGTTTATTACTGATGCCTGCACACTTTAACTCTTTGAAGTGAGGGAGGCCAAGAGTGGAGGTGCTCGTGGAGGAGGCCGTGGTGGACTTGGATATGGGCGTGGGCATGGTGGAAATGCTGGATACAGACGTGACATTGCCAATGATGAGAACTCATTCAGCAACAGTGGTTTGCCTGGTGTTCAAGGTGCACTTGAAGATGGAGAGAGTGGCAAGTCTTCTGAAAGGCATGGATATGGTGGTCCTCGGCCTTATCGTGGTGGTTGTCGTGGTGGGTTCAGTAATGGGGAAGTTAGAGATGGGGAGCGACCTCGCAGGACGTTTGAACGTCATAGTGGAACTGGACGCGGGTAAAATATCCTTGTTTGACTGTTAATTTTGATATTCTCTGTGTTACAGTGTTTTATCCAAGTCTGAAAAGTGATGCTTTTTGTTTCTTGTTCATGTCTGCAGAAATGAGCTCAAACGAGAAGGCTCTGGTCGTGGGAATTGGGGAAATCAGACTGATGAACTATATCAGTGAGTTGTCTTTGGTTCTTTGAATTCCAGCCTTAAATAATATTGTAAATTGAAGAAAATCATCACTTTATTTTGTTCTTATTTCATCATTGTAATCACGGAGTGAATGAAACTGTCTTTGTTTCTTTCAGTGTCACTGAAGAAGTCAACGAAACAAAGAAGCATTTAGGTGACGAGAAGCCAGTAGGAGAAGAGGATGCAGGAGATGCTAACAAGGACAACCCTACAGATGAACCAGAAGAAAAAGAACCTGAGGATAAGGTAGAATCACTTGACAATTTTTCATATGAGACGATTATTGTTATTTTTTAGCCTTTTGTATTTGTAAATCTATGGTACAAACTAGGGGTATTACTGTGTGACCTTTGATATTGAAATAGGAGATGACTCTTGAGGAGTACGAGAAGGTGCTTGAAGAGAAAAGGAAGGCCCTACAGGCACTCAAGACTGAGGGAAGAAAAGTCGATGCCAAGGAGTTTGAGTCTATGAAGCAGCTTTCAAACAAGAAGAAGAATGACGATGAGGTTTTCATCAAGTTGGTAAGACCTGTCGGTTCACTTTAGAAGAGTCCATCATGAATTACTTATCCTATTAGTTGGCAAATATGTGGTAATCATCTGTCCTTCTGGTTTTCTTGTATAGGGCTCTGATAAGGATAAGAGAAAAGAGGCTTATGAGAAGGAAGAGAGAGCCAAAAAGGTATTTTGTTATGAGCCCGAGTCTTGAAGATGCAAAGCATGGATATATGTTCCTTTCACGTTTGCATCTTGAGCACGAATAACGTTCTACTGGCATGTATTGATCCTTATTCTTACTTGTGGTGGTAGGCTCTGAGCATTAATGAATTTCTGAAGCCTGCTGAAGGGGAGAGGTACTATAACCCAAGTGGACGTGGACGTGGACGCGGTCGCGGTCGTGGTCGTGGTTCCAGTGGATTTGTTGGTGGCAATGTAGCAAGTAATGTGGCAGCACCTTCCATTGCAGACCCTGGGCATTTCCCAACATTGGGAGGCAAGTGAGGTTTCTCTCCCCCAAAAGACTGGAAATTGGATCCCTGTGAAACTAGTGTTGCTGAGTCCTGTTGTTTTGAAATAGATGGAACTACTTTGCTACTTGTATATCAAGAATGATAATGTATTTGAACATGTTTCCCTAACCCAACAAAAACTAGTATAGGGACCATAGATGACGTAACAAGTCGCGAGAAGTTTTTTTTTTGATGAATATTTTTTTATTTATCCAAAATAAATAAATAAAAGTATAATTTTTAATTTAATAAAAGTATTTTTTTATATCCAACAACAACAAAAACAACAAAGCTCATAAATATCGATTTAAGGTACTGATTTGATTATTAAGATATCACATTAACACGTGTATAATTTTAATAATATTTCCTAATTTAAATATTATATTAATTTTATGTTTATTGTAAATATCTACATTATAGTCTATTTAAATCCAAAAAAAAAAATATATATCGAGTCCAAAAATAAAAATAAAAAAGTTTATGTATAAAGGCCCAAATCGGCTGAAACCCAAGGACTCGTCGAGAAAACTCCCTTTTCAGTTCAGTAGATATTGTGGTCTTGGTATTCGTCGAGAGAGAGAATCAGAGAGAAAACAATGGCGGCCGAGGAAGACAGCGGAGAGTTTTACCTCCGTTACTACGTAGGCCACAAAGGGAAATTCGGGCACGAGTTTTTGGAGTTCGAGTTCAGGCCAGATGGGAAGCTCCGTTATGCTAACAACTCTAACTACAAAAACGACACCATGATCCGGAAAGAGGTCTTCCTCACCCCCGCCGTTCTCAAGGAATGCCGACGCATCATCTCAGAGAGCGAGGTTCTCGTTTCAACAATTTCTTTTCCCATAAATATGTTTTTTTTCCCTGGAATTCATTTGTTTGCTTCTTACCAAACGGATTCTTAGGGTTTTATTGGAACATGGTTGAATTTAATAATCCTTTTTGTTTTGGAAAAAAATAGATTTGATGTTTTTATTTTTTCAAATTGCTTCCTTTTTCTAGCTGAATTTAGCGTAGGCAAGCGAAGCCATAACCATTTCCTCGGCTTGGTTGATAAGGGTTGAAAGATTTGGAATTTTAGCTAATAATTGATTATTTACGTGGTTTAGGGTATAGCTTGGGTTTTATCTGTACATTGTTTAGGGTAGATAATGAAGAAATATGATAATTAATCATGTTATTTGTACTGGAAAAAAAAAGATTTTGATTTTGGGGTCATATTTTCTTGGTTGATAAGTTAAAAAGATTTAGTTTTTATTAGATGATTGATTAGTTCTTGGTTGATTATTTACAGTAGGGCTTATATTATATGGTTGATTTTGTTTGTAGATAATGAAGGAAGATGATAACAACTGGCCGGAGCCAGACCGCATTGGGCGGCAGGAGCTCGAGATTGTGATGGGGAATGAGCATATCTCCTTCACAACTTCAAAAATCGGGTCCCTTGTCGATGTTCAGAGCAGCAAGGATCCTGAAGGTCTTCGCATTTTTTATTATCTGGTTCAGGTCAGTAATACCACATTTTCTTCGTTCATAAACGACATTCATCAGATACTTGTAATCCTACCCGACTTGGCTTATCTCACTCTTATTGATTGCCATTTTATGTTACTGCAGGACTTGAAGTGCTTTGTTTTCTCTCTTATTTCACTCCACTTCAAGATCAAGCCTATTTGAGGAACAAATGATGATATTAAATCCTCTACATAAGTGTGTCGCGAGGTGTGTTTCTGGTTTTGATATAAGTTTCCATTTGTTATCATTGGAATTCTTAAAACGGATGAGCTAAGTCTATTGTATGATAGTATTGCACAATTGATTTCGGAATTACATAACATCACTCTGTTCTGTTATGAAAAGGCTTTTGTTATGCAAAAATTTGAATTAGCAACAAGTAATGTTATTATAATTTCTTTGCAATTCTGAAAGCAACCAGTTTTACATGACAAGAATAAACAGTAGCAGAAAGCATTCTTGCATATGAAGTTTGGAACATAAAACCTTGTTCTAAACTGAATTAACAGACCATAGTACATGTATTTTGCAGTTTGGTGGTGTTTAACATGTTTTAGTTTACCAAATACCTAGTAAATTAGCTCCGTTACTGCAAAACGAAACGGAACGGAGAAACATCATTACCATGCCTCCATAAAACAAGATGCTAAATACAAATGCAGCCCCGTCGCTCGTCGGTGATAACAGTACAGCCGGCCCCAATAGCATGTGCTTATACTTTAGTCAACTTTTCAGCATGGATTTCGCCTGTAGATAGATAGAACAGATAGCTAAAATCTTTGGCTTGTTAATGCCTTGTCAATTGAAAGTTCAGTACAAAAGCATCAAGAAAGGGACATGACATTCTTGGTATATCCATGTGTAACTGACCTATTGAACGATTTCGGATCGAACTTAATTTTATTTCATTTACAACGCCAGAATTTAGACTCCGGATTTCAGTGTATTAATATATTTGTGGTACCAACATTATGTGAGACTTGTACTTTATTAGTATGAGAGTGCTCACATGGACAGCTCATGGGTTGGGACAGCCACACTGTAGAGTTTAATCCCATAGGCGATATGCTAAATGAAGAATTTGACAGATAACCAGACAGATCTAGGAAAAAAAAAACAAGCTTCCAGCTTGGTCGTAGCTAACTCTGTAGATTTTTACAACACGTGAAAAAAGATCTCACCAATGAGTAGGACCCACAAATTTACAGACAACAATTTTCCCACATGTAATCACATGATGGACAAGGGAAATGGCACTCTAGGAAAATGACAGTAATCCCCACAAAATGAACCACCTTTAAATTTGTTTCCAATTGGCTTGTGAAAGGTTAAGTTCCGAACTTTAATAATCATATAACCTCCACCCCAAACTCCAAATCCCACAGTTTGTGTGTAAAGACAAAGGCCTTATAAAACCATACTTTTGGTCTAAAATTCTATTTTTTTTCAGCCATGGCAGAGCTAGAGAACCCAAATGTGATGTCAAATCTCATAACATTTCTGTCTTCTCTTCTTCAACATGTGGCTGAATCAAATGATGTAAACTGTGGGGTTGAGGCTCAGAAGATTTCAGTGTTCCATGGCCTCAGTCGACCGACTATCTCGATTCACAACTATCTCAACAGAATTTACAAGTATGCAAATTGTAGCCCCTCTTGTTTCATCGTTGCATATGTTTATCTGGATCGATTTTCGCAAAGACAACCCTCGTTGCCGATCAATTCTTTCAACGTTCATCGTTTGCTCATCACAAGTGTGATGGTCGCTGCAAAGTTCTTGGATGACACGTAAGTTCTTTTATATATTCGTTCCTTTTAAGCATACTTTACCGTCAGTAACAATACCAAACTTTATCTCGAATTTCAGGTATTACAACAATGCTTACTATGCCAAAGTAGGAGGAATCAACACAATGGAAATGAACTTCTTGGAACTGGATTTTCTCTTTGGATTGAGGTTCAAGTTACATGTAACCCCCAATACCTTTCATGCTTACCATTCCTACCTGCAAAGGGAGATGATGTTGCAGCATCCTCCAAGTGCTGCAGAATCCAGTTTAAGCCTAGGAAGATCACTGAAACTCCAGTTATGTTTGAATGAAGAAGATTCCTCCCATAAAAAGCAACAGTTAACTGTTTAAGGGGTTTGCTTTTAATTCTGAAATGTAGGTGGATACAAAGATAATGATGGTGACTCCCCTTGTGCTGGCAGAATGAACCCAAATCACATGTCCTCTATCTCTCTCTTGGTTGGTTAATTTGGTTTTAGTTTGGGGTTTAGGGTATCAATTTGTTTTTTTTTCTTTACAGTCTGGCTATCAGTGTTTCCTGTTTCTTCAGGGTCATGATTGTGGCTTTGTAGTGCTGAGGAATATTCTGATTCAAAATACCTGTGATATATGTATGTAAATATATTTTATGAATCAAACAGCTCTGGAATGTCAATTATGACTAGTAAGGAACAGGTCTTTCCAACACAGATACTTTAAGATTGCTCCACACATCTGGTATGGTAGGAAGCTGTGAAATTTTCTCAACCATTTCCATATCTTTGGGCAGAACATAACCGAGAACCGTATATGATTTTCTCCACTCATGGTGGTTTGCTAGACTGATAAAGAAATCCCAACCATGCGATCGATCCTCTTCCTATAGTGGGGCAAGCCTCCAGTGGAATATCTTTAAATACAGTTCCCTGAGCTTCAACTATTCCTTGGATCAGTGTATATGGGGTGCTGAAAGAAGCCTGCATGGTTCATTTGAGGCCATAAACCTTATTCCCGCCACCATTAAATTCGTTAAGATTTCAAAGTCCAACCAAATTTTAACTCAAAAACATCCAAATTTATATAACCAAAGAAAAACATAAACCTCAAAATTTTGTTCCATTATTCAAAAACCGACCAAATTTAATTTGATTAATAGTTCTAAAATATAAACTCAACGAGCAGAATAATCTTCATCCTATAAAACCCACGTTCCAACACCTATATATGCATGCAAGGTATACGTGACTTATCAAAAGATTAAAAAATATAAATAAATATTAATGTATAATCACATTAATATATTAACAAAATATAATTAAAATAAGTCAATTCGAACAACAATTAAAAAGAATCAGTTTATTCAATTTCTGTTTCAATCAATGATTGAATTAACCATTTGATCACTCCTGGTCCATGTTTAGAACAAAATCCAAATATATTTCAATTATTAATCTAATCTCTAATAAAAAAATAGATTAAACGCTGATCAAATTAATTGTAATCCTGTCTTTTTGGAATATCAGTCCCAAAGAACGCAAATACCCTGCCTGCCTAAAGAAATGCATGTCAATTGTCAACCACACAAAAAAGGGACAATGCACAGCAGGATAAACAGCAGATACTCATTGCAGTATTCAGAAATAAGATTTACATACCGAATCCGAATAAACTACAAAAACTAGCTTCGACGCTGTGTCAAAGCGCTGGCCTGTGGAACGAGTGCCCACCCTGCTACTGAAAACCTTAGATTGTTACCAACAAACTCATGAAACATAAGTATAAAGAGCTTATTAAGCAGACCCAGGTAATAAGAAAATCAACAAACATCACCAAGTAGATATGATATTAATGTCTTGCAAAGACCTTTGTTTAACTATGAAAATAACAAAGTACAAGTTGATAAAATACTTTGTGGGGGAGGAAACACAACTCACTCGATCATTATCAAGTGGAGTTAGTAAAAGCCAAGTAATTCCAACTAAAGGTTGTGGTACACTATGCTTTCTTAAAAGAACAATCTCTAAATTACTGCCAGACAGACCCACCACTTTATAGATTTCAGAACCAATTAGAATTCAACTTTTCCAAACACATTATCTTCGAAGACTAATTCAGAAAGCACTGCCTGCCAACGAATTATAAGGATTTCATCCGCCAATAACTTCACACAACAACTATGAAGTATTTGATGATGTATTCATCATGAGAAACAGAAAATTGCCACGAGATTTTCATATAACAACTCAAGCTGGGAAGCACAATTGCATAAGGAGAAGCTTTCTAAAACAATAATTACAGAAACGGAAAGGCAATGTTGTGACATTAGGAAGTGGTCCTTCAGTCAGAAACAGATATTTTCCTGCTGGTCCTTATGTTCAAATCTTTGACTACCATACTCCACCAGGCCAAGGCCAACCCGAAACCAGAAAAACAAGGAATTGCACAATAATTTTTTCTCAAGAATGATATCAACCAAAAAAACTAAAAACGCAACACTGACTAAACAATCAAAGATGTCAGGTGTTAAAGAACCATGTCCATTATCAATTCCATGCATCTTAGTCAGGAATTCCCAAAGAAAAATAAAGCCAAAATAAAAGTTTGAAGTATGTGTAGAGTCTACACTCTACAAGCTTTAAGAGGTAAGGTTAAGCAAGTCATTCAATTTCCTCCCAGCTTGTATATGGCTTCACAAGCACCACTTTCAGAAAATGCAACATGCTTACACAAGAAAGCATGCTTGAGCAACCTCCACAGATTTATACAACCTTAAGTTATAGGTACCATTAGATCTCTTCGTGCTTGCCGCCTTTAAGGAAAGATGTTAATGCCTTGTTTCTACCTTATCATACTTATCTGATGAGTTCAGCACGCCAAGCATCCAAAATCCGTAACCAAATGTTAGTTAACAGCTTAATCCTCCCTTTAATTACTCAAGCCCGGTAGAGTATGTGATAAATGCTTCCAAAATATCCATTTGTAGGATTCTTAAGTGCAAAAACAAAAAATATTGTTTGTACACAGCATACTCTAGGCACTGGCTGTTTCATATCTAAATGAGATTAGGTTTCCTTACACCATAAAACTTGAATACTCACAACAAATAACCTGTTTGTGAAACTAGAAACAGCACCAGCACACTTCCTCTTTCACATAAATTTTATGCCTCAAAAACTTTATATGCTATAAAGTATGGAGGCTATAGAACTTGACATGATTCTATCCAATACCACGGGTACAAAATCCAAAAGCTTTATATGCTCCACATCCTACAGCAGCCTCATTGTCTCCAAAATCTGCTCCTTGCTAATGCACCTCAGAAGAATGGATAAACCAACTTCAGGAAGCCCTAAACTCCATTACAAACACACTACCGCTAAAGATTATTGTTACACTTCCATGAGTGCAACATGAAAAGGAATAGGATAAAAACAATTGGCCTTACATCAGTAGTATGAGCCAGAACCACCCCCACCACCCATGTAACTGCTACCTCCCATACTGCGACTAGGGTACATGGATGAATAAGATCTACCACCAACCTGCCACGGAAGCAGAAATATAAAATAAATACTGACTAGTATGTTCTTAAAATATTAAACAAATGAAGGGAAAAGGCCATACATCTGATCCCCTAGACATGTAATCACCACCATAACGGGAAGATGAGTACATTCCTCTATCACTCCTGCTGAAAGAACCTGAAAACATACCAAATTTAAGTCATTAAACATGAAAGCACAAGTAAAAACATGACCACCCATCCGAGAGGAAACCCTTTTTTCTTCTTTAATAAGTCGGCAGCAACTTAGAACACACCTCCACCATATCCCATGCCCTGACGATTGCCATACAGACTATGTGAATCCTGACCAGACATAGAACTCCGTCTGACACCATATCCTAGATTAGATCTCCCAAGCCTATTACAATAAGAATAGTTATAACTAAAACTCCTGGAAGAAGAGAATAAACACAAGAAAGCTTCTAGAAGACAAACCTATCACCATATGCATCTGCATATGGAGGAGCACCGCCAGCAATTTCATAGTCTAGGCGAGCCCTTGAATGCCTTGCACCCGCATCGACATATCGGGGAGGGACATCATCCTGATTCAACAATAAAGAGCATAGCATAAAGAGGTGGAAAATTGTCAAATCATATGCTACTGGCGACATAATTACTTGAAAGGGCAGTAGGACCAACCATAACAGCATATGGTCTTTTTGAGCCAGACATAGTATCATA
The DNA here is from genome assembly GCA_035048815.1 of Abelmoschus esculentus. Taxonomy (NCBI): domain Eukaryota; kingdom Viridiplantae; phylum Streptophyta; class Magnoliopsida; order Malvales; family Malvaceae; genus Abelmoschus; species Abelmoschus esculentus. The sequence goes on from JAUCBN010000031.1 coordinate 15,926,881, forward strand.
GTCACGGCCACGCCCCTCACGGTAGCTAGGAGGAGGTCTTTCAAACCTTTGAGCATATGCATCATCTACATAAGGTCTTCTTGCCGCAGCATGAGATGTGCTTCTAGGCAAATCAAAGTAGCCAGAGTTGCGAGAAGAATGTTCTTCTCTGTACGAGGAATGTCTATCAGGAAAAACCCTAGAACCATAATCCGTAACACCTCTGCTCCTTGGAGGAGGAAGCTCATCACGTCGACCATATTCCCTCTTCAAATTACTCTTTGGGTTAGGGATGGCTGTCAAAAAATGTTGAAGTTCGGAATTTTAAATCTATAAAGCCAATTTAAGAATTTAGGTTAGCGTGAAGCAGAATAATGAAATACCAGGTGTTCTTCTTTCATAGGATCTAGAAGCGGGAGGTGTCAAAGGTCTGCCTCTAGCTGGTGCAGACAAGAGTGGACGTCTGTCTTTTAATCCAACGGGTCTCTTTAGACTAGGTGGAGGGGCACACCTACTAATTCCTTTTGTCCTCCGAGGAGAGAAACCATGTGGATCAGGACGACTCCATGAACCTCTAACAACTCGTCCAGATCCACGCCCAGACCTGAAACCATCACGGCTAACGTTCTTACCTCTGCCTCTCTGAAGCGGTCTTGATAATCTGGCTCTGACTTTAGCCTAAAATAAAAGAATAATTGTTAAGCGAGGTAGTAATTTTACATGCAAACACCATATAATACACCAAGAAGTACATTGACTAACTTTGATGTCACCTTCACCCAATTCAGTATTATTAATGCTCTTAGCACAAGTGACAGCAGCAGCATGAGAATCAAATGTGACAAAACCATAATCTTTCCTGCCAGCAGATGGCATGTTCCGAGCAAGTTCTACCTTTTCAATCTCCCCATACTTCTTTAGTAACTTTCGGATGTGATCCTCATCCCAAGAAGGAGGCAGGCAATCAATAAATATGGTCCTAACCTGAATTTATAAAATAATAAAGTCATCGAACTCTTATAATAAAATGCATCTATGTTTCAAACAAGCCAAATAGTTCATATCATTTAAAGCAAAAAAGATAAATGTTTTATTGCCAACAACCTCCTGGCTTAGTGGCGAAAGGTTTGTGAGGCACAATAACTTGGGTTCCAACCTTATCCACGGTACCCGTACCCCCTCCCAAAATACAATAAATAAATAAAAGCACTGTTTCACCAAATCACCTGTGCCATGATTTCATCACCCGAGTCAACAAAGGAATCTGTAAAAGAAACCTTCGCAGGTCTATCAACCCCAAAGAAAACATCTCTCCGTTGAAGACGCTTAAAAGCATCCATTGCATCTGAACGGGATGCAAATTCCAAGAAAGCAAAACCTCGATTCATTCCTTCATTGTTTCTATCTTCTACCAATGTTAAGTCATCAACATTGTCAACTCCATAATGTTTCAACTTTTCTTTCAACTGGAACAACAGTCAATGACAAACATCAGACACATATTATCTTTTTGATCAGTTGCAAAGATGAACCATACTAGCTAGTGATCTTAAATGATCCAATGTACTTACTGCTTCCTTTTTCCATGTCCTGCATATGTTACCCAGAAAGAGGGTGTCATTGTCTTGACTTGGGGTAACACCGCATTGTTTCCCATTAATCTAGAATTGCAGTCGTTGAAACAAAACAATTTACTTGTGAAATCAAGTCAATCCATTTTGATTCAAAAAGGTAATATTATTGAAGAACAGGCCACAGGGTAATTACCACGGGATTTTTCAGTTCTGTAAATGCGCGGTTCGCTTGTTCTATGGTTGCAAAACGCAAGAAAGCAAAGCCCTTGTTCTTCTTTGTTTGAGGGTTCATCATCAGCCTAACTTCAACAACTTCACCTACTTGGCTGAAGACTTTCCTAATATCATCCTCAGTGGCATCCTTGTCTAATCCCCCAACAAACACTTCAAACTCTTTGCGCTTGCGTCTCTCTTGAAAAACCTCATGTCCCTCATCATGCTCTCCTCTATCATCCAAAACTGCATGATCCACTTCCTCCCCAGGATTCCCGTCATCATTAGCATCAGCATCACCTTCTACTTCAACTTCATGAATATCTTCATAATCTGACAAATCACCCTCGTTCTCACCATCTTGTTCCTCCTCAAGCTCTTCCTCTACTTCATATTCCACCTCATCATGATCTATATCCTTCTCATCATAATCCACCCCATCATATTCTTCAGGTTCATATTCAGTTTCGTTATCATCCAATTCTAAACGCTCATCTTTTTTATGTTCCTCAATAGACTCCTTTGACTCATTCTCTTCTGTCAGAAAAAAACGGCAAAACAATCAAGGCCGCTCAAGAAGTAATCATCTTATACGATTGGTACTAAGTTCTAATAAAACAAATTTCTCTCAATAATCAAATCCTCGTAAAGATAATAATTGCCAATCTTGTAAACCAGCAGACAAGGATAACACTATGTAATACCAAATACGTTCCATCACAAAGCAGAAAACTATAACATGCTAAACACCAGAAGAACCCAGAAACTACAACAAATGTTACAAGTTTCAAGATTCCAGATGCCCAACCCGATCAGATTGAAATAAAATTGGACAGACCGAAACCAAACAAAAGGCTTACTTTTCATCGCATCCGACTTCTTGGAACTCAAATTTAATCCGGTGTTTTCCTCCTCGACAACCCCTTTCGCTTCGATAACCACTTTGTGTTCCACAGTAGACTTCTCATCAACCTTATCGGCCTCGATGACATCCTCTTTTTCCTCTTCCCTAGCTCCTACAACTGGAACTGAAGCCTCCTTTACATTCGCGTCCTCTTCTACCGACTCCGCTGGTGGATTCTGGGATTTGGATTCCCCTCTACTGGACCTAGGGTTCCTCTTTGAACCAACGGAAGCAGCCCCTCTCTTCATTGCTCTAGGAGGCATTGTTTATAAACCTAACGATCGAAATATCAGATTTTGATTATAAAGCAGAAAAGGCTAATCGAAACTCTTGAATCTTGATGGAAGGAAACCAATTAAAACCCCACAGATAGGTGAACAAAGAACAATCCTAGATGTCGAAAAGGAATCTAAATTAAAGAACCCAGCTTAAAGAAAAGTTAATTAGAAAATATCTAGAGTTGCAGTTAAAACCCTAACCCTATGCATGATAAAGAAACGGGGGAGAGAATAATTTCACCAGAAGAAAAAGACAGAAATTTGAATTTAATATTTCCTATTTTAATAAAATTTATCACTTTTTATATAAAATTTAATAAATTATTAAACTTAAATTATTATTTTTAATAAATTTAATTATTTTTTAGTTTTTAGTTTTTTTAATAAAATGTGCTATCTTTTTTAATATTAAATTTATCATTTAAATTATTTTATATTATATATATTTTAAAATTTTGTAAAAGTAGCTTATGACGTAATAATTAAGATGGAGGAAATATATATAGATATATATAATAATATATTGATGTTCATGTTTAGGATCAGTTTAATATTGTTTTTTAAAAATGTGGTGAAAAAATATAGTTGAAAAGTTTTTTAAAATTTTTTATTTGAGATATATATTTAGTATTGCTGTCAAAAAGTGTTTTTTAAAAAATAAATAACTATTTTAGACATGATATTATAAATTAAAAAATATATTTAAATGATAATTAAATTCTTTCATATTATAATATTAATTTAAATTATAATAAAATATAAAAATATTAATAGATGATTATATAAATTATTTTTGAAAAATATTTTTAGAAATGCTTTTAAGTAAATATATAATTTTTATATAAATATATATAATTTTTAAATTAAAAAAATAATTTATGTTAGATATAATTATGTATTTATAAATTATAATAAAAATAGTAAATGAAGGTTAAAATTATAATCTCACTCCTATAAATATTTTTTTAACCGTAAAAATTAAAAATTTTAACTTTTATATTTAGCTTGAAAAAACACTTTTTAAATATAACTTTTCTAAAAAAGAATTGTTTAGCATTATTTGTATGTTTTAAACCTGTTTTTTAACCAAAAGCTGGTAACGCAGTCTTATTAAAATAATTGATGGGGCCTGATATGGGGATTGAGGCCATGGCCATGAGAATCCAAGAAAAAGATCTCGCAGGAAAAAAGATTGAAAATTTCAGCAAGGCAGCACCACCAAGCAAACGGAAAGGAAACAAGAGCGACACAGAGGGAACACCTCGAGGACCTCGTCTTTCTCCCGTACTGATTCAGAAATCCTAGGTTTTCATCGTCTTCATCTATCCCTTCGGCTCCATCCTCTTCTTTTTAGCTGCATAACGGCTGCCATTCTCTACTCCCACCTTCAATCCTCTTTATTTCTCAATTCTGGGGTTTTGTCTCTAAAGAAGCTTGAATTTCCCCATTGACAGCATAAAAGTTCGGAGCTTTTTGGATTTGGGTGGTGAAAAATAAGTTATGTATAGTCATAGAGATCGTGGAGGAGGGTCGTCGAAATCGGAGCTAGCCGGAGGACCGTTGGATCGGAAGCGCTTAAACGATGCGCTGGACAAGCATCTAGAGAAGTCGTCCCCATCCACTTCGAGGGGATTCAACAGAAAAGACAAAGACAAATTCTTTGTTCCTTCAACTTCCATTGGTAAACCCCAGCTTGATCATCACGATTCACGCTCCGCAGCTCTCTCCAAAGCCAAATGCGATGGTTAGTTATTTATCCGTCACTTTCTTCGTTTCTGGCTTCTTTTTTAACCCCCGTGATTATCCTGTTACCAATCTTGTATTTGCTTATTTTCCGAGTTAATTTGATTCGGTAGGATCTGGGTTTTTAAGCATTCTTTGTCAACTCTGAGCTGATATGTTTGTGTATTTGTATGTGAGAAGTGTTTAAATGATAACTTCATTATTATCTATGATTATTTGCACAATTCCGTAGTTAATCTTTTCTGTTTAAAGTGTGCATTTTTAGAAGCCAGATTATTGAGAGCATTGCTTGCTGAAAGTACTTGTGTTTCCATTTATGAATGCTTGGAAATTTGATGCTTTGCGTAAATTTTGTTCGTTTCTTTCTTACTTGATACCAAATAAGTTTCATGTGTTGTGCTATGTCCTTGCATGCTAACATTGGGGTTTTACTATTAAATGTGAAGTTCTTCTTAGTTATCTGTTAATAATTGTCCTTGATTGCAGTGGAGTCTGAAACAGAGAGTGAGGAATCAGACGTTAGTGGTTCTGATGGAGACGACACGTCTTGGATATCGTGGTTTTGCAATTTGCGAGGCAATGAGTTTTTCTGTGAAGTTGATGATGACTACATCCAGGATGATTTTAATCTCTGTGGGTTGAGCAGTCAAGTTCCGTATTATGACTATGCGCTTGATTTAATATTGGATGTTGAATCTTCCCATGGTAAGCACTCTTGCCTTGCTGTATACAAATTTTGATGAGTTGATAGTCAATCATTGAGGTGCTTTTACCTCGTTGATACGTATTCCATAAATGTTCTATTTTGGGTCTTTGTGAGGTTCGGTCTGGAAAGAATTTAAATCTGTAGATGAGAGATTTCTGGGGGACATGATATCCAACTCTCTAACTCACTGGAGATTAATCTGATCATATGCCACATTAAGTTAGTTGGGGCTTTTTTAGTAGTCTGTAGTAAGAATGCACGACTGTATACAATGTTTTGTTTTTCCTAAAGCTTTTGCAATATTTTGCTGTTGCTGCAGAATGTTAGTGACTGAAATGTTACTGTAAAGTGAATCGTGGAAATATATTATTGCAGCAGTTTTTTCAAAGCTTGTATTTCGTACAGCATATCTGATCACGAAGTTGTTATAATGTTATTATCAATATTTACCTGTTTTTTCTTAATTATTTCCATAGTCCTTGTGGTGTGCCAGATTGCTTTGAAAACCATTTTTATTTGCACATTGATTCTTGCTGTTAAGTAGACGCCTTTTGGTTTTTAGGTGATATGTTCACTGAAGAGCAGAATGAATTGGTTGAATCGGCAGCTGAGATGTTGTATGGTCTTATACATGCCCGTTACATATTAACCAGCAAGGGAATGTCTGCTATGGTAAAATTGCTGTAATTTTTTCTGTTCATTCTTTTGCTCTCTGTGGACTTTTTCTCATCTTGTTTACAAAGGTCTGCTTACAATCCTATTTCAGTTGGAGAAATACAAAAATTATGACTTTGGGAGATGCCCGAGAGTTTACTGCTCTGGACAACATTGTCTTCCGGTTGGTCAGTCAGATATCCCCCGTTCAAGTACCGTGAAAATCTACTGTCCAAAATGCGAAGATATTTACTATCCTCGATCCAAATATCAAGGCAGTATCCTTTATATTTCATCTACAACTTTACTGGATATTTATGGAGAATCAAAATATCTGTAGTTTGAATTCTCTACTATATGACACTTGTGACATCTGACACACATCCTACTTACATCTTAAATTATTCATACTTGTCTTTTGAAAAAAAAGAAATTACTTGTACTTTGATCCTTTTGCCGAGACACCCTAGTATTTTCGGTTGTTGCTATGTGTCATTTTGTCATTTCAAATGCCCTTCAACAATGTCTCTGGGTTTGCTGGTCTTGCATCGTTTTTGTCTGGTAGGTAGAAACTTACATTGGTATGGCTTGTTGGTTCTCCCTATTTCCTTTTACCAAATCATGGATGCATGCTTAGTTTTCTTGACATTAACAAGATATTGATGGATCTTATTTCGGGACTACATTTCCACATCTATTTCTAGTGACATATGGACACTTGAAGCCGCAAAAGCCAACTCAAAACTACGTCCCGAGAGTTTTTGGCTTCAAGATCCATAAGCCCTGATGAATTGAGATCTATTGTAGTACGATGGCGATTTTCACCTACCCTGATGGGCTCTTTCACTGCAGTTGATGATGCCCTAACATACAAGGTGAAGTGCACAAAGAAAAGGAACGATTGTTAGGAGAATTGATATGGCAATGAAATGTTAAAAAATGAAATTATGGCCTGTTAGCTGAGCTCAACATATACATATATGTGTGTATGTATCTATTGTAGAATTTATTTATTCATGAATTGAGCAGATCATTTGTAAGCATATTTGGCACTTGACATCTGTGTTCACACCCTATGCGGTTGCTTGCTTTGCTTTCTTCTTCCTGGATACTTCCCTCTATATACATACTCCTTGGACATGGCAGGCTCCAAGGCATTTAAGTCACCATTCCAAGGCTGGTTCGACAGACTAAGGCTGTGTTTTTTGTTGTTGATGCAATGGTTAACGTCTGTTCACCGGCAACAAAACTGTCGAACAATTCATGTCTGATTCTAAACACAGCCTAAATCTAAGCTTAGCCTAATTATATCATTATTATATGTACTGTCTTTTCCCCTACCTATGTTAACTTGTTTAGAAATTACCAAGATTTGTATCTTTAAAGGCTGGATAATCACATAATGATGGACATGTAGGAGTAGCTTTGGGATAAAACTTTTCTGATAATCATGTTTATGTTACCATTAATTAAACACCTTGGGGACAAAGAAAAGGGTATTGTTGTAAAAGTCCAAGTTGGCTCAAGTACAATAACTAGACCTGTCATTTTCAAATGAGTCCCAAAACATATGTTTTTATTTTGAATTTTTAGGTCCCAAAAGAGGAGCTGTTGTACTTGGACTTTTGAGATGGATATTCCTTTTTATACTCTTTAAAATTTCAAAACAATGGCTCCTCACAAATTTATTTTATTTTTCAAAATTATAAATTCATCTAGACTCTAGATTATATTATATATCCATTCATATCTTTCAAAACTATTTTCACCTACATTTAGAAAAATATTTTAGTATGCAAATTATATAGAAAGTGTGACAAATTTAGGATTTATGCGTAACATAGTCAGGTCGCGTAAAATAAAACTGTAATTCGTGTATTAAGTTAATTGAGTTAATATGATCAGGGATAAAGTCAGAATTTACGATTAAGATGACAAAATATAAATATTTAAAAGTGAGAGGGGATATTCAAAAATAAATCTTGGGGTAATTGTCCCTCCTCACCCCTATTTAGTTATGTCACTGAATATGGTTAACTCCTAATACAAATTAATTAAGAAATTGCATATTAGAATTTTATATTTTTAACTTCAAATAACTTTTTTATGGTTACTAAATATGTTTTATTTTTACATTTTCTTATTTGAGATAATAAGGGCTTCTACTTTACCCATGCTTTTTGGTGATGAAATCTGAAAAGAAATGAAATTGTGAGGTTTCATAAGGCAATTAAACACCTGAGACGAGAATAGGGTATAAATGGCGCTGATTTTAGTGAAATCGGCCAAGATTACCCAATCATATTAAGACACGTGGATTTATATTATTGGTCATCATGAACATCCACTTTTTGAACAAGTCCAGTCCCCTCCTTTTGTCGTTCTCCGCAAGTGAAGTCGGATGTAGATAATACCAAATCCAAAAATCAATTAAAAATATACGATTTAGTCTAATCTTTCAGGTCTTTTAATAGATAATTAAAATTTAAAATTTTAATATTATAAATTTTATAATTTGGTTGGAAAGAATCTCTGAAATATATAATTCGTAATAATAGGGTTATAACTCAAATACAATTTTTATATAAAAAATCAAACAAAATTTATTAAACCATTTAAAGCAGAATTTTATGTTAAAACTGAATTTTTTAAAAATTTAAGAAGTATATTTATAAATTTTTCGAAGATAAAAGTTAATTTTTAATAAAAATACATTAAAATTTCTAAATTTTATATGAATTTCAAAATTTAAACCGACGATTTGTCTTTTTCAACTTTAATATTGTGTTAATATCGCTATTTTTTGTTGATAAATCATAATTCTAATTTTCTCTAGAGGAGAAAAGAATAAAAAAATTCGTAAAAGAAAGAAAATATTTTTAGTGGATAAAAAAATTTATAATATAAAAATATAATTTACTCGCTAAATTTATAGTGAAAGAAAGAGAATATATTGATTATTAAATTTTTAAAATTTTTAATTTTTGTTTATAACTTGACTTATATTATTATTATTAAATATAAAAAGATCAAAATTAAAATAATTTACTTTTATTAATAGGACTTGACCTCTATTATTATTTATTTAATAGTGTAAATATAATGTGAAATACATGATTTTTTAAAATAAAATTTAAAATTATAAAAATAAGTATCAATTTATCAAATAAATTTGTATCAAATATTATAAAAATTATAAATAAATAAATAATTATATATTTGTAGAGACCGAGGACCAATCTAACGGTTTAAAATGAATCGCTGAATTTAGGAAAAGCTTATTCTAGATTGAAGAACAGAGAAATTCACTCCTCTACACACAAACAAAGGCAAAGGAAAATCAAGGAAGAAGAAAGAAAGAAATTTAGAAATTTTCATTTTGATTCAAAGGAAAGCAAAAGGGTTTCGTTTGGGGGAATTTCTTTCCACGTATTTAATGCATCAGAAGAAATCGGAAGTTCAGATCGGAAAAGAAAGCAGCGGCGTCTCTTCCGATTTTAATCCAAAGCCTTCAGCCGTTCATTTCAATCATCACAGTAATAATCCTCCGCCGCATCAGAATCAACGTTTTAATTACAATCACAGTTTAAATCAAGTTTCTGATACAACAGCGGCGGCCAAGACGACCCCAATTTCAGTTTTCCCTCAAATAGTTATCCATAACCCTCCACAGGATGATGGAATTGCGCCGGCGCCTTCTTCTTCGTCTTCTCCGACTCCTTACAAGAGACCCCTTTTGACCCAGGCTTCTTCTCTCTCCAGAACTCCGACTTTGTACCGTTTCACGACGCCCCAACATTTCAGTTCGCCGAATCCCACTCCCTTGTTTTCGTTTTCCATTGCTGCTAAATCTTTCGTTTATCGAATTCTCCGCCGTTTCAAGCACTTGCGTCGCCTCCGAGTTCACCTACGGTTAATCCTCCTCCTATCTCTTCCCTTTTTCTACTTCATAGTTTCGCATCCGAGCCATTCCTTTTTACTCGACTTTTTATCGGCTTTCGCTTTCTCCGCCGCCCTTCTTTTCTCCCTTAACCTCGCTCTCCCTCGCCTTCCTTCTATACGCTTGTTCTTATCCCGCTCGTTTCCAATTAAGCTCAAGTCGCCGTCGCCACTTTCAAGGTCTTATTTGCCAGTGTTTTGGTCAATTGGGTCTCGGTCGAAATCCGAAAAGCGGGTGAATTCGGGGTGTTGGGTTCAAGTTTATAGCAACGGAGACGTGTACGAAGGGGAGTTTCACAAGGGGAAGTGTTCAGGGAGCGGCGTTTATTATTATTATATGAGTGGACGGTACGAGGGGGATTGGGTGGACGGGAAGTACGATGGCTACGGCGTGGAAACGTGGGCTAGAGGAAGCCGGTATCGTGGGCAGTACCAGCAGGGTCTTAGGCATGGATTTGGGGTTTATAGGTTCTATACAGGGGATGTTTATGCAGGAGAGTGGTCTAATGGTCAGGGACATGGCTGTGGAATTCATACATGTGAGGATGGAAGTAGATATGTCGGGGAATTCAAATGGGGAGTCAAGCATGGACTCGGACATTACCATTTTAGGTAAAGATAAAGATTGGTTGTACTGGTTTGTTCATGTTTTACTTCTTTCCTAACTTGTGCTATGAATTGTTTATTATTTCGTAATTGTTGTTTTAATTATCAATTGTTGATTTTGAGATGCACTCTTATTTTGTGTAGGTTCTTGGTGTCTGAAATCCGAATATATTACTGGGCTACTTGATGTTCTAGGATTTGTTTGATTTTTTCATAATGCTTTATTGTACTATTAGTTATTGGAGAATTAAAAGGGTGTAGGGATTGGAAATTGTTTTTTTTTTATCTTTTGTAGGGATTGGAAATTGGTTTTAATGAAGATCAAGCAATGGAAGTGTAGTATTTTTATGTTTAAATGAGTCTTTGCACTGTGAGGGTTGCCTTTTAATTATGTAGAATCAATTAGCTATCTGCTTCATGGTCATAGTGCTGTATTTTACTAATTGTGGTTTTGAATCTTTTGGATTTTCTTATTTAGGAATGGAGATACATATGCTGGGGAATATTTTGCGGACAAGATGCATGGGTTTGGCGTATATCGCTTTGCTAATGGCCATTGCTATGAGGGTGCTTGGCACGAGGGTAGAAGACAAGGGCTTGGAATGTATACGTTTAGAAATGGGGAAACACAATCCGGTCATTGGCAAAATGGAATTCTCAATGTCCCAAGCACGCAGAGCTCCACGTATCCCGTGTCTCCTGTAGCTGTTTATCATTCAAAAGTACTAAATGCGGTGCAGGTACTTAGACTTCTAATCTTTTTAAGTATCATTGAAGAGTTATTTGATGCCTTGGGTGATATTTTTTCCACTTTGCCTACCTTTCATTTGGAGGGTCCTGTCTTAGTCTTCCCAGCTGTTCATTTTGCTTGGCAGGAAAAATAATTGCATTGTCTTGTATAATTTTTATGTTAAATGTGATCATCCAATGTGAAATATCATTGATAAACCACTTTTAGCGATTCTAAAGTAATGATTGGAGTCCGAGTTTCACAACCATGTAAATTGTGTAAAGGTACAGTCATAATTGTTTTTCTGTGACAACATAAATCAATGAACACTATGAATTCTGATAAAAAACTGAATTTATTTATCGGTGTTATGAGCAGGAGGCTCGAAGGGCAGCAGAGAAAGCTTATGATGTGGCCAAGGTAGATGAGAGAGTGAACAAGGCAGTTGCTGCAGCTAATAGAGCAGCAAATGCAGCAAGAGTAATAGCAGTTAAAGCAGTTCAAAAGCAAATGCATCATAATAATTACAGTGACAACATTCCCAGCCTTATCATGTAAGACTTAAACGTCTCGTTTACCTTCTAAAATACATAAGAATTGAGATAGCTGCAAGAGGATGGCGGCTTGTGTGACTTGTGTGACTTGTGTGACGTACTTTTCTATTTAGGTTTATGTTTTATACTATTATCTTCTTAACAGTCCTCGGTCTTTCATCAAAGAGGCTGTAAATTAACATGCCTGCCATGGAAAAAGAGACAGTTAAAGAGTAATCCATCTTTTTAATTTTTTTTTTCTTTAAAAAGAAATTATTCTACGTGCTGGGACGAATTTACTATGGGGGATTGATGAAGGTTTGGTGATGGTGATGGCACCATCCATATATCTGATTAGTTATAGTTGTTCCATTTCCTGTGTTGGTGCAGTTTTGCAAAGATGGAGTAGATTGTTATGTAATAATATGCAAGTGATGGTAGGAAAGGTAGGTGAAACCTCACCCGCCGAGTCGATATTTGTTGTGAACTTGATTGTTTCCTGCAATGAAGAAAATGTTGCATCTTTTGTTTTGTTTAGTTGAAACTAGAGTTAGGTAATTAATCAATAAGTCAAGTTAAATTGCAGTGCCTTGGAGGAGAGGTAACACATAAAAGTCAACGCAACAGTTGTGTACATGATTGCAACATTTTAGTCATGACCAAATGGGTGTATGGTCAGAGAATTAGGTTATATATATGTTTGAAATTGAAACAAGAAAAAGCCCTCATTCCAACTTTCTATTCACTCATGGGATCTAGAAGGTTCGGGGCCACGGCCCCGAGTCCTCTCTTCTAGATAACCCACATATTCTTTAACATTGTATGGACAACAATATCTCTCAAGCACATATTTAAGTTCGACTCGAAACGGAGAAGATTTGAAAGGTTGGGATCCTGCCTTGCCCTCCTTGGGGATGCATTGTTCATCTACAGCATCCAAAGAGGACAATCCCTGATTTGTGTCAACAGAAATCATGTAACATCTAAAACTTGCAAACTTTATAAATCAAACACTGCAATGTAACCATCCTAAACACCAAAACAGTTCCAATTGAATCAAAAGATCACAATATCCCGAAAGCTTTAAAAAACATGTTTGTGGAAGTACTACACTAAAGTTCCATACATCATAGAAATCAAATTTAACTCTCAGTCTGCTCCCTAAGCCTCCGAATGGTACTCCTGACGGTCACCGCACTTGCAGTGCTGCATCCAAAAGAAAATGTAAATCGATGGAGAAATGGCAATTCAAAAAAAAAATAAGCTTGAAAATCATGGCAATGCAACAAACTTACTTCAGAGTGTAAGCACCTCCAGCTTTCACTTTGCCACAGTCCTTGCATCCCCAAATGCCTACAGCTTTCCTCTTCACTGCATACTGCATTGATTCAAGTTTAGATTATATAAGCAGCTATCAAGCATCCAAATCAACACAAACAAGTAGGAAATCAATGTCTACCTTTCCACAGAACTCACAGAAATACTTGCTATGCTGGCTGACCTCCATCTTCTTAATCTGCTTACGCAGACTAGCACCATATCGGGTACCTAAAATTTGTCAGATCATATCAACATTCTTGCAAGAAAAAGAGTTGGAATCAAGCAAATAAACTATTAGGCTGGTACTAACAGTATAACATTCGTCATGCTATAAATTCATACGACATTTCAATGCTACAAACACAACGGAATATTTCAATACCTAATTATAAATCGAAACAAACAGTGTACATACCATACTTCCCGACAATACCGGCCTTCTTCGTTCTCTTCGTCTGTACAAAATCAAGGAGGTGAAAAATTAACATCAATTACAGACTTGAACAAACGAATCACATTGCGTGTTAAATTTAAGAAATAATGGGAATCAATGCAAATTCAGTACCATTTTGGATAGATCTGCGGATGCCGGAGTACAAACCCTAGAAATGAAATCCCAGCCGCGGCCAATTACAGGGAAAAGAAGATCGACGATATATATAGGATTGATATTATTTGCCCTAAAATCCAGTCTGTAAGCCCTTCGGCCTATATATGGGCCACTTATACGAATACATTGTCCAAATTACCCAGAAGCCACAAACTTCATATTTCATCTTATTTTTTAATAAAATAAAATAAATATTTCAATTAATAATATTCAACTGTCTGCGAATATTGGTTCCTAATTTTATAAGGCTGTGGAAAAGATTTTCACTAACAATTACTAGAAGATGATTGTTTTAAAGTGTAGCTTTGAAGAACTGAAGAAGAAAACGGCTGTAAAGTGTGGAGTGTTGGGTTTCCAAAGAAGCAGGGAAAAAAAAGGGTGACCTTGCTGATGGTGTCTGCCTGGTTCAAACAACGAGATCATTGGAAATGGTAAGGGAGAACAATGAAGATCAAAACTTTGTAGATTTGCTCAACTTGTGCTTACTCATAATTACAATTACTTGGTTGAATTACATCCAATCAAACAGTTGTAAGTTGTAACATTAACTTCACGAATCCCCCAGAAAAAAGTGCTCTGGGGATTATGAATTCACTACAAGCATCCATCAATGAAGGAGATTTGGTAGATATGCTTCTCTCCTCTGGTTTCATAATTCCTTGTACTTGAACTCTGTTCCTTCCAAGGTACAGATTTTTTATCTGGAAAATCACAGGGGAGGGGAGGGGAAAGATGAAAACTTTAAAGCCACCCACCAACTGTTTGTCATAATGACGTTGAGATAAGGACGATGATTTCTTGTTTGTTTGTTTATAAAACCAGTGCCACAGTGACAGATTGACGAGATAAGGGTCAAGTCAAGACTCCAGAAACAGAGGTAGGTTTGCTCTTGTTTGGTAGATTTTTAATTATTTTCAACCTTCATGTCTATTTTGGAAACAGACTCATCTGGATTTCAATTGTTGATTATTATTCAGTCACAAAAGTTGTATGTAGTAATTAAAAGGGTTTGAAAAAAATAATCCTTGGCAGTTCAAAACCAAACAAAACCATCAGATTTTTCAAACGTAAAACCAAAGCTTTGCAAGAAACGGTATTTTCTTTGTCTTGTCCAAATCCCATTGTTAATTTATGTTTATCGATCGACAAGCTGTTGTTTTGCAGATTGGAAATCTTGTAAACATCTTGCAATGAAGTGTTTTCAGTATTTCAAGGACAAGTCTGGAAGCAAGGGGCAAGTATCAGCGCCTGAGTTGAAACAAGAGAGGAAATCGGAGGGATTTTCGGGGCCTTATCGGATCACTAAGTCCTCATGTTCAGGCTCACTAGCTTCTCCTCGTAGCATACCGGAGTTGTACGAAGCTAAAGCTCCCAATTTGAGGGTCTTCTCTTTCTCAGAGCTTAAACAAGCCACTCGTGAGTTCAATCCACGACTTAAGATCGGTGAAGGCGGCTTCGGCAGCGTCTACAAAGGTACCATCAAGCCTGCTGATGGAAAGGGTGATGATCCCTTGGTGGTTGCTATTAAGCAGCTTAACAAGAATGGTCTGCAGGTACTCCCTTTTGCTATGTTTGGGAACTTAGAAAAGTTGGTGTAGGTAATAGCTATGAATTTTGTTTCATAGTTGTGTTTGAACTTTGATTCTTACAGGGACATAAGCAATGGGTGGCGGAAGTTCAATTTCTCGGTGTTGTCGAACACCCGAATCTCGTTAAACTCATCGGATATTGTGCTGTCGATGGAGAAAGAGGGATCCAGCGACTTCTGGTGTATGAGTTTATGCAAAATAAGAGCTTAGAAGATCATCTTTTCCGTCGTGTATTTGAACCACTTTCCTGGAAAACAAGATTGCAGATAATACTTGGAGCAGCACAAGGTTTAGCTTATCTGCACGAGGGATTAGAAGTTCAGGTTCCTTTTAAAAACACTTAACTATACATTATCATCATTCATCAGATTATGGTTATCTAATTCTATGGTTTGAACATAATGCAAGATCATATATCGAGACTTCAAAGCCTCCAATGTGTTATTGGATGAGAATTTCAACCCAAAACTGTCGGATTTCGGGCTGGCTAGGGAGGGGCCGATGGCTGGCCGTTCGCATGTTTCAACAGCGGTTAGTACTTAGTATTTCCATTCTGTGAAGTTTGAAACTTTGAATGGCATACAACATTCTATTGTTTATGATGATGATAAGGTTCCATTACTGTGATCAGGTTGTTGGAACATATGGTTATGCTGCTCCCGACTACATCGAGACCGGACATCTAACAGATAAGAGTGATGTATGGAGTTTCGGCGTGGTACTATACGAGATACTTTCAGGCCGGCGGTCGCTAGAAAGAGGCCGTCCAAAAGCAGAGGAGAAACTGTTGGATTGGGTGAAGCAGTACCCTGCTGATAGTAAAAAGTTCAGCTTAATAATGGACCCTCGACTCGAAAACCAGTATCCGATCAGTGCAGCTAGAGAAATTGCGAAGTTAGCAGATACTTGTTTAGTAAAATCTCAGAAGCAGCGCCCCAAGATGAGTGAGGTGGTGGAAAAATTAAAGCAGATTATCCAAGTTTCAGACGAAGGTAACGCCGAGGAAACACTGAGTCCTCTCGTGGCATCCGAAATGCAAGCAGGCGAGACGGAAGAGAGCTCGAATTATCGAGTGTCGGAATCATGGAAGAGGCGGATGGCACACCTTGCTAAATTGGGAGAGAATGTAGATGGTGCAAGTAGGAGGAGATTGATGATGTTGCAGAGGGCCAAAGTGCCTGCCCTGCACTAGTCTTATATATTATCCTATTTCCGATGAGATGGTTTCTCTAGTTTAAAACGCAAATGATCGTCACTACGACAGTTTTTATTTATCAAATTAACCAAGTCCGACCCACCGGCCGCCGCCATTAAAACGCCACCGCAAAGCTTTGATACATACATGATACAACAACCCCAGATGGGGAAAAAACCCAAAATGCAAAATTCTCTCAAAGATTCTTCTTTGTTTTGATTAATTTACTCAAAATTGATACATCACTCTGCTACAAAAAGCAAGGCGTGATTATTGATAACCAGATTAGGCAACGGCGACCGTGCCGGTCCGTACAGTCTTGTTAGCTGTAGAGTTCTGAGCATCCGGTTTCCCAATAGATCTACCGGATATCCACTTCTTTTCTCTGGCTTCGTCTATCTCCATCTGTTCTTGTCTGCACTCTTTGCTGCAAAACGGCGTATTCCCTCTGCAACAATTTTCCGGCAAGAGTCAAGACCGATCCCAATCACAAACTCTCGAACAAAAAAAAGCTTCATTTTCCCCCATTTTCACTAAATTCCCATAGCTAAACAAGGTCTAATGAATTAAAATCGATATTATATACATCAAAAACTAACCTGTACATGAAGATATCGGAATTGTGAAGCGATTTCCGGCAAAGAGAGCAGGCATCGAGATAATGAGAATCGTACTGATCTTGGCAACCGAAGTAATAACAATAACCCGACATGATTCACTGCTATATTTAAACGGCCGGAGCTGCAAAATTTGCAGTTTGAGGAAGAAGAAGCAGAGAGGGGTCAGCAGTTGGAGCTTGGTTGCTCTATTTAAACGATATGGGAGCCTCTAGACTTTTAAAAATGGAAAGCTTTGACTTGTAGGAATCAAGTACTTCTCGTTCTATGATATACAAATTAAATCCCGTTGGTTAATGAAACGTGTTAGAAATTCATTGGATTGTTGCAAATGTAGGTGGGCTTCAGTAGTATTATTTTGATTTTTTTTTTCTCTTCATATTATTATAACATAGGGAAACTTGTGTGGGCCAATCGTGATTCTTCTGGAGGAGAAGACTTGGCCCACCACTTGTTGATGGTCCCTCAGTTATTTGCTGTTTTGTACAACTGGGAGTTGAGGAATAAATTAATGGGGTATTTTCTGTAGGGTCCACAAGTCTGATTTTAAAAAAATAAAAATAGGTATAAAATAAAAAAATAATTTTAGATATTAAATTTTTGTTTAGTATATCCTTTATTTTTTATGCAAATAATTATCTAAAATTTTAATTTCATTTTAAATTTATCTGCGATAGATACAAATTATTAATCGATTAACAATCATTCTAATATTGTAATATGCTTCTGATTATGTTGCATAGCACTTTATTAATGTGATATGTAATTTAAAAAATTAGTTGGCTATTAAGCCTAAAATAATATTTTTAAAAAACTATGTAGCTGAGTAGACGTAGGCCCCACCAACCAAGTGAAAGTATCAAATAATGAAAAAATTATTAGATAAATCATGTTCACTACATCATCTATGATTTAAGCAATTAAAATCGTTGATTTTTAAATAATTATTCATTAACTAATTATATGTAAAAAATATATAACTCATCTTAAAAAATTGAGATAAACGATTTTGATTGACGTAATAATTTTTTCCAAAATAATGGGCCCGCCTGACGCGTGACCTCTGGCTATTTCTCTTATGTTCTTGTCTCCCGGGTCCACGAATGCAGCACGTATTCCCCGGGCAGCGCCTCCCAACACCCCGAGAAATTATATTATGAGTCAGTTTTATCACGTTATTTATGGGACCGATCAATAAAAGCTAGTTATCTCATTATTTTTTAATTTTTCAAGTGAAAAATCAATTGAAAAAAATATGACATGGAAAGATGGGTAGTTTTTATTGGTCGTTTCTATGGACACGTGGTGGGACTGACCCATGATATAATTTTTCCAACGCCCCTCCTATTTAATTTCCCGTGACACGTGCGCCTAGATCACCAGCGCAGCACACATGGAATTATTTGCAATTGCTACGTGTCGGTTATGCGGAACGGGAATCTGGGTTATTGGAACGGTCACGATTTGTTGTGATCAACGGCGGATCTGTTACCAAGCTGGACCCATTACATATAGGGAGTCAATAATTAAAGGTGTAAGATGCGGTTGGGGCCCAGTAGCATATGCCTGCTGTCCCACACATCACGTTGGAATGTATGCTTTAATTTTAATAAAAATATATTATAAATTTCTCTTTAAAACTATTTTTTTATAATTTATAAAATTAAAATATTTTATTTTTCCTTTATATACATTCAACTCATCTATGCCTTCCACTTGCCTACCGCCCATCACTGCCACTGGACCACAACAATAGGCTGTTCTTTTTCGAATAAATTAAAAAATAAATTATAAATATGAGTCTAAGTAAATAAAAAAAAACATAATTGTATTTTACAATAAAAAATATATTGGTCCAGTGGACTTCATATTTTTCAAAGTGTGAGTAAAGGCGGAAATTAATTATTTTAAATATATCCGTCTTTCTATTGGAAAATAAGTTTCATTCCTAAACCCCGTCGACAATATAACGGACAAGCAAAGGCCTAAATAAAAGAGATCAATATAGGTATAAAATGTGAGTAAAATAGAGAGAGATAGGGACGGGTTAAGATGTGGGGGCACTAAAACACGACGAATATAAATATTTTAAATTTGATTTTAATTAAAAAAATAATTATAGAAATTTAATTGTAAAAAAATAATTTTAGGGGTTTTAATTATAAAATTTTAATTTTAAAGATTAAATTAAAAATTATTTTTAATGATCTAATTATAAAGAATACAGAGAAAGAAAAGTATTATTATAAATATCTTTAAAAAATTTAAGAAAAAATTACATATTTAATTATAGGTTGGGTCGGATCGAATATTTTACATCATAATTAGGGATGGGCACGGAACTCGAACCCGACGGGTTCCGACCCGACCCGGTCCGATCGGGTCAGGTTTTTTTAAGAGTGGTCTTGGGTCGGTTTTAGGGTGAAAAAATCTGACCCGACCCGGGACTAATAGTGTAATTTTCCCATATATATTTTAGGGATATTTGCAATAATGATCCCTCTTTATATATATTTTATACAATTAGATCACTAAAATTAATTTTTTTACAATTAGGTCACTAAAATTAAATATTTTTACAATTAGATCCCTAAATTTTATTTTTTTACAGTTTAGTCCCTAAAATTTTAATTTTTTTAATGATTCGGGTCGGATTTTAAAGCTTAAAAGTCGGGTCGGATCGGGTGACGGATGGAGGGTGTAATTTTTCGGGTCGGGTGCGGGTGGGCCGAAAATCCGACCCGACCCAACCCGTGCTCATCCCTAATCATAATCTCAAACCCAACCCAACTTTCCCCTCAATAAATACTCAACCCAAAACCGATTTTTTCTTCAAAAATCCAACCCAATCAGGTAAAATCTCGTCCCTTGAAATATAGTTTGAAAAAGGTTATGAGCTCGGAAATAAAACTTTCAGTTACAAAATCTCCGCACAGTGATCGTCTTGTTGAAAAAAATATATATATTATGAGTCATTTCTGTCATGTCATCCATGAGACCAATCAATTAAATAAATTAATTTAATTAATTTTACATCCTCATATTTTTTTATCAAATGAATCTTCACTTTGTAAAACATATTTTTCAATTTAATTTACAGTAAATATTAATAAAAATTTACTTGTTAAAAAATAAAACGCCAAAATTAATTAAATAAATTCATTTAATTGGTTGATCTCATAAATAATATAATTACATGATATAATTTCTCTCATAGACCAATTCATGATACCAATCAGATCTGGATAACCATTGTACTGAATAAACTAGACAAAACAAGACAAAGCTAGGAAGTCTCTAGAATCTCAAGGTTTTTAGGATTAGCCATTAGACACATAAAAACCAAGTGAAGCAAACAAGGGTTTTGGTTTTCTATTAGTCGAAAGGAAAGGACTGCTTCTCAATCTTATCCATGGCGTCCACATTTCTCCCAGCACCAGTAGCCTTTACGTTAAACAAACCCACACTCCATTCTCTTTCCTCTAACACTCTTCTCGGTTAGTTCGCGTAGGCCTTTCTTTTCCATTACTCTAAAGATTGTTTTTTTGTTCTTCTAATCATCTTTATTTTTGATTGTGTGTTACTTACCAGCAGGGTCTCCAAGAAATTCTATTAGAATCAAAGCAGTCGCCAGTAAATGGGAACCCACCAAGGTATTGTCTTTTTAATCCCATTTTCCCAGTTAGATAAAGACGGTTTATATGAATTTATAAACCACCGGATTGTTATTTGGGTTGTTGTTTATTTAAATACTGAGTTTTATGCTAAATGTATTTGGTTTTTTGCAGGTTGTTCCACAAGCTGACAGAGTTCTTATTCGTCTACAAGAGTTACCCGAGGTCTGTCTTTTTGTTTGATTTGCAGGTTGTTAATTACTGTTAATACAGGAGTTGTTTGGTTTAATTAGTTTGTGTTGTTCAAAATATGTTGAAATGTAGACAGACAGATATGGGTGTCTTTGCCTCTTTGGTCTCAATCTTGTTCCCTTACTAAATGCAACCATGAGTCCTTGTTTGTTTTCTGAATTCGATGAAATCGGAACAGAGTAGCATGAACTGGTTCCTTATTGGCATTTTAGACAAAACACTATAGATGATTCTATGCAATGCCGGGAATCGGAATTGGAAGGGGACTATCTTATTGGTGGATGAATGCTTGATGCTTGGCTTTCATGTATAAGTTATTAAATCATGAGGTTTTTAATCTGCAGTGTCTACCGTCCGATGATATTTTGTGATGAAATGCATTTTTGTTCCTTGTATTGTAAGCTTCCATGTTGATTGATCACCCCTTTTGTACCCCCATAGAAATCAGCTGGTGGAGTTTTGTTGCCTAAATCAGCTGTCAAGTTTGAGAGGTACCTGATGGGGGAGGTACGATAACGGTCCCTCTATAGCTTTCTCTTCCGACTTGTACAATGAATGTTTATTAATTCTGTCATTCCACTTCAGGTAGTTTCTGTTGGTGTTGAAGTAGAACAAGTGGAGACTGGAAAGAAGGTAATTGATTCAGGTCCCTGTCTGCATTTTCAATTGTTCTCGTGCTCGGTCTTATGAGATCATTCTCTTACCACAATCTAAAAGAATGTCATTGTTGTTGCAGGTTCTTTTCTCCGACATAAACGCTTATGAGGTTAGTTATCATCTCTTTATCCATTGCTTGAGCTAATAGCTAATAGCTGAAGGCTATTCCTCCAAATGACCAACTATTAGGACATGATGGTAACTGTTAATAGTGAAGAACGGTTTAGGCATAATATCCGTCTCATCGGCAACATTATTGTATGAACTGCTTGCTTGCAGGTGGATTTGGGAACGGATACGAGGCACGTCTTCTGCAAAGAGAGCGACTTGTTGGCTGAAGTTGAATGAAGTTTCTGGTCTTTGATCAAGAGTAAGAATCCATTCTGATGGTGCCACTTTATGGAGTCAGTTGGAACATATTTCATAATTGAACAGCCTGCCATTTTGATAATACATTTATGTCATTACCTTTTTAAGATGATAAGAATTTCCAAATATTTAGTATCTTGGATTTCTTCTTTATAGAAAAAGAAATGAATTCACTACTGGATAAATAGTATTAGAGCGACCCGAACTTCATGAGGGTATAGACAGGCAAGGGCGGTTCAAAGATTTTGAGGTTTTGTGTAATTTATTAAAATATGGTATAGATAGACAAGATCGTTTCTATTACGTCTGTCTAAAACATCATTAGTTTTACTGAAGCAATAGTAATAGTAATAATCAATAAGATTTTATAATCAATTGTAATATTTAAAAAAAAAATTATAATATTTTAACAATTATAGTTTATTTTTCTTAATAACGTTTTTAAAAATTTTCAATGAATATAGTTTATCAAAATTTGGGTTCTTTTTTTGGGTCCTGTGCGGTCACTCCTATTGCGCCTGTTTAGATCCGACAGGATAAATTTAAATCAATTAGTATTATAAAATTATAAATATTTATAATTAAATTTGAATAAAAATTTAATAAGATGTAATTTTTATTCAATTAAATTAAAATTCATAAATTAAAAAAAAAAAAAAAAAGAGATTTATTAACTCAAAGAACTAACCCGACGTAATCACTAACCAGTGCACGAAGGCCCGGAAGCTGATGCGTGTCCCTTTTCCAAACAAAACAATTATATAATCACGCAAAATGTAAATATAACAAAACGAGAGCTAGGGATCTCGATCTTGTTCTCTCCGGCCACACCCTTGAATTGTTTCCGGTGAGATATCTGAATCGGATCCGATCCCGACCTGATCCATAGTATCTTCCTGATCCAGATCCAATAACCATGGCTCCAGTTTCAGCTCTAGCTAAATACAAGCTAGTTTTCTTAGGGGACCAGTCTGTTGGGAAGACCAGTATCATCACTCGCTTCATGTACGATAAATTCGATAACACCTACCAGGTATTTGCTTTTATTACTATACCATTCTATCTTCTTTACTGCCAATTTCACGGATCCGCTGTTTGTTCCCAACTTTATTAACAGCCCGATCGTATTCCTTCTTCTGCTTTATTAATGTTACTTGATCGTGATTCAGGTCTCGTTTAATTTGCTTAATTTCATTTGGTTATCTCGTGATTCGTTTTTCCTCCGAATTTTGAGGATATTCTGATTTGTTGTTGACCAGGCTACCATCGGTATTGACTTCCTGTCGAAAACAATGTACCTCGAGGATCAAACTGTTCGATTGCAACTATGGTAAGACGTTAATTCTCGCTGTTTATTTTAAGCTATTTTGCACCCATTCAAAGTCTGCTTCTTTTAACTTGTATATTCAGAGTTCTTTTCATAGCCTTGCGATCTTGTGCAGTTGGTTTGATTTCCTGGTAGAGAATTCATTTTGCTATATTCATATGCTGCGTGTTGCTCACATCCATCAATCACGTTCTTGGATTTTTGGGTTGTCTCATTACGAGTGCATCGTTTAGATGTTAATCGGAAAATATGGTTTTATTTGTTGATTCTATAGTTTTCTGATGGTTTTATTCTAAATCATAATAGATATAAATATAATAAATTTATTTGTGATATTCTTTTGAATTTTTTAACTTATGTAGATGAAATCTGAATGATTATTCTTATTTTTCTGAGAGTTTTTGAAATAATGAGAATAACGCACTGTTATTGTCGTTATTGACTGTTAACTGTTAAATTGGGTCCTTTATTGATTCTTATTGGTGTGATTCCAAGTCTTGCAGTTATTTATGCTACTAATAGTTTTTGCCGGCAGCATTATTTAACTGCCGTTATAGCAGTTGTGTACCGTTATTTGAATCCTTGACAATACTTTTTTGAATAGAGCACCATAATACTTATAGTTGTTGGAGCATGATATAATTAATAGCATCCTTACCAAGGACTGAATAAAGGGTATGATGATGGAACTCTTTCCGTTGTATGTTTGTTATTATATTCGTCCATAGGATGAGTTATTTCTTTTTGAAAGTATTTGACAAGTGTGGCTTCTTTGATCTTTATATGCTTTAATATTTATTACAGGGATACTGCAGGACAGGAAAGATTCAGGAGTCTTATTCCAAGTTACATTAGGGATTCCTCCGTAGCTGTTATTGTCTATGATGTTGCAAGTATGTTACCATTTCACTTTGTACTCCTGCATTTTAGTCATCCTATCTCATTTGTTTGCTTGTTCAGCTGGTCTGTTTTATGCATGTTTGTATGAACATGTTTCGAATTTGTGAAATGCAATCTCGCATAGTTCTTTTCGTACTTCATTTATTATTCACTTGCTTAGTAAAAAAACAGCTGAAGTTGACCTAATTTAATTTTAATGGTGTAGACAGGCAGTCCTTCACAAATACTTTAAAGTGGATTGAAGAGGTGCGGACGGAGCGGGGTAGTGATGTAATCGTTGTGCTTGTTGGGTACAAAACAGACCTTGTGGACAAAAGGTAATACTAATATATTATCAAGGATGGATTTTCTTTTGAAAAAATGGTAGACTTTCTAGTTTACAATTGCCTTGCCATTAGTCTGTGGCCCTCATTTTGGTGTAAAATTGAAGGGAACTCGCCAATACAAAGTTTTCCGTTCATTCCTTTTCATTTTGTGGCTGATTTGAAGGCAAGTCTCAATAGAGGAAGCCGAAGCCAAGGCTCGTGACCTGAATGTTATGTTTATTGAAACTAGTGCCAAGGCTGGCTTCAATATCAAGGTAAAACTTCGGTCCCTTATCATCAATGTTGCTAGAAATCTTACTTTAAACTGTATGCTAGATGCTAATGAAAATTACCATGATTTCAATGTTATCTTGGCATAATATTAAGGAGTGAGATCCATTGCCTAATCACTAAAAGACTGGTTGGTTTATTTTTCGAATCTCTGCCTCGTTACTGGATGTTATTTGTTTTATATGGTTGTCTTCTTCCCCCACCAGAATGACTGAGCAATCTATTGAGTTCCAACTCACTCTCTCTGTTTGATCTGTTTATTACAGGCTCTGTTTCGAAAGATTGCAGCTGCTTTACCTGGAATGGAAACCCTTTCTTCAACAAAGCAAGAAGACATGGTTGATGTCAATCTTAAGTCTACCAATACAAATGCATCTCAGTCACAGCAACAGTCTGGAGGATGTGCTTGCTAATACACACAACATAATGCTTCAGTGATCCTACAGAAGTGTTGTAAAATAATCGGTCCTCCCCTGTTTCATAGCATTTTTTTTTGGGTGGTAGTATATTTAAGGACAGCTTGAGGGAGGATACATGTTATGATAGTTAGGCCTCCTATATTATGAGTAGGGTTCTTGTGATCTCAAACAAACATTAGTTCCAAATATACTTAAAAATATAGTGGATTAAGAATTCCTTTAGAAGACTAGGGGTGGAGTCATGAATTTATTTAAGTGGTGTTATTCTCTTGAATGATAGTTAAGAGGGTTAACTATTTATAAAAGAGTGTCAATTATATATATATATATATATATATTAATTTTTTTTGTAAATAAATTATATAAAAAAACATTTTTTTTTTAAATTTTGAGTGTCAACAGATATCCTACCTATTCGTATGCTCCGCCCATTCATAAGACTCTACCTCTTCTTTATTTATATTTTTGTGTGTGACGTGAATATAGAGTTGAATCGAGTTAACCCTTAAACAAAGAGCTCTATTCTTTTAAAATTGTTTGGTTCATTCTCAAAATCAAGATTTGATTTTAGGATCGGATTGGATTCGATCCTTAAACTTCAAACGTCATGATCTTCGTTTACAAGACTTGAATTCGAGCTATTTATTTAAGTTCGATTTTCTCCTTTGTCATGACTAGAACAAATTAAATACCAATGGTATGAGCTTTCAATTCCATGTTCCCTGGTGTAAATAAACAAATTATTAGTAGATAAATTATGTAATTAGTATATTCATGTAATCTCTAGATTTTGTTAATTAAAGCAAGTTTAAAAATCTGACCTTTATCTTAATGAGCTTTATTAAGGAAAAAAAAAACACGACACTTTTCTTTGTAAAATAAAGACAAATCAAATACCAAAAGTTGAGGAATCATTGTCGGATAATATCTGAACAAAAAGCTGCGATCAGAAAATTTTTAACTCTCCTCTTTCCTTCCAATAGTATTACATGATTTGGTTTCCATTTCCCCGAGGAAAGATCTTGTTTCGTCGTTGATTAATCATAGAGTCCCGCCGCGTCCTCTTGCTTCGGTCCAACCTTGGCATCATGAACGGTAAGCCCTTCCTTCCTGCCTTTTCTTCCGCTTTTTTACTTTATTGGGTTCTCGGAATCGAAAAATGAATGGTTAGAATTTGTTATCATCACTTTGACCTGATTAGATTCTCTTTCAATGATGCAACGCAATATATCTAGGCTTCTTTTTCTGGTGATTTGCGATTATATGATTCTTTAACAGCCAAGTTTCTTTTAGCATTCAATTTGGACTAGGGCACCTAAAACACATACTTGTTTTGTGAAGATCCGCTTCATTTTAAGCCAGATTTGGAATAGGGTAGTGAGCCTTTGGAAATACATAGTTTTGCTTTTTCTGTTTGCTTACTATTGTTCTCCAGATTCTTATTGAAGTTTGGTGGTATAATCCAGGGAGGGTTTGTGGGTTTTTGAAAATTTTAAGATATGGTTATGTTTGGGATTGGGAAGGTCTTTTGATTTGAGATTAAAGTTTTCACTCATCAGTTCACTGTTGATGTTTTCAATTATAGATTTACACTTTTGAGTTATATTCGATTACAGATGATCGGGAAACAGCTCTGATCATGGACGGAAATTTAATGGATCGATCACCGTTTCTTAAGCTCGGGCGCTGGCAATGGTGGCTTATGGTGGCAATCAACATTTTGTTCCTTATTGTAGGTCAAGCTGCTGCAGTTCTTCTGGGGAGATTTTATTATGATCAAGGTGGAAATAGCAAATGGATGGCCACCTTTGTGCAAACTGCTGGATTTCCAATCCTATTCATCCCTTTGTTTCTTCTTCATCCGTCTCGGAAACTGGAGACTTCGACTTCTTCTTCAGCCTCACCTTCCATCAAACTTGTTGCTTTGCTCTATTTTGTTCTTGGAATAGTTGTAGCTGGTGACAATATGTTGTACTCTGTTGGGCTGTTGTATCTGTCAGCCTCTACTTATTCCCTCATTTGTGCCACCCAATTAGCTTTTAATGCCGTTTTCTCCTACTTTCTTAATTCACAGAAGATGACTTCTTTGATTCTCAACTCCGTGGTTATCCTCTCGTTGTCCGCTGCTCTGATTGCAGTGAATGAAGATTCAGAAGTGCCGTCGGGAGTTTCCAAGGGGAATTATCTCCTTGGCTTCGTATGCACACTCTGTGCTTCTGCTCTTTACTCCCTTTTACTCTCCCTTATGCAACTCTCGTTTCAGAAGGTGTTGAAAAGGGAGACATTTAGTGTGGTTTTGGAAATGCAGATTTATACATCGCTCGTAGCAACTTGCGTTTCAACCGTGGGTATGTTTGCGAGTGGGGAATGGAAGGGACTGCCACAAGAGATGGAGGGCTTCAACAGTGGAAGAGTTTCATATGTGTTGACTCTTGTTAGTACAGCCGTGAGTTGGCAGGTATGTGCAGTTGGTGTGGTGGGGTTGATTTTCGCGGTGTCGTCACTGTTCTCCAACGTAATAAGTACTCTATCATTGGCGATTACACCTTTAGCTGCGCTGATCGTTTTTCATGACAAGATGAATGGAGTGAAGGTAATCGCTATGCTACTTGCACTCTGTGGTTTTTGCTCTTATATTTACCAAAATTATCTGGATGATGCAAATGCAAGGAAAATGGAATCACAATCACATACTGATGATATTGAGGAAACCCATCATGCATAAGTTCATGCATGTTCATGCATACAACTGAATGTCATGGAACATGAATTTGACAGTGTTTTTGCCAAATTCATTTTTGATTTTTTTTATTTATAGAAAATGAAAAGTAATTGTTATCAGTGAAGTTAATCTCTGTTTTCCCTTTAATCCAAAACACAAGATTGTTATTAGTCTTTGCACCAGTAGGGCAAGCTTGGTGGTGTGAAATTATTTCTCATGTTTTCTGGTTTGATTAGTAGTTAAAGTGTTATTTCATATTCGGCTTACGATTCGTGCAGAGGATTGTGCATAATCTATCTATTGCATATCCTATCAAACATGTCTTTGTATAAACAGATAATAATTTCGTGAGAATAACATAAGATTGGTTTGCGGTTTGATATTTACAAACCGAACTAACCATCGAATAAGTAGCACATGAGCAACCTAGAAATTTAAATGCTAGAGTCGCGACTCATCTGAACCTAATCTCAGCAATGAAGCAACAAAATGTTGTGTGCCGGTAGATGGTTTTGGTACAGTGATGGAAAATTTGAAAGAAAAAAATACATGTTCTTATTCTTGTAAATCATAAACAGGTCGTTCGAAACCTAAAACCCGAAATCGAAATCGAAATCCATATTTATGTTTCTTAAACAAAACATGGCTTACACTAAATATTAAGACTAGATTAAACACGAGCCTCAAATTTTGAATTTTATTAATGTATTAATGATGACTCAATTCATTGGTTTGATCTTGGCACCGCCATACATTTATCACTACGCATAGGGAGAGGAAGTCTAGATAGATCTCGAATTTAAGATTTTATATACGTAAAAAGTTTATATTAGAGATTTACCGATCAAAGTCAAGTGTTCAATATGTATTAGTGTCGATTAATCTTAATAAAATCACGAAAAATCAAAAGGGAAACTAGAAAGATATATTCTTAGTCTAATAAAATTTATCTGACTTTTTAAAAGTCAAAATTGATAATTTTAATCATAATTATTTTAAATATTTAAATTAAAAAAATACAAATGCTGAGGATTAGTACTGGAAACATGCGATTACATTATGCAGTAATGGAAATAATCTTGTTTTTATGGTATGGTGGAATATGGCTCGAATGTCAACGGTTATGGTTGACTCTGCCAAAATCGGCAATCTTCTTGGACCTATTCGCACAAAACCGCGCCGCACTGCCCAAGTGGGGATTCATCGGTGGCCTAACTTCGCTTGTATGCGCCATGTCAGGCGCCATCCTTTGGTTCCATTGCTGGTTCGGACTCGCCCTAACCAGCGGGCTCAAGCAAAACGCCATTCCCGACTTGTTCCTCGCACCGCTTGTACCTTTACTTGCCCTCGTCGGGGTCATCTTCCACCGTGGCGAAACCTCCGGAGAGCTTCCCGGTGGCGAGCGAGCACACTCGTCCCCCGGATTCACTTCGATCGCAGGCGACATTCCTCGATCTACTACGCATGATCTCCGATCACGATGGCTGATTTGGGTGAAATGTTCTACACGAGATGTCCTGGAAAATTGATGATTTTTTCTACCAGCTGTAAAAATCGCCGAGAACCAAGACGAGGAGGAGGAGGAGGAAGAAGGCTCATCACACGACTCCCGATGGTTGCTAACTCTAGGATCCGAATTGAATTTCTCGGATCTCGCGCCGAAGATTTTCTTAAAGAGAGAAAACTTGTGTTTCTTCTTGAAATCCGCGGAGGCGGCATCAAAATCGGCGGTTTTCGTCGTGGCAGTGCCCACCTGAGGAGTACTGTAGAACCGCTGATGACGGATCCACGTTTCACCGTCATCTTCAGATTTCCGGCGATTAACATAAGGAGAAACAGACCTAGGGAAAATCAACGACGCTGTCTCATGCTTCCTACGATCCTCTGCCACGGCAGCTGCGTACTCTACTCGAGTTTGATCTGCCATTACATCAAGTAGACGCTCCCTGAGACATGTTGCGCAGATTCCGGCGGCGCTACTTAAGTCGTTCAGATGTCTCTTACACCTCATTTACTGGTTTGTAATCTCTGGGTTCTTCAATTCAATTTTCCCAATCAAGAAATACATAAAACAGGCAGCGGTAAGTGAGTCAGGTCAGGCTCGAACTGAGTCTCCACGCTGGGCATAGACTTTTTTAGATAACGGTTTTAGACACCAAAGATAGATAAATCACAGGACAAAACAAAACCCTCTTGTCTTGTCTGTGTGCACCTTATAAACTGCCACCAAATCACTTGTTTATTTATTTAATAAAATAAAATAGTCAAACTTTAATTTATTTGAAAATAATGATTATTTTCTAAAGTGTCCTATTTGGCATTTAATCCAATTAGGTGAAACGTAATCAGTATCTAATCTAGTATTTGACCATTCATAAAAGATTTCTACCCAACAAAACGATAATTTAATTTAAATTAAAAATAATAAAATTTAAAATTTATATAATCAATTAAAATGTAATACTTTTTATAGTATTTTAATTTTTTAAATCAATAAATTTTATATATGTACTAGTTAGACTAATTAGAATCTGTAGCCATCACGGCATCCTTGAACAAGAAACACTATGGAAATCATTGTATTAAATGTTTGCTTACTCCTTCAAACCACATCATCTTATTTTTTAGGATATATGAAGTTTGTTTGAAGGATTGGGATTGGTTTGGTTTTTATAGTATTGATTTTGGATCGTAAACGAATCGAATGTTCGATGAACTGTTCAGTGGGAAATTCGTTTATGTTCGTTTATTTATTAAACAAACGAACATGAATAAGATTTTTCATTCCTTTAATTAAATGAACGAACATGAAATAAAGAGTTCGTTCGTTTATTTATGTTCGTGAACGTTCGGTAATCTGTTTGTTTATGTTCGTTCATTTATGTTCATTTAAACTTATTCGCATATATCTAAGGGTGAGCACTAGATTAAATAAGTCGAGTCAAAAAAAATTGAGTTACTCGAGTTGATAATTCTTGACTCATTAAATTCCTTGTTATAGGCTAGGGGTGTTTATTTTTCTGTTAAACCGAATTAACAGATCGAACCAAAACAAAATTGGTTAATCAACTAAATTTTAGGTTTCATCTAATAATTAAGATTTTTTTAATTTTAATTATCGACTAATTCGATTTAAAATTAATTAATTAATTGAACTAATCCAAAATATTAAATATTTAGCATATCATATATGTTATTTATGTTCATTTATGTTCTTTCGTTTATGTTCGTTCGTTTACGTTCGTTTGTCATTTAAACGAACGAACATGAACAAACTACAATCCTTAACGAACGAAGACGAACAAGAAAAATTGTGTTCGTTTATGTTCGTGTCCGTTCATTTATTCAGTTAAAGTTAAATGAACGAACATAAACATACCCTCATTTGTGTTCATTCGGTTCGTTTACGGCCTTAATTTTGGTTCAGTCACATTTGTCCTATTTTGACAAAAAAACTTTTCGAGGATGAGCTAAATATTTTTTAATTAACGTACCATTAAACAACATATGATTTTATAAATATTCTGTTGTAATTATATATTATATAAAAATATTTAAGTTTATTTTTTTTTATAAAAAACATATTTTTTTATGTTCAACAAGAAACTGTATTTTTATTTAATGTTAATACAAAAAATCCGTTTTTTAAACAAAATAAAACTCTAGACTCAACCCATGAGGTTTTGTGGTGCGTCCAGTCCAAGACCCCCGGTAATAAATTTAATACAACAGTTGGATTATACTTAAAATTTAAAGTATCAAATAAATTCTGTTAATTTTATTAAAAATTAAAAATATTCAAAATTACAATGAGATTTATAAATATAGTTAAAAACTAAATATAATTTGGATATTTTTTATTTCTCAAAAAACTAGTTAATAGTTACTTGAGATCATACGAGAATTATATAACGAAAAAGTTGAAAACCTGATTAAAATTCTAGAGTAAAAAATAGATACACGAGCATACCCACGTCCAAATCCCAAATACGGATGGATCACGTGTATCGAATATCGCTAAATATCAATAATGTTAAACATTATTAACGTTGAATACCACTAAATATTATTAAAAGTGAACACCACTGAATACTATTAAACTGATTAACAAAGTTAAAAATCTTAAGAACTCATTGTATAATTAATTTAATTAAAATTTTATTTTAAATAATTTATAACAATACATTCAGATTTTTTTTAACTTTATTAATTAATTTAATAATATTCGACGCATGTTATAGATTTATATAACTAAACCCATATTAGAACAAAAAGGTAGCTAATCCCGTGAATTAAAATCTGCACATCGTTACACGTTCCGTGGCATAATTTATGGGTTCAAATTTCGTTGGGATTCCAATTTAGTGGGCTCTGTGCCTACGCTGAGGACTATGCTCAGATTACTGCCATACGGTTGAATAGAGATGATATTTAATATTGTGGGTTTATATTTTTTAATAGATTGAAATGTTATTTTTTTTTCGATTGATTTAAATATTATATATTTATGTTACGTCTAAAAAAATAAAAAAATATTAATTTATATTAAATAAAAAACTTTAAAATATGTAAATGATAATGTAATACATTTTATTAGATATATTTTTTAGAAAAAAGATAATTATCTTGTGATAAATGATATCAAATCAATTTTTTAAGTTTTGACTGTCTTATTTTATATCGAACGCCCACAAGATGGTAGGTAGCATGAATAACCGTGATAAGAGATCAATCACGAGAGGAAAAGCTTGTGATAAGGGCGTCACAAAGTTTAGCGTGGGAGAAAGTCACGTCTAAAAAAAGGCAAGAAATATTAATTTCTTCGTCAGAAAAAAGGTCTTAAGATATATAAATGATAGTGCATATATTCTATCAGATATATCTTTTATAAAAATATAATCCTGTACATTTGCATGTTAATAAAAAAATACAATTTTTTTTATTACTCTTTTAGTTTTAGGGTTTGAAACTGACTAATCCAGACTGACCCAGGTTGTACACCTAATTTTGATAGGTGAGTATCTCAACAGAGATTTTCTACATACATAACGTCTCAAACCTAAAACTAACTTACGTAAGCGAAACCAAATTACTTATCATTTGGATAACTCCTATCAGTAAAATACAATTATTTTGTTAAGCATAAAAAGTTAAAAATTAAAATCAATAAAATAAAATTAAAAATTTATAAAACCCAACGGAGTTTATAATAAACTCCATCAAACTAAATAATAAATAATCACTGACCCTTCACATCTTCCCAAAAAGCCGACCTTTCATTTCATCTCCAAGACCAAGACAGTAAAAAGACTCTCTCTCTCTCTTCTGTCTTCTCTCTTTGGCTGCCAAGCATCAAAGATTGAAAGATGATAAAATTCTTGACTCATTGATTCATATCTCCCTGTGCAGACTGTAAAAACTTACTACCATTTAACAAACAAGACCCGGAAAGAAAGAAACTCTGTCTGTTCCTGATGGGTTACCTTTCTTGCAAAGCAGAATCAGCGGTGTCCGTAATCTCCACCGCCACCCATAATTCATCTTCCAAACCTGTTTTCGATAAGCCGGAGAAACCCATCAAGATCCAACAGTTTGATTACTCAGACCTCGAAGCAGCCACCAATGGGTTCTCAGATCAAAGACTTCTGGGCAAAGGCAGTCATGGTTCCGTCTACAAGGCTGTTCTCAAGGGACGACACGTTGCCATCAAGAAACCATCTTCCAGGAACCAGGAATCCAACCCCGAAGCTGATAACGAGATCGAAATCTTGTCGAAGATTCAGAGTCCCGGGCTGGTGAATCTTCTTGGATTTAGTAATGACGCTAAAGATCGTTTATTGGTTGTTGAATTTATGAGTAATGGCACGTTATATGATGTTCTTCACTCCAACTCTTCTTCCAAGCCTTTGATTTGGGGTCGAAGAATTCGATTAGCTTTACAAATTGCAAAAGCCTTGGAGACACTTCACTCACAAAACCCCCCAATTATCCATAGAGATGTTAAGTCTGCAAATGTGTTAATCGATAGGAATTTCCATGCAAGATTGGGTGATTTTGGATTGGCACTTAGCTGTGGTGTTGATGATTATAGGCTTAGATCAACCCCTCCAGCTGGAACCATGGGGTATCTTGATCCATGTTATGTGACCCCAGATAATCTGAGTACAAAAACTGATGTTTTTAGCTTTGGGATCTTGTTAGAGATTATTAGTGGTAGAAAAGCTATTGATGTTTCACATTCACCACCTTCCATTGTGGATTGGGCCATTCCTCTTATAAAGAGAGGGAAGATTGTTGCGGTTTATGATCCGAGGATTGCGCCTCCTGGGGATCCAATTGTTAGGAAGCAGTTGGCTGTCATAGCAGCTAAATGTGTGAGGTCTTGTAGGGAGCGACGTCCGGCGATGAAAGAGGTGGTTGGTTGGTTAACCGGGTTGAGCAAATTGGTTCCTTTACATCTATGGAATGGTTTTAACAATCCATGTATGATGGTGGAAACAATGGGGGGTCCTGTTGAGTGTAGAAATGCTGAGGATGCCAAGGATGGAGAATTTGACAGGCAAACCGTGAAGGACTCCCGGAGAGTCTATTCCGATTTGGGCTTTAGTAGCAACTTGATGGAACTAATGGGCATCAGCATGACTGGCGTTGAGGGAGAGTGTGACTCTAACATAGCTGAGAGACCTAGATCAGGGAGCAGAGTTTCAAGTCATAGATTTCATAGCAAACGTTACGGTGAAGAGAAGAATCTTGGGAACCAGAATGGTGGTTCTGGTTTGAAGAGGAATCAATCAACCAGAGAAACTTCTCGACTATTTTCAGGGAAAAGTGATGCACTTTCTCGTTTCCAAGGCTGTAGGTGACATTCGGTTTGCGCCATAAACATCGAAATGGTTGGCATTGCAGCAAGTTGAGGCTCCCAAATTTCACTTGCTTCATGTGTATTTCCGCAGGTTCTTTGAATTGTTAAATGTGGTGTTCATTTTTACATGTAGTCATGTAGATCAGGACATGTCTATTGCCCATTCCATAGGTTGCTAATCTCGTCTTCGCTGCAAAGCATACATAAGATGGAAATTACAGTCGAAATTCGAATCCATGCCTGAAGCGATCCGAAACATATGATTTTGTAATTTGAACAATAATTGTATTCACAATAATGCATGTTTCATTTCAATGGAGTTCTTCATCTTCATCTTCATCTTCAAGCCTTCCATTATTCACATGCAGGCTCCCAATTTAGTACCAAATAGAATTCCAATAATTGAATCAGATGAGAGGGACCTGCTTGGATTTGCTTTTAGTTTGTCATATTCTGTAGAACAGGGAATAGAGAGATGTCACTTTTTCTCTTCTGGATATTGTCGTATCTCATTTCTGGAAATCCATAGATATTATTGGTACCTTATCATATCAACACAAAGCCAAATAATGAATTCATCACAGTTGGAAATTTGTTTTTTGTGTGTGAGCTTTTAAAATAGGAGCTGCAGGTGCAAAGGGGTGTTAGGTCAGGCATTGCTGTCCTAGAAAAGGACCAAACAAAAGCAAGAACCAAGTTCAATCCATTCTGTTAGATCTGGTAAGGTGACAACACAAGCCATTCCTTTATCATTCCTCACAAATTTCATTTTTGTTGAAAGAACAAAACTTTAATAGTGAAGACAAGAAGATGAAGATGACCCAACAATGCAAGTATCAAGGCCTTTACAGTTCATCCTCTAGCAGTTTCATGTGCTTATATTTCATTGTGTGTGTGCCAACCCACACCAACTATGGTAGTCAACTCTGGGTGAGAAGATGCTGGTTGCCATGGAAAATGTGAGATTTTTAAAGAAGGAAAGGATTCATTCAGTTAGTTTGATTATTAATTAATATCTTGAGCTTCAAGTTGAAGTGTCCACTTGGAAGTTGGAATCTAACCAACCAACCAACATTTTTTTTTTACTTTTTATTTAAAAGATAAAAATGAATGATATTATATTGAAGTTAGATCATTGGGAGGTGCCATTTTTTGTGTTTAGCCTACCATAACATCATTTCCTATGCCTAATTTGCATCTAATATTTTTTGAAAAACAATAATAAATAATGTTATAATGATGTTTTTTTATATAGATTTTTATATTTTAGGTGAAATATAAGGATCATAAATATTAAGTGTACTTTTAGGGTGTATAATTTAAGGTTTAAGTTTTAAAATTTAAAATCAGAACTTATAATTTAATTTTTAATGTTAGACACAAAAAAACACAAAATATATATATATTTTTTCCATTTGAGGCATAGTTCCATCAAGAAACCTATATAAATATATAAATATATAGGTTGAATGAGATTAATTATTTTTTTTCTATAAAACCTTCTTGTTTACTGTTGTTAATCTCAATAGCCTATTATCTTAATTTACTCATTCAAAAAAAATTAAATATTTAAATTTTAAAAAATATAATAAAACCGTATATATTTTCATAATTTCCTGTTGCAATAATAACAATTAAAAACACATACATGGGTTGTACAACAAATGGCCATGCACAAACCAAAGATGGAGCAACATCATGTCAGCTCCTCCTCCAGTCCTCCTCCCTTCATCAGAAGCACAAATGAGAAGTCAATGACCTAACTCAACTAAATGTGTAATGAAAAAAACAATCAACTGAATGTCCTGCAAACTTATTCCTACTAATCTGTCAGTGACCATGCAATCAAGAATATACTCTGCACCAGAAATCAAAGAGATGCAGCCATTCTTGTGAGCAGGGAACCAAAGGGATTCATCAGTGTCCTGTCCTGCCTCCAGAGTCTGTTGAGAGAAAAAAATAAAAGCAGACTGGGGGTGGTCCCAGAATTTTGCATTTTTTCTGTCCTAAAGACATCTATCTGTTCTGTCTATTTTATCTTACATTCTGCCTTGTCTTAATCATCCGCTTCAGAGTTGAAAGCCAAAAGTTGCACTCGTCCCACTCGCTAGTGGTAAGAAGAACCTGTTCCAGGTTAGACTTAAATATGTTAAAAAGATTTTTAAAAAATACACAGTAGCCAACGACCATATAAGACACTCTTTCCCCACCATACCTGGATTTGCAGAGCTGTCCTGAAACCATTATTGTCCAAAGCCTGGCAGAGCTGAATGAACTTATCAGAAGCTTATTTTTTTTTTGAAATGTCTCCACTGTTTTGTTTGGCAAATAAGGCGCCTAATTTCCTTGAATTGTCTTCTATTTCACGCTTCTTAGCAGGGTTTGCAGTTTGCACGTGAGCCACCCAGTGATTGAGATGTCTCGTTAAAAAGTTTAGTTTTGTGATTACTGGCATCTGGTGGGCTGAAAAGCAAACAAGATAAAGCCATCACCAGAAATATTCCATAAATGTGACTAGACTAGAATATCTCCATAATCCAATAAACATTCATGATGCATGACATTAGAATTAGCATCCAAGAAACTAGAAATTACCATATCAACAGTCTGCAGTCTGCACAGTTGGTGGAGGAGCAGTAGGTGCTGCAGCTGGTTGTACTGGTGCTGATTTTGGAGGGATGGGCGGTTGCATTGGGCTCATCCTTAGTCTTTGAACAGCAGATGTATTAGTTACTGTCATAAATCACCTAGGTGCTGCAGCTGGTTGTAATAGTGCTGAATGTGGAGGGCTGGCCGGCTAGGTGGTTGCATTGGGCTCATCCATGGTCTTTGAACAGCAGATGTGCTAGTTACTGGCATAAAATGCCCTAGGAGCTGAGGGGGAGCTACAACTTGAGGAATTTTTGGACCAGGGACAGATGCAAGCGAACCAGCTCCTGGGTGTAAAGGATACGTGAGTTTGGCATCTCCCTGAAAGGCATGCAAAAGTAATTCAGTATACTAGTCTCAGATAAATAACTTTGACATCAAACATGGAAATAATGTAGTAATACAGATTACAGACAGGATATAACTGAGAATGCAAGGTAGTTGGCTGTTGGTATTGATCAGCATTTCTCAGAACAGCAGTATTTGAAGGAATAAAGGATCTAACAGCAGGCTGAGTGGTGCAAGATGAAGGAGCTCATATGTAACAGCAGGCTGAGTGGTGCAAAATTTGCTGCTAAAGCCCTCTAACATACAGCTTCTCAGTTTTTTTTTTCCAAACCAAATCATGGAAAAAAACAACTCCAATCAAACAAAAGAATCTGGTTTAGTGTTTCAACTCTCCAGTTTTATGCTTCCCTTATGGAGTCTCAACATAAAAAGTCAACTAATTTTTAGATAGCATTTAGCAGCAATTGAAGTCTGTAAATTGAAAATGAAATCTTTAACTCCAAAAACCCCTTAACAAGCTGTCTCATCTTCTTTTCCCATGGATACATCCCATTGAATGGTACAATTCATAGAAAGCAACTGAAAATGCCCGTTGAACCAAAGTGTTTATAGGCATTGAAATAGCATGACAGCTTAAAAGAAAAAAAAATTATTAATAAAATAATAAGTTATTGTTAGACTTTTATAAATTTCAGTAATAACTTAGATAAAGATATTTAATTTAAGTATAATTTAAAAATATATATTTTTTAAATATCAACTTGAGAGAATGTGTATAATTAAAATATTAATTTAAAAATATATTTTTAAATAAAAATATAATAATTAAAAGAGCTATAAAAAAACTTTAAAAATTCTTATGATTAATGTTTATTTGGTTTTCAATAGAATATAATAGAAAGTAATTAATTACATTCATTAATTATATTCCTAAACCTTAAACCATAAACACTAATTCTTAAATTTTAAATCAAAATCATTAAACCATAAACTTAAATTTTAATTACTAAATCATAAACAAAAATCTAAACCTAAACTCTTAATTATAAAGATTTAACTATAAACTTAAATCTAACCCGTAAACCAACTCTAAATCATAAACTATTTTAAGAGAATATTAATTATATTTAATAATTTAAATTAATTAAATAAAATTTTAAAAATATATAATTATATTTTATTGGAGAATTAAAATAAACATTAATTATAAAAATTTATAAAACTTAAAATCTTAATTAAAATACCAAATATATATATTTAACCTTTAATATTTTCACCTACTCATTAACCAATGATGTGGTACACCCATGTAAGATCACGTGGCAGGTAAGGGTTAAAAATCAAGTCAACACTCATCTTGAAAGGTCTCCGACATAGCTTAGGGTCTGTGTCCGACGCTGACTAGAAATGAATGCGGCAGAAAAGGTGGTTTGTGTTACCGGAGCGTCTGGTTACATAGCTTCATGGCTCGTTAAGCTCTTGCTAGAACGTGGCTACACTGTTAGAGCCACCATTCGCGACCCAAGTTTGTAACTTTCTCTTTTTCTTTTGAAAGGAAATAAATTTCCTGTTTGTTTCAGTTTCAATTCAGTTCGGCATCAAAATATTTAATGTTTGAAACATGCAACAGATGATCCAAAGAAGACCCAACACTTGCTTTCGCTTGATGGAGCTAAGGAAAGACTTCATTTGTTCAAAGCAGAGTTGTTGGAAGAAGGATGCTTTGATTCTATTGTGGATGGATGCCAAGGTGTTTTCCATACAGCCTCCCCTGTTATCTTTTCAGCTTCCGATCCACAGGTCCATCCTTTCATTTTCTAATTCTATTTTGATTTTCCTTTTGCATTGCTCTTAATTGGACCGCCAGAATACCAGTAAGATTCTTACATGCAAGATCTGTCAAACTGTTGTTAGAAAGGAGCAAAGGCAAAGAAAAGAAACTAAATTTCAATTCAATGTACAATTTTGGGGAAACATGCACATTTCAATTGCAGGCTAATTGTACTTTGGATTCCATTACATTTACAACTACAATATGACTTATGTTCTAATGATGGATAATGGACTAATGTGTTGTGATTCGATAGCTGTGTGGTTGCTCTATATGTTATTTGACCTCTTTTGTAACATGATGGCCGCTTTGTCTTAGCTTATTGTCATTGAATTTTATGCAAGTATTTCTCCTTACCCATTTTCAGGCTGAATTAATCGATCCAGCAATCAAGGGTACGCTTAACGTCCTTAAATCGTGTGCGAAAGTGCCTTCCATCAAGAGAGTTGTCATGACAGCTTCCATTGCATCAGTTCTGTACAATGGAAAACCTTTGACTCCTGATGTGGTGGTCGATGAGACCTGGTTTTCGGATTCACGTTTTTGCCAAGAAAATAAGGCATGTCCAAACTTTTGCCAACTTCTTATGATGTGTTTTGCAAATGATTACTTTCACCTTCTTTATATATAGTGTCATAGCTAATTTAGCTGTAAATCTTCTTCATGATCATTACCGATTTTTATTGTCTTTCATCTTTAAGGGTTTGATATTTTATCTCGACTTCATGCTCTGTTGAATTGTGTTTGCTGCACTATAAACTAACATTTTCAGACGACTAAAGAAAGTATAGGTAATGTTCAAGTATTACTTATTAATCTTTGTTTTTTCCAGCATTGGTATATGCTCTCAAAAACTTTAGCAGAGGAAGCAGCTTGGAGGTTTGCGAAAGATAACCGGATCGACTTGGTTGTACTTAACCCAGGTTTCGTGATCGGTCCTCTTTTACAGCCAGCTTTAAATACGACTTCAGAGTCGGTTCTCTCCTTCACAAGAGGTACTTTTTATCCTATTGAGATGCACATAACATTTTTTTCTCATCTGTATGAACCAATGAACCATATATCATTGATGCTAGACCCTCAAAGGATTTTTAAAGATTTAAAGTCTTTTGGATACAGGAGAAAACACTTTTCCTACTTCAACTTATAGGTTTGTTGATGTTCGAGA
This sequence comes from Abelmoschus esculentus, assembly GCA_035048815.1. Taxonomy (NCBI): domain Eukaryota; kingdom Viridiplantae; phylum Streptophyta; class Magnoliopsida; order Malvales; family Malvaceae; genus Abelmoschus; species Abelmoschus esculentus. Next base: position 15,967,725 of record JAUCBN010000031.1, read on the forward strand.
TGTTGCATATGCTCATATTCTAGCATTTGAGATTCCTTCAGCCACCGGCAGATATTGCTTAGTCGATAAGAATGTACAGTTTCTGGAGGTTCTGAAGACCTTGAATAAACTTTATCCTACTTGGGGACTTCAAGAAAAGTAAGCTATAGTGTTAACTTTCTATTTAGTATCATGTGTTGCTTGTTTACAATAATCTGATCATCTTGAGACTCGAGATCTTAATTCACTACCCGAAAACTGTTTGATTGATGATGGATTGCTTATAAAAGTCACGTCTTCTTTAATTCATGACAGATGTAAAGATCAGGACAAACCCCTTGAGCGTATTTTCCGTATATCTCATGAGAAAGCAAAGAGTTTGGGTCTCAGCTTCATTCCTTGGGATGTAAGTCTGAGGGAAACCATTGAAAGCTTGAAGGAGAAAGGCTTCCTAAACATCTGAATTCTCGTTGTAATGTCCATCTTGTTGGGTTTGGAACATGATATTTCTAGTATCTTTCTGAAACAAGACATTAGATCAGTTGCAACTGTTTTCCTTGCTTGTATCTGGTTTCATCAACTGAACAATCCTGAATAACACGATCGATGGACATAACTGCAAACTTTGCAATGCAGTACAAAGAAGTTTCTACTGATCAATACCGATCTGCTTCTGTAGTTTCTGGTTTTGTTGCAATTGCAGTAAAGTGGCTGGCTGATCCTATATGATCAGTTGAGCTGCCCCTTTGCTTTTGATGGAAACCCACCACGTATTTAACATCAATCTATTGAAGCAAACAAGGCAAAAGGTGCACACAAATGCACGTCGACCAGTCCTTCGATCCGATCGGATTAAGATATAAGGGAGATGTTCTAGTACAAGTCTGCATCAAACATTTTAAGAGTGTGACTAACAGCCCTTCAATCAGGCATTTTGCTCTGGTTTGGCATGTCAACTTACAACAAATGGTTAGGATTGAAGTTGGCTGTCCAAAAGTTGAAAAATAAGAAGAAATGAAGAAGTGAGGGACTAAAATTATAATTAACTGATGAAATATGAAATGATTTTTGTTAAGAATTGCATTAATATTACGTAACCATTAACAGATGATGTGGTACAACCATGTAAGATCACGTGGCAGAGAGTGTCGTATAAGTGTTGAAAATCTAGTCGACTCCCATCTCAGAAGATCAAGAAATTTCCGAACCCCAATTACTTGCAGTGATACTTTTCTGAGTCCGGCGCCGACTAGAGATGAATGCAGCAGAGAAGGTGGTGTGCGTAACCGGAGCGTCTGGTTACATAGCTTCATGGCTCGTTAAGCTCTTGTTGCAGCGTGGCTACACTGTTAGAGCCACTGTTCGTGAACCAAGTTCGTATTTTTCTCTTTTCTTTTAAAAGGAAAGAAATTTCCTGCTTGTTTCAGTTTCAATTCAGTTGGACATCACCATATTTAATGTTTGAAACATGCAACAGAAGATCCAAAGAAGACAGAACACTTGGTTTCTCTTGATGGAGCTAAGGAAAGGCTTCAGTTGTTCAAAGCAGAGTTGTTAGATGAAGGATGCTTTGATTCTATTGTGGATGGATGCCAAGGTGTCTTCCATACAGCCTCCCCTGTTCTCTTTTCAGCTTCTGATCCACAGGTCCATCCTTTCATTTTCTAATTCTATTTTGAAATTCTTTGTGTATTGATCTTAATAAGAGCATTAGTGCTTCAATCTAAAGCCATAACAGTGTATGTTTTCATTGCTGTAATGATTCAACTATAAGTATCTTTTCGACTTTATCTTACTCGAATGATTTATCCGAATCAGTGCAACAGAACTCTTAATTAGACCAATAAGATTCTTACATACAATATCTGTCAAACTGTTGTGAGAAAGGAGCAAAGGCAAAGAATTTCACTTCAATGTATAATTTGTAAGCTATGTGGTTGCTCTATATGTTATTTGACCTTGTTTTGTAACTGGCTTTTGTTTAACTTATTGTCATTGAATTTTATGCAAGATGTTTCTCCTTTGTCCCCTTTTCAGGCTGAAATAATCAATCCAGCAATCAAGGGTACGCTTAACGTTCTTAAATCATGTGCGAAAGCGCCTTCCATCAAGAGAGTTGTCCTGACAGCTTCCACTGCCTCAGTTCTGTACAATGGAAAACCTTTGACTCCTGATGTTGTGGTCGATGAGACCTGGTTTTCAGATTCACATTTTTGCCAGGAAAATAAGGTATGCCCATAATTTGGCTACCTTTTTATCTAATTTAGTTGTATACATTCTTTTCAAAACTCCGAGGCCGATCAGTAATCTCAGTTAAACCCTCTCTTTTAATTAAAGTATCGAATACATGATGTAGGAAACATTTGAGGTTTCTAATTAAATAGCACTTTGATATACAGTGAAACATCAAAAGTCCTTGGAAATCTTCTTCTTTAAGGGTTCGATATTTTATCTCGACTTCATGCTCTGTTGAATTGTGTCTGCTTCACTATAAACTAACATTTTCGGATGACGAAAGTAAGTATAGGTAATGTTAAAGTATTACTTGTCAATCTTTGTGTTTTCAGCTTTGGTATATGCTCTCAAAAACTTTAGCAGAGGAAGCAGCTTGGAGGTTTGCGAAAGATAACCGGATCGACTTGGTTGTACTTAATCCCGGATTGGTGATCGGTCCTCTTTTACAGTCAGCTCTAAATATCACTTTGGATTCGATTCTCTCCCTCACAAGAGGTGCTATTTTAACCTATTGAGATGCACATAAAATTTTCTTTCACCAATGGAACCATATATCATTGATGCTAAACCCTTCCAAGGTAAACCTTTTTGATACAGGAGCACACACTTTTCCTACTTCGAGTTATAAGTTTGTTGATGTTCGAGATGTCGCACATGCGCATATTCTAGCATTTGAGGTTCCTTCAGCCAACGGCAGATACTGCTTAGTCGATCGAAATGTACGGCTTCTGGAGGTTCTGAAGACCTTGAATGAACTTTATCCTACTTTGGGACTTCAAGAAAAGTAAGCAACCTTGTTGTCTTGCTATGTAGTACCGATTGTTGCTCGGTTACAAGATCGTACTTTGCGACCCGAACACTGTTTGATTGATGATTGAATTGCTGATAAGAGTTATGTTTTCATTTGTTCATGCAGATGTGAAGATCTTGACAAGCCTGTTGAGCCTATTTTCCAGGTATCTCATGAGAAAGCAAAAGAAAGTTTGGGTTTGGGATTCATAGCTTGGAATGTGAGTCTGAGGGAAACCATAGAAAGCTTGAAGGAGAAAGGGTTGTTAAGCTTCTGAATTCTCCTTGTTGTTAAGCTTATGGAAACATTCTTGAACTAGATGAGTGATGTCTGTTACTGCTAATTTGGTCGTCAAAACTTGGATTTTTGGTTCATTTGGTGACGTGGCATAATACCAACTCTTTTTCAGATTTTCATTTCTATTTTAAACTAGGTTTTCATTTCTATTTTAAACTAGAGAGTTTAGGGTTTAAGGTTAAAGGTTATTATTAGAACTTAGGGAATTAAGAGTAGGGTGTATTTTTAAGGTGTAGGATTTAAGGTTTATAATACAGAGAATAAGAGTTAGGGTTAAAAATTTAATTTTTAGGGTTAAAAATTTAATTTTTTAGAAAATTTTTAAAAGAAGCATGGAAGAATACATCATAAAGAGACAAATGATTTTTATTCATGTTACACTTGTACGATGTGGACGATATAAATATTTAGATCAATCGAATCTTTCGGGAGTCTGTGAATATTTTATCCGTTTTTATTTACGATGATAGATTAAGATAAAAATTTAAAGTTTAAAATAATCTTTCGGGAGTCTGTGAATATTTTATCCGTTTTTATTTACGATGATAGATTAAGATAAAAATTTAAAGTTTAAAATTTCTATAGTGAAAATCTTTCTATTCTTATATTTTAAGAGACAAATAATCAAATAAACTCAAAAACCATAAAATAGTTGAAAATTGTCATATAAAACTACTTTGGCAAGCCTCGACGTATTTATATCTTAACTTTGATTCGATTTGATTTTTTAATTTATTTTATTTATTTTATATATTATTTATTACTTTATAATACATACAACTTATAAGGTAAAAAATGCAAGCTTTCGTGTGGTGAAAAATGGTGTTTTCTTATATAGGGAATGCAAAGGAAAAAGTGCTCTCATCAGAAAGATCGAGATGCTTCTTGTACGTGAATTATGAACTCAACTGGAAATTAGTACAGACTAATCTGGATTATACACCGATTTTAATAAAAGAATTTTTTTTAAATAATTTTATTATATATAAAGATATATTTAAATAATATTAAATTATTTATTACTTAAATATTACTTAAATAATCAATTGATATGATACATTAATATATTACATCACCACCTACCTGTCATATTTTCTCATTTTCTTCCTCTCTTTAAGAGAATTTAGATTTAAATATTATTGTATTTTTTTAAATAGTATACTTTGAACATTAATATTAAAGTTAGATTTATTAAAATTCGATTTTAAATAATGAATTATTTTTTTAAATTAAAAAATGAAATATTAAAATCGATGATAAAAAACTCTAAAAATAAAATCGATGATAAAAAATTTTGATTATTGTAAATAATATATTTATTTTCTTAAATTTAATCATTATTCATAATCGAATTCTAATAAAAAACAATATAATATTTATAAAATTAAAATAACTTGTATTATATTTGAAAGAGAAAAAAGTTAATTAGTGCTGAATAAATTCTCCCTCTTTAAGCTATCTTTTTATATTTCTTAAGAAACCATGACCGAATGAATGGCTAGAAATTAGTAGGGAAAAGGAAATTATTATATAGTGGCAATTTGAAATGAAAACCCTTTCTAATATTTAATTTCAAGAATAACATTCTTGTGGGAATTATTTGAAAAATAATTCTTTTAATTAAATATTAAACAGTATTTTTTTATTATTTAAAAATGCTTTACAGTGTCTGCAAATTGTTCCTATAAATCAAATCTCGAGCTCTCAAGTTTATGCACAGAAAGAAACACACTTGAGGAAATGGTGAAACCACATGTTTTAGTTGTCCCATATCCTGCACAAGGTCATGTTATTCCTTTCATGGAGCTGTCCCGACACTTGACCAAACAAGGCATCAAAATCAGCTTTGTTAACACAGAGTTTAATCACAAGAGAATCATCCATGCATACCGAAACAACGTGGATGAAAGCGGCTTGTTTCATCTTGTTTCAGTTCCTGATGGATTGGAAGATGGGGAAGACAGGAATCTGATAGGGAAGTTAACTCAGAGTTTATGTCAGGTTATGCCTACTCAGCTCAAGGACTTGATTCAGAAGGTCAATGCATCAGATGATGATAAGATTTCGTGTGTTGTAGCTGATGTATTTCTGGCGTTAGCACTCGATGTTGCAGCTGAATTGGAGATTCCGAGGGCGGCAGTGTCGCCGGCTTCGTTGTTTCAACTCGTGTTTAATCTTAGTATCCCAAAGCATATTGACGACGGATTGATTGATGAAAATGGTAAGCACCATGTCTTATTTTAACTGTCAAGTAGTATTGCCAATGGACGACATTGTCTTGGATTAATTGAATGTGTTTTTCAGGCACTCCACTTATGGAAGATACGATGTTCCAGTTGTCACCTACGGCACCTTGTATAAACCCAAACAACTTATTATGGCTTAACCTTGATCCTTTTCCTTCAACACAGAAAATCATGTTCGATTTCTTTTGGGGTAACAACAAAGCTGTTGAAACAGCAGATTGGGTACTTTGCAACTCATGTTTGGAATTGGAGTCTGAAGGGTTCAACTTGTTTCCTAGAGCCCTACCCATTGGTCCACTTTCAGCTGCCAATAGGCTTGGAAACTTGTCGGGGAATTTCTGGCCTGAGGATCCAACTTGTTTGCAGTGGCTCGACCAACAACCACCTGGTTCAGTCATATATATTGCATTTGGTAGTTTCACTGTTTTTGACCAAATCCAGTTCCAAGAGTTGGCTCTGGGGCTTGAACTCACCAACAGACCCTTCCTTTGGGTGGTCAGAGAAGATATTACAAAGGGGAAACACCATGTTTTCCCACAAGGGTTTATGGAAAGAGTGGGAAATCGAGGTAAGATGGTGAGTTGGGCACCACAAGGAGAAGTGTTGAAGCATTCTTCCATTGCTTGCTTTGCAAGTCATTGTGGGTGGAACTCCACACTTGAAGGAGTAAGCAATGGAGTTCCCTTCTTGTGTTGGCCTTACTTTGCTGATCAGTTCCTGAACCAGAACTACATTTGCGATATCTGGAAGGTCGGTCTGAAATTCGAAAAGGACGAACGAGGGATCATCGGAAAAGAAGAGATCAAAACCAAGGTGGAACGATTAGTTGGTGATAATAACATCAGAACAAGAGTTGTTGAACTGAAGCAAAAGGTTACCAAGAGTGTGGCTGAAGGTGGTAATTCAGACATGGTATTAAAAAAATTTGTTCAGTGGTTAAAAATATAAACCAAACAAGGATTGCAGTTGCAGTTGCGGTTTCAAGTAGCTGAGCTAAGATCATATTTCGATCATCGATTAAAATAATTGGTCTTTTCCTCCTTCCATTATTTACAATCGTGATTTTAATTCGAATAAAGATGTTTTTTTTAATGAGGCAGGCTTATAATTATAGTAACAGCCTTGGTTTCTGCTATTTGCAGAAATGGAGTTGAAAATTATACTCTATAAATATTTTGTGTGATATTTCAGAAAAGTTAAATTTCTGAATTTTTGGTCAACAAAATCCTCTAAAGTGGTCTTATTTTTATAATATTTAAAAATAAAGACTAAATTAGGATTTAAGATTAAAAATAAAACATAACTTAGACTCGTAAAAGAAGAAAACATAAATGTTTCTTAACAAACAAGTTTCCTTGTAGAACAAGATATTTTATTAAATATTATCTCCAGAAGAGTATTAAGTTTATCCTTGTTTGGTTGAATTAGGGAGCATGAAAATAACAAAACTATGCAATAAATTAAATCAACTCAAAATTTCTAATTTCAAACTAATAAAAGATCTTATGAAATAAACCTTTTATATATCTTAAAAAGTATGTCATCTAATATAAAATAATCCTCTTAAACAATTAACATAAATTCGCCTCTAGTTTAAGGGTCATTTAATCTCATTTAATTTATTTTAGTATGAAATTTTTAAAAAATTAAATGAGATTTTTATGGAATTAGTATAATTTTTAATAGAAATATTAGAATTGATCTCACTTAATTTGTTTAGATATAAAGTCAATAATATTTATATTATAGTAGTATGAAAATTCTCGTAATCCAAAATCTATTCTAAATCTCTAACTAGTGGTAGACTCAGAAAAATATTTGAGGGTGAACATAAATAATATTTTAAAATTTCAGAGTACGGCATGACTCATAAATATATATTTTTTAAATTAACTCATAAAATTTTAAAAATTAAAGATAAATATATAAACTTTAAAAAGTTTAGGGTGAACCTATACCGACCACCCTACTCAATACCTACATCCGCCACAGTGGCGGATCTATTACTTGGTTAGCCCACCCTGAAATTTAAATTTAACTTGTTAAATGTTTATTTTATATATTAGTCCACCCTGAATATAATTGGTATCCACCCTAAATTAATTGATGCCATTATTTTTATCCAATTACCTATGAAGATAATTTATCAATAAACTAATTTCTTAGATGATGACGTAATTAAGAGGTAATTAATTTAAAATTAATAACGCTAAAAGAAAGTGACGTTCTTCTTTTAATACCGTAGAAAACACCCATCCTCAAAAACTTTTCTGAATCCGCCACCTTCTTTAACTCTACTGTATAAAAATCCTAACTTTACTGCCGGTTAGAAATAGTAGTAACCATCATGAGTTGGAAGAATCTTTGAAAACTTGATTCCACCACGTGGGAAATAAGATTAATGAAGTATTGTACGTACTTTTAAAAGCACGAGAGGACAAAGATGACACTAGGGATAACAATGGATCTGGATCCGATTCGAATCTATAGATTTAGATCCGTTTTATAAGGTTTGGATCCTAAAATTTTAAATCCGATAGATCTGGGTCGAATCTGGGTCTTCTGATTAAAATACGGATCTGGATTTAACATTTAAGATCCGAACCTAGACCCGGATCCGTTTACCTATTTATTAAAAAACCCACCTTTAGTTTTAAAATATATATAAATATATAATTATAGGTTTTATATTTCACATTATTCTCTAATATAATTTTTATTTATTTATGACAAAAAGACTTTTTGAATGAATATATGTTTGTTCTACTATTAACGAAAATTGTGATGATGGTGCGGAAATGGTAAATATCTTGATAAGTTATATAATAAAGTTATTATATTGCATACCTTTAATATTAATATTTAAAATTCACAAATATTATTTTCATAAAATATTTTTTTTTCTTTAGTTGGTAGTTTATTGTTTATTTTAGGATGTTTATCGTTTAAGTAGTGATGAAGATTAATACTCTAAAAAATAAAAGTACGATATTCGGTTTGCGACAGTAAAATATTTTATGATCTACATTTCTTAATATTTGTGTAATTATTGAGTTTTTTTAAAATTTTAATTTATCGTTTTTTTATCCTGATACTAATTTATTGAAATTAATCTTTTCTTCATCGAAGTTGTGATGTAAAATTAACTAATGATAGTTTTATTACGATAAAAAATAGGTCAAATAGTCATTTTTTAATATATCCATTTTGGACCCGTTTTAGACCCGGATCCGTAAAATCCATTGGATCTGGATCTATATCTCAATTTTTTAGACCCACGAATCTAGGACGGATCTAGATTTATGATATAAAAATGGATTTGAATCCAACTAGATCCGGTCCAGATCCGACCCGTTGTCATCCCTAGATCACACACATTGAATTAAAATATGCATGTGGATATATGTTTATATATATATATGGTATGAGTCATTTTTTAGGTAACTTTAAGGTAGACGTATCCAAGACAAGTATGGTGCAATTCATATTGATTTGAGAAATCAATAATCATTAATTTAAAATATGATATTGATTTGGAAATCAATAATCAATTAATTTGTCCATTTATCTCTCCGGCTGTTGTTCTTATGATTTTCCATTAACCACTCTTGGAGTATGCATTTTAAAAGGTCATGTAAGTGTAGAAAATCAGGTCAAGAAATTTCCGAAACCCAATTACTTACAGTGAAACTTGTCTGACTCCGACGCCGACTAGAGATGAATGCGGCAGAGAAGGTGGTGTGCGTGACCGGAGCGTCTGGTTACATAGCTTCATGGCTCGTTAAGCTCTTGTTGCAGCGTGGTTACACTGTTAGAGCCACCGTTCGTGACCCAAGTTTGTAACTTTCTCGTTTTCTTTTATAAGGAAAGAAATTTCCTGTTTGTTTCAGTTTGAATTCAGTTGGACAACAGCATATTTAATGTTTGAAACATGCAACAGATGATCCAAAGAAGACAGAACACTTGGTTTCACTTGATGGAGCTAAGGAAAGGCTTCATTTGTTCAAAGCAGAGTTGTTAGACGAAGGATGCTTTGATTCTATTGTGGATGGATGCCAAGGTGTTTTCCATACTGCCTCCCCTGTTCTCTTTTCAGCTTCTGATCCACAGGTCCATTCTTTCGTTATCTAATTCGATTTGGTTTTTCGTCTCGTGTTGCTCTTAATCTGATCCAATAGGGACACGATGGGACGGATATAAGATTTTATGAAGTGTTACGAAATAATGGATTCATGTGTTGTGATAACTTATTGTCATTGAATTTCCATGCATTTTCAGGCTGAATTAATTGATCCTGCAATCAAGGGTACACTCAACATTCTTAAATCATGTGCAAAAGTGCCTTCCATCAAGAGAGTTGTCTTGACAGCTTCCATTTCCTCAGTTCTGCACAACGGAAAACCTTTGACTCCTGATGTTATGGTCGACGAGACCTGGTTTTCGGATTCAGGTTTTTGCCAGGAAAATAAGGTATGTCCATACTTTGCCAAACTTTTTTTTCATGTGTTAAAGTATAGTCATAGGTAATGTTCCTTTGGTTTTTCCAGCTGTGGTATATGCTCTCAAAAACTTTAGCAGAGGAAGCAGCTTGGAGGTTTGCCAATGATAACCGGATCGATCTGGTTGTACTTAATCCCGGTTTCGTGATCGGTCCTCTTTTACAGCCAGTTCTAAATACCAGTTCAGAATCTATTCTCTCCCTCACAAGAGGTAATATTTTAACCTGTTGAGAAGCACATAATGACATAAAATTTTCTTTCTTATCTGTATGAACCAATGGAACTATATATAACTGATGCTAGACCCTTCCAAGGATTCTTAAAGATCTAAAATCTTTTGGATACAGGAGAACACACTTTTCCTACTTCCAGTTATAAGTTTGTTGATGTTCGAGATGTTGCACATGCGCATATTCTAGCATTTGAGGTTCCATCAGCCACTGGCAGATATTGCCTAGTCGACAGAAATGTTCAGTTTCTGGAGGTTCTGAAGACCTTGAATGAACTTTATCCTACTTTGGGACTTCAAGAAAAGTAAGCAATCCTGTTGTCTTGCTATTTAGTACCAAGTGTTGCTCGGTTGCAAGATCCTACTTTGCGACCCGAACATTGTTTGATTGATGATTGAATTGCTGATAAGAGTTATGTTTTCTTTTGTTCATGCAGACGTGAAGATCTTGACAAGCCTGTTGAGCCTATTTTCCAGATATCACATGAGAAAGCAAAAGAAAGTTTGGGTCTGGGATTCATTGCTTGGAATGTTAGTCTGAAGGAAACCATAGAAAGCTTGAAGGAGAAAGGCTTCTTAAGCTTCTGAATCTGGGTTGTAATGTCCATCAAGTTGGATTGGAACATGTTATTTCTAATATGTACTTGAAATAAGATATTATATGATATCAATTGCATTGGTTTTCGCTGCTTGTATGAACATTCTTGAGTAACATGAGTGATGGCTGTAGAAACAATAATCTTACCGTGACTAAGGTTGATGACAGTGACCGTAATGAAAGTGAATTAAATAATTTTCCAGATTGCTATATGACCTCAAAAACTTTAGCAGAGGAAGCAGCCTGGAAGTATGCAAAGGAAAATGAGATAGACTTGGTTGTACTTAATCCAGGATTTGTGCTTGGTCCTGTTTTACAACCGGTTCTGAATGGCATTTCCGAGGTGGTTCTAGCCTCTAGGCTTCACAAAAGGTACCGTTGTAGACCATTCCGGGAGTTCTTCATCCATGCCATCTTTGCTTGTATGAACGTTTAAAATGTTCTGGATACACGAGAAAACACTTTTCCTAGTTAAACTTACTGGCTTGTTGATGTTTGAGATGTTGCATACGTGCATATTCAAGCATTCGAGATTCCTTCGGCTACTGGTCGATATTGCCTAGTCGAAAAAGTTGTGCAGTTTCCTAAGATTCTGAAGCCCTTGAATCAATTTTATCCTACCTTGTGCTTTCAAGCAAAGTAAGCAGTTGTGTTACCTTGCCAATTTAAATTCATGACAGATGTGAAGATGATGACATTGACAAGCCTCTTGAGCCTAGTTTCAAGGTATCCCAGGAGAAGGCAAAAAGTTTGGGTGTCAGCCTCATTCCTAGGGGATGTTGGTCTGAGGGAAACTATTGAAAGCTTGAAGGAGAAAGGCTTCTTGAACATCTGAATTGTTACTTCATTTTAATGTTTCGTCTTGTTCAGAACATGTTATTTCTGGTATGTATTTATGAACGTCTGCCGTGCCGGTTGTATAATTCGTGCCTCGGGGACTAAGTTTCAAGCATTTGGAACTGTATTTAGTACCATATATGGTTAATAACGTTTGGTTTGGTTTCTAAAAGTGAATAATCCATCTTGTTTTCATCCGTAGGAAAAAAAACTTGGATCATCCTGATGTCTCAAACGCTACCTTTGGCTAAAATTACGTAACAGTTCAACTATGACTATCTATCTGTATTTGGCAGCAGCTAGCAGGACAACTATGCTACAAATAGTTTACATGCATGTATGAATGTAATGATGTATGTGTATATATATCTGAATTGCCAGTAGCAGCAGCAGCATTTTTAGTAGGAACATTAACTATTGACTATGGAGGGATGAAGTCCTCGTCTGCCTCAGAATGCCGATGTCGTTGGATGACCAAGATGGAACCTTTGAAATTCATTTCTGGAGATGCCAAGAGATCTCCAACCGACCCGAGCTCTGGACACTCCTCCCAATCGCTCAAACCGGTTGTCAAGGGGCAATTCCGCCTCCCTCCCTTCCCTACTATCACCAATGAATACATTTCCTCTAATATCTCTCTTATAGCCGCTACCGTCTCCGCTCCATTGCTCACATGCTTCTCGACCAAACTGGCTTGACCCTGAGCGACATACCTGTTATAAAAGGTATCCACAAAGGCATTGTCTATCTCGTTCTCTGCCCCGACATTTGATATTGCCATGATCACCTCCTCATCCTTGAGGGAAGCATTGTTGATCCATGAGTTGTGCATACTTGAATGTGTTTGTATGAAGCGGAACACCGTCAAATTAACTTGACTGTGCGTCAACATTCTCTTGCTACATGCTAAAGCCTCACGATCATCGGGGCCACTGAAGAAGAACGTCGCTATGTTTTGCACAGACAGAGAGCCGTGCGGTTGTTGGAACCCAGTATGTCCACGGTCTACAAAGATACCTACTGAACACGGGGCATCCCGGATAACCTTGTGGTTTATAGCCCTTATTTCCTCCATGGTGTTCTCCATTTTCCCATCAATTCTTTGGTGCCTATGAAATGGAAGGAGTACAATAGCCACACGCAGGTCCTTAGCCCATTCACGTACATCTTGGTCTATGGTTTGTAAGGATGATACAATCTTAGATTGTTGGACCAAGATTTTTGTTTCTGAAATGAACGAGTCGAGAGCGTCGCTGATCTCGATGAGATCATTTCCACCGTACTCTTCATCGTCGCTATATTGATCACCGTCTTCCAGTTGATGATACATCAATTTGCTTTTCTTCTTCTTGGGAAGCTCCACTAGATGCATCAGGTAAGGCTTGATAGGTGCATTTTGACAGCCACCCAACGCCGAGAAAAGGCTAACATGACCCGAAACTTGGCGTGGAATGTACACACAAGCCAGCACCCGGAGCTCGCTCTCCGGATTAAGTATTTCGAGGGTGGTAGGATAATGTGCAAAACACACGTCTCTGTTCAACAAAATGGCAACCACTGGCGCTATGATCAATGTATTGAGAATCACTACGCTCACGAACAAATCGTGAATGTCTTCTTCCCACAGCTTCTGCAGCAATCAAACTACAGAAAATCAGCCATCAAATATGCATACTATGAGGCATGAGCCAGAGCATTTGTATTAATGATTATTAGGTGGTAAATTGGCAGTAGAGAATTAGTAACGTTACACCGGGTATAGGAGTATTGATGATTATAAGGTCGTAATTGCCTTTCATGTTCAGTAATAAAGCAAGGATTAGAGATTCGCTCCTCGGGATCTTGAGGTAATAACAAGCGGCAAGCGTACCGACAATTCTCGTGCCGGCACTGAGGAGGAGGAGGAGGACGGTGAGAACAATTGTCAGCTTGTTAAAGATATTGGTTATATTGAATTGGAATCCTGCGTAGCCGAAGTAAACGGGTAGTACGAAGGTGTTTACGGCGTATGTGAGCTTATGCAGCAATGTCCTACAGGTTTTGCATTCCCTGGGGAACATAAGGCCTACCAGGAAACAACATGTTATAGATGTGTAGCCAGTGTTTTCCAAAATCACAGACACACTTGTAAGAAGAAACATGATGATGAAAATTTCACTGTTGGTGACAAATCTATTGTGCCGGTTCCTTCTGTTGAAAAACAACGATAGATACTTGTTGAGAATGATGATACTCCCTGTGACCACGACGACCAGGAGTGCTTTCTGGAATTTCTGGGAAGATGAGGAGGACATTAGCATAGAGACGAACACGACGCAGGACATTTCATTGAAAAGGGAAGTATACATCGCCAATCGGCCTAAATCGGCGGTGTCGGATTTGGTTTCAGCAATCATCCGAAGGACTACGGGCGAGGCCGAATTCGCCAAGACCGTGAAGATGAGAAGGTAGAACGTGAGGTGATTCTCAGACACATTGAACACCTTGATAAGCAACCACAAGAGAGGTCCAGAGAAGATGCAGGCCAAGATCGAACCCCCTCCAGCAATGATACTCACGACACGAATGTTGCGCTTTAAATAAGGAATATCGGTCTCCAACCCAATGGAGAACATGAACAGCATCCGACATAAGAAGGAGAAGAACATATAGTATTCTGCAGAGGAAGCCTGTATGAAGAAATCCTTGACATCGCTTATACGAGACAACAATGTCGGACCGACCACAACACCGGCCTGCTCGTCCACAAGAACAACATCATTCACCTATGCATATATATATATATATATATATATATATATGTATGTCTGAAAATCAAAATGTATGCATAATGACGATGAAAGGCTCACCAGAAGTTGTGCAAAAGGACCAGGTTGTCCCAAGGGTTTGAAGAGAATATGAAAAATATGGGAGATGACGAGAATGCAGGAGACCTGAAAGCTGCTGGTGACCCAGGGATTAAATGAGTCGCCTGATCGGCACATTAGATTTTCTGTTCTCTCCATCTTCTCTTCTTGATCTTTGGTTTATAGGGACGACAATGGCTTCTGCACTAACAAGACGAAAACATAGGTTTCCAGGAACAGGAAGGAAAGAAAGAAAGGTCAGGCTCCTTCCTTTCCACAGCCCGATCCTGTCTTTGTCTCCTTTGTTTTCTGATGGACGACCTCTGTCCCGGAAGACTTGGTCATATAAAACCGGAGGGATGTTTTCCTTTCCTTTCCTTTTATATATACATGATTTTGCAAACAAATTAGTAATATGAAAGCAATGCCAACTCCTCGTTCTTTTATAAATAGCTCACATTTTATCAAATATAATATCAGTTGAGTAACGGTTAACACGTGACATGACAAATTTAGATGCCATAAGATACTCATATGATACTTTTGCATGTAAAAAAATATTTACATAATATAATGACATAAAAGAATGATATTTTTTTCTATTAAAAAAAAAGAAATTGAATAAACCAAAATTTGTTTTTAGTTAATATTTTAGAATGAATACCTAAACATTCAAAAGGAAAACGCATCAAAAGAACTAATTTCGGTTTATCATGCTTGCATGGATGTGGTTTCTTAGGTAAAACAAGAAGATCAAGAAGAAGGGTATTCAAATTTCAATGTTCACAGTGATATGAAAAATATATTATTTATTTCTAAAAATAATAAATTGGCCGTTTAATCTGGGATTAGCAATTGTTTTGGGATAATTCAATAACGAAAGTGACCAAAATGTAACTTTTAAAAGTTGAATACTTAAAATTTTAAAAAATAAACAGAAGTGAAAACCAGTGTAGTTTTCTCTAATATGTATATACACATTAGACACATTTTCTACACTGCTACCTTTAAGTTAACCAACAGTAATAGTTCCATCTGAAAGCCAAGAACCAGATGATTTAAAAAAACTACAGAAACTTGAATCATAGAGTATATACATTATAGAACACAGATTTCTGTTTTACCTCGATGTTAACGAGCAGTTCCAAGTGAAATCCAATTTGCAAATCACATACCAAGATTTCGTTTTGTGGCTTCCATTTTCAACAAAAGATCTTTAATATCTGCTTCCACTCTTGTCTTCATACTGTAGTATTCCCTGTAAGCTTTTTCTAGAGCTTGGCATTCTTCAATCTTATGTTTATGTGTTTCTTCAGCCTCAGCCAAGCGCAGTTTCGCGACTCTACTCCTGTACTCTTCTTCAATCGTTTCATCTTTTGCTATTGCAATTCGTTTCAGGCCTTCTGCTTCTCTTCTTGCATCATCGGCACGTGTTTGGTACATTTTGGTTTCCTCCTGTTTGATTCTTATGAAGCTATCCAGTTCCGGCAAAAATAGTTGCTTCTGAGCACTCCTCTGCAACTCTGACTCGGAAGGGCATTTGTTGGGCCGGTCAGTTAGGTCAACATGGAAACTAGGAAGCAAGCTAGACGAGCTTTCCAATTGAGGAGTTTTATCAGAATACACAGATTTGAGATGTGTAGCATCCTGACTTCTCTCTGCTATCCCTTTGATTCTTTTGCCTTCTGCTTTTCCAGACGAAACAGTTGCATTGCCAGGCTTGAAAGAATTACTGTCTGCAACCAGTACAAATGATAATAGTTTCCGGTTAAATGGCATTTGGACTCATAATAGTTCAGTTCCAGTGCAGCAATCAGAATGACTACTAAATGATCTGTCTGATTTCTAGATAGATGTTGCAAACAAACCATATGGTGCTAGTTCTAGTAATTTTCTAACATTGCTTGCTATAATAATAATGATGACGATGATGATCATAACAAACCAAATTTACTCTTACTACGATCAAAATAATGTTATTGAACTAGTTTGGGGGTACCCAAAAGAGAAAAAAACTTGGCACATCAAATAGTCATTGGGAAAGGATTGTTCCCAACTTTCCATTTTGTACTCAACCACAGTTCACAGACACAAGTTCTCACAATGATGACAGCTTTCCATCAACCACTAACATCTTGGGAAGTTCAGATCAATCCATATGATCCAAGAAAAGAGTATAAAAGTTCTTGAGAGCAAGTTTTTATTTACCAACATAAGTTAGTTATGGAGAAAGGGTGAACACTTTGACCAAACCAATTTGGAAATTAATGCATAAACATTTTATAAATTCCTATATAAAAAAAGCTTACCAGTTAGGAAGTTCAATATTTGAGTATAAACCTCAGGAAGGTCCGACTTATTTACTAATCTAAGCAGCAACTGGTCAGCAAGTTCATGAAGCCGTTTCCCTCTCACGTCTTTGCTGCCACAAAAGATCCTCTTGACATATTCAAGTTCCTTGGAAAAGGTTTCAAGCGTCCAATCCTTTGCAAAATTCTGAAAAACCTCCTTTACAAAGCCAAACATCTCAGAAGGGTGATCACAGGCAACACAATGAGACTGCATCTCAGCTGCCCCATGTCCATTCCTAATATAAGATTCCCTTAAACCACAGTCCACATGGCACCAATGAAGACACACATCACAACCAACCCAACTACAAGTATTGGATGCCATATCAAATCTTGAACATACAAGACACATACAAGCGCTGCAAAAACCATTCTTCTTTGAGCAAACCTTGCAATCACATTCATCCACAGGAAGAGAACTCCGGCAAGTAAGATTACTGCATCTCAAGTTCAGAAAGACCTCGGCCAAATCAGAAGATGAAACACTATTGTCTACCTGAAGATACTCAGGGAGACCCGTTTTCAAGGCAGTCAAGATTTCCAATTGAGCACGGTGACATTTTAGAAGCATTTCCAGTGTTAAATCAGACCGGCTCCTTAGGGCCTCCTGAAATGCCTGCAGTTCTCCATGCTTACCTGCATTTAACATAATCTCACGAATGCCCTCTTTTAGACAGGCAATTGATTGTCCTTCCATTTCATGACACTTCCTAGCCATAACATGGATGGGCTCAAAAACCATCCTGCTTAATATAGTCTCAACAAAATCAGCTCCACCAATCAGAAGTTGTTCTTGATCTTTTTGGCTACTGCTCCAGTATAAACCACCACCGTGCTTCTCTCTTGTGGCTTGCTTCTTGTCATAGCTGTAAAATGAACCATTTTGGTGAGACCTGACATCATTCTGTTTATGAAAACTCAAATGCCTCTCAAGTCCACTGGGTGCCTTTGAGCTTCCCTCAAAACTGTGAATGTTTTGTGCTTGAACAGCCTGACTGTTTGTAATGCCTGGAAATGCTGAAGATTGACTGAAAGATCCATTACCAGTCCTCAAAATCCTCTGAAACATAGGAACATCTTTCTGCTGGTACTCGTTCTGAGACTGCCATGATCCTTGAGAAAGTTGATCGGCTCCCTGCACTATGGGGCGACTATGAACAGATTGTTCATAGTTATCCATCGTATTTTGAGTCAAAGAACAACTTGGATTGTGGTAAAATGACAGGGAACCTGAAAAGGACATGGATGCAGTAAACCCATCAGAGTTGGTGTGAAATGTGTTCGTCAAGGACTGCGCACTCCTCCCGTGGCTAGTTGAGCCAGGAGCTGAATCTGTATGTTGAACACCAATAGGCAACAACACATTTGGTAAACTAAGAGAAAGATCAAGTGATTCCAACGCCAGCTTCTCTTCTTTATGCTTATCAGCACCTGATTGTTCTTCCTTTTCCACTCTCCTAACAGGAGAGCAAGAGAACAACTCAAAACCCTTCGTACTAGGCCCTTCCATGTCAAGATCTTCATGGTTAGATACTCTTTCAGTCCAAACCACATTCTCTGCAGAATCAGTTACATTAGCCGATTCAACAGCAACCCCTTTTCCTTTATCCTTGATGTTCCAACTCAAACCTATCTCTATCATATCAATACTTATTTTATGGTCACCATTTTCCTCTACAACACCCTTAGTAAAATTTCCTGCCTCACATTCCTTATCCAGTCTCTCAAGATCAATTGCTTTATCCCCCTTACACCTCTCTTCCAAACAAGAAGACTTCTGCGCAACTGCATCTTTCGTACTATCGCCCTCACATTTACCCTCAACCTTCACACCTTCTTCCTGCATTTCAATTTCATCACCATCCACATTATCAATCTTATCATCATTACCACTATCACCATCATTTAAATTCTTTCCACAATCTTGCAACTCATCATCTACCTTCTCCACGCTTTTTTTGTCCCTCTCCTTATTAACATCTTCCACAACCTCCCCATTTGAATTCATCTCACCTCCATCATTCTCGGGTTTTTTATGACAACCCTCTTTCCCATCACTTCTACCCCTTGACTCAGTAGCCAATTCATGTTTAGACTTAACCTGAGGTTCATTAACTAATTCATGTTGTGGCTTAGCCTGAGGTCCGGTAGCTAATTCATGTTGTGGCTTAGCCTGAGGTCCGGTAGCTAATTCATGTTGTGGCTTAGCCTGAGGTTCAGTAGCTAATTCATGTTGAGGCTTAGCCTGAGGTTCAGTAGCTAATTCATGTTGAGGCTTAGCCTGTGGTTCGGTAGCTAATTCATGTTGTGGCTTAGCCTGAGGTTTGGGATCAAACTCACCTTCCTCCATCTCACTACCAGTATCACTCTCCACCAGTGTTTCCTCACTCTTCTTTACCTCCCCACCACCACCATCGACACTCTTAGACTGCTCACTGGCAGAATCCCTTGACCTTGATGGCGACCTGGACTTTGACTTGGTGCTTCTCCTCCTCATTTCTTCCCTCTCCCTTGACTCGCCAACCACTTTCCCTGCTACTAAAGAATCCCTGGACCAACTTGATGACTTCACATCCCTAACCTCCCTCAGTTGCAGCTTACTACTACTACTACCTCTGTTCTCGTTAATTCCATACCTTTGCCACGAGCTCCCACTTTCACGCCAGTTTCGATCTCTTTCTGATCGGAACCCCTTTGGAAAATCTCTCCGAGAACCACGGAAACTCTCCGATCTGCGGAGGCTACCACTACTACCACCATCTCTCTGTAACAATTAAACTCTAATTTTCGCCTATCAAAGCTCTCAAAATCATGCTCTGCTCGCTTCCGAAACATCCTCTCCCGGCTGCTATCCTCATCAGGCACAGATTGCTCTCGATCATACCGAGAAGAAGAAATCAAACTGCTTTTGGTTCGGCCATTACTATCAGAGGCTGAAGATGGCTTGTAGTAAAAGCCGCAGTTACTGCTGCTTCGAGATGAACGAATCTGATCCTGACTCCATTCTTTGCTTGCATTTTTCTCATAGGAATCGAGATCGCCGCTCGATCTCAACCGCTTCATCTTTCTGCATATAAAGAACAACTTCCCCCTAAAATCAAAAATGAAAAATGAAAAACAAGGTGATAACAGCAATATGATAGTTGGCAAATAGAATATAAACCCTAATTTAAAATGAGAAAGCAAAATACTTAACCTTAGGATGTGAATACCTGGAAAATTTCCAAAATTGACGTCGAATTCACCGATCTCACAATGTTAGCCGGGAGAGAGCCATTGTTTCATTTCCCGGTGAAGTTAAATTCAAATTTAAGGGATAATTGTACTTAAGGTTTCTAACTAAAAACCCTATTTTTTTAGATTGGGGAGCTGGAAAGGGGAGAGGAGAGGAGAACAGAGGAAATTGAAGAAGAACGTCTTTTGTATTTTGGAGGGGTATAATTGAAAATATCATGTTTTTGAGGGGTGTTTTTGGAAAAAAGTTGGACGACAAAGAAAAAGACATTTTTATGTGAGTCAAGTCAACTACTTGCCTTGCTTTATCGCTTAGAATTCAAACTCTGTTCTTTTTTAGGTCTAACTATGCTCTAAGTACTTCTATTCTTTATTTATTTACAATTTAGTCCTTTTGACTTTTAATTCCATGAATTCAATCCTTCTACTCTTGATTAAAAATTGAAATCTAAATGATAACATTTTCACATTTGTATGAAATTTAAAAATATTTAAGAACTCATTAATTATTTTGGTAATAAATAATGGTATTATTCAATTTTTATAATTGTGATCAAATTGGTAAAAGTGTAAACATTAAGGGTTCCAAATATTTATATCATTCAATTAAATATTTATGTCATTCTTGTATTAGCAAGTTAATTGTGTAGTAATTAAAATAATCAAACTTAATTAGGCTTTCTTTGTCATTAAAGTGTGAACGTGAATAAAAGTTAAATTTTTTAATTGTGAATAAACTATCGTTTAAAGTATAAAATTAAACGGGTATTGCCCGTTCAGCGTCAAACCTTAATACGTTTGTCATTATTTTTCCGTTTGGTTGGTAAACGCTTGTTAAAAAATAACCGTAAACGAAGTTTTAATCGATTAATAAACAAGTAATTTTCTTATTTTAGTGGTCAAAACATAATTTAACTAATACTCGAGTTACTATAGTTATAGTTTACCTTTTTTAGAGGCTTAAGGCATAAGTTTATTTTGTGACGTTCTATATCCCACTTTGTTTATTTTAATTGAAGTCCTAAATATTTTTTAGTCAAATATATCTATTTTAATTGACCTATTTTTTAACTATTTTAAAATAAAATGTCTGGAATATTATACCAGGTAGAACAGAAATGTTTTAGAACAAATTGTAAGGGTCATTTTTGTATATCCAAAATAAAA
Organism: Abelmoschus esculentus; assembly: GCA_035048815.1. Classification (NCBI taxonomy): domain Eukaryota; kingdom Viridiplantae; phylum Streptophyta; class Magnoliopsida; order Malvales; family Malvaceae; genus Abelmoschus; species Abelmoschus esculentus. Next base: position 15,989,033 of record JAUCBN010000031.1, read on the forward strand.
ATTTTACTTACTGCTGAACATTATTAATATTAAATATCGTTGAACATCAATAAATTAATTAATAAAAATTTAAAATTTTAAGAATTTAATATATAATTAATAAAAGAGTGATAAACTCAACATATAATTAATAATTGTGTGATTAGTCATTTAAATTTTTATTCTTTATGAATTAATTTAATAATATTCAACGATATTCAATATTAACAATATTTAACAGTGTTCGACGCCCGTTATAACTAGGAACATAGGGGGCTATATAAAAAGGCTTTCCCCCACCTCATTATTTACTTCGTCTTGAGTTTTGCTCTCAAGCTATATACTCTGTTTTCCCGACGTTTTCAACATTCAAAAAAGTACTGAGCTGTCGCTCGGGTTTCAACCACGTTCTCTTTCTTGATCTACTATTTCTCGAACATTCACGTTTTCGTCTTAATCCAAACCTGTTAGCTTGAACCGAATAGGCTTAACTTAGGCGCCTATTCATGTAAAATGGGACGTTTAAGATCGCATATCCCGGTTTTAAACCTAGGGACGTGACAAGACTCATCTATAAAAAATAATATTAATTTATAAACAATCCCCCATTTAAAATATTTCAACATTTTCCGTCCCACGAAGGAAAGAGAAATCGATTTGACTCTCATATTGACTAATTCAAATCATTGTCGGCAATCTTATAATCCACTCAGTCACTTCTAAATAGTGTCTTAGTTAGGGTTAATAAATTTTTGGTAAAATATATATTTATTTATAAAATATATTAGATTTATAATTTTGTCTTCCGATAATATGATCATTAAGAATTAAATTTAAATTCTTAAAAAAATAATATATTTTATTATTGTATTTAACCTTTATTATAATATCTTATCAAGTTTTAATATATTATTTAATTTTTTTAATTAAATATTTGAATTTAATTTTTTACTTCTAAATTGATTAAAATTTGTAAATAGCAATTAAAAGATCAAGTTTTATATTAAATTGGATAAAAAAATAGTTACCAAATAAAACTTTGAATTCAAATTTATCTAATTAGATCTAGAAAAATTACATATCAAATATCAACATATATGTCTAACCCTTAATAGAAAGAAAAAATATCTCAACAGTAAAAAAAAAAACCATCACTTTATTTTTATGTATAAAAATTTGATATAAGGTTTATGAGTTTAAATCTAATATTTAAAATTTAAGATTTAAAAACTAGAGAAATATAGTTAAGAATTCATATTTTAACGTATAAATTTTAAAACTAAAATTATATAAACAAAAATTTTATCAACGCTTACGTATAAATTACCGTATTCCGACTTCAACCAATCGGAAGCAAAACTTTTTGCTTGTTTTTTTCATGAAATGGATAAATTATATCATGAGTCTGACACATCACATTATTCGTGATCCCTAATCAATGAAAACTACTCATTTCACTACTAATCATTCATGTTATTAATTTAAGTTTCAAAAATATATTATTTAAATGATAAAAAAATAATAGAAATTGAAGAGAAAAAAAAATAAAAGATAGTAATAAAGTGAACGGTTATGATTGGATGAAATCATAACTGATATAATAAGTCAGACTCATATAATTTTTCTCCATTAAATGAGACTTGTCCACTTCATTGGTAATAATCCAAGTAGTTTGGTCAAACACAAACACTTCCATCCCACAATTTAGTTTTCACATCAACGTCAACGCCAACACCATGCAGGCACCTTTGTCCTTGTAGAGCCGAAAGGGGAGTGAATGGCTGCTTTTCCTTTATACGTCCATTTACAATCACTTGTTTTTTCATGTGACATTCATAACAAGACGAATACTTTTTTTGTGTAAAAATTACACATAAATACGAATCATAATGTATACAAATTAAACACATTTTCTACACCTACACTGACCTTTTAAGTTAGACAACAGCAACAGTTCCAAGTGAAAGCCAACGAGCAAATCACACGCCAAGATTTCGTCTAGTGGCTTCCATTTTCAACAAAAGATCTTTAATATCTGATTCCATTCTTGTCTTCAGACTGTAGTATTCTCTGTAAACTCTTTCTAGAGATTGTAATTCTTCAAATCTTTGTTTATGTGTTGCTTCAGCCTCAGCCAAGCGTAGTTTAGCAACCCTACTCCGGTACTCTTCTTCAATCTTCTCACCCTTTGCTATTGCTATTCGTTTCAGGCCTTCTGCTTCACTTCTTGCATCATCAGCGCGTGTTTGGTACATTTTGGCTTCCTCCTGTTTGATTCTTATGAAGCTATCCAGTTCAGGTAAAAAGAGTTGTTTTTGAGCACTACTCTGCGGCTCTGGCTCTAAAGAGCGTTTGTCAGGCAGGTTGGTTAGGTCAACATGGAAACTAGGAAGCAGGCTAGATGAACTTTCCAATTGAGGAGCTTTATAGGAATAAACAGATTTGAGACATGTAGCATCCTGACTTGACCTAGCTACCACATTCATTCCTTTGCCTTGTTCTTTTCCAGACAAACCGGTGGCGTTGCCAGGCTTGAAAGAATGACTATCTGCAACCAGAACAAAACATGAAGTTTTTGGTTTAAGGGCATCTTGTCTCATAGTAGTTCAATTCCAGTGCAGTGATCAGAATGATAACTAAATGATTTATATCTGGTTTATAGATAGATGATGCTAACAAATGCCCCAAGGTGCTAGTTCCAGTATTTTCTACCATTGAAATTTTTATATAATAATAATAATCATAACACATCAACTGTACTCTCGATACAATCAAAATAATGTTATTGAACTAGTATGGGGGAACCCAAAAACGCAAAAAAATTAACACGTCAAGTACATGTTTCATTTTGTTTACTGGCATCAGTCCTGCATAAACAATAAACATTTTATAAACTCGGCATAAAAAAGGGGAAAAACTTACCAGTAAGGAAGCTCATTATTTGACTAAAAGCCTCAGGTAGGTCCGACTTATTCGTCAATCTAACAAGCATTTGGTCAGCAATTTCATGCAACCGTTTCCCTCTTATGTCTTTACTTCCACAAAAGATCCTCTTGACATATTCAAGTTCCTTGGAAAAGGTTTCAAGCGTCCAATCCTTTGCAAAATTCTGAAAAACTTCCTTTACAAAGCCAAACATTTCAGAAGGGTGATCACAAGCAACACAATGAAACTGCATCTCAGACACATCATGTCCATTCCTAATATGAGATTCCCTTAAACCACAATCCGCATGGCACCAATGAAGACACACATCACAACCAACCCAGCTACAAGTATTGGATGCCATGTCAAAATTTGAACATACAAGGCACATACAAGCACTGCAAAAACCATTCTTCTTCGAGCAAACCTTGCAATCACATTCATCCACAGGAAGAGAACTCCGGCAAGTAAGATTACTGCATCTCAAGTTCAGAAACACCTCAGCCAAATCAGAAGATGAAACACTATTGTCTACCTGAAGATACTCAGGGAGACCAGTTTTCAAGGCAGTCAAGATTTCCAATTGGGCACGATGACATTTTAGAAGCATTTCCATTGTTAAATCAGACCGGCTCCTTAGGGCCTCCTGAAATTCCCCCAGTTCTCCATGCTTACCTGCATTTAACATAATCTCACGAATGCTCTCTTTTAGACAGGCAATTGATTGTCCTGCCATTTCATGACACTTCCTAGCCATAACATGGATGGGCTCAAAAACCATCCTGCTTAAGATAGTCTCAACAAAATCAGCTCCACCAATCAGAAGTTGTTCTTGATCTTTTTGGCTACTGCTCCTACATAAACTACCACCATGATTCTCTCTTGAGGTTTGCTTCTTGTCATAGCTGTAAAATGAACCATTTTGGTGAGACCTAACACTCTGTGAAGTGGACCTGACATCATTCTGTTTATGAAAACTCAACTGCCTCTCAAGTCCACTGGGTGCCTTTGAGCTTCCCTCAAAACTGTGAATGTTTTGTGCTTGAACAGCCTGACTGTTTGTAATGCCCGGTAATGCTGAAGATTGACCGAAAGATCCATTACCAGTCCTCAAAATCCTCTGAAACAAAGGAACATCTTTCTGCCGGTACTCGTTCTGAGACAGCCATGATCCTTGAGAAAGTTGATCAGCTCCCTGCACTATGGGGCGACTATGAACAGATTGTTCATTGTTATCCATGGTATTCTGAGTCAAAGAACAACTTGGATTATGGTAAAATGACAGGGAACCTGAAAAGGACATGGATGCAGTAAATCCATCAGAGTTGGTACAAAATGTGTTCGTTAAGGACTGCACACTCCTCCCGTGGCTAGGTGATCCAGGAGCTGCATCTGTATGTTGAGCACCAATAGGCAACAATACATTTGGTAAACTAAGAGAAAGGTCAAGTGATTCCAACTCCAGCTTCTCTTCTTTCTGCATATCAACACCTGATTTTTGTTCATTTTCCACTCTCCTAACAGGAGAGCAAGAGAACAATTCAAAGCCCTTCGTACTAGGCCCTTCCATGTCAAGATCATCATCTTGAAATTCCCTTTCAGTCGAAACCTCATTCTTCGCAGAATCAGTGACAATAACAGATTCAACAGCAACCCCTTTCCCTTTATCATTGACATTCCAACTCAAACCTATCTCTACCACATCAATATTTATTTTATGTTCACCGTTTTCCTCTGTGGTCCCCTCGATAAAATTTTCTGCCTCGCATTCCTCAACATGTGTCTCAAGATCAATCCCTTTATCCTCCTTACACCTCTCTTCCATACAAGATGACTTCTGCACAACCGCATCTTTGCTACTATCTTCCTCACATTTAACATCAACATTTACACCTTCTTCCTGCATTTCAACTTCATCACCATCCGCATCATCCATCTTATCCCCATTACCACTAGTACCATCATTTAAACTCGTTCGACAATCCTGCAACTCATCATCTACCTTCCCCTCACCTTTTTTGTCATTCCCCCTCTCCTTATTAACATCCTCCGCAACCTCCACATTTGAATTTATCTCACCTCCATCATTCTCTGTTTCTTTATGAGAAGACTCTTTCCCATCACTTCTAATCCCAGATTCAATAGCCAAATCATGTTGAGGCTCCTCCTGAGGTTTAGTTGCTAGTTCATGTTGAGGCTCAGCCTGAGGTTCGTTTGCTAATTCGTGTTGAGTCTTGGTCTGAGGTTCGGCTGCTAATTCCTGTTGAGGCTTAGTCTGAGGTTCATTAGCTAATTCCTGTTGAGGCTCAGCCGGAGGTTCGGCTGCTAATTCGTGTTGAGGCTTAGTCTGAGGTTCAGTAGCTAATTCATGTTGAGGCTCAGCCGGAGGTTCAGTTGTTAATTCATGTTGAGGCTTAGCCTGAGGTTCAGTAGCTAATTCATGTTGAGGCTCAGCCCGATGTTCAGTAGCTAATTCATGTTGAGGCTCAGCCCGATGTTCAGTAGCTAATTCATGTTGAGTCTTAGCCTGAGGTTCAGTAGCTAATTCATATTGAGGCTTAGCCTGAGGTTCGGGATCTAACTCACCTTCCTCCATCTCACTACTCGTCTCACTCTTTTTCACTTCTCCACCACCACCTCCACCACCACCATCAACACTCTTAGATTGCTCACTATCAGAATCCCTGGACTTCAACTTGGAGCTTCTCCTCCTCATTTCCTCCCTCTCCCTTGACTCGCCCACCATTCTCCCTGCTACCAAAGAATCCCTGGACCAACTTGGCGACTTCACATCCCTAACCTCCCTTAGTTGCACCTTACTACTACTCCCTCTGTGCTCGTTAATTCCAAACCTTTGCCACGAGCTCCCACTTTCAGGTCTTGTTCGATCTCTTTCTGATCGGAATCCCTTGGGGAAATCTCTGTGAGGCCCACGGAAGCTCTCAGATCTGCGGAGGCTACCACCACCACTACTCCCACTCTCTCTGTAACGGTAACGATTAAACTCTAATTTTCGACTGTTGAAGCTCTCAAAATCATGCTCTGCTCGCTTCCGGACCATCCTCTCCCTGCCGCTATCCTCATCAGCCACAGATTGGTTTCGATTTCGATCATACCGAGAAGTAGAAGAAATCAAATTACTTTTCGTACGTGCGTTGCTATCGGGAGCTGAAGATGGTTTGTAGTAAAATCCGGAGCTACTGCTGCTTCGAGATGAACGATTCTGATTCTGATCCTGACCCCATTCTCTGCTTGCATTTTTCTCATAGGAATCAAGATCGTCACTCGATCTCAACCGCTTCATTTTTTGTACATAAAAGGAATAACTTTTTCCCAAATTAAAATAATAAAAAAACCGTCAGCAGCGATATGATAGTTGATAAAGAGGAATATCAACCCTAATTTAGAATGAGAAAGGAAAGTACTGAATCTTTGAATATGAATACCTGGAGGATTACCGATATTGAGCCGAATCTCACAATGCTAGTTGTTCCATTTTCGGGAAGAAAACTCAATACGATAAGAAATAAGTAAATAAAAATGAAAAGAAAGATCTGGGTGAAGTTAAATTGATATTTAAGGGAGAATTGGAAGTAATTTTTTAACTAAAAACCCTAATTTTTTAGATTATGGAGCTTGAAAGAGGAAAAGAGGGGAAATTGAAGAGGAAGAATTTAGTTTTGTCTTTGATTTTGGAAGGTGGCATAACGGTAAATAATTGGTTTTGGAGGGTTATAATTGAAATAAAAATTCTGATGATAAAGAAAAAGAAAATTTGAACTCTCAGGCTCAGCCAAGTCAACTAGCAGAGAGTTTTGGTTTGGAATCTGGGATGGATTAATTAGATCCCTTCTGGTCAAGTACAGTGACTGGTTTGTCTCAGCCTTTCGATTCCATTTCTAGGGTCCAATTATGATCTAAGTACTCATCTTCTTCATTTTTTTAAATATAGTCCTTTAACTTAGTAGTTTAGCTAATTTAAAGGTGCCTGTATGAAGCCGAAGGAGGACAATATTTTTTTACAACAATTATTATCTAATGAAATAAAAATTTGGTTTTAATTTAAGGGTGTTTGTATAAAGTAGATGAAGGATAATTTTTTGAATAATTAATGATTTAAGGGTGTTTGTACGAAGTCGGTGTAAGATAATTTTGATCGTAAAAAATACATTTAAGACGTGTCTAGGTAAGAGATATATAAAAATTATCTTTAAGATTCGAGACAAAACAAGATACAAGAAACACATGTCTTAAGAATTTTTCACCTGATACGCAAAGTAAGAGATTGTATAGTTAAAAAATACGTATTTTTATTAAAAATATTTTCCTTTTCCTTGTTTTATTTTTACTATAGATGAAAAAATTCAACAATTATTTTATACCCCAATAATTAATAGTATATTATTTTAACTGCATAGTCAATCCGACGTGGAATTGTCGATGACAACCAACGGTGTAATAATACCCTTTTATACTTTTTTGAAAGCTCGATGGTTAGAATAATAATTTCAAAATAGTTTAGTGTCCTTTACGAGATTTATTTTCTTTTTTTTTCATGTCATTTCGTGTGCCCCGACCAATTTTGTCCTTCGAATGCCTCTGTCTTGCTATTTGACGTTCTACGAAGGAATGAGAAATTGGTTTGACTCTGGCGTTGACCGTCGCCATTTCAAATGGAAAAAGACTTGATATTTGTTAATGGGTGTAAAAAAAATTCGATCCGATTAATCTAATCCGTTTATCTATGATTTATGACAATATTGCTCTAAGTTTGTGTAATGTGCATGTATGTATAAATGTATGCATGCATGCATATCCTTGAGAGATATCGGGAGTGAAGGCCACCATCCCATTACTCCCATAATATTAAATTATGATTGTAACTTTCGTTGTAGTTACGTTTGTGATGTCGCAGTTATGAATGTTACGGAGATTACGTAACGTGTAATAAGTGATGTGTTTGTAGTTTATTTCTAAAAATTTATTAACTTTTGTTTAAATATTGTTTATATGTATATTTTGCAACTTTAAAAATTTTGTGTAAGATAATATGTATTTAGTTGCACGAATTATCTAGCCTCATCGGTTAAAGGAATGGTTGTTGTTTTAGAGGTCACGGGTTTGAGCACCGGTGCTGTCAGCACAATGACTGAGCGATCAATGTTAAAAAGGTTGAGAGTATACTCTAGAACAGATACTACTAATCACTGTAGTTGAATCAAAAAAAAAATGTATTTAGTTGGTAGGAATGAGAATTTGTAATGATACGGCGTTACGGCACAATATATGACATAAAAGTGTTATTTATAACGATCTATATTTTAGAATATTTTTCGATATTTTAATGTAATGATGCGGCGTTGTGGCACAATATATGACATGCTACGGGATTACGTAACGATTTTGTACCGTAAAAGTCGTGATACAGTTCCTTCATTACGTTACTCTTATAATGCATTGTAGTGACCTTAAAAAACATTATGACGTGGCCGCATTTTAATACTATGATTACTCCAGTTATTGTTTTTTCGAAGATCTTACAGAAAACCTTTTTACGAGAATATGTCGATGTATCATAACAAATCTTTATCAAAATTTTATATATTTTTTATTTTCTTAAAACATTTTTAATAATTTTTTATGTTTTCAAAATTTTAATTTTTTATTTTTTAAAATATTTTCTAATTTTATAATTAAACATATTTTCATCATCTTTTTCTATTTTTTTTTCAAAAGAATACGAATGAAAATAGACTCCATTCTTTAGGATCAAACGTATTAACTTTAGATTAGAGTTAAATATAATTGATTATAAAATTAAAATTCGATTCAAATTAAAATATTTGAACAAAAATTTATAAATTATAATTAATCGAATCGAACCAAATTGAATTTGATTTTTAATATATCAATATAATCTACGATATTATACACGTGACATTAACGAATCATTTATATCAGCTCTCACGCGCCTCACAAGTTTCGATTCTGCGCGAAAGCTCCAAACTTTCCCCGCATCTGAAAGGAAAGCCGAAAGCCCCAATTGAAATCAAATCCCTAAAATCAATAAAAACAAGTTTGATCTTTTATCTAGAAATTTGGTTGATAACAACACTGCTTTCCTTATTTTTGTTTGAAATTCCGAAAATTTTGGATAGAGATGACAGAGGACGGTGGCGCCAGGGTTTCTTCCGATGAGCCGATTGTAAGCAACAGTGCATCACAGACAAGACAAAGGTATCGAATTTCTTTTAGTTTTCTCGTAAATTTCAATTCTTAAACCCTAATTTCCCCTTGTACCTAATTTCGTTCGATGACCCGACTGTAACAAACAGCAATTCAAAGACAAGGCTAAGATATCGAATTTCTTTTTAGTTTCTCGGAAATTTTAATTCTTAAACCTTAATTTCCCCATCAATAGTTATTTTTGGAATTAATCAAAAGAATTATTGAATTTGGTAGTTCAACTTGTTTATTGGAGGTAAATAAGTCGTCTCAAAAGATGAAAAATGTTGTCAAATCCAGTTGAATGAATTGGAGTATTTGGCATTTCTGCCTAATTACAGAGGCAAAAATTCTAGTCAGAGCAAGTTATTGCCTTGTGACTATCAAGCATAGGAGCATCTACCAAGAATTGGTAAAAATCAAAATTTTTATTACTAGGTTGTTGCTGTGACATGAAATGGTTTTCTGACCGATATTATCATTTCTAGGGAGGGAAAACTGTTCCTTTTTAATCTGGTTCTGAAAAGATGTTCGGGTTCATTTGCGAGATTACATTTTGGAGGATGGATTTTGATTCTGAAAACATGTATCATTAAAATTTAGTATTTTTCACTACATCTGTCCTTTGAATTTGCATCTCTCACAAATACTTGTTTTCAAACTAAGTATGGAATTTCTTAATGTTGTTGTTTGTTTTTTATGTAGCTGAATGAAGTCATGCCTGGCAGTAAAATATTTTAATAGTTGGGTTATTAACTTATTATGCAGGAAAAAGAGGAAGTGGGATCAGCCTGCGGAGGCTTTTGTTTCGACTGGATTTGCTGTCCCATTTAGCAACATGGGAACTCTTGCTGGCATGCCACTTCCTGGTGTCGCTCCAGTACCAGGCACCTTTCTGCCAAATGCACTTGCTGCAAGCGGTACAGCTGTTACCCCATTCTTTCAACAGCATGCTGCTCCAGTGGTACCAAAACAAAATCAAGTACGAAAAATAGATTCTGGCTTTGCACAAAGAAAATCCATTGTCACCTGACATGTGCATGAGTCTTGAGGATGATTATGGCAATAGTTTGTTCTGTCTTATAAAATGTCATTTACAAATATTTTTCTTTAGCTGTAATTTTTTTTTTTTGCTATTTCAACACTTATCACTAACAACATTAGTACGGTAGTACCTAAAATGATACTTTGTACATCTATAAGTTTGGGTAGTCAATATTCCTGACTTGTGAGGGAATACTTGATTTCTTAACAAAAAGAGCTCTACTTTTTGGATTTAGTATTAAAGCATATAGATCAAATATGTTTAGTGGAATATGTAATGATTGTTTCTTCCCTTAATTTCTGGTAGTATATTTTATGGATATTTCTGCCTGGATGGTTACATACTTACATATTTGGAGGTTTTGATATGATCATCTGATCACAACGTAATCTCAGGATATCCCTAGAAGTCTCAAAATCTTATATGCCAGGGAATTTGTCTTTTTGATGATTTGCTTGTACCTAAAAATGCTAAACCGATAGACGATAGTTACTTGTATATTTACAAATTTGTTAATTGTGTTATTTAATCATTCATTTTGTTTGTACGATTTTATAGACTAAGATGCAGGATGAATTAGTGATTGCTAGAGAAATTGTAATAAATGATGCGGAATCTTCAGTTCGGTACAAGCTCACAAAGCGCCAGACACAGGAAGAGGTAAATGTCTTTTTCTTTGCTCAACTCAACAATATGGAAAAAAGTTTGTTGTTACCAAAGGGGAGAGTTCTTTTGTTAAAATTTGATGAGTAAGCTTGTCATCTTTCAGATTCAAAGGTGCACTGGTGCTGTGGTGATAACTAGGTAAGTTTCATTACGCGGATGTGCAGATGCTTTTGAACAGTTATTTTTCTTGTTTTCCTTTTATTCCTTGACATGATTGGTTTGCAGGGCCAAGTATCACCCACCAAATGCTCCACCTGATGGTGAAAAGCCCCTCTATCTTCATATATCTGCTGCCACTCATGTAAGTGTATTCTGTTTATCTATACAAACCGTTTATGGGTCATATAGTGATTTTTTTTAAAAGATCTATCTTCATGAAAGTTTTTGTATATACACTTTCTTCTAATGTCAGCTTGTGGTTGACATAAAAATAACATTAAAAAACTAAATAGTTGTTTTATTTAGAGAAAAGCGATTTACAAAGCTTGTTTGATTATCATCGCAGTTAAAAGAGACAGCAGAGCGAATTTTAGCTGTAGATCGTGCAGCTGCCATGGTTGAAGAACTTTTGAAACATGGTCAGAGCTCGCAAGCAGGTACTTCCCCTTTTAAGGAAGCTGTGATGAATGGTGTGAAGGTATGCTTCAACTGCAAACAAAATTATTGAGCTGTGAGATTTACATAATTAATTACAGGGTAAATCTCTAATTAAACCTGTTTCTCAGGCATTTAGCACATGTGTATATTTGGGCTTTGATGCAGACCCATCACTGAATATTGCCGCACGTATACGTGGACCAAATGTGAGATTTTCCTCTACTATTTTGCACTTTCACTAATCTTTTAAGGGATTATATCCTGCTCTCATATGCTATCTTGATGTTTTGTTATGCCTAGTTAATAGTCTTGTTTTTTGCTTCTATATAATCTTATAATTATCTGTGAACTGTAGTTCTATTCTATGATTAGTTTGTACAATTAGATGGCAATCATTCTTTGTATAATTAAATGAAAATCAGCTATCTGATGTTAAAGATGTGTTCTAATTCTTATCTTCCCTAAACAAAACCTTCATCGCAAACCCTCTTACTAATGTGCACGCATCTGTTATTTGTGTCTTGTACCAATTTACTTGTCTGAGTATTCTGTTTAATCAGTTTATTTAAAATTTTCATTTCATATGTTAAAGATGAGAGATTCTAATGATTGAAGCTCTCTCTGACATCTCCATGCAATTGGGAGAGCATGTTTTTGTGTTGCTGGTGGTTCGGTTTTGTACTTGCAGGACCAGTATATAAATCACATTATGAATGAAACAGGAGCAACTGTCACTCTACGAGGATGTGGTTCTGGAAATTCTGAGAGCCTGCAGGGTGAAGGTACTTCTTCTATGCTGTGCATGTTAAACAGAGGAATAAAATACTCTGTCGACTTAATATTATTCAAAGACTTAAAGTCTAATAAATAGACTCTAAGAGAGAGTTTACAGAAGGATAAAACAACCTATCTGAGATAGGTCTCTAAAACAATTTAAAATAAACAAACTAACTAATAAATCTCCTAAGAAATAGGTATTTATCTCTAGATGATAAGATCCTATAAAATAGGAGATCTAATCCTAATAGATATAACCAACACTCCCCCTCAAACTGGTGTATATACATTGTATATACCCAGTTTGGACGAAATTTCATCAAAAGTTGTTCTTGGAAGGGCTTTGGTGAAGATGTCTGCAAGCTGCTTTGTTGTGGGAACATACTTCAACACCATTGTTGACCTTCTCGTAAATAAAATGTCTATCTATCTCGATATACTTCGTACGATCATGTTGAACTGGATTCTTGGCTATGCTCATGGCTGATTGACTATCGCTAAGAATCTCAAAGCTTTCTTCATTATCCAATTCAAGTTCTGAAAGTACCTTCTTGATCCATATTCCTTCACAAATTCCAAGAGCCATTGCTCGAAATTCAGACTCTGCACTACTTCTAGAGACAACATACTGTTTCTTGCTTCTCCATGTGACAAGATTGCCCCAAACATAAGTACAGTAGCCACTAATAGACCTTCTATCAGTTAATTCACTTGCCCAACTAGCATCTGTGTAAATTTTCACACTTCTATCTTGGCATTTCCTGAAAATAAGCCCTGCTCCTGGTGTGGACTTTAAGAACTTCAAAATTCTACTTACGGCTTCCAGATGTTCCTCTCGAGGATCACTCATATACTGACTAACAATGCTCACTGAATAAGCAATGTCAGGTCGAGTGAGTGAGAGATAGATCAATTTTCCAACAAGCCTCTGGTACATTTCTTTATTTATAGGATTTCCTGCTCCTTCTTTGCTAAATCTCAACCCAGGTTCCATTGGGGTATCACTTGGTTTACAACCAAGCATTCCTGTCTCAGTAAGAAGATCTAGCACATATTTGCGTTGGTTTATAACTAATCATTCCTTGGATCTCGCAACTTCCATGCCTAGGAAATACCTCATGGTTCCTAGATCTTTGATCTCAAATTCTCTTGCAAGGTTCTCTTTTAGTTTTTCTATTCCTTCATCATCATTACCAGTGACTATTATATCATCAACATACACAATTAGAAGTGTAATCTTCCCACTTTGACCCTTTTTCTTGAAAAGAGTATGATCAGCTTGACTTTGTACAAATCCACTTTGAACCATAGCTTTAGCGAACCGATCAAACCACTGGGAGATTGCTTTAGACCATATAGAGACCTCTTGAGTTTGCATACAGTATTCCTATTCATCCGGCCTTCTAGTCCTGGTGGTACCTCCATGTACACATCCTCCTTAAGACTTCCATTCAAGAAGGCATTTTTTACATCTAATTGATGTAATTTCCAGTCCATGTTTACCGCAATTGACAGAAGAACTCTTATAGTATTTAACTTGGCTACTGGAGCAAATGTCTCCTGGTAATCGAAGGTTTGTGAAAACCCTTTAGCAACCAGCCGTGCTTTGTACCGGTCTATGCTTCCATCCGACTTGTATTTTATGGTAAATATCCATCTACAACCCACTGCACTTTTTCCAAAAGGCAGATCTGCCAACTCCCAAGTGTCATTCTTTTGCAAAGCCTTTAACTCCTCTTCTACAGCTTTCCTCCACTTTGGTGATTGAAGGGCTTCTGTCACATTCTTTGGTATCACCTCATGATTAACATTAGCAATAAAAGCCCTGAATTCAGAATTTAGCTTTCCATATGCTACATATTTATTTATAGGATGTATCGTGCACTTCCTTACCCCTTTTCTGATGGCAATTGGAAAGTCATCAAGATTTGCATCAATAGTCTTTGGAAGACCTTCACTACCCCCTGTTCCAGCATCATTGGTCCCTTTTTCAGCAACAAGAATCAAATCTGGTTGCTGGACATTACTAGGTTGACAAATTCCTTCAACTGTGGCCTGTTTTCTCTTGGAATACACCTTAATTTCGGAGGGTAAATTGTCAAGATTTTTATTAGATGAGGTTTTCGAAGTAGGTGGAGTTTTACAAGGACTTGGGTTAGATTCTTGAGGTAAGGAAGTGTTTAACTCCTCAACTGAAATACTTGGTATTTGATCAGGTATTTGTGGATCAGTCGGAACTGTGGGCACATTAGGATGGCTAGGACTGGTGGGGACACTGTTGCTAAGAGCAGGACTGTTACTGGAACCAGTGGAAATTGGTTTGCTGCTGGAACCAGTGGTAAAGGTTATATCAAACTGAAATTCCTTATGATTCTTATGATTCTCCCCCTGAATTTCAGTGTTAGAAAAATATGGAGTATTTTCAAAAAAGGTAACATCGAATGACACAAATGTTTTCCTTGTAGATGGGGAATAACATTTATATCCTTTTTGAGTAGGAGAGTACCCTAGAAGAACACATTTGATAGAATTGGGATCCAACTTGCTTCTAGCATTGTGATGTATATGAACAAAAACAGTACACCCAAATACCCGAGGAGGAAGTTTGGAATATAAGGGTTTAAAGTGAGGAAAAGACTGAAATAGAACCTCTGTGGGAATTCGAAAATCTAGGATTTTACTTGGCATACGGTTGATCAGATATGTAGCTGTAAGAACAACATCTCCCCAAAGATATTTAGGCACAAAAGTAGTAAACATGAGAGACCTGGTAACCTCAAGAATGTGTCTGTTCTTCCTCTCTGCAATTCCATTTTGCTGAGGAGTATTGACACAGGAAGTAAGATGCACAATCCCTTTGTCTACAAGGAAAGACTGAAGAGATGTACTCAAATATTCACTCCCATTATCACTGTGAAGAATTTTAATCCTTGTATCAAATTGAGTGAGAATTGTTTGATAAAATTTGCGAAAGATTGATTCAACCTCAGATTTTTTCCTCATAAGAAATACCCAAGTAGTTCGAGTGGAATCATCTATGAAGGAGATGAACCACCTATATCCAGATAGACTCTTAACAGAACAAGGACCCCAAACATCACTGTGAATAATAGAAAAAGGTTTGGTGTGTTCAAAGGATGCAGGAGAGTAAGATTGTCTAGTATGCTTAGCCAGTTGACAAAATTCACAGGAAAATTGAGTAGGATTTTTATTAAGAAATAAAGTTGGAAACATTTTCGACAAATAAAAAAAGCTAGGGTGGCCTAATCGATAGTGCCAAAGTAAAACATCATGAATTCCTAAAGTTGGATTCCTAAGTTGAGTGGATAGAGCTATAGTTTGGGATGCAAGGTCTTGAAGAATATAAAGTCCTTTGTCAAGCCTAGCATTGCCAATCACCTTCTTCAATCCATGTTCCTGAAAAACACAACCACCCGAATCAAATGCCACATTACAATTGGAATCTCGAATTAACTTACTTATGGATAAAAGATTGCAAGTAAGTTTTGGAACATATAGCACATGCTTGAGCACAAGACCATTAGTCAAAGTAACCGAACCAGTGCCTTTCACACAATTTAGAGATCCATCAGCAATACGAATGGATGCTGGCCACCCATTTTCACAATAATTTTCCAGCAAAGATTTAGTGCCTGTCATGTGATCCGTCGCCTCTGAGTCCACAATCCAAGAGACTGATGTATGAGAACCAGTACCTGCATTAGCAGCGAAAGCATCTGTAGAAGGTTTTGTTGACATGGAGTTGAGAAGTCTCTGTAGTTTCTCAATTTGCTTGGGACTGAAGTTGTTGTCCGAGTCTCTTTGAGTAACTACATGAGCCTCTCTCTGAACTGGAGGTCTGGTTGTCTTCAAATCATTGGGTTTTCCATGTAATTTCCAGCACTTATCCATCATATGTCCTACCTTTTTACAGTGTTCACACCAAGGACGATTCCTTTTTTGTTGGACTCGAGAACTAGAACTAGTTACCAAGGCAGAAGCATCTGATTGCAGGCTTGCTGGTGGCATCACTTCTCGCCTACTCTCCTCTCTTCTTACCTCAGAGAAAACCTCCCGAACCAAAGGAAGGGGTTTTGAAGCCAGAATTCTTCCTCTTGCCCCATCAAACTCATCATTTAAACCAGAGAGAAACTGGAAAACACGTCTCTGGTTCTTTTGTTTATTAAACAACATTTGATCTTCTTGACACCTCCAATCAAGATTCTCGTACAAATCTATTTGCTGCCAGTACTTGTTCAATAATCCATAATATTTAATAACAGAGAGCTCTCCTTGGCGAAGATTTTTGATGTGATTCTCGACCCCAAACAACTCTGAAGTGTTATCAGCACTAGAGTATGTGTCTGTGGCAGCAGCCCAAATTTCTGCAGCAGTCCTATACAGCATAAAATCTTCTCCTACTTCTGGAATCATCGAGTTGATGAGCCATGACATTATCATGGTGTTCTCACTCAACCAAGTGGTGTACTTAGGGTCTGTAGGGGCTGGAATAGGTGAGGATTCATCAAGATAAGATTCCTTTCTTCTGCCAGTGATGTATAAGCGAGCAGATTGTGACCAGGGAAGGTAATTATGGCCATTTAATTTGTAAGTGGTAATAAGGGTGAGAGATGAATCAGAGATTTGAGACTCTGATTGTGAGGGATGATTGTGACTGCTAACCTCAGAAGTCGAATGATCTGGGTTAGTCATGATGGAATGAAAGACACACGAATAACAACAAATCGATATTCAGAGGAACAAAGACAGATCCAGAATCGACCTAACTGATACCATGTTAAACAGAGGAATAAAATACTCTGTCGACTTAATATTATTCAAAGACTTAAAGTCTAATAAATAGACTCTAAGAGAGAGTTTACAGAAGGATAAAACAACCTATCTGAGATAGGTCTCTAAAACAATTTAAAATAAACAAACTAACTAATAAATCTCCTAAGAAATAGGTATTTATCTCTAGATGATAAGATCCTATAAAATAGGAGATCTAATCCTAATAGATATAACCAACAGTGCAAAATACGGCTTCTTTTTCTTTTCTTATTTCTTTATAATCCGAGGCAAACCTAAAGGTTTATGTTGTTACTCTGATTTTATTTTCAAAATATTATAGTTTTATCTGGTCTTCTTGTGGTTGCAGAAGCACAACAACCACTGCACTTATTCTTGTCCAGTAACAATCCTAAAAGTCTTGATGATGCCAAGCGTTTGGCAGAGAATCTCATGGACACTATCAGTCTAGAGTTCGGTGCATCCAGGTAATCAGGTTTCTGTTTTGCTTAGTGGTGGTGATAGTA
Source organism: Abelmoschus esculentus (assembly GCA_035048815.1). NCBI lineage: Eukaryota > Viridiplantae > Streptophyta > Magnoliopsida > Malvales > Malvaceae > Abelmoschus > Abelmoschus esculentus. Next base: position 16,006,565 of record JAUCBN010000031.1, read on the forward strand.
ATTTTATAGTCTCATGGTTGTCATTTTGGATTGGAGTAACCTGTTTATTTCCATCCATTTTAGGATTTCATCAAGTAAGGTTTATGGTGCAGTTCCTCCTCCACAGCAGTTGTTGGCTGGAGTAAAAAATTCTGCAACCGATCAAAACCTAAATGCTAGTTCAGCTGCTGGTTTGACATCTATTCCAGTTGCTGCTCCTGCTCCTGCTCCACTTCCACCTCCACCTGTTGTAGTACCTGGGGTCACTACTAGCTATTCTCAAGGGATGACTGTGGGGATGCCTAATTCTGGGCCAATCCAAGCATATTCAGTTGATTATCCACAGCCTTTGGTGACGAGCGGGACAAGCTATATTGGATATGGTGGGATATACCCACAAGCGACACCATTGCAACAGGTAGCATTAGTTCTTAGACAATCATCTCCAATCTCCTCTACTGTTGTACCTGCAACATCTGTAGCAAGCTTGGCTGTTCCTACATGCCAGCTGTCAGTACAGTAACCAAATCAAGTGTTAGCTCTACTTTACATTCAGAGAAAGAGCAGCGGCCTCCACAAAAACGGAAGTTTCAGGAGTTACCAGCTGGTTCAAAGGTCTCTTCAAGACTCAACCAGGTATCGGTGCATTTTCTGTTAGTTGCCTTTCAAGCTAAGCTATGAGGTATACAAATTTATATTATGAGTGCCATGAGAGCCAAAAGATAAAGTCTTACTCCATTATGCCTTTTTTTGTTCAAATAGTGTACAAGTTCTGGTTCATGACGGTCTGGTGTAAGTACAATATTCATTTAGAAATCCTAGGCCAACGGAGCATTACCATTCATGGTTCTCACAAATTTTTTTTTGGTAGGGAGTAGGGATCTGGAATTTGGGCCTGTCTAGTAAGAAAATGGCTTTTGTTAAATGTTGGCTATAATTTATCGAAAGAGAATGTTG